>JAUMJL010000782.1:0-600000 GCA_033558185.1 Dromococcyx pavoninus
CCTCGTACCCCCTTTCGCCCCCAACACACCCGCTCACCGCACCGCACCGCACCGCACCGCCAGCCCCGGCTCTTTTGAAAGTAGCAGCTCTGCAGCGCCGGGCCGGCACTGGCCGAGCCACCGGCCAATGGGAGCGCGGGGCGGTGCCAGGCGGCGGCTACGGGGCGAGCGCGCAGCCGTGCTATTGCTAAGGGGCAGGGCGGCAGCGTTTAAAATTCAGCCCCGGCGGCCAATAGGAAGGGTGGGCTGGCTGCGGGGGCGGGGCAAAGAGGCAGAGCCGGGCGCTGATTGGTGGAACCGGCTGCCGTTTAAAGCCGTCTCGTAGGAGCCGGTGGTGGCTGGTGGGCAGTGGTGGAGTATCTGCAGCAGGCTCTACCGTGCCCTGGGGAATCACAGACTGGCTTGGTTTGGAAGGGACCTTTAAAGCCCGCCCAGTTCCACCCCCTGCCATGGAAAGGGACATCTTCTACTGGATCAGAGGGCTCAAACTCAAAGAAATGAAGTATTTTGATTTAAGCTAAAGTAGAATTTGTTTTCTACAGAATTAATTTCCTATGGAAGGTGCCTCTAACAGGATGCTTTTTTATAGCATGTTTTTTTTCAAATAGTGTTTTCCCAGACACCACTGAAAGAAAAGTAATAATGCTTTGTATTAAGTATGGTATGAGCTGAACAGATGTGTCTCTCTCTGTTTGCAGCCTTTCCTTATCTAAAATGCAAAGTCACACAGAGCTAGCTGCAAAGCTCCAATTAGCCGAGATTTGGCTATTGTGAAGTTCATAATAAAATTAAAGTTGGTCCTTGGAAAGTAATGGAATATGCATAAGATTTCTGGGAAAACTGATACACATATGTGTAGGTGGGAAATATATTCTGTCCCCAACTCTTGTCGCGTTATGCAGGATTGGTGGAAATCATTCCCTCATGCATCCAGTGCTGAAACAAAGGATGCTGCTTTCTGAAACTCCAAAATAAGTCATAGAGCATTTATTTGCTGTCATTTTTGGTATCAAAAGCCCCATCCAGCCTGGCCTTGAACACCTCCAGGGATGGGGCAGCCACCACTGCTCTGGGCAACCTGGGCCAGGGCCTCCCCACCCCCACAGAAAAACATTTCTTCCTAAGATCTCATCTCAATCTCCCCTCTTTCACCTGAAAACTGTTTCCCCTCATCCTATCCCTGCACTCCCTGATCAAGAGCCCCTTTCAGTACTGGGAGGCTGCTCTAAGGTCTCCCTGGAGCCTTCTCTTCTCCAGGCTGAACAACCCCAACTCTCTCAGCCTGTCCTTATGTGCCTCCATGCTCACTGTCACTGCTCCTTTGTGGGTTTGCAAAGAACAGATTGGAACCAGAGGAGTTTTTGACCTGATTTACAGCTCAGGGTGTTTCCTTCTCTGGTGCCTGAACCAAGCTACCACAAGTTTTGTTAAGGGTCGAGTTCATCCATCACACCCAGCCAGGCAGGAATGGCACCAGCAGTCACCAGTTCATCCCTGTTGGTCAAACTCTTGAGGGCTGCAACCTGCTGCTGCAGACAGAGCCTCAAACGGGGCATGAGTGGGTGCTATTTAGTTTGCTGGCTAGGGAGAAAGCCCCTTGTCCCAGAAAACCCCTGGAGGAAAGTGTCCATCCATCCTGCCTCTTCCCCCACTCTCTGTTTCTGCCTGCTTGGCCTGGGGGACCCAGGAGGGTCCATCTTGGGCTCCTCCACCAGCTCAGTTGCTCTCAGAGTTTCCACCCGCTTCTCATCCCGCTGCCGAGATCAGAAAGAGGGAGGACTGACCTCCCATTCAGTGTTCCTGCCCAGTGTTTCATTTTCTGGAAGGAGGACTGAGAGACTGAGTGACATCCACATTACAGCTGGCCACGACAAGTGCCCCTGGGGTGGGAGGCACCTGCCCTGTGCCCATCACCTGAGCTCAACTGGGTGACCCTGAGCAGGGCTGGTGGAACTGAAAGGTGACTCGGAGGGCAGGAGCTCCTCTGCTTGTGTGGGATGGTTGTCACTGGGCAACCCCTGACCCACCTGTGTGCTGTCTGATCTACTCCCGTGATCACAGAAGCTTTGGGGATGCTCTGACCTGATCCTCGTTCTCTTGAGGGCTGGGTTGGTGAGTGGCACGTGTGCCACTGGTTGGGCAGAGATCCCTTCTCCTCTCCAGCTCTTGGGGGCTTTTAGCACTGTGCCAAGCCTCGGGCTCAAAGGAAGCCCCTCAGTCAAGGTAAGCTTAGCAGAGCTCCCCGAACTGTCAGATTCCCAGGTAAACCTTCTAGTTTCCTAAGTTTAACCCAAGGAAATCCTTTGAGATAGTCCCACACCCACGTGCTCCTCTTGCTGGTGGAGCTGATAAACCTCTTACTAGGGAAACATCCCAGTGCCAGCTTTGGAGGGGACTTAAACCTGGTGCCCAGGGGCCGTGTGGGCATGATGAGTCCTTTCCCCTTGCTGATAGATGGGGTGGCTTGGGGTGTGCACAGGCAGCTCTGCCATATCTCTAGCTGAAAGACCTGGGGCCATTGACAGTCAGGAGCCGCAGAACAGCTTTGGGGTGCGACATGGCCAAGGGGGTGACTACAGAACCGGTGGGGGTTTAAACCTGGGTCCCACAGATCTCGATGCCTTCAGTCTCCCAAACAGGTCAGGGCTGTTGCAGCTCCAGCCCATCTTGTTTCCTCCTTGGCCACTTGTCATCTCCAACCCCAGATCCCCTGGAGCTGCCACTGCCATCTCTGGCCTGGGAGCTCCCTGAGGATAGCTCAGGTCTGTCTGGGATCCTTGTGGGATCCAAATCTCTGCATCTCCTTGTACATGTTGGGGCAGCACACACTCCAGCCAAAAATACATGTTGGGTGCATAAAAGCCAGGCAGAGCTGGGACACATCCCGCTACTGGCGGAATCATGGTGTGGAGGCCTGTGGGATCAGATTCTCAGCCAAAAACCTCCATCCAAGTCTGCCTGTGGCTCTGCGGGGGCTTGGGTGAGCTGCCTGCTTTGGGACAGGTTGGTGTCTGCCCGTCATGCCCAGGCTTGGCAGGGGGAAGCCGGCTTTTCCAGTCCCGCCGGTGCTGGTGCTCCTTGGGAGGCTCTCGGGGAGCTCTGCTAAAGGAGTTGTGGCTTGAACCACCCGTGCTGAAATCCCACCCGGCCATCGGTGGGGACTGCAGGAAAGATGGGGAGAACAATCAGCAGACCCTGCAAGGTGAACACTGAGAGTCTGCAGCAGGGGCTGTGCTAGCTGACCAAATATGGGGGCAAGTCTGTGGTCTCAGTTCTGCCCGTTATCTAAGCCTGCTCAGGTCTGGTTTGAGGTTAAAGCCCCCCCAAACTCTCCTTGGGCTCTGGCATCCCTCAGCAAACCCTGAAATCATAGAATCATGGAATGGTTTGGGTTGGAAGGGACCTCAAAGCCCATCCAGTTCCACCCCCCTGCCATGGACAGGGACACCTCCCACTGCATCAGGGGACACAAAGCCCCATCCAACTTGGCCTTGAACACCTCCAGGGATGGGGCAGCCACCACTTCTCAGACAGAATGCCAGTCCTTCACCTCGCCTCACTGGAGCAGGAGCACAAGGCTGCTGCATTGCCACAGCATCCAGCTGTGCACTGGAGACCACCCACTGCAGCAGACTGGGTTAGGGGGTGATGTCCCCCACAGCCCTCCCTTGCTGCATCCAGCCCAGGCACCTCATGTGTGGTGGTGAATAGAAAAATTCAACCCTTCTGTGTGCTGACTCAAGAGTGTCCTGAGTGTCCCCGTGGTGAGAAGAGCTGGGCTGCTGTTTCCATCCAGCCCACTCCCACAGCACTGCAGAGCCTGTACTTACTGCCTTTGGGAGCTGGAGCAGCCCCCAGCCCCAGCCTGGCTCCCTGGCACCATGGGGCTGCCGAGAAGCCCCTCTGAGTGGCATCTGGGGACATTCACTCCAGGGTTGCGTACCAGACAGAGTGCCTCAGGCTCAAGAGAAGGAGCAAGGGCAGAAGTGTTGTTCATGGCATCCACACAGGCTGTTTTCCCCTCCTTTCATTTCCTTTCCCCAGGCTAAATCCTTATCCTTTTCCATGCTCAAACAAGCCCAACTTGTTGCTCCCCATGGCCCAGCGCCAGGAACAAAAGTGGGAGGCAAAAAGCTGCTCTGCACAGGGGGGACTGAGATTTGCTGCTTCCTTTTTCTTCCCTTTTCACTATTAATGGCAGATGTCACAGAAGGATGTGGTGTCTACAAGCTGTTGCATTTATTTACTGGTAGAACCCCCAGCCCAGGGCTCTTCTGCCAGCAGTGAAAGCGTGAAGGAAAGCAACGTGAGGTGACAGAGCTCCCAAATGCCTGCTTCCTTCCCTCATCCTGCCCCACAGTGCTGGGGGATGTTTGCAGCACCAGGGGTGAAAGCCAGCACCCAAGAAAAATCGGGAGCAAACAGGCTGGAAAGGCTCAGGGTGGGCTCATTGTGGGTAGGCAGGGTTAAGTACTAAACCAGCCGATGCGAGCTGAGGTTAGCTTAGGGTTAGCAGTGTGTTTGAGGGAAAGCAGCCAGTGGCTCCATGAGCCATCCCACAGTTCCTCATCACACCCAGGGACTGCAGCTTATCCCTAGGTTACAGATTTCCAGGCTGGTGGAGCAGTGAGCTGATGGCCACACTAGGTCTGCCGTGGCCGTGCTGCTACTTGGGATGCCCACTCACCCCGAGGAGCCCAAACTCTTGTGTATCTCCAACACCAGATCCCATTTTGTAGTCTTCTGCTAAAAGCCCACTGCTCTCTGATCATTTTCTTCCAGTTCTCATTTGGTGGCCGATTTGATCTTGTGGATGGCATATGGGCTCGAGTCCTTGGGCATCCAGATCTCCTCCCCACCGTGGCCATGGTGATCCACTGCTCCCTCCATGGCCGCAGTCAGCTCAGGGCTGAAGATGCTGTCGGTAGCCCGGTAGGTGCGGGTCAGGCGGCGGAAGGAGGAGTCCGAGGAGCTGTCATCAGGGAGGTCCTCATCCTGCTCATCCCGCAGCTTGGCCCTGCTCAGCTCCGAGCTGCTCCTCAGTTCTGTGTCTCTGAGAGCCAACCCCACCTCCTGGAGGAAGGTGGTTTTGGGGCTGATGATGCACAGCAGGAGTATGAGACCTCCTGAGACCCCACAAAGAAAGTAGAGGCCAACTTTCTCTGGGACACCTGGGGAGCAAAGAAGAAAGAGAGACACCAGGGTACAAACCACCTCTGCAGCCTGTGGGGTACCAGTCCCTGGAAAACCCTTTCTTCTGGGCATGTGGGAGGAAGAGGAGGTGGGCAGGGATGTCCTTAGCACTCAGGTTCCTGGGTAGGACATACTCTGCCCTGGTGATGGTGAGAGCATCACCCAGAGCCTCACCAGCACCCAGCAATGTCCCCAAATGCCCCTTTCCCCATCAGAAACCCCCACCAGGATGCAGGGTAGGCAGTGCAGGAGGAGCAATCGTCTTGTTGGGGATTTAAATGAGTAATTTCCCCTGGTAAGGGATGTTTTAGCCTGCAGAGAGATGCTCTCCATCATTTCCCCCACAGACAGAGCAGGAAGAAAGGAGACACAGTAGATAATTCAGCCCACTGAAGAATGAAAGTCCCTGGGCAGGCCCGCAGCAGCACAATGACCACTGGTGCTGTGGGAACTCGGGGTTGTTCAGCCTCTGAGCTCCCACCCCAAACCCAGCATGGGTGCTTGGTGCTCTCCTCCTGTGCATCCCTGCCCCTGCTGGAGGGGTCTGGTTGTCTCTGAGCAGAGTCCTGGGCTGAACAGGGGCTGTCACGGGACCTAAACCATCCCCCCAAGGCCTTCCTGCTCCCCTAGGTACTGTGTGAGAGCTGGGCAGGGCACGTACCCCAAAGGTGGGCAAAAGCTGCCAGGGAGCTAGTAAAAATCATCCTGTCTTCCCGGAGCCTGGAGAACCTGGGCCCTTTGTACCAGCCACCTGCAGTGAACAAGGGGATGTGGGCTGAAACATGAGGTGCTCCCCAGCACCCCGCTGCCCTGCTGCCTGCTTCCTTTCCCTCCCCCCAATCCTTCTGCCTGCAGGGATGCTCCATTGCTGCTCCTCCTCTCCCCTTCTCCCAGCAGACCACATCTCTCCGGCCCCTCCAACATGGGCACTGACTGATGTGTGGCTTCAAGCATGAGACAGGGATGGCTGGGATGGAGCTGCAGGGCTCGTGCCAGCAGTGAGTATGATGGATGTGAGGAAGAGGTGGTTCACCCAAGCATGGACATGATGCCACACAGCTTTTGGCGTAGCCTCCCCTCTACATTACCGTGCATATAGTCTGAGAGCAGGAAAGGGTCCGAGGTGTCGGGGCCCATCTCCTCCAGCAGCTGCCTGGGCACTGCAAAGAGAGCACACACTGAGCATCCCCACCCTGCGCATCCCCAGGGAGCCCCGTGCCACTCCCTGTATGGCACAAAGTGGGCACAACAGGGTCTTAGCCAGTGGTTCCACGCCCCCAGCCCCGTGGGTGGCTCTCACCGCAGGTGTAGGAGACTCGCAGCTGTTTCTTCATGCCAGGGAGGCAGGGGTCCCCAAAGGTGGCCTGGTCAGCAGCCACAGTGCAATTCCCCTTACGGTGGCACTTCTTGGAGACCCTCCGCAGGGCATCCGGAGCCAAGCACTCTGAAAAGATACGGGGCATGGACCTGTGGGCAGATCTTATAGACCTTAGAGTAGTCCTTCCAGTACTTAAATGGGGACCTACAGGAAAGCTGGGGAGGGGCTCTTGCTCAAGGAGTGCAGGGAGAGGACGAGGAGAAATGAAATGAGGGGAGATTGAAAGGAGATCTTAGGAAGAAATGTTTTGCTGTGAGGGTGGGGAGACCCTGGCACAGGTTGCCCAGAGAAGTGGTGGCTGCCCCATCCCTGCAGACCAGGTTGGATGGGGCTTTGAGCCCCCTGATCCAGCAGGAGGTGTCCCTGCCCATGGCAGGGGGGGTGGAACTGGATGGGCTTTGAGGTCTCTTCCAACCCAAACCATTCCATAATTCCATGATGATTCTATTATCTGCCTGCCCCTGCCCGCCAGTCACCAAGGAGGGGACCCCTGGGGCCACAGGACACAGGTACAGCCCGGCAGCCCACTCGTGCCATGCTCCTTGCACACCTCCTGGCCCCATTTCTGATGTACCTATGTGGGGTCCCCCAGCGTTCAGGGCATCGCACTCCGGTTTGCCCCGCAGCAATCGTCCATAACTTGCAGAATAAATGGCCAGGATTGATTTTGGTCGGCACTGCAGTCTCAGCTTGTTGTTCTCACACACGGTCTTGACCCGATGGTTCCCTGGGGAGTGACACCACAGAGCATCCCAATGCATCCCGTATCACCTGCAGCCCCCTGCTCCCTTAGCCCAGCCGAGGGGCTGACAGCTGCCAAGGGCAGGGCTGGAAGAAGGCTGCGAGATACAGGAGCAGCTTGGCTTTCCTCTCTGCCCCTGTCCGAGCAGCTGAGGCTGAGGAAGAGCTCACTTAGCTCACCTGGTCGGCACTTGTAGGAAGTGATGAGATACTTGTGTGTCCCTGGGCACGGATCTGGCCCAAAGACTTGGCTGTGCACAGAGAACTGGCACCACTGCTGGTCCTGGCACTCGGCAAGCAGCTTCTGCAGAGCAAAGCAGGACAGATTTGAAGATGGTTGAGGGATCCTGAAGGCTGTTTTCACCTCCCCTCCCTCCATGCCATTGCCAAGCTCAGGGAAATGGTCCCTCACCCTGCAGAGGTGTCCTTTGGCTGCTCACTGTGCCCCATGCTGAAGTCATCCTGCTCCACGTCTCAGTTCTGAATCAGTCCCTCCCCTGCACCCACACAGAGCTGTGTGTGAGCACAGTCTGCCTGTACCTGTGCTACCATGTGTGCCACCAGCTCACCACACTGTGCAACAGCCGTGCGGGTGTGTGTGCTGACACAGGGGTGGGTGAGCACAGTGACACTGTTCTGTGCAACACCGGTGTGGATAAGAACACTGACACAGTGCCTTGCAGAAGGACCTGGGGGTGTTGGTCGACAGCAGCTGAACGTGAGCCAGCAGTGGCCCAGGAGGCCAAGAAGGCCACCAGCATCGTGGCTTGGCTCAGCCATGGTGTGGCAGCAGGAGCAGGGAAGGGATCGACCCCTGCACTCGGCGCTGGTGAGGCCAAACCTCGAATCCTGGGTTCAGTTTTGGGCCCCTCAGTACAAGAAGGACCTTGAGGGGCTGGAGCGCATCTGGAGAAGGGAACAGAGCTGGGGAAGGGTCTGGAGAACAGGGGTTCTGGGAGCAACTGAGGGCCCTGGGGCTGTTTAGTCTGGAGAAGGGGAGGCTGAGGGGAGACCTCATCGCTCTCTGCAGCTCCTGGAAAGGAGGTTGGAGCAAGGTGGGTGCTGGGCTCTTCTCCCAAGTAATGAGATATGATGAGAGGAAATGGCCTTGAGTTGCACCAGGAGAGGTTTAGTTTGGCTAACAGGAAATATTCCTCCACTGAAAGGGTTCTCAGGCAGTGCCCAAGGCAATGGTGGAGTCACCATCCTTGGAGATGTTTAAAGACAACTTTCTCAGATACGGTTGGACTCGATCTCAAAGGTCTTTTTCAACCAAGCCATTCTGCGATTCCGTGATGCCCACGCGCGGCCACCAGAGGGCGCCATTGTCCCCGGGCCCGGTGTGGCCGCTCCCTGCGCTGCCGGCCCCGGGGCTCGGGCTGGGATGTCCGGGCAGCCTGGGCTTGTGCTGGCCGCGGGGCGGCAGCTCCTGGCGGCTCAGGCCCTGGGATCCCACCGTGAGAGGCAGTAGAGCCCTCTTTCATCTTTCCTTCCCGTCTTCTGTCCACAGAATCATGGAATGGTTTGGATTGCAAGGGACCTCTAAGCCCATCCAGTTCCATCCCCCTGCCATGGGCAGGGACACCTCCCACTGGATCAGGGGGCTCCAAGCCCCATCCAGCCTGGCCTTGAACACCTCCAGGGATGGGGCAGCCACCACTGCTCTGGGCAACCTGGGCCAGGGCCTCCCCACCCTCACAGGAAAACATTTCTCCCTAAGATCTCATCTCAGTCTCCCCTCTTTCAGCTGAAAACTGTTCCCCTTTGTCCTCTCCCTGCACTCCCTGACCAAGTGCCCAGCTTTTCTGGAGCCCCTTTTCAGTACTCAGAGGTTGCTCTAAGGTCTCCCTGGAGCCTTCTCTTCTCCAGGCTGAACAACCCCCACTCTCTCAGCCTGTCCTGGTCCAGGAGGTTCTTCAAACCTCAGATCATCTCTGTGTCCTCCTCTGCAACCACTCCAACAGCTCCAGGTCCTTCCTGTCCTGAGGGCTCCAGAACTGGACACAGGGCTCCAGGTGGGGTCTCACCAGAGCGGAGCAGAGGGGCAGAATCCCCTCCCTTGCCCTGCTGTCCCACTGCTTTGGATGCAGCCCAGCACACGGTTGGCTTTCTGGTCTGTGAGCACATTTCCCTGTCCCCTACAACCCAGCAGAAGACTGAACCTCCTCTTGGTCTTCACTAGCTGCCAGAAGTGAAATTTGAGGTGGAAATACCATTAATCTCTCTCCTCTGGTTTTCCCTAAGCAGAGCTGATCCTCAGCAGCAGCTTTGCTCTCTGCCCTCCAGGCTTCCCTTCTCCAACAGCAGCTTCCACCAGTGGGGAACACACGGCAGTGCAATCTCGTTCTCCCACGGTGAGCAGCTCCATCTCACTGCACACCTGAGCTGCACAGATCCTGTTCATGGATCTCCCCTTCAGTCTCCAAACATCTATGCTGGGCTGTCACCTCCATCCTCTGCTTGACACACAAACTCTGGGGAACCTGACCTGTGTTTGCAGGGTGGTTTCTAGGGCTGGCTTGGTGCCACACCAGGATGGTTTACCTCAGAGCTCCTGGGACATGTGGGATGCCAGGATGGAATAGGCAGCTGGAGCAGGACTGGGCAGCAAACTGGGCTCTTGTTCCTCTTCTCCAGCTCCATGTTCCCCTTCCCCATGCAGCTTGATTTGCTTTAGTTTTGCCCCAGCAAAGAGCTGGATCAGGTATAGAGTAGTAGCTCATGAAACCCTGTCCCCATCAAGGGGTCCTCCTGCTGGTCCCCACCGTGTGTCCCAGATGCCCTGGGTTTGCCAGAGCCCTGTGGCCAGGACGGAGAGGTGGGTGCAGCATCTCCACAGGCACGGACAGAAATGAGTAGTTGGACTAAAGCCCTGCAGGTGGGGCTGAGGAGCATTGCCCAGATGAGCAGGGCTCCAGAAAAGGCAGCTACCGTGCTCCTAGAATCATGGAATCATTAAGGTTGGAAAAGACCTCTAAAGCTCATCGACTCCAACCATCAGCCCAGCCCCACCGTGCCAGCTAAACCAAATCCTCAAGTGCCACGGCCACATGGTTTTTTAATCCCTCCAGAGAGGGAGACTCCACTACTGCCCTGGGCAGCCTCTGCCAGGGCTTCACAACTCTTTTGATAAATACATTTTTCCTGATATCCAGCCTAAACCCTCCCCTGGTGCAATTTGAGGCAATTTCCTCTCATCCTATCTCATTACAAGGGAGAAGAGCCCAGCACCCACCTCAGCACAGCCTCCTTTCTGGAAGCTGCAGAGAGCAGCTGAACGCAGCATCCCTTGTGTGTCTGTATCCTGCTTCCCAAGCCTGGCACCCCGGCTGCTGCACCACCCTTCTCCTGGAACCCAGCCCCAGCTGCTTGGGCTTTCTCCAAACCTGCTGTGCCCTTTCAGGATTGCTCAAAAAGGCAGCTCAGGATGCAGCAGTGCCTCCTGCCAAGCTTCTTCCACAGGGCTGCCCCACCTTGGGACCCACCACAGAAAGACTCATCCACCCTTATCTCCCCAAACCACTCTAGGAAAGGACCCTTAGGGTGAATCCCAATGCCAATGGCAGCAGCTTTTGGTCCCTTGGAACCTCCTGTCCTTACCAGATGGGCAGTGGCAGACGTGCACTCGGTGTCCTCCTGGGAAGCATTGCCAGGGCTGGGACACAGGTTGGGGCTGGGAACACGGCGCCCGTAGAAGGCGCCGAGGATGCTGATGGTGGTCTTGCGAGGGCAGACGATGAGGAGCTGCTCCCCATCACAGGTGTGGGCAGTGTGGTTCCTCAGCACCTTGCGCAGGTACCCTGGAAGGGAAGAGCGTGGGTAGCACTGGCTGGAAGAGACACTGGGACCATAGTGGTGGCGGTGCTTGGGCTTCTGACAGCCAGTGGCAGTGAGAACATCCTGGGCTGGGGCACTTATGGGGCAAACAGGACCAGAGTGGGGCTGCAGGAGAGAAGGTGGGCTTGCAGCAAATCCTACATCCAGTGTTGCAGCCGAGAGGCTGGAAGGCAGCATGGAATAGTCAAGCTTGTTAGCAAATGGAAGCAAAAACTGGAAGCAGGACTGCAGGCCAGGACAAACACCTGTGGAAGAAGTCCAGGAGGAGCAGTCAAGGGTTTAGAGAAAATCAGGCTTGTTACGGAGACATGGGGAGGAGAGAGCAAGGATGAGCCAGAGATGATGATGGGAGTCGAGGAGGATGGTTTCTGTCACTGTGAAAAGCCATGAGCTGGAGGAGAGAAGGGTCCAGTGGCTGCTGCAGGGCCCTGCAGCTGGCTGAGTTGGTACAGGTGGATGGCTGTGAGCCACAAAGTCATCACCTCAGCCCAGCTGACCTGTGTCTCTCTGCTGGAGAAGCCCAGTGCATCCATGTGAGCCATTCCCATTCTGATAGGAACCAGCCTCTCCCTGAATTCCTGGCGTGGGGTATTTCTCTCTTCGAATCCTGCTTAGTTTGTGTCCTAAACCACTTTCCCTGTTGTTTTCCCTCCAAAGGACAGTAAGGTGGGGCTGTCCTGTCCATCATTTAAGTGGGTTTAACCTGCAACTATCAGCTCTAACTGGTATCAGCTGTGCTGGGTGAGCAAGGAAGCTGGTTTAGTAAGAGATCTGCAAGCTGCCAGGGGTGCTCCAAGCAGGCACTGTTTGCTGGAGGAGGCTGAGGAAGCAAGAAAAGCTGACAAAGAATGATGTGTAGGGCCCTGGACAGAGGTGTTTACATCAGACCTTTGAAGAACACAAAAGCAAAGGGGAAGCATCATTTTGAGGCTGGGAGGTGGGGGACAGGACAACCCGGTACCCACCAGGCAGGATCCTGGGCTCTTGGCTGGGTCACAGACCCCTGTCCTCAGCTATGAGGTCCTTGGGGGGGGATTTGGTCCCCAGTCCCAGCCCAGTCCCGGGGTCTGGGGCAGGACACACACCCTGTCCCTCAGCCCACAGCATGTCCAGCTCCCCCAGATCAATATAAGAAGGTGAGAACCTGTTTCCCAGCCCCGTGCTTCTCTCTCTTTCCCTCTACAAACCGGTGCCAGCCTCAGCTGCACAAAGGGCCCCTTTCACTGTTCCTGCTGCCCCAAACACTCTGGCATTCGCAGCCAGCATCCATCCCTGGCTTTCCAACCAAATGATTCTGTGATTCTATGAAACCTGGGATGAGTGTGTGGGGGTTACAGCCTTGCACAAGCGGGCCTTTGCTCTCTCCTATGTGTGCTGGAGGAGAGAGGAAAGGAGAGGCAGAGGAGGGCAGATGGGCCCTCAGAATAGTGGAATGCTTTGGATTGGAAGGGACTTCAAAACCCACCTTGTTCCAACACCCCTGCCATGGGCAGGGACACCTCCCACTGGATCGGGGGCTCAAAGCCCCATCCAACCTGGCCTTGAGCACCTCCAGGGATAGGGCAGCCATGAATTCTCTGGGTCAGTGCCTCACCACCCTCACCGTGAAGAATTTCTTCCTAATGTCTAAATTACAAACAAGCTGTATTTTACAAAATTTTTTGTTTGTAATTACCAAACAAAATTACAGACAATGTTTTAGCCTGGTCAAAACTCCAGCGTGATGCAAAGATGCTCTGTGTAGGGCACAGAGCTGGATCAGCCCCTTGGGGAGCCCACAAGTGGGGGGCAGAACAAGCCCCGTCCTGCCCCTCTCCATCCATCACTGGATGCTGGGGGCCATGAGGGACTTCGGACCCTACCTGTGCTCCTGGCCCCCATCTCTTCTGCTTCATCTCCCGAAGAAGCTCCACACCAGTGGCAGCAAACAGGTTCTTGTGCTGACTCCAGAGCCATCAGGGCCTTGACTTCTGCCTGGCACCAACTCCAAGCCCTCCTGCCCATCTCTGAGAGGGTTCGCAGTGGGGCTGCCCAAACCTCCTACCATAGGGGGTAGGAGGGCACAGAGAGCTGAGACAAACCCTGGGCATGGTGGGGCAGCAGCAGGGGAAGAAATGGGTTTCCTCCAAACCACCATATTGGCAGCTCTGGTGGTTTGTGCTTTGAAACCGAGGCTCAAGTGGTGCCACAGAGCTTTCTCCATCACATCATTTTGGGGCAGTGAGCAATTGTGAAGATGAGGTGGGGTTCTGGTTTTGGGCTGAAAACACAGCAAGGAGGCTGCAGGCAGATTTTGTGAATGATTCCGGATGCCAGCCGGTGCCGCTGACTCAGTCCCTGGTGTTGTGGTTGTGCAGTTGGCTCTGCCGAGATGAAATCACATCCTCTGCCCCAGAGCCCCCCCTCCCTCAGCAGCATTGTGCCGGGCTCTCAGCAGAGAGGGGTGGAAGGGGTTTCTAGAAGATCCCTCAGAGGAATGGCAGCCCCTGGTTGCCCAATCTGCACCCATCCTGATTGTCCCAAGGACCGGGATCCCAAAATTCTACCTCAGCTACGTCTTTAAGACTCACCGTTGCTGCCACTGGGGACAAGTGCCTTGTGTCCATGCACCCTGTAGCTCCCCCAACTCATGGATTCTGGGTGGGGGCTGCACCCACCAGCTCCAGCTAGAGACCGTGTAGGGCTTGAGTCTGTCTCTTCCCTCGTCTTCTCAACCTACAGAGGAGCCCTGTGTGCACCAGGAGCCCCAAACTCCGCACATGGCACTGAGGGCATGAGTGGCCATCATGGCCAGGAGGGTCTCGGGGAAGATCAGGGACTATCTAAAGATCTGGGGTTTTGCACTTCTGCCTTCAAACTACCCAAAGGAGCACAGCAGCAGAGCAGGGACCTGCTTCTTCGCTCACACCTGGGCTGCTGGATGTCGATGGAGTTTTCATAGAATCATAGACTGGTTTGGGTTGGAAGGGACTTCAATACCCATCCAGTTCCAACCTCCCTGCCATGGGCAGGGACACCTCCCACTAGACGAGGTTGCTCAAAGCCCCATCCAACCTGGCCTTGCACATTTCCAGGAAGGGGGCATTCACAACTTCTCTGGGCAACCTGGGCCAGGGCCTCCCTACCCTCATTGTGAGGAATTTCTTCCTAATGTCTAATCTAAATCTTCCCCTTCCAATTTAAACCATTCCTCCTCATCCAATCACTCCAGGCCCTTGTAAAAAGTCCCTCCTCATCTTTCCTGGAGCCCCTTTCAGTTCTGGAATGGTGCTCTAATGTCTCCCCACAGCCTACTCTTCTGAACAACCTCAGCTCTCTCAGCCTGTCCTCATAGCAGAGGTGTTCTAGCCCTCAGAACATTTCCGTGGCCTCCTCTGGACCTGTTCCAACAATTCCATATCCTTCTTATGTTGGAGATTCCGGAATTGGACACAGGACTCCAGGTGGGGTCTCACAAGAGCAAAGTAGAAGGGCAGAACCCCCTCCCTCGTCCTGCTGGCCACACTTCTTTTGATACAGCCCAGGACACAGTTGACTTTCTGAGCTGTGAGGGCACATTGCTGGCTCAGGTTGAGCTTCTCATCAATCAGCATCCCAGCCTTGCCGTGGGGATTAAACCTCCCCTTTTTTTTTGGCAAACTCCCTCTGGCCTGCACAGGAGTTTTCCACACTTGTCCCTACCTCACCAGCCCCACTGTCACTTTGCCCTCCCCTCACATCAGCACGGTCCCCAGCATCCCTCATCCCCCTGCCCGCACCCTGACTCACCGGAGAGCTCTGGGCTGGCCTCCAGCCCCAGAGCCAGGCAGAGGAGGACCAGAGCCGTGGCTGGACCCACCAACTGGGCCATGGAGCACCAGCTTCTGCTGTGTCCCACCAGGCAGCCTGCGCTGGTCTGGTCCCCGTCGGCGGCTGACGCTGGGCGAGCTCTGCGCAGGGACAATGGCTCACTTCTCTGCCCTGCCAAGGCTCTGGGGCCAAGCGGGCGCCTGCGTGCCCGCTCTTTGTCTGCTGCCCAGGGTAAGGGGCTGCTCTGGCCAGCTGGGACACTCTCAGCACACGGACAACTCCCACAGGGAGGGAGGGACCACATTTTCAAAGGTGCTTCAATGGTGGGTGAGTGGGTGCTGTTCTTTGGTATCACCATCACTGGCAGAGAAGCCCTTTCCCTCCCACCTCTGTTCCTCCTGAGCAGAGGGACAGGGCTTTGTTAGGTTTCCTATGTGCCTCTTGCCTTCTCACGGACACAACAAGGCAGAAATCCAGATACCCGTGTGCTCTAATCTCCATCAAATGTCCGGCCATTCACACTGGAAGAGGAAGGGAAGGGAAGGGCTGCCTGTGCTGCCTCCCAAGCTGCTGTTCCTGCTGCAAATGCAAATATCCGCCCTGCATCAAATAGCACAGGCAGGGACCCTTTGGCTGCCACCCTTCTACCCCTGCAGCCTCCACAGGGCACTTGCAAGGAGGGAACTGTGCCATACTGTGTCCCTGCCCCATAGGAGTTAAATCTCTGCTCCAGCTGGCAGCTTGGAGGGGAAGGCAATGGGCTGAGGTCAGCGGAGAAGGCAGCAGCCGGCAGTGCCAGGAGCCAGCACAGCTTCCCGCAGGCTCAGCATCACTTGGGCAGGGGCAGCAAGGGCGGGGGGACAGGGTGACAGCAGGGACCGGCACACTGGGGGTCCATGTGGGAGATGGGTGGGGGAAGCAAGATGGGCACCGAGCTTGTGCTGAGGGTGCTGCCACGGCACCGCTGGGCACTGTTAATCCATCCTTCTTGCTTATGATAACATCGGGCAGAGTCTCCTCTCCCACCAGGTGGAGTTTCAAGTTCTCTGAAAGCTCTGATGCAGCAGAAAGAGAAATGCCTCCCAACCCCTCCCGTGGAGCCACCAGTGGAAGCACCACTTTGGGGTGTTCTGCCGGCCCAGGAGAAACACCTCCCCTGGGGAGACTCCTCTGGGAGCCTGCAAACTCATTTCCCAGCCTAATTGCCATGGGGTGGATGCTTTCTTATCAGGATTTGGTTATTTTTAAGAAAGTCTAAGCTTATCTGAGCTTGGGGTGATGGGGGGAAATGAGTCAAGCAATCAGGATCTCCATTTTGCGCCAAGCTTGGTACCAGCTATTGGGTCCTGAGGTGTGAGACAGGACTTGCTCAAGAGGAGAGTTAAGCTGGGATGCTGGAAGCTGTCTCCACTGGGACGGCAGCCAGGACAGTCTGACAGTGAACATTTCCCTCCCATCCTGGGGAGGAAAGCGAGCTGGTCATCCTTCCTGTGAAACAGCCCAAATTCCAGGAACGGGGGCCCTGCCCGGGTCAGCCCTGCTGGAGACATTCCTTCCCATCAATGCCTTCGCCGCCCCGGCTGGGCTGCTGCCAGCAGGGCTCTGGGGTTCCCTGCTGCATCCTGACATGTTCCAACCTCCCTGCTTTCCCTTCTTGGCTGTTTTACTGCCCTTCCTGAGCCGTGACGGCGCTTGGCTTGCAGCAAAGAGCTGGAGGCAGGAGGCCAGGCTGCCCTGAACACTCACCCCACACAACCCCCTGCTTCTTGCAGTGCTCAGAGGAGCCCACTCGGGGTGGTGGGCACGGAGAGGAGCTGTACCCTCCCTCTTGGCAGCTGCCCATCGTGATGCAGCAGCAGGAGGAGGGCAGAGGGCAGTGGAAAGGTCAGCTTGATTCACCCCAAGGAGGTGAAGAAGTGGGGCGCAGGGGTGGGAGGAGGGCGAAGGCGTAAGACCAGACCAGACGCTTCCTCTGCAAACCAACCCCTGCTTCTCCCAGCTGGGAGGTGCTGGCACCGGTTCCACTGCTCAGAGACATGGGAGCAGCGCCTGGGCGGGTGTGATAGACTGGAAGGGGACCCATGAACACGTCCAGATAGACCCGTGCTGAGTCACAGCTGGGAGGCCCTGCAGCTTCCCCCTCCCCGCTGGCAGGTCCTGGCGCACCCCATCGCTCCTCCCCACTTCAAAAGGAAGGAAAGGGCAAGTCCCAACCCTACGTGGGGTGCAAGCACAGCCCAAGTTCTCCAGACACCAGCTCTCCAAAAGCCTCCCTTACCAGAGCTCCACAAAGAACTGACCAACTCATCACAGCAGTGGGTGGCCAGCGGTCCCTCCCCACGCTGCCGGGATGGACAGTCGGCAGCACAGCACCACCAAGGAGCCTGAGATCGAGCTCTTCGTGAAGGTAGGTCTCAGGAGGACACGGTTGCTCTTTGGTGGTTTCTTATCCTCAGCAGGCTCCAGCTGGGCACAGGGCGGTAGAAATTCATGGGTGTGTTCATGTTTTGGGAGGCTGGAGACGGGTACCAAATTTGGGATCTCTTGCCATGAAGGCTGGCTAAAGGGGTGCCCAGGCACATGGTGGCACAGGGACCAGCAGGGTGTCACGCCCATCATCCTAGAAGATGCCCTGGTCTCGTGGTGGTCACTTACCCAGGGGAACAGCAGAGTTTGCAACTGGAGTAACTAAGGAGCGGGCACACATGTGCCTCTCGAAACCCAGATAAGACAAGCCCCAGCCTGGGAACTGCAAGTGGAGAGGCTGAGAGCAGCCACTTCAGCTTCTCCCGGGAGCCAGGGTTGCGAAACAGAGCGCAGAAGGCTTGGGGAACCGGCGTGGGTGCCCAAGTGTGGGCAGGATGGGGCAGCTCCGCAGGGCAGCACTGGGGGATCATTCGCTGGAAATGTTTGTTTCTTCCCCCGTGAAGCTGTTTTCTGAGCACTTCCTCTGGAACGTTTCAGCGCTCGAGTCTGAAACATCTGCAGAGGTCATGTGGGGTGTAGAAAGAGGAGTCAAAGCTGGTGGCTGGTAACCACGTGTGCCAGCAGCAATGCCAGGGGGCGCGGGACACGCCCTCGAGTGACAGTGGCTGGGGGAGCGATGCCTCCCTGTGTCACCACAGTGAGGTCTTAAGGGTGGTTTCACCACAGCTGCTCAGCCCCTGGGTGGCAGAGTCCTGTGGGCTTTGCTCCCCTCCTCCCAGGTGCCAGGAAGGACCACGATGCCTGGCCAGAGACACCAGTTTGCCCAGCACAGGCACCCAGCACTGCACAGTGACTTGCTTGGGTTGTAGTTGGAAATACACATTGGAAAAGAAGATCTGAGCCTCCACCGGAGAGATCTCCCCCACCCCTGTGCCAAAACTGTGGTCATGGTGGTGCTTGCAAAGCACTGAGCTTGGCTAAGCTGAACCAGACAAGTGTAATCGCTTGGTGAGAGTAATTTGGGTCTTGAAATCCCTCCTTAGCACCTCTTTTTTTAATCCAGGGATGGCTGGGGAGAAGAGGAAAGTGGTACATGATGTGACTGTGATGGTGGCAGCGCATTCAGGGGGGGTTTCAGAGGGAAGGGAAACAGAAAACAAAGCAGCAGCGATAGCATCAGGACTTCCCCTATGCCTTAATTTAGTGCAAAAACCCCCTTTGGGCTTGTCTGTGGGGAGAGAGTGAAGCAGCTCCCACATCGGGTTGGGTGACTGGTGCCCAGAGGGACACCAATATCTTCCCCTGCCCACGGTCCTGGTGAGAGCATCATCCCTGCCTGGGAGAAGGCTCTGCCCCTCAGCCACATGAGGCACTTAGTCTCCCCCAAAGCTACTTCTCAGCTTTCCAAGTGGCTGTAGGAACCACAGATGGGTTTTGGTGGGTGTCAAGCACTCAGCAGTGCCTAAAGACACAGAGCTGCTCTCTCCTCCCACCACATTTTATTCTGTTTCACCAGGGGGAAACCACAGGAACTGTCAAGTAACTTTGGGGTTTTAACGGCTCATGAGGCCTCATGAGACCTCACAGGGTTGATGCCAAGATACCTGCTCCTCCTTGAAGAGGTTCTGCTAGCCCACACTCTATTTATCCACCATCTGGAGGGGAAAAGAGTGAGGGGGGTCTGCAAGCTCTTCACCCCCCGCCCTAGTCCTCGCTGCAGCCCTGGGAGAGCAGGGGAAGAGACTCTTTGGAGAAGGAAGTGAAGAGCGAGGACTTCCCTGCTGTGCTGCTTGCCTTGTGCTGGGGAGGAAGGGTGTGTGGCTGCAAGACCCCCCAAGCTCCTTTCTCCCAAGCTGCTCTGGCTCCCAGAGGACTCTCCCCACAGCCACATGGGTGCCAGCAGGGCTACACCAGATCAGCCCTGGCAGTACCCGAGCATCAGTGGAGCTGCCCTTCACGTCCTCCAGATAAAGATTTGGCTCTGAGCATCCTAGGATGGGCCCAGCTTAATTTTTTTCCCTGCAGAGGCCATCCTGATTTCCCTCTCGCTCTGGTCCAAAATTCCCTACTTCTCTATTTTAAAAGACAAGGGGAAAAACTGTCCCTGCCCATGGCAGAGGGTTGGAACTGAATGATAGTTATGGTGCCCTCCAACCCAAACCATCCCATGATTCTATGATAAAACCATGCTGAGCTGCTCAGGGGCTGAAGCTGCAACACAAGCAGAGAGAAGCCTGGAGCAGGCAGGCACAGCCTGAGCCCGGAGCAGCCTTAGTGAGGGACATCCTGCCTGCCCACCTGACCCCTGCAACACTGCTGTTGCCCCTTCTGCAAGTCCACCAGAGCCCTGGATGAGCACAGCAGCTCCCGTGGGGCCAACAAGGCTAATTGCAATGAAGCTCCCCTTGTTCCCAGCCTTGTGCTGAGCAAGGAGAGTGAAGGGGAGCTTAACCAGCTGGCTGCCCTGTTCTCTGCCACCAGCAAGGGCCATCTCAGGCAAGCAGGGAGGAAAGCTTTGGTCCTCGTGCCAGGCAGCCATAAAATCACCTTCTGAGCTGTTGGTGTTGGAAATGCTCCAAAGGATGGCATTAGTTTTGGGTTGCAGGTGCCAGTGACAACGGAGGGGGGAAGAGGAACAGAGGTACCCCTTGGCATGAGAGCAGCTCTTTTCCAACTCTCCCCTCCAGCTCCCTCACAGGACAGCCAAGACACCATTTTTTATGTTACCAAAGACTCTTGTTTGTTATAAGCTGGCATTGGACTCTACTGAGTGGCAGCTACCCAGGAGAATCTTATTCATAACCAGCAAAAATCCTTGTGTGTGAATTCTGCTTCACATCTCAGTCTATCCCAGAGAATCCATACATTTCTCAGTTCCCATTTCCTTCCTCAGGAGCTTAATTTCATCACAGCTGAGCACTGGAAATACTGGTTAAAAATCATTTTCATTCCTCTGGAAGGTCTAGAAGGTGTTGGCATAGTGGAAAAGCAAACCGCTCAGAGCACCAGGGTTTTGTTTTGATCAATTTGACATCTCCCTAAGGATGAATTTGAGGCTGGTGAAGGTTTCTCCTGAAGGAGCTGAGCACTCCAGAGTCCACCTGTAGATACAGGCAGGAGACTCACAGCACTTACCTCCAGCCCAGGAGGGCCAGGCACAGGTCTCTGCATCTTCTGCTAATGAAGCATCCTCAGCCATCCTGTCTTTGGAGTGACGTGTGGGCTCTGGAATCACCTCCAGCTGCCCACCCTGGATGATATTGCTGCAATTTGATTTCTGCACCACCACATCCTCCCAAATCTCATCACCCTCCTGCTTAGCCTCTGGACTTGAGTTTGCCAGCAGATATCAAGGCTTTAGTGCAGGGCTGCAGGGCACGAGCCATCCCACCAGGGCTCGTGTGCCAACATGAGCTGCTCTGTGGCAGTAGCTCCGTGAAGGAGCTGACGTGAGCCGTGCTGCTCCTCCCTACAGTGTCACACATGCCAGAGGACCATGGTTCACGTGCAGCTGAGGAACCAGTTCATTCTCTTAAAGAAGACGAGTTTCCTGTGAGCCATTTTAAGTCTCATGCTGTGGCGCAGCTTCCCTCTCTGAGCAGCATCCGTGACAGTTTTCATGTGCTGGGAGGAACCTGCTCCATTTCTCTTGGCCACACTCCTCCTAAGGAGTTTCAGTCCTTTTGGCAAAGGATATTTTGAGCTGCTACATAGCAAGGAAATGGGCTTCACTCCACCTGCTGCTGCTTTCCATTGGGATTGCTGAATGGGCATCACCTGGGTGACACCCTGATGAGGGAGCCCTGGTGGGACTCAGGCAGGCTGTCCAAGCTCCTCACTTTCCCATAGAATTATAGAATTGCTTGGTTGGAAAAGACCTTTGAAATCATTGAGTCCAACCATACCTGTCTACTGCTAAACCAGATCCCTGACCTCCTCATCTGCCTGGCTTTTGAACACCTCCTGGGATGGGGACTCCACCGCCTCCCTGGGCAGCTGTTCCAGTGCCTGAGAACCCTTTCAGGGAAGAAATTTTTCCTGATGTCCTGATGTCTTTTCCATGTTCCCATTCCTGCTTGACCCCATCCTGGACACAAAGCAGCCCCCTGAGTGCTGAGATGCCACAGCTCTGTCCGTGCAGAGGGGTTGAAAGGGACTGTCTGCATGTGATCAGAGCTTTAGTACCTGACACGTGGCTTCATTCCCCACCAATGGGATGTTAGCATGGATCCACCTCTGCACAGCCCTGCCATCCCTAGCCCCTTCTCCTCCCTGAGGTGGCTTCTTGGGTGGTTCTTGGCCGTCAGCAGCCCAGGGGAGTCATGGCCGTGGCTGCCCCATTCCTGGAGGTGTTCAAGGCCAGGCTAAATGGGGACTGGGGCAACCTGATCCAGTGGAAGATGTCCCTCCCCATGGCAGGGGGGTGGAACTGGAAGATCTTTAAGGTCCCTTCCCCACCTGGGTTAGTTAAGTGCACCCCAGACCGGAGGAGACACTAACAGCCACGAAAACAAACTGCTCTCTTCCTGGCAAACATGAGCACATTTCCCTTCCTGCCGCCCTCTCCAGCCTGCCCTCGCAGACAAGCGAACCCTCCCTTCCTCCCCATCCATCAGCAGCCACTCTCTGCCTCCTTCCCCTGCCTTCTTCTCCTCTTACTCTCAGCTTTATCTGAAGTTTCTGGGAAGGATCTGACATCAGGCACCCTGGGGACTCTCTCTGATGCTTTCCAGTGGCAGCAGGGCCACGGCTTACGGAGGGGATACTTGCAGCAATGCTGGGCTGCTGGGCCTTCCTTCTGAGACCAGCTCTGGTGGCTTTTCACCTCTAGGCATCCCATGATAGGTTAAATCCTCATTTCTCTGCTTTTCCTGCAGGCTGGTCTGGATGGAGAAAACATTGGAAACTGCCCTTTCTGCCAGCGCCTCTTCATGGTGCTGTGGCTCAAAGGGGTCAAGTTCAACGTCACCACGGTGGACATGACCAGGTGAGATGGCACCACGGGCCAGCCCTGTGCTAGTAGTGGCGTGAGGCACATCTGGATCAGCTCCCCACATCAACGCTTCCCTCCCTGCTGCCTGCACTGCTGCCATCATGTCACCAAGAGAGGGACAGGGGTGACAGTCCCTGCCTGGCATGCTGTGGGACGCAGGAGGTGGGCCAGCGCGGAGGTCCAGCTGTGTGCCAACAACTGCATGGCACTGGGACCCCCTTGTCGTGCTGGATATGGGTACAAGTCTGAGGCACCATAGGCCAGACCAAGAGGCTGGGGGACAATTTCCAGCCCCCAAACTCAGCAGGGTGTGCAAATGAGGATCCTGTGTACCCACCTCAGCCCTGTCTCTTCCCCCGGGGAGGCTGGTGGGTGCAGACAGGCTGCAGGCTCTGAGCCCACTGATTTTCTTCCACTCCAGGAAACCTGAAGAGCTGAAAGATCTAGCGCCAGGCACGAACCCACCCTTCCTGCTGTTCAACAAGGAGCTGAAAACAGACTTCATTAAGATCGAAGAGTTCCTGGAGCAGACCCTGGGCCCACCCACGTAATTGCGAGCTCGCTTCTTCCCCCTTTCCAGGCTGGTGGGCACATGGCAGGATTGCACAGGGCTCAGCAGATACCCAGCACCCTGAGCCCCACTCCACAGGGCCAGGGTCTGCAGTGCTGAGGAGGGAAGGCAGTGGGCAGGGTTGGGCTGCAATGGAAAACAATGGGAGGAAATGCACTCGTGCCTTGGCACGAGCAAGGCTAGCGGGGAAAGGGAGAACACAGGGAGGTCCCTGCAGGTGTGGACACCTCAGGAGCTGGTGGGTTTGCAGGTGGCTGTGGCAGGTGGTGTGGAGGCAGAGAGGGAATGCAAGAACCCCTCTGCCCACTCACCTCTGATATCCTCAGCTGAGCAAAACCCAAATGTCTTTGCTCGCACACAGCAGCGCAGCTGGCCCAAGGGGCACTGCCCACAACCCCCCAAAGCCAGCCCACCCCACGCCCTGTTGGCACAGCTGCAAACCCTCCTGCTGTGTGCGTAAAAGGAAGCTTCAAATGCATTTGTCATCTGCCTCCTCGCTGTCCTTGCAGTGCGCCCTGGGACACATCAGCAAACAGGAGACTGTTCCTGAGGAAGTCATGGGAGCTGCTGTCTTCCCCAGACCCCTCCCGTGCCAACTCACATCCTGTCCAGGCAGAGCTCTGCTGCCATCAGCATCCCCACACTGTGGAGTTTCTGCCCTATTATTCCCCCCCAGCAAACACCCGAAATAATACAGCTCCCTGGTGGCAGCTGCAGTGATTTAAAGCATCACCGTTCTCCCACTTCCAACTGAACACACTTGCATCCTCCAGTATCAGCCCTGGGCACCACAAGGTGCCAAGAGATAACCAGTTGAGGACCACACAGCTGAATCTCCGCCTCCATCCTTGCCTGCACTGACATGAGTGTCTTTTTAAAGGTATCCACACCTGAGCCCCAAGTACAAGGAGTCCTTCGATGTGGGGAGTGACATCTTTGCCAAGTTCTCGGCGTACATCAAGAACCCACGCAAGGAAGCAAATATCAGTAAGAACTGTGGGAGGGAGCTCTTTGGGGCTGTGATCGGGGGATGGATGCTTTTGTCTGCGGGCAAATCCTCCCTCCAGGTCAGGGTTCCTGCTGCCTTCACCATCAAAGAGTCCTTGGTAAGTGGAGGAGTGAGCAGGAAGGGTAAAGGTTGTTCCTTGCTCCGTGGGACTGATGGGCTGGGGAGAACTGGTCCTGTTGGGCAGCAGTATGGGGTGGCACTGGGAACAGAGACTGTGGCCAGGTCCAGTGCTGTGCACCACCACTGTGGCCCTGTATGCAAAGCCTGGAAGAGGCTCAGCCATCCTGGCACAGCGCTGAGCACCAGGCTAAGTGCAGGTGTTTCCTCTGCCCATCCAGATTTTGAGAAGGCCCTGCTGCGGGAATTTCAACGGCTGGATATCTACCTAAACACTCCTCTCCCTGAGGAGATTGACCAGGACAGCGTGGAGGACATCACCATCTCCAAGAGGAAATTCCTGGATGGAGACCACTTGACACTGGCTGATTGCAACCTCCTGCCCAAACTGCACATCATCAAGGTAACGGCACCGGCTGCCGGGGCTGAGGTGGGGCACCAACTCCAAGAAGTGGTGACAGGGTGGGGTGATGCAAACAGGGCACTGGGTGGGGGGTGTCCCAGAAAGTGAATCTTCCCCGGATATGAAAATCCTCAGCCTCCTCCTTCCTCCCCTCTCCAGGTCGCAGCCAAAAAGTACCGCGACTTTGAGATCCCAGCGGACATGACGGGCGTCTGGCGCTACCTCAACAACGCTTACGCCTGCGATGAGTTCAGCCACACCTGTCCCGCGGATGAGGAGATAGAGCACACCTACGCCAGCGTCGCCAGGAAGATGACCTAACGCGGCTGCAGGGTGCGCAGCTGCGCTGCCCCTGGCCGGGCTCTCCGCCTCCGCAGTCCTGACACGACCAGAGCCCCGCCGAGGGAGGGACTGCAGGGGGTTTGTGGCATCGCTACCGGCCGCCTTTCAGAAATAGCTCCTTGCTTCGCAGCCCCCGCTGCTTCCTCCTCCTCTGCCGTGCCTGACCTCAGAGCCGACCGCCTGTGCAGACCAGTCCCCGCGTGGCTGCGGCGACAACCGCACCCCGCCTCCCTCCAAAGGGGTCTCAAGGGAAAAGCTGAGCCCTAACCTTCCACAGCAGCGCTCTGGTTGGAAGAGGTGAGATCTCCAAAACAGCTGGGTCTGCCTTTCATCCCCATCCACTGCTGGAGCTGCTCTGCTGTGCGGTCCCAGCCATCCCGTACCCTTGGGAAGAGGCACCCTGATATCCCAGCACATCCCCTGGACTGGAGATGCTTGAATTCACCTGGTCACCCTCCTGCACAGCACCCTGCAGTCTGCATCCAGGCAAGACCTCTCTTCTACTAAGCCATCCAGGCTCCATCTGAAGACATCAAAAGGTTCTGCCCCCAGTAGTTTATAGCAGTGACAGATTTTCTCACTGCTAGAGAGTTGTAACTCCCCATTAGGACACAGGGGCAGGAAGATGCTGGGGGTGACGTCTGGTGCAGAAGTGTCAGGACCTGCTGTGGGAGTGATGGAGGGGTGCAGGGACTCGAGGAAGGCTGAGCATCCGGGCATGTGTGCCGGTACCTGGGGCCGTGTGCTGCTGGCTCCTGTGAGGTAAGAAACCTCTCCCTGCCTTGAAGGATGCTGCAGGAGATGCAGCCATGTGCAGCTCCAGCTCCACCACCTCCTTCCCTGGTCCCCACCAACACTTCCAGTGCCTGACTGGGAGATGGAGGCCTGGGGCAAGGCTTCCACACACCAGTACTGGACAGCCTAAGAGAGCAGGCAAAAGCTGCTTTGCAAAGTGCAGTGTGCGTAGGAGATACGAGGGCAGGTTTGGTGATCCCTGGCTCAGCATTGTCCCTCTCCATCCCCAGATGCAAGGGGAGTCAAATCCACTCTGCCCAGCCATGACATCCCAACCTTCCCCATCCAATATCTCCAGCTTCCCCAAGGGCCTGTGAATTCAGCCAACCCTCAGCAAAACAATACTGTACAGTGAGCGTGGAGGGTCCCGTAGGGACGCAGCGATGGCAAAACCCCTCCAGCCCTCACTGCCACTTCCTCTTTGCACTAAAAGGTGTGTCCTTGCAAGCCTGCCTCTCATAGCACTGGGTTGGGGGACTGGGTTTGTTAGTTTGTTTTGGTTTGTTTGTGTTTTTTAAACTAAGGACAGCAATAAACTCTATTTTAATATGCTTTTCTTGTGTGTTGTCAGTGCGTGGGTCGAAGGGGCTGCCTTGTGGTGCCAACCCTTTTGGGAGATAGCCTACATGAAGACGTAGACTCCAGCCTTTGCCACCCTGGATCACTGGGATGCACGTGGCAGCTCCTGCCCTGCCCACAGGACAGATGTTCCCTCCCTGGGGAACACTGCCATCTGCCCAGGCCATGCAGCGGTGGGAGGGGGCAGCATCCTGCACACCGTGGGCATGGAGTAGCCACAGGGTGCTTCTCTGCTGTGAGGGGTTTATTCAACTCCTGCTGGCAGCCAGCATGGCCCTGCCTGGCCACAGTGGCAGCTCTGCCTTGCCATGGCTCCTGAAGGTCCACTGGTATGGGAGAAAGGCTGCCCTGCACCCCAGATCCTCTGGGAGTCTCCTCCTACCCCATAACACTCTTCTTTCCTGTAGACCCTCTCCCCTTTTCCACACAAGGGAGCAGAGACCTTCAAAGCTTGGTGGATGAGGCCTGTTGGAAGGCATTGGGATGGTGGTGGCAGAGGACAGGCTGGCAGGCAGGCAGAGCTCCTCCTGCACCTCTCATTTGGTGACACAGTATTTCCAGAAGCAAGCTAGGAGAAAAAGGAAGACTCCCATGCAAGGGGCTGCAGCAGTGCTTGGCTACAGACAAAGAGTTGAAAGGAATGGAGATGTCCATCTCTTCTCCTGAGTTCTCCTTTGGCTTTGAAGTCAATTTTAGGAGCACAGCCTGAGAGCTGAATGCCTTAGGCCACACCATGGGCACCCTCTACCTCAAACCAATGAACACCTTCAACCCCAAGTGATGAGCATCCTCCACCCTAAGCCCAGACCCTGCTTGCCATGGGCCCTTTGCAGGTCAGTGGTCATTTGGGTCCTCGGACCCACTGGGAACTGGGCACTCACCTCTCTTGCTGGTGTGCTGCAGGGCCTGGTCTGTCTGGGCCAATCCCTGGCTCTGGAGCTCACCCAATGCCACCACCTTCCAGAGGTCTTCTGCCTACCATGGCACATCAGTCCAGTCACACATGCATGTGCTGTGCCCATCTGGCAAAACCAGTCCCTGAACCCCTTCCCCTCACTGCAGGACCAGGGAGGGAAGCAGTGTCGGCACCTGAGTGGGACAGGTCAACAGGGATGGGGTTTGCTGGGAGCTCATGGGCAGCTGGGCCATGGGAGAGCCCTGCCCAGTGGTGTCTCCCTGGACTGCCCCCCCCTAGGCCAGAGGGGCCCCCCCCTTCACCAAGCAGTTGGGGACGTCCTCCTGGAGAGTGCAGGGACTGTGGATCCAGAGAGGAGAGCAGGAGCCAAGGGAAGAGACAGAGCACCATCCCCTACTTGTCTGCATCTAACCTCCAGTGCCCCTTTGTTCTGGATGCAACCCTTGCCTCTTCAAGGGCATCCTGGTGCCTGCCTCTCTTCTCATGTGCCCTGCAGAATCATGGAATCATTAAAGTTGGAAAAGAACTCTAAGATCATCCAATCCAACCATCAGCCCAATCCCACTGTTCCTGATAAACCATGTCCCCAAGAGCCACCTCTACATGGTTTTTTGAACCTCTCCAGAGATGGAGACTCCACCTCTGCCCTGGGCAGCCTCTGCCAGGGCTTCACTGCTCTTTCACTGAAGGCATTTTCCCTGGTATCCAATCTAACCCTCCCTTGGTGTAGCTTGAGGCCATATCCTCTCATCCTATCACTTTTCACTTGGGAGAAGAGCCCAGCACCCACCTCATCCCAACCTCCTTTCTGGGAGCCCCAGAGAGTGATGAGGTCTCCCCTCAGCCTCCCCTTCTCCAGACTAAACAGCCCCAGGGCCCTCAGCTGCTCCCAGAACCCCTGTTCTCCAGACCCTTTCCCAGCTCCGTTCCCTTCTCGGGATGTGCTCCAGCCCCTCAAGGTCTTTGTTGTACTGAGGAGCCCAAAACTGAACCCAGGCTTCGAGGTTTGGCCTCACCAGCGCCGAGTGCAGGGGTCGATCCCTTCCCTGCTCCTGCTGCCACTCCATGGCTCATCCAAGCCAGGATGCTGGTGGCCTTCTTGGCCACCTGGGCCACTGCTGGCTCATGTTCACTGTCAATCAACACCCTCAGGTCCTTTTCCATCCTTGATTCCAGTTCCCCCTGAGCTCTGGGACTCACCTTTGCTGCAAGCTGCACTCTGGTCATGGCTTGCTCTTCCCCCTCATGCAGAAAGAACCTGGTTCGGGTTCCTGGAGGGCTGAAGTCCTGCTGGATGCTTGCCATCAGCCACGAAGCCAACTGCACCATCAGCCAGGCTAAAATCTGTCTTGCGTAAGGTCTGGGTTGAATGAGGAGACAGTGACAACAGACAAAGTAGCTCATTTGAGGTCCACTTATTCCTCAGGCAGTGGGATGGAGAACATGAGCATGGTCTACAGATCCTGAGAATGACAGGTAGGTTGTTTGAAGGCTCCTAGGGTTCGTCTCCTCATGTAGCCATGGCATGTCAGCCCAGGCTAGGAGACAAAACACATGGCACTGCAGGTGTGGCCTTAGTGCTGAGCAGAGAGGAAGGATCCCCTCCCTTGACCTGTGGTGATGCTCCTCCTAATATAGCCCAGGGCACTGTTGGCTGCTTCTGCTGCAAGAGCAGGTTGCTGGCTCATGGTCAACTTGTCCAACAGGACAGATCTGGTGTGTCTTGGTGCCTGGGTTTCTTCCTCCCTGGGGGCAGGAGTCAGCAATTCTCCTTGCTGAACAGCACAAAGTCCCTCTCAGCCCACCTCTCCAGCCTGTCCAGGACCCTCAGGATGGCAGCATGACCCTCTGGCATTATCAGCCACTCCTCCCAGCTGTGAACTTCCTGAGGGTGCCCTTGGTCCCACTGTCCAGGTCATTAATGAAAAGCTAAAGAGAGCAATCCCCAAGCACTGACCCTCAGGATAAACCACTGATGACTGATTTTCTGCTGAACATTCCCAGCCTTTTTTTATTCCCACCTCACCATCCACTTCTCTAACCCAGACTTTGTCATCTTCTCTATGAGGGTGCCCTGGGAGACAGTGCCAAAGGCCAAGGCAAACCATGTCTGCTGCCTGGCATTGCCTTCAGCATGACTGCAACAGGCAGGTGGAGAAGGTCCCCATCAGCCACTGGGGTTCCACCAGCCACAGAAGACCCTTCTGAGGGGCAGCCCCCTTCCTGGCCTCACTAACCTGGCTGCTGCTGTGGGGGGAGCAGCGAAGGGTTATGTCCAGAGCCCTGTTAACCCAGGTAGCACCTCAGGTAGGTGCAAGCAGAAATCCTGCCTGAGTGAGCCTTTCCCACGGCCTCTGAGGGTGGGATAGTCTAAGGTCATCACAAACCAAATGTTAGGCACATGGCCACGACTAAGGCAACAAGTCCCTCGCTGTCTGACTGTGTTTAACTGGAAACCAGCTGGTCTGTTGGGGGCTTTCCAGCATCTCACTCTTTGACCCATCCCTCCTCCAGTGCCTGCCTGTGTGCAGCCCCCGGGAAGCTCCCACCAAGCCCTGGGAGCTGAGCAATCCCAAGCAGCTGGCCTTGTATTCCCTTTGCCTCAGCCACGCGGTCATGCTCCTAAAGCTCTGGAAGTCCCCATGAGTCAGCCAAGTGAGAAGAGGAGCTCCTGTGCCAGCTCAGTTCCCAGAAGAACCCCAGCACTGGGCTGCACCGGGGCCGCTTGCAGGAGCTGTGTGAGCAGATCACAGGATGGGTTCTTGGGCTCCTTCAGGGCTCAAGCTCTGCCTAAGGGACTTTTCTCCAGCATCAGGAAACCCCCGAGTGTCTAAACTGCTGTTTACCCCACTGGTCAGTACTAGCACACGTTAACTAGGACCACAGCGTGGACCTGAATGGGTGCCATCAGCCCCAAGCCCAGCAGATGCCACCTGAGGTCACCTGGGGCACCGGGTGCATGCAGGGCACCAAGCTGCAGCAAAGCCCTCAGCACACAAGACCATTGCAGTGCCAGGTCTTGTGGCTCTTGAGGAGGCTCATAACAGCCTGGTGACCACAAACAGAGCAGAGTTCACCCCACCCCAGGTCACCCAGCGTGTACTGCTCGTGATGCACATCATCTGCAATTCCCTCATTCCCAGGTCTCCCATCTCTTGGGAAGCCCCATCCCAAGTAGCCAAAGCATCCCCTTGGGTCTTGTCTTGTCCAACCTGGTCACACTAGGAATGGATTTAACCCTGCTGGACACACACTACTCCTAACAATGCTGGGGAAAACCCTCCCCAGGCCAGAAGGTCTCTCTAAGGTTTCCCAAAGAATAACAGGGAGAAACTGCGCCGCTGTGCGTGTCTGCAGCAGCCAAGTGCACGTGAAGCACCAGATACGAGCTCAAATGGTTTGAGCCACCACACAGTGGTGCACAGGGATGAATCTCACCTGGCTTTCAGGCACAAATCTGAAACCCCGTTCAGTTTTCCTTACCTTTGGAGCTGTTTCTTTCAGGGTAGACAGGGTTTGTGCTGATGCAGCAAGTCCCCAACACAACAGTCGCGCCAAGGTGACGACCATCCTCCTGGAAGGTATCTTCTCTCCTTCTCCAGGCCTTGGCCAGCTTCCTAGGAGTCTGTAACTGAGTGTGTGAGGCAGTTCTCTTTTATGTCCCCCAGCTCTCTGCAATCAATATGCTTTCATCAAGTGGGGTGTCTTTTCTGCTGGGTTGGCCATCCATCCTGACCACAGGAGACGACTCGCCCTGCTCTCCCCTGAGTTCAATCTCTGTCACTCTTGAGTGAGATGCCTCATGGTTAATGCTTGGCCAGGTTTTCAGAAGCTCTGCAGTTCGCTGTGGCTGTGCTGTAAAGAGGGAAGAAGCACTACAGAAGGCTGGACAGATTAACCATGCCTCTGGTGGGGTCTGGAGGAGGATCAAAAGAGAACTTGGGGCCACGATTTCTTTGAGCAGTACCTATTTCAGAGGTGCCACAGGTACAGTCCCTTGGAAATCTTGGTGGGAGATCCATATTTCTCAATCTCTTGTGTCCTCTCCTCTTGTGGGGTGGGACATCATGGAGTCTTTCCCGAGGAAGATTGGACAGGAGCCCAATCATTTGGTTTTTAACCAAGAGGCTAACAACAACAGAGGGAGACAACAGTGTCTGCACACCCCAGTACAGGCTCTCATTTTTCATAAAGAGATTGAAAGTTCATTAACAAGAAATCATTGCTCCTGTCTGCAAATCTCTGTCTGTCAGGTGCAGATCAGACTGAGGGACAGATGAGGTGAGGTGTTCATCCACCCCAACCAGGCAAGCTGCTCAGATGAGAGCTTTCTCCTAACAAAAAATCCATTCTAGTCTGTTTTCCAGTTGCTCCCATTCCCTGGACACCAGGTTTCATGTCATATAATGAAAAATCCTGGTGGCAGCTTCACTGCTTCTGCTCTCACGTTACAGGCAGGAAACACAGTCTGGCCTGGAGAGGGTCACTATGGGGAGAAAGGATGGAAACCCCCTCCAAACTCATGTGTGCATTGTATAGGATGGTGTGTGCCCAGCTCAGAGGGCAGCTCTGCCTGTGCCTTGGATCACTGGGGACATGAGTGGTCTTTGTGCACAGAGAGCAACAGATCAATGAGCCCGGAGCAGTGCAAAGGGAGTGGGAAGGCATCGAGCTGAGCTACCGAGTCCATTCCTTGTCCACAGACCAGAAACCTCTTGATGTGCATCAGGAGGATGGGAAACAAAAGGACTGGGAGGAGAGGATAAGAAAGGAGAGGAGCAGGGGCAAGCTGTCAGTCTCCTCCATCCAACAGTGACCTGAAGTTGTGCCAGGGAAAGTTCAGATTAGACATTCGGAAAAATTCTATATTGAAAGGGTTCTCAGGCACTGGAACAGCTGCCCAGGGAGGTGGTGGGAGTCTCCATCCCCAGAGGTATTCAAAAGATGGGTAGAAGAAGAACTTAGGGATCTGATTTAGTAGTGGACAGGTATGGTGGAACTCAATGATCTCAAAAGTCATTTCCAACCAAGCGATTCTATGATTCTAAAGGGGAGTTCATCTTGTGGAGCTACCTGGTGACAGAGCTCGGTTCCATGACATGTCCTGGATGCAGACAATTGCCACGTGTGCCCAGACAAGGGCACTCCCACATCAACACACACAGCCCACGCAGTTATGTTCTGCAGCCTCACAGCACCCCCTGGGGTGACCTGGCCGTCCCCGTCGCCTGCCAGTGCTCAGTGCGTGGGTCCCGACTACTGAGCTACAGAAGAGCTCCTGCCTTGGGAGAAATCACACAGATCTCAACCTGGGTCAGGGCAATCCCAAGCACAAATCCAGGCTGGGCAGAGGATGGATTTAGCGCAGCCCTGAGGAGAAGGACTTGGGGTGCTGGGGGATGAGAAGCTCAACATGAGCTCCTCATGTGTGCTCGCAGACCAGAAACCACCCGTGTCCTGGGCTGCACCCAAAGTAGTGGGATTCTATCCCTCTGCTCTGCTCTGGTGAGACCCCACCTGGAGCCCTGTGTCCAGTTCCGGAATACTCAGCACAGAAAGAATATGGAGCTGTTGGAATGAGTCCAGAGGAGGCCACAGAGATGATCTGAGAGCTGGAGCACCTCCTGTACAAGGACAGGCTGAGAGAGTTGGGGTTGTTGAGCCTGGAGAAGAGAAGGCTGAGGGGAGACCTTAGAGCAGCCTCCCAGGACTGAAAGGGGCTCCAGGAAAGCTGGGGAAGGGCTCTTGATCAGGGATTGCAGGGACAGGGTGAGGGGGAAGAGTTTTCAGCTGAAAGAGGGGAGATTGAAATGAGATCTTAGGGAGAAATGTTTTCCTGTGAGGGTGGGGAGGCCCTGGCCCAGGTTGCCCAGAGCAGTGGTGGCTGCCCCACCCCTGGAGGTGTTCAAGGCCAGGTTGGATGGGACTTTGTGCCCTCTGATCCAGTGGAAGGCGTCCCTGCTCATGGCAGGGTGTTGGAACTGGATGGGCTTTGAGGTCCCTTCCCACCCAAACCATTCCATGGTGGTTCTATGACAACGGGCCCTCGCTCAGTGCGCCTGGGGCCCCACAGCCCTGCATCCCTTGTCAGACACACAGGCACACCCAGACAACTCTTGAGATGGCTGCAAGGATCAGGGGTGGCTCTGGTCTGTCCCCGAGCGCTGACAGCTCAGTGGGATGGAGAGTGGGCAGAGCAGAGTGGGCAGAATGCAACGGCTCATCCGGGGCGTGGGCTGCACTCCGAGACGCTGCTCTCTGCATCTCTGCCTCCCATGGTTTCAAAGCAAATCGGGATCTTCCTTCAACTGGCAGCCTGCAAAATATTAGAGCTTGATTTCGTCCCAGTCATTTCAGGAGCTGCCGTCTCCCTCGTGTTTGTTGGGTGCTGTGTTTCTTTTGTGGCAGCTGCAAAAGTCCCATTAGCTCCCACATGGCAATTTTTCCACTCTCCAATACTTTTGCAGGCTGGCAGCTCTGCTCTCTGATAATTAGTAATAAGAAATACCCTCTTGCATAGTCCTAAAATTGCTAATAAAGGGCTGTTTTCAGCTGCATTCCTCTCATGGCTTTGATCTGGTACAGGCAGAAGCCGAAAACACCGCCAACAGCACGGAGAGCAGCCAGGAACGAGCTTATCGATCATGTGAGTCAGAGCTTTCACAAACCTCCACACCAAATACCTCCAGGCACGGTGTTGTGGCCGTGGGCTGGAGCCCAGCGTGAGAAAGAGTGACTGGGCTCCGAGACCATGGGGCTGTGGGGCTGGGCTGGATGAAGGCCCACGTCCTGAAGTGTCACATCTACATGGTTTTTGAACCCCTCCAGGAATGGAGATTCCACCACTTCCCTGGGCACCTGGCCCAATGATTCACCATTCTTCCTTACAAGTCTTACAAGGAGCTGCTGAGGGAATTAGGGTTGTTTAGCCTAGAGAAGAAGAGGCTGAGGAGAGTCCTCATCACTGTTTAAAACCACCTGAAAGGAGGCTGCGGTGAGGTGGGTGCTGGTCTCTTCTCCCAAGTCAGGTGACAGGACAAGAGAAAATGGCCACAAGTTGTACTGGGGAGGTTCAGATTAGACATCAGGAAAAACTTCTTCACTGAAAGGGTTCTCAGCACTGGAATGGCTGCCCAGGGAGGTGGTTGAGTCCCCATCCCTGGAGGGGTTTAAAAAACAGGTAGATGAGGTGCTCAGGGCTCTGGTTTATTAGTGGACAGGTACAGTTGGGCTTAATGATCTCAAAGATCTTTTCCAACTAGGTGATTCTATGATTCCTTTCTGGGAGATGCAGAAAGCGAGGAGGCCTCCCCTCAGACTCCTCCTGTCCAGACTAAATGGTCCCAGATCCCTCAACCACTTCTCAGAACTGTGCTCACACTGCAGTGAGCATCAAACCTCTTGCTGTGCCTCTGCAGAGCCCCGTGCACCACTCACACATCCGAGGTGAAGCAAAAAAGGAAACCCTCTCACACTGGAAACTTCAGCTTCTAAAATGCCACCCTGAAATGTCACGAGCCTGTTGCCTTTTTCCACTCTGCATGAGCATCTCACCTGCTTCAACCACCCCCTGGGCTGGGGGGAGTCCCTGCTGGCACTGAGTAACTCCCCTGAGTCACCCACAGGGATCCCAGCGTGGTTGCCCTGCCAAAATCTCAGAAAAGGGGTGGTTTTCTTCTGCTTTTGAAGCCCTGGCAGGCTGTTACAAAGCACCATTTGTGTCCCAGCACAAGCCCAGTATCCAACAACAAGGTGGCTGTGGGAACCAGTTTAGTCCCACCATGCACACTCTTTGCTTGGCCTGGTGGTCCTCAAGCTCAGGATGCAGCTCTTTTCCAGCATCTCATGGCACAAACAGGACAGCTTTGACTGTTGAATGGTTCCTTGCAAATGACCTGCCACCATGCAATGACCTTCAGGAGTAGTGGTGGGACTGAGGTCCCAGAGCCCTGCCAGGGTTGGAGTGGTCAAACATCAGGGGTCCACACGTGTCGGGTTTGGACTGTGACCTTGAGACACATCAGAGACTATCAAGCACAGAGGGGATGATGACTGGATGGCAAAACAAATGATGGGAAGAGAGCAAGCCCTTGGCATGTCATCTCATGTCAGCAACAGCCCAAACCTCCTCCTCTTGCTGGCCATTTTCCATGATCCAAAACAATGGCACATACCTGTGCCACATATTTTCATCTTATCAAAAAGTGAAACCAATTCAGGAGAATCAGACTCTTGTTTAGCTGAGCCCAAGAGGAGTTTTGCTGGCAGCAAAGGGTTCTCAGGCACTGGAACAGCTGCCCAAGGAGGTGGTGGAGTCGCCATCCCTGGAGGCGTTTGAAAGGTGGGTAGATGAGTTTCTTAGGGATATGGTTTAGTAAGGGGACAGGTATGGTTGGACTTGATGATCTCAGAGGTCTTTTCCAACCAGATGATTCTATGATTCTATGACTCAAACAGCATGTGGGTAACACCTTGTCCTTACACCTGAACCCATGTCCTTCCACCACCACTGAGAGAGATCTCACTAAAGAGAGGCACAAAGCCAGCTGCCTCCTTTGCAGCAGAGACAAAACTGTCCCAGCAACACCACTGCCTGGGGAGAGGACACCTCTTTGGGTGCTCCCAAACAAGAGCAAATGGGGCTGCCCCATGGCCCGACAGTGGTGCTGCTCCAGCTCTCTGTCTGCATCAGCTGCAGGACAGGGGATGGCTGGCAGCTGGGCAGGGGGAGGGCAGGGTCACCCCTGGGATGCTACAGGGCTGGAAGTTGCCCCACGAAGCCCTGCTTTACTCCAAAGCTTCTCCCCAGGGTTGGCAGCACTGTCCCCTCCACCAGATGCCTGGATGCTGGACATCAATTTGCTGTTCCCAAATCCATCTCAAAACTTATGACTCCAGGAGCCTGAATGTGTCGCCGAGAGCTGAAATCCACCAATCCCAGCCCACAGCAAAGCTCAACACAACCCAACACTGGAAGAGAGGGTTTCCCCTCACTTCCATGGCTGCAGACACAGCCTCACAAACACATCCCAGAGAAACAAACACAGGGCAGGGCTCCTCAGAAGCAAATTGCCCTGGTGCTGGTGGAAGGGTTAAGAAAATTATCCAGCAGTTGCTGAAGAACCAACATTTTTACCACACAACAGCAACAATGCAGCCCAGTTGTGGGTGCAATTTTCCCCCAGGGAAACTCCAGGTTTTCCTAGCACCTTTTCCAGATGCTGCTCAGGCAGGGCAGCACTGCTTCTGTATCACAGAAGGAATAAGCAGAGAAGCCAATTTTCCATAATAAATTAGTGTTATTTAGAAACTAGCTCCAGTGCACAATTAGTACTTCCAGACATACTAAACAAAAAAAATCCCCTCCTCTTTCTTGAAAGACTTTTATACATATGAATATATACATACATTTGTGTTGGTATGTATATTTTATACACATATATACACACATACACACACATATAGGTGGATAAATAGATTAAAGACTTCAACTTTGGTCTATGCTCTTTATGTTTTGGTTGAAGAGCACCAAAAACAGAGGGAGGAGCTCTAAGAATCCTGACCTGACCCACCCATGGTATCCGTTCCTATGCCTGCCTGTGCGGAAGCCTCCCCCGGTCCTGTCCCAGCAAGGCACAGGCAGCCCCGAGCTGGTGGCCGTCACAGAATGGTTTAGGTTGGAAGAGACCTTAAAGCCCATCCAGTTCCACAGCCACACCTAGCGAGCCTGTCCAGGTCCCTCTGGGTGGTCTCTCTTCCCCCCAGCACCACACACCTGGGTGTCATCTGCAAACTTGCCGAGGGTGCCTTCAATCCCACCGGCCACGCCTGCGACTCAATGCTAAACACCACCGGTCCCTTCACGGCCGGGGCAGCTCTGGGCAGCACCTCGAGCCCTGCTTGGTGCAGTGATGTGGGTGCCAGGAGCTGCCTTGCCTGCTATGGCTCAGCATCCACCCGGGGACGCAGCTCGTAGCCAGAGAAGGCATCTGCCCGCTGGGGCACTCGGCAGGGGCCGGCGGCGCCCCGTGCTGCCTGCTCCACCTTGTCCTCACGCACGGTGCTGTCATCAGGCTGTGGCTCAGCCCCGTGGCCAGGCAGGGGCTGGAGAGCACAGACGAGCTGCTCTCCATCTTCTTCCTCTCTGGCCAGCAGCTTCACGGAGCTGAGCTGTACCCAGGGTCCTGCCATGCCGAGGCTCTCCTGCAGGTCCTCCCAGCTGAAGGTCCTGCCTGCTGTGGGCAGAGGAAGGCAGCTGCCTGCTCCCAGGACTGGGCTCTGGCATTTAGAATAAAGCTGGAGGTGCAGGGAGAGCCACATCTCAGATGTCTGGTAGTGCCCATCACCCGCACAGCTGTCTCCGGTCAGTCCCACTGGCACCAGCACATCATCGCCAACAGCCGCCTCCCTGTCTTCCTCGAGCTGTGGTGAGACCTGGGAGTCCAAGGCATGTCCCAGATGGCTGTGGGGGCAGGACAGGTCCCTTCTCTCATGGCAGTGTGGCCCAAACCCATTGTCACAGTAGCCACTCACGTCCTGGAAACAGCTTTCTCCGAGGAGCAGCTGGACTGTGGGTGGTGGTTGCTGAGCTGCAGGCGGCCCGTGGGAGGGCAGCAAGGTTGGCACGAGCAGGGTGAGAGAGCCCTCCTCGAGCTCCAGAGTAGGCACCCTGATGGTCACACTCAGCTCCCGATTCAGGAGAGCCTGGTGGGAAACAAGCAGTGGTCAGCTTCAGCTTGCTGAAACCTCCAGCCCAAGGGTGATGAACCACAGAATGACCTGAGCTGGAAGGGACCCACAAGGATCATTGAGTCCAGCTCCTGTTCCTGCACAGGGCAATCCCAAGACTCACACCATGTGTCTGAGAGCGTTGGCCAAATGCTTCTTGAATATTGTCAGGCTACCATGTTATCCTGGGGAAGGGAATTGTCTTGAACATGCTTACACCTGGTTGAAACACACACTGGACTCTGCTCACTACAGCACAGGGGCTCTGGTGCCTGGGAACAGTGACAGCAACTACAGCACTGCTGCTTTTCAAGCTACGGAAGCTGATGGAAGAATTCTCAACTGCTCAGAGATTCAAGTAAACCCCGCACAGGAGCCAAGAAGAATCAGAAAGCAAAGGGTGCTGGTACTGAGCTGCGACAGTAGAGCAGCCCACCACCCCCCTCTCCACATTGGCACAGGGGGTTTGTCCCCAGAGTGCTCAAAGGGCTGCTCAGCCTGGGCTGCTGGCACCCCCAGCACTGGAAAACTGGGATGCAGGGGGAAATTGGGGCTCGGGGAGAAAGGCTGTCCTGGTCACTGTTTCCTACTGACCTACAACGTGTTCAGCCTGGAGAAGAGAAGGCTCTGGGGAGACCTTAGAGCAGCCTCCCAGTACTGGAAGGGGCTCCAGGGAAGTTGACGAGCGGCTCTTACTCGGGGAATTCTGAGACAGGATGAGGGGGAAAAGTTTTAAGCTGAAAGAGGGGAGATTGAGGTGACATCTTAGCAAGAAATGTTTTGCTGTGAGGGTGAGGAGGCCCTGGCCCAGCAGTGGTGGCTGCCCCATCCCTGGAGATGTCCAAGGCCAGGCTGAATGGGGCTTTGAGCCCCCTGATCCAGTGGGAGGTGTCCCTGCCAAGTCAGGGGGGTGGAGCTGGATGGGCTTTAAGGCCTCTTCCAATCCAAACCATTCTATGATTCTCTTCAGATCATCTCAGCAGAGCTGCAGCCTCTTTCCCTCGTTCTCCCATTCAGGCTGTTTCAGACAGACATGCAGACAAGCAAAAGCCAACCTTTCTCACGGGGTACGTGCTACCTGAGACACCCTCAGTGTGACCCTTGGCTGACTGATGCACCCCACCAATATCTCCTCTCACGCAGCAAGTCCTGGGGGCATGGTGTGTTGGAGAGTGGAGGAGGCACCTGGACACTGAGACAGGTTTGGTGGGGCAAGAGGTAGAGGGAAGGAGGTGCTGAGCCCCCTACAGATGCAGGGGCTGTGGCACATGTGGAAGAGAGGGTGGAAGAGGGTTGTTCACTCACAAGGGTTTTCGGGAGGTGCATCTCCGAGGGGCTGAGGCAGAGGTACTGCTGGATGAAGCAGAGCCCAACCACGATCAGCAGCAGGAAGACACCACTCAGCACGGCAGGGAGGACCCAGGGAAAGCCTGCCAGGAGGTCACAACAGGCTGAGGGATAGAAGGACCCCAGGCAGCATCCCCTCCAGCCTGCCCTACACCAGCCCTTCCTCAGAGCTCGTGTGGTGGACTGGAATGTTTGAAGAGATGTGGGGCAAGCCCAAGGCGGATGGCAAGAGAGCAACTCCCCAAGAAAGATCCCTGCAGGGTGTTACTGGGCCACAAACCCTGACCAGATAGGTGTGTGGGTGTTTGGGGTGTGTGTGTCTGAGTGACTCACACCTCCACACGTGTCAGTGCTTCAAGCAGGACCTGAGGTGCAACGGCAGTGGCTGAGGCAGCGAGAGAGCTCCCACCTGCAGGACGCGGCGGTGTCACCAGGCACTGCTCAGCCTCTCGGCTCTGCTCCCTGGCCACGCCCACGACCTCTGTCTGGATGCAGTACCGCGTGCTGGGTGTCAGATAGCTGAAGGTGCACGGTGCTTCCTCCCTACTCCGCTTGCAGGGCATCTGGAAGCAGAGGGGATGCGTGGCCAGGGCAGCTGGAGGCAGGTTCCGTGCACTGCTCTGCTCCCCAGCACAGCCTTGACACCCCGCTTTGTGCCATGGTGTGGAACACAGATCCTCCCTCCCTGCTCCCCAGCACCTACAGCACTTGGTTCTTCACCCCAGGAGAGGTCCAGGTGCCAGAGCATCTCATTAAACACCTGCTGCCTGGTCAGAAGGAGTTAGGAGCTTTTTGAATTCATGCAGTCTAGAAGAGGAAAGGTTTCTCCTGCCACCCCCCAGGTTGTGAGCCCCAAACTGGGAGTGCAAAGCACCTAACGCCCGCTTGCTTTGCTGCATGTGGGCAGGGCTGGGGCACCTCTACAGGCACAGGCATTACCACACCAGTGCAACTGGCCAACAGGTATCTCTGCTGCACCAGGAGAGCTCTTGCAAGCCCCATGCCCTCCGAGCCTTGCCCACCCTGCCACGTACTTGCTGGATGAGCTTGTCCCCTTCATACAGATTCAGCCAGTACCACAGCTTCAGCAGCACTCGGTCGACCGGCTTGTAGGAGCCACTTTTGCTTCTGTAGGGAGTGAGTGGCATGATGATGTTAACACTGAGGTTGTAGTCCTGGAGCTGCCAGGACAACTCCGGGGGGCCCACAATTGCTGTAGGAAGGGAAAAACAAATGGAGGGGGAAAATGAAACAGAAGGCAGGCACACCTTGTTTCACTAGGAATGATGTTTTTCTCTTGAACATCCCAATCCCAGTGCACAGAAACTTCCTTAGGTCTAACCTGCTGGCACTTTTTGAAGTGATACCAGCTCTAGAACCAGTAGCCACCACATCTCTGTGACAGCTTCTTCTTCCTCTGGTCACACAACCACAAGCCAGGACAGACTTGGTGGTGCAGAGTGCGGTTATTGCACCTGTTCCCGTGATAGCTGGGTGCAAGGGGAGTGAGAAGGGGAACCCAAATGGCTTCTGTACATCCCATTTGAGCTGCGAGGTGGGTTAGGGAAGGTGCTGAAGTTTTTCCTTTTTCCAGAAGACAGCTGTCCTGTCCAAAAGTGGACAGGACATCCAGACTGTGACTGAGAACAGGCACCTTGTAAACACAGCAGCGAGGGCAAAGGTAGTTGTGAAAGGACAACACCTGCCTTCCCCAGCCTGCTTCACTTTGCTGGAACAAAAATGCTCTCACTCAGCAGCTCCCAGACCTACAGCAGGGATGAATAGAGGATGCTTATAAAAGGCAAACCTGGAGTGTTATCCTTTTTCTCATCCCACCTCGCTGCGTTCTCCAGAGACCCAAATTCTCACAGTGTCTCAGCGGCATAGGACCTCCCACTCTCACCTCACCTCGGTGTGTCTCATCCTCCATCCCTGCCCTTCACCAGCAGCTCTGTTCCCACCCCTTTCCACTGGGCAGGGCTTGTGGCACTTTTCCCACCAGTATCTTGGTAAGATTTCCCACTGTATCCCGCTAGACTTCTCCAAGGACCCTTGTCCCCATTGGCCCCCTAGGAAGAGCCGGAGCCCAGCTGAAGGAGCTCCCTGGTCCTTACTGTCTCTGTATGGCTGCAGCTCACTGGAATCGGCCCACTTGGACAGCTCGCCTCCAGCCTCCGTTCTCACCCTTGCCCAGTAGATATCATGGATCTTGTCAAAATACAGCTCACATGTCCAGGAGGAGCTGGTGCCGTTCCTCCAGCAGGTATCTGCCTTGGTCCAGCGAGAGGTTCTGCCCATGGAGAAAATACAGAGGTTTCTCCATTTCAGCATCTTCCTAGCCAAAAAGGGAGGCTGTGTAGCCATCACCATCCCACCTGAGTGGGAAGCGTAGGGGAGCACAGATTTTGGCCAACAGCATTCTGGGCTGCATTAGAAAGAGCGTTGTCAGCAAGTCAAGCCTCCTGTCATCGGTATCGGTGGGATGGCACCTGGAGTGCTGTGCCCTGACCTGTGCTCTCTGCTGCCAGAAAAGACATGAACATGATAGAGAGCACCCACTGAAGTGTCAAAAATGTGGCCAAGGCATCTGTGGTACAAGGGAGTATGAGTGAGCAGAGACTGCTTAGCCTCGAAAGAAGGTGGCTTAGGGTGGGGGGGTCTTATCAGTGCAATGGAGTAAAGAAGACAGAGATTTCTCAGCAGTGCCCAAAGAAAGGACAAGAGGCAGTGGGCACAGCATGAAATACAGGAAATTCTGTTTAAGGAGAAGGCAAAAAACCCCACCCAAACCCCAGCCCCGAAAGCAACCCCTTCTGCTTTTTACTGGGAGGGTGACCAAGAAGGGGAAGAGGTTGCCCAGGCCGGTTGTGGAGGCTCCATCCTTGAAGGCAGTCAAAACCCAGCAGGACACAAGTTCTGAGCTGGCCCTTTCTGAGCAAGGCTTGGATGAGCTGGTCTCCGAAGCTCCCTGCCAGCTCCACCACTCTGTCACTGTGTATTTACTGTCGGGTAACAATCCTCTGGCTAGCATGGTCCCCAACAGCACTCTGCTGGGGTGCAGGGGGGGATGAGCCACCCTACCTACCGTCTCCTCCACTCCACCTGGTACGTGGCACCGCAGGAAGTGCCAGGGTCCGGCTCCCACTGCAGGCGAACGTGGAAGTTTTGTGCCTCCAGCCTCACATCCCGTGGAGGTAACAGGGTGCCTGGGGAGAGGGGAAGCAGAGGGGTGTCAGGCAGCATCGCTCTGCTCTGCAGGATCCTGCTCCTTGGCCAAAGTGTCTCCCCGCTTTGCATAGGCATTGTGGGCCTCCCCCGATCCTGCATCCCCCAGCTTCAGTCCTGCATGTGCAAACACCAATTCCCTGCCAGGCTCAGGCAAGCATTGGCTGCCAGCGCAGGTCCCAGCATCTCTTGCACCCCCTGGAGCATCCTGTCTGTGGTCCTGCAAGAGGCACTGACACCCCGACATGGTTGATGGTGATCCTAGGGTTTTATTTCCCATCAGACCTTGAAGACCACTCAGTCCCCTCCTCCCTACAGGTAATTTCTGTAGGGCTGCACCTCAGCCCACCACGGCAGCTCCGTTGCTGGACTTACCCCGGAGCAGGGTGCAGCTGGCCAGGGACAGAAGCAGGCTGAGGGTAAGGCTCATCCTGCCACTTCCCATCCATCTGCCCCCAGCTCTACGCTGTGGCACTGGGTGCTACGGCAAGAGGAGTGGGATGCCGGGGTTGTTCTGCCAAGCAAACACGACGGGCAGGTGGAACCTGGGATTAGAGAAATGGTTTATGTTTTCCAATGCTGCGACCTTGATGACACCCACCGCAGGCGTGCCTTGCACCCTCCTTCTGCTGCACTCACTGTTATCCTGTGGCGTTTGGTCCCTCCCTAACAGCAGTGAGAGCTCACGCCGCAGGTGTCAGCAGGATGGGACGTGGGGCTGAGGAAACTCCTGCCGGCTGTGGGGGTGACTCAGCCCTGCTCCGGGCATGACTCACACCGGCGTAACCGGTGACGCAGCTGCCGGGACAGACCCAGCCCTCCTGCAGCTTCCATGGGATGGGGAGGTTGCCACGCTCATCAGCGCCCAGCCAGGTGAAATGGGGCACCCCGAGGCACCCCTCGAGCCTCAGAGAGCCACAGCAGAGGGTGCTCCCCTTTTACATTGACCCTGCATTAATGCTGTGAGCGCGATCGCCTTGGCACAGGGGTACAAAACACTTTCCCCACGTTTTCCATGTCCTGCAAGAAGCTAGAAACAAGGAGGAGCAGACCGCAAACGGGGATGGGCAGCTGCAAACTGTGGCCAAGGGCTCCTAGACCCAAGGAGAGACCCGTGAAATGCCAGAACTGAAGGGTGGACAGCGAGGTTACGGCTCCCCCCTGCCCCGACACCACCACGAGCCCTCTCGGCTTCGCAACAGGTCCTTGGGGGCATCAGCAGACCCCGGTGGAGTCAGCAGACGTTTCTCCCAGGAAGGAGAAGGAGCCCCCAGGACTGTTCCTGGGACTTGCGGAGGTGCAGTCAGCTCTCTGGGGAGACGCTGGGGGTCAGCGTTTCTGCAGCAGCGAAAGCAGCCACAGGATGGTCCCCGCCAGCCCAGTCCCGAGCCCAGCACAACCAGTCCCCTTCCACCTTGGCCAGAGGGAAAAACTCAGCACCCCTTACCCATGTTGTAGCTTCTGTAAAAATACAGTTTGGTGGTTACTCCAGCGGCAGAGATCACGGAGATTAAAGACCCTCTCCATCACGCACCCCCTCCTTCACCCACATCCCCCTGAAGCATCAGTGGTCCCCTCTACCTCGGGGCACGCCGTTGCTCATCTGGCTCCTCCCGTAACAGGAACGTGCTGGAGCGAACCCGCTGGTGTTGTCCACGTCGACCACGCTCTGTTAAGCACAACCGCCTTCAGCTCAGCCATCCCCTCCTTAGGATCCCAGAGCGTTTGCTGGAAGCAGCATCAGGGGCTGCCCGGGTCCCACGCTCCCACTAGCCCATGTCTTCTGCCACGGCACTGGGAGCCTAGAGGTGACGCCCCACAAGCGCTGGTGGTATCGGGCCCTTTTTCCTGGGTCAGGGCATTTTCTCTTCCTTCCTTTCTTGTTGAGGGTGTCTCATCCCTCTCATCCGAGTGCAGGCTCCCCGCACCAGCTCAGCAGTGCCCTCTGTGAGTGAGTGGTGAGACAGAACCTGGCCCTGCACTCCTGGCTGCACTCAACATGAGCACCCCGCACCCCGGCTGCACCAGCCTCAGCACCCTGGCTGCTCCCAGCCTCAACACCCTACATCCTGGCTGCTCCCAGCCTCAGCACTCAGCACCCTGGCTGCCCACTGCCTCAGCACCCTGCAACCTGGCTGCTCCCAGTCTCAGCACCATGCATTCCAGCTGCACCCACCCTCAGCACCCTGCACCCTGGCTGCATCCAGCCTTAGCAGCCAGCGTCCCGGCAGCTCCCAGCCTCAGCATCCAGCACCCTGGCTGCTCCCTACCTTAACACCCAGTGCCCATGATCCCCCTTGCGGATACCTTTAGTGGCTTGGGAACAAAAGACAGTGCACAGGCAGGACAGAAACAAGCCAGGACATCCCCACAAAGGCAACATCAGGAGAAGGATTTATCCTTGCCAACAGCAGTGCTGCAGGCTGAGCACACAGACCTGGGATGCAGTGCCCTGTGCTGACCCCAAGGAACCCACACATGGCTCAGCAGCACCCTATGAGCCCCAAACCCACCAAGGGAGAGAAAGCAGCAGGGCTTATGCTTTCTGAGAGTTCAACACTGTGCACTGTTACAAGACTAACAAAGCCATGGACTGTGGCACCACCGAAGCTTGCCAGCACCCTGCAGCTCTGCCAGGGGCCAAGCAGACATCACAAGTCAGGCATTTTAAAGCAAGAGCCCAGCAGCAGCTGAGTGCCACCCCGGGGAAGAAGCTGGCACCTTCACTGCTGTCCCTGTGCAGTGCTCACAGCCAGCAGTGTCCAGCAGCCTTGGCACATCCCATGCTGCAAGTGAACCTGGGGCTGGTAGCCCTGAAGCTGGCAGGGCAAAAGGCGTCAGGAAGAAGGACACACAGCAGGCAGCAAATCAGGCAGAGTCTTTAATACCACCTTGCTGAGAATATCTCAGGCTTGCAGCCTGTCCCAGGACCAGCCAGCTGCCCATGCTTCTGCCTGTGCCTGCTTCAGGGACAGGGAATGCCAGCCATACCCTGGGATAGAGGGGGAAAACGACACAACTATTAGATGCTTTAGACAATACACAGAGAGGAGCATTTAAAGAGCTCCTCCAGTGCTGTCAAAAGCTCACAAGAGCAAAAGTTCCTTCTCCCTTGCCTGCCAACTCCAGACCAGACAGAGCCCAGCACCATCACTTCACAAAGACATCGGCAGGATGAGTGAACAGCTGCCTCCAGCACACTCAGCCCCTCTCTCTTTCTGGTTAGAGGGTGGGGGAAACGCTGTGACAGCTCAGGGAGGCTGCAGGGACCAGCGTGACACAGAGTGACACAGAGTGCGATAGGTGCTCTATAAGGGGCTCTTTAGGGTGTAAACAGGGTGTGATAGTGGCTATATAGAGGGCTCTATAGGGGGGAGACAGGCTCCACAGGACGGACTTAGGGATGACGATACAGGCTCTGGAGGGAGCTGCATATGAGGGACCTATGGGGTGCGACAGGAGCTCTATAGGGAGTTCCATAGGGGAGACATAGGGCACCATAGAGGCTCTATTGAGTGCTTCAAAGGGAGGAATTAGCGGGCGTGATAAGGGGGCTCCACAGTGTGGACCTAAGGAGCATGATAGAACTTCTGTAAGGGGCTTCATAGGGGCAACCCAGAGTGCTATAGGAGCTCTATAGAGGGCTCTATAGGGGAGACAAAGAGCGAGATAGGGGCTCTAGAGGGGGCTCCATATGAGGAACTTATAAGGTGAGATAGGACCTATACAGGGGATCCATAGGGGTGACACAGGGAGTGATAGGGTTTTTTTAGGGGCTCAGAAGGGGGGAGTTATGAGGCGTGACAGTGGCTCTACAGTAGGGTCTATAGGGGCAACACAGGGTGAAATAGATGCTCTAAAGGGGGGTCCATAGGAGGGACTTGGAGGGGGGGAGCGATAGGGGCTTTAAAAGGAACTAAAACACAGGGCGACACATGTTGCAACAAGGGCTCTATAAGGGGCTCCAAAAGGGAGACATAGGGGATGCCATAGGGGCTCTATAGAGGGCTCCATAGGGGGCACACAAGGTGCAATAAGTGCTCTATAGGAGGCTCTGTAGGAGGGACTTAGGGAGGGTGATAGGGGATCTGTACTGGGCTCTATAGGGGATACAAAGGGCTAGATAAGGTCTCTGGAGGGGGATACATATGAAGGACTTATGGGGTGCAATAGGAGCACTATAGGGGGCTCCATATTCATGATATAGGGCACGATAGGGGCTTTATCGAATGCTTCATGGGGGGAAATAGCAGGCATGATAGGGGCTATAAAGGGGGCTCCATAGGGATTACACAGGGTGTGATAAAAGTTCTATAGGAAACTCCATAGCAGGGACTCAGGGGACATGATAGAGGCTCTATAAGGGCTTCATAGGGGCATCACAGAGAGCAACAGGGGTTCTACAAGGGGGGACTTAGGGAGCATGATAGGGTCTCTATAGAGGGCTCCATATGATGGAGGTATGATGTGTGATATAAACTCTATAGGGTATTCCATAGGGGGGACTTAGGATGCATGATAGGGTCTCTATAGGAGGCTCCATAAGGGCAATATAGAGTGCAACAGGGGCTCTATAAGGGGCTCCATAGGAGGGACTTATGGAGTGTGATGGGGCTCTATAGATGGCTCCATAGGGGAGAGAAAGGGTGAGATAGGGGCCCTAGAGGGGGCTCCATATGAAAATTAGTGGCTGCGATAGGAGCTCTACAGGGGTTTCCATGGGGGTGACACAGGGTGCGATAGGAGCTCTATTGAGTGCTTCATGGGGTGGGGGGGGGAATTAGCAAACGTGATTGGGGTCCTAAAGGGGGTTCCACAGTGGGTACAGAGGGTGCGACAGGGGCTCTATAAGGGGCTCCATAGGAGGAACATAGGCAGTGTGATGGGGGCTCTATAGAGGGCACCATAGTGGAGACAAAGAGCGAGACAGGAGCTCTAGAGTGGGCTCCACATGAGGGACTTATTGGTCGAGAAAGGAGAGATATAGGCAGCTCCATAGGTGGCACAAGGAGCGATAGGGGCTTTATAGGGGGCTCCAAATGGGGCAACACAAAGCACGAGAGGGGCTCTACAAGTGGCACAATAGGAGAGACTTAGGGAGCTCAATAGGTGCTCTATAGGGTGCTCCATATGGGGTACAGAGGGTGCGATGTGATCTATAGGGGGCTCAACAATGGGGGATTAGGAGGCGCGACAGGGACCTTATAGTGGGCTCTATATGAGGGAGATATATTGCGCGATATAAGCCCTATCGCGGTTCCATAAGAGAGACAGAGGGCGCTATAGGACCGCTATAGGGGGCTCCATCAGCGTGATACAGGGCACGACAGGGGCTCTCTAAGGGGCTTCAAAGGGGGGACTTAGGGGACGCGATAGGGGATCTATAGGGGGCTCTTCATGGTGTTGACAGGGTGCGATAGTTTCTATATAGAAGGCTCCATAGGAGGGACTTAGGGAGGGCAATGGGGGAATCTATAGGGGAGACAAAGGGTTAGATAGGGGCTCTGGAGGGGGCTGCTTATGAGGGATTTATGGGGCGCGATAGGGGCTCTATAGGGGGCACCAGAAACACAATACAGGGCACGACAAGGACTCTATAAGGGGTTCCAAGTAAGACTTAGGGGACGGTAGAGGGTTTAAAACGGGCCACCAAAGGGGGTACATAATGGGGCACGATGGAGGCTGTACAGAAGGGTCTACTGGGTGGACACAGCAATAAGTGCAATAAGTGCTCTATAGGAGGCTCCATAGCGTGGACTTAGGGGGTACGATAGGTGCTCTAAAAGGGGCTCCATCACAGCGACCCAAGGTGTGAAAGGGCTGTACAAGGGTCTCCAGAGGAGAGACTTAGGGAGAGCGATAAGGGCTCTAAGAGGGGGCTCCATATGAGGGACTTATGGTGCGAGATAGGAGTTCTATAGGGGGCTCCAAACTGGAGACTTATGGGGTGCGATCGAGGCTGTGTAGTGGGGTCCATAAGGGGTGCACAGGGCACAGTAAGTGCTCTATAGCGGGCTCAATAGCAGGGACTTTGGGGGCGCTAAAGAGGCTCTAGAAGTGGCTTCACAAGGGCAGCACAGAGCGTGACAGGGGCTCTGGAAGGGTCTCCCCAGAAGGGACTTAGGGAGTGCTCTATAGAGGGCTCTATAGAGGGCTCTATAGAGTGCTCCATAGGGGAGACAAAAAGCGCGACAGGGGCTCTAGGTGGAGCTCCATATGCTGGATTTATGGGGTGAGACAGAGGCTCTATAGGGGGCTTCTTAGGGTGTACACAGGGCTAGATAGTGGCTATACAGAGGGCTCCTTAGGGGGTACTCAGTGCACAATAAATGCTCTATAGGAGGCCCATAGGAGGAACTTAGGGAGGGCGATAAGGGCTCTGTGGAGGGCTCCAGAGGGGAAACAAAGGGCGTGATAGGGGCTCTATAGTGGGCTCCATATAAGGGAGATACGGTGTGAGATATAAGGGGATGTGATCGGGGTCTATAGGGGCTCTGTAGGGTGTACACAGGGTGCGATAGTGGCTATATAGAGGGCTCCATGGAGCAATAAGTCCTCTATAGTAGGCTCCATAGAGCGATAAATGCTCTATAGTAGGCTCCATAGGAGGGACATACGGAGGGTGATAGGGGCTCTATCTTTGATGACCATCCCTGGTCATCAAAACATGCTTCACGCAAGGCAGAGCAGTGCAAGAGCTCCAGAACCTGCCCAGCTGCTGGGGGTGTTCATTTGTAAACAATTAGTCTAAATCAGTCTTCATGGAGGAAGGACACAAGCCCCTTACAAGGTCTTTTTGACATCACTTCTGTCATTTTACAGATCAAGCAGGTCAAAACTGTTCCTGTGACTCATGTTTGTTTCTAAAATCTACAGACATTTTTATTGAGGGCTCCAGTGTCCCCTTCTTTGCTGAGGAAAAAAGAGTGAGGGGCAAACCCGTAATGTTTATTTATAAACTGTCTGAAAAATGCCTCCCTTTTTCCTGTGAGTGCCAGTGCTGTGCTGAGTAGAGCCTGGGCAGATCTGACCTCTGCACAGAACAAATGGATGTCAAATGTCCTCTGACACGCTGTGTCATCTCAGCATGTGCCACCCAAAACAGAGCTTCAGACCACGGTTCTGATATCACGTTACTAGCATACAAAGACAGCTTTGTCCAAGCGAGCTCTCCACCTACAAAGCCCCTTTGGTGTTGCCTCTCCCATCAAAAAAAAATCCAAATGGGATTAGTTGCATCAGTCAGGATTACTCTTAGAAAATCACAGTCAGGTCATTTGTGTCTTAAGTGCGGGTGAAATCAGGCACTAACGCATTCTTCAACATCATAGAATCATGGAATGGTTTGGGTTGGAAGGGACCTCAAACCCACCCCCCTGCCATGGGCAGGGACACCTCCCACCAGATCAGGGTGCTCAAAGCCCCATCCAGCCTGACCTCCAGGGATGGGGCAGCCACCACTTCTCTGGGCAACCTGTGCCAGGGCCTCCCCACCCTCACAGCAAAACATTTCTCCCTAAGATCTCATCTCAATCTCCCCTCTTTCAGATGAAAAACTTTCCCCTCATCCTATCCCTGCGCTCCCTGATCAAGAGCCCCTCCCCAGCTTTCCTGAAGCCCTCTGCTACTGGCATTGACCCCACATCCCCTCCAAATTCCCCTACGTAGGACACGGATTCCGTGGAGACACTGTGCTGTGGCTCAGTCCCTGTGCTCAGCAGATGTCCCTGCTCCCTTTAGATGTGCACAAGGATTTGAAGCCAAAAGGGGTGACTGAACTTGCACACAGAGGAAGCCTCTCTGGTTTTGTATTCTCCTGCACTTACACACACAGCTGCAGACCCAGTTGAAAAGTCCTCTGAGCATTCCTGGGCTCTTGCTTATTCCACCAAGTAGTAGAAAGGAAAAAAAACCCAAACCTGAACTGTCAGACACAAGAAATATTTGCCTCAGCCTGGTAGGAGCTGCCCAGCAGGAGCTGATGGGATTGATGGCTGCACGGCTCAGCTGAAGCGAGTGCTTTGGGAAGACAGAGAGCTCCAGCCAGCTCTGAGACATAATTCACAGCAGATGCCTCTGCTCCAGGGGCTCTGTCTCTCCCCTGGTGTGATAATGATGCTGATTTATTAGTGGAGAGGCAGCAGCACCCTCTTCCCAGCCTGCCTGCGTGCTCATTAATCCCTGTTAGCCTTCCCATTTCAGAATGAGCAAGAGCTCGAGGTGGAGGAGAAGCTGTTGCCTAGAGATCAGACCGGGATGTCGATCCGGCCATGCTGTTTGCCAAGCAATAAATACCAAACCTGTGCTGTTTCTTCAGGGATTATTGGGCTGTGAGCGGGTTTGCAGCACTGAACAAGGCAGAAAGGAAAGCAGTGTCAGCACTCCCTCACGCAGGGTGGCAGCACACACCACCAGGCCAGGTTTGTGATCTGCTCACTTCAAGGTGCAGCAATTTGCAAAGCCCAGGCTCATCATAAATGTGGGAAATATTGTCCAGAGTCAGATTTGGATTTTTTTTTCCTAGCACTATTGTCTTTGTCTTTCCATCCAGTGATGGATGGAACAGGCACTGGAAGAGGCTGTGCAGGGCAGTGGAGTCCTCATCCCTGTCGGTGTTTAAAGCCCAGGCAGATGAGGTGCTCAGGGATCTGGTTTGGCAGTGGACAGGGACTGTTGGACTCGATGATCTCAAAGGTTTTTTTCAACCAAGCGATTCTATGATTGTATGAATTCCAGCTGGCCCTGGTCTGGAACTGGTGTGGCACTCAGGACCGGGGAGAACAATGCCAGTCTGCCACCCGGCTCCGCTTTCGGCACGCGGCGGCACAGCCACCGCCGGCTCCCGGTGCCTACATCACACTTTGCACATACAGGATGAGCTGTAACATAAATAACACCACCTCCTCTGCCACTGCTTTATGTAATCTGTGCCTCCACACAAACACATGGTTAAATCCTAAGCTCCTAACGAAAGCCCCGGTCACCTGGGACTTGCATCCTGTTCTCTGGCCCATCAGCTAAAACAGCCCCTGACACTCAGAACCCCTGGCAGGTGGTGCAGGCTGACTCCTTCTTGTCTGCTGCAAAGCTTGTCTCATTAATTTCCTGTGCAGGATACCCAGGACCCCTCCCCTCTATCCCTGACCATCAGGCCCAGGCTAGGAAGCAAGTCCAGCTTTCAGGACCCTGAGGTTACCCAGGGATGTTCCAAACATCACCGCAAACATCTGTTCTATTGGACAAATCCAGCCTTATATCCTTATACCCTGTTCTTAACTCAGGGCCAGGTTCAGGCTGGTGGAGCCTTTTGTGAGGCAAACAGTGTGACAGCCAGCATCTGGCATGGGACAGAAAGCCTGAGAGCATCCAAGATGAAAAGCATTTTGATCCCCACTTGCTGAACCTCCCTCCCAGGCACGAACCGCTCAGAATTCATTCACATCACTGGGCAAGATCTGGTTGCAGGTAAAGTGAAGCTAATTGCTTCCTCTGGCAGTTTGTTTCTCTCAGTAAGCTCAGGTTGTTAAAGGTCTGGAATGAAATTTTGAGAAAACAATAAGTCCAAGCATGTTGAACCAGTGGAAATTTGGGAAAAATATACACACCACCCTAAGTGCAGGGCACTAGTCCAGGCCTTTGTTCAAGAAATGCTGTTGGGTGGGAGAGAGGAGACCACAGAGCAAAACCTGCAATGCGATGCATCACACACCTGAAAACTCTGGAGCGGCTACAAAAGGCTCCACAAGCCACACGTGTCCTGCAGACACACGGTGGGACATCCAACCCACGCAGGAATCTCGCTGCAACCATCTACGTTTGCCACCTCAAGATCATATTTCTACATTGCTTTCCTTGTGGGATCACACCTGTGGGGAGTAAAGGGTGATGAGAGATCCTGTTTACCAAGTCAGGTGTCACTGTGGGAGAACATCACAATGATTGAGGGGATTCTCCCCCTCTACTCTGCTCTCAAGAGACCCCACGTGGAATCCTGTGTCCAGTTCTGGAATCTCCAACATAAGAAGGACATGGAGCTGTTGGAATGGGTCCAGAGGAGGAAACAAAGATGATCCAAGGGCTGGAGCACCTCTGCTATGAGGACAAGCTGAGAGAGTTGAGATTATTCAGCCTGGAGAAGAGAAGGCTGTGGGGGAGACCTTAGAGCAGCCTCCCAGTGCTGAAAGGGGCTCCAGGAAAGCTGAGGAGGGCCTTTTTCCAAGGGCATGGTGGGACGGGACAAGGGGGAATGGCTTTAAATTCCCTTTAAATCGAAAGGGAAAGATTTAGATTAGACATTAGGAAGAAATTCTTCCCAATGAGCGGGGGAGGCCCTGGCCCAGGTTGCCCAGAGAAGCGGTGGCTGCCCCATCCCTGGAGGTGTTCAAAGAATGGGGCTTTGAGCCCCCTGATGCAGTGGGAGGTGTCCCTGCCCATGGCAGGGGGTTGGAACTGGATGGGTTTCAAGGTCCCTTCCAACCTAAACCATTCTATGATCACTGAACTGCTCTGAGCCCCACATTCCCTGCCAGCAGGCTCCAGGTGGGATTCAAAATGTTTGGTTGTCATTCGTAAAACGCTGAATTCTTTCGCAGCAGTGAGTGCCCTTTCCCTGTGCCAAAATTCTGCAGCTGAGCCCAGAGAGAGAAAGGAGTGTGGGGAATTGTTCATGGGAGGAGGAGTGAACTGACAGCAGAGAATTCTTTATGGAGCTGCCTCAGCCCTCGAATTCTTAGCTAAGGTGGCTGAAGCCAAAAGTTAATCATCTCTTCATGTGCTGAAATGCTCATCAGGATTCCATCAGTCAGAGCAAGCGTGGTCTAAGGGGAAAAAAGGAAAGGATTTCAACATCAACAGCCCCGGGATGTTCTTTCGTGCATGGCATCGACCTTCCCACGCTTCCACGATTTACAATGCAATCACAGCTACATTTGCATTGTTGTTAAACCTGGGCCAGAGCCTCTGAGTCTTAAATTGTCTCACATCCCAACTGCTCAGGGTGTAAACACGGTCTAGTGCGCTTCCCAGCCTGACAACGCCTAGCGCTGAACAGACCCTGCCGTGGCTGGCACATTGGGAATCTGCCTGGGTGCCAACTGAGCAGGTATGGAACCATGTTCCTTAGCTCTATTTAAAGACTCTATTCTCCTCCTGTCCCTGTTTTGGAGCTCTTTGGCTTTTTCATGCCTCCTCCTCCAGCAATTTCTCCTGGTCCAATCATCCCCTTCTTCTAAAGGCAGGGTATTCCCTGTGCTGTCAAAACCCCCACTTTTGTCCTTCTGTCCAACCTTCCTGATTGCATTACTCTCTGCCAATGCCCTTGGCCCCAGCCCCACAGCTCTGCCTGCCACCCACGTGCTCATCCACACCCGGACCGATTCACCGTCACTGTTGTGCTCTGGGCACCCATCCGGGCACCCAGAGCCCCAGGCTGCCTGGCTTTGTGCTCCTGTTGTCCCCTGAGCAGGCTGAGCTTTCCCCAAGCTGCATTTCAGCCTGGTGAAGTTTAACAAGTCCAAGTGCTGGGTTGTACTCTTTGGACACAACCACCCCATGCAGAGCTATGGGCTGGGAACTGAGTGGCTGGAGAGTAGTCAAGTGGAGAGGGACTTGGGAGTGCTGGTGGACAGGAAACTCAACATGAGCCAGCAGTGTGGCCAAGAGGGCCAGTGGTATCCTGGCCCGCACCAGGAGTGGTGTGGCCAGCAGGACTAGAGAAGTTTTCATCCCCTTATCCTCAGCACTGGTCAGGCTGCACCTTGAGTACTGTGTCCAGTTCTGGGCCCCTCAGTTTAAGAGAGATGCTGGAGTGTGTCCAGAGGAGGGCAACGAAGATGGTGAAGGGGAAGGAGCACAAGCCCTGTGAAGAGCAACTGAGGGAGCTGGGGTTGTTTAGCCTGGAGATGAGGAGGCTCAGGGGAGACCTTATTGCTCTCTATAACTGCTGTTACAAGTTCATTATTCAAGCAGTGTCTCTCTGATGCTTCATCTTCCTGAATTCATTTGAACACTGAGAAATCTCTGAAAGGACCCTCAGAAACTCAGGAGTTGGGGTCATTCGCAATATTTCATTCTCCATTCCTCAATCAAAGTTAAATAAATTATTGTATAACCTCTGTATTTTAAGGACTCTAAAACCTGCAGGGGAGGAGGTAAAACCACTTTCCACTCAAGACAAGTTTACCAACATCAGCCCTAAGGTTTTAAAACAGCCAAGGACAAGAACTCCAACCAAATTCCTTGTGATGCTAGGAACAAGTTAAATTTCTTTCTGCTTTAGCCAGGCTCTGCTGCAGAGCAGAAAGGAGCCAAAGTGCTGCAATAACAACATCATTTTCTGTCTTCTTTACAATGGTTCAGGGCTTGGAACTCCATGATCTCAGAGGGCTTCTCCAACCAAACGATTCTGTGATTCTGTGAAACAATTCCCAAGTTGGCCACAATGGAACCTGGCTTCCCACAGACCAAAGCACAGCCCCATCAGCACATGGAGATGCAATGGCCAAAGGGTGGCTGACAGTGGCCAAAGGCTGCCTAACAATGCCAAAGGTTGGCTAACAGTGGCCAAAGGGGGCTAACAATGGCCAAAGGGTGGCTAACAACAACCAAAGGCTGGCTAACAATGGCCAAAGACATCTAACAATGTCCAAAGGCTGGCTAACAATGGCCAAGGCTGGCTAACAATGTCCAAAGGCTGGCTAACAATGGCCAAGGCTGGCTAACAAGGGCCAAAGTCTCACTAATAATGGCCAAAGGCTGGCTAAGAATAGCCAAAGGCCATCTCAGGGCCAGTGCCCTTTAATATCTTCATAAATGACCTGGATGCAGGGCTTGAAGGTTTAGTAAGAAGGTTCACTGATGACACAAAATGGGGGGCAGATGATGACACTCTTGAGTCCTGCAGAGGGATCTGGACAGATTGGAGAGCTGGACAATCCCCAACCACATGGAGTTTAACAGGGACAAGGGCTGGATTTTGCACCTGAGACAGGGCAACCTTGGGTGTCCCCACAGCCTGGGGAGAGTGAGGCTGGAGAGCAGCCCTGTGGGAAGGGATTGGGGGTTCTGGTTGACAGGAAGCTGGACACGAGCCAGCAGTGCCCTGGCAGCCAAGAGGGCAACTGAGTCCTGGGGTGCATCCAGCAGGGCATTGCCAGCTGGGAGAGGGAGGGGATTGTCCCGCTCTGCTCCGCACTGGGGAGGCCCCACCACGAGCACTGGGAACAGTTCTGGGGCCATCAGACAAAAAAGGATCTGAAGCTGCTGGAGAGTGTCCAGAGGAGGGCACGGAGTTGGGGAAGGGTTTGGAGGGGAAGCCGTGAGAGGAGTGTCTGGAGTCACTTGGTCTGTTCAGCCTGGGGAAGAGGAGACTGAGGGGGGGACTTCCTCATTCTCTGCAGGTTCCTCACCAGGGGAGGAGGAGGAGCAGGCACTGAGCTCTTCTCTCTGGTGACCAATGACAGGAGCCAAGGGAAGGGCAGGAAGATGTGCCAGGGGAGGGTTAGGTTGGACATGAGGAGAAGGTTCTTCCCCAGAGGGTGGTGGAGCCCTGGAACAGCTCCCCAGGGAAGCAGTCACAGCCTGACAATATTCCAGCAGCATCTGCCCAAGGCCCTCAGCCCCACGGTGTGAATGTTGGGGTTGTCCTGTGCAGGGACAGGAGTTGCACTCGATGGCCCTTGTGGGTCCCTTCCAACTCAGGACATTCTATGAGTCTATGAAATTAAGTACTGTGCTGGGCAGGAGCACAAAATCACCCCTAAGCACCCACTGGGACTTTACTTGATAACGTGTTCCATTGGAAACCAGATGTTAAATGGATCTACACAGTCAAGAAAGGACAGCAAAGATCTTGGTGACAAAGCATGCTGTGCTTCCTCCTGCTTGTTGTGCTCGGCATGTGAGGGCTGGTCAAGGTCTCCAAAGGAACAGCCAGTCCTTGGGTATCCTTGACAAGGAAAGATCCCTGTGCATCACCGATGGCTTTAGTAACAGTACATACTTGGAATGTGCTGGGGAATATTTATGCTTCTTCCCTGACTTTGTTATTAATCAGCAAAACCTGTATTTTGTAGCAAATTCAGCTGACTCTCATAAAACCTACGAGTGAAAACCAACAAATCAGTAACCTGCTTCTCTGTATCGCTAATAGTGGTTAATCTGCATTTTAGAGCCATCCATCACCCTAAAGCACAGGCACAGAGTGAACACATTACTGCCAACTGCCACCTGCCTGCTCGCTTGCACAATGACCTGTGTGTTCACTCTTACCCATTACATCTGTGGAATGGGTGGCATGCAGGGAGCAGCCTGAAAACATGCACAGGAACCATCCCTGCAGCTTTGATAACAGGCACTAATTTGCTAAGCCACTTCATTTCCTTTGATCACACATTAATATCTACCCTAAATCTCCTTAAGAGCCCCTTTCAGTACTGGGAGGCTGCTCTGAGGTCTCCCCACAGCCTTCTCTTCTCCAGGCTGAACAACCTCAACTCTCTCAACCTGTCCTCATACAGGAGGTGCTCCAGCCCTTGGATCATCTCCGTGGCCTCCTCTGGACTCGCTCCAACAGCTCCAGGTCCTTCCTGTGCTGAAGACTCCAGAATTGGACACAGGGCTCCAGGTGGGGTCTCATGAGAGCAGAGCAGAGGGGCAGAATCCCCTCCCTCACCCTCCCCTCACACCTCTTCACTCTGTCACTATGAACTCAGACCAGCCTGAACCTTCTGGTTTAATTCTTGCTGTCAGTGATACATAGAATCAGGTACAGTTTAAAAGGGTGATATTGGAATATTTAGATCTTTGGAAAACAAGCTTAACACTAAAGAAGCATTTTAGAATTTGCCACAGTGGTTTCTGACTGCTTTTAAAACATGAGCACTCGCCAGAATGAAAGGGACTCCAGGAGGCTGAATTAGCAAAACAGAGCCCAGAAACCAAAGCAGCTCAAAGCAGAAAGGAAAAAACCCAGCATTTCATATTTCAGAGATGAAGACACAGAGGATATGCACAAATACAACCTTTAGAATGTTCTATTTGGTAGATACTTCTGCTCAGCTCAGCAAGACTGCTAAGAAGAAAACCTGTACAGCAGCAAAAAAGTTTGGCCTCCTCTACCTTTAGGCTCGGGGTTTATCAACGCCGGTTACTCCTCATCCTAAATAGGATCAGCCAAGACTGACACAGACCAAAGTTTGCTGTTGGCTTGAACCAGCAATCCTGTACCCTACCACACATATTTAACAGATTAACCTTCCTGAGAAATGATAATTCTGCTGTGTCCCAATTTCTGAGTTCTCAGCCTTAAAATATGAGCATTTCTCTTCAACTCCTTGCACAGATCTTACTGCTGCCCTGTAAATGACTGCAATCAGATAGGTGATTTTGTTGGCTCATAATCAGCTAAACTCATTATCAAGGCTCATTTACTTCAGAAAATAAAATCTGCTCTGTACCTGCTTTGTGGGTTTTTTTTTCCAGAAACAAACCCAAACCAGGTCTCCCTTGTGCTTTTGGGAATTTTGCTCCCATCCAACGTGTTCCCTGGTCACCTCATGACAGAAAACTAATGCTAATCCTGGCAGCCTTTGCTGCTCTAATAACAATGTACAACCCTACCAACCCTGCTGAGGAAGGGGATTCTCCTAAGTAATAAGCAATTGGAAACGGCCTCAAGTTGCACCAGGGGAGGTTTAGATTGGATATCAGGAAAAAAGTCTTTACTGAAAGAGGGCTGAAGCCCTGGCAGAGGTTGCCTAAGGGGGTGATGGAGTCTCCATCCCTGGAGAGGTTCAAAAGCCATGTAGATGTGGCACTTGGGGACAGGGTTTAGCAGGCACGGTGGGGCTGGGCTTATGGGTGGCCTGGATGAGTTTAAAGGATTATTAAGATGATTCTCTGATCCTTTCTCACTCCAACCTCTCTGAAACACTGATGCTCTTTCTAACATGCTAAATGAGTTCTAAATAATATTGGTGTCTTAGTACATCATCCTTAATCGTCCCCAGTTTTGATTCCCTTAAGAAATGGTACTTAATTCCTCTACCATTCCTTGCTGCTGACTTTCAGAGCTCCTGAATAATTTTACTGATGTTTGGCTTAAATTTTTGCTGCCTTAGCTTGAGGTCATCACTCTCTGTTGTACCACCATATGAAATGGATTACACTGTCCCACAGGAACAGAATTAACAAAGTAAGGGATATATATTAGGTTACACTGAATACAGTCACAGCCTCTGGTTATGCTTACTCAGAGAAATCTCTTTCCTAAATTATATAAATGTAGTTGTTTCTGTTTTTCTATTACCAAAGTCTTCACTCCAGTGCCCTGACTGAACGTGCCCAACAAATAGCACCGTTCATTATTGATCACCAGCAATCGAGCCACTTTTAATAGTACAAAGAAGTGCTAATTTCCTCTCAAGAGTTTCACATTCCTTACCCTAGGCAGTCACATCCTTGGGTTTCAAAAACAAGTTTGGGCTATTTCAAGAGAAAATTCTTCTAAGGATTGAAGCTAAGACTCACAGCCATGTCCATGAAGACCAGTTTATAAGTAGCACGCTGAGAGCAGAAAGAAAGAGACGAGGGTGACTTTTACAAGACAGATGATCCCATCAAGGAAAGCTAATCTGGGCCTGATGCTACAAGTCCTTGTATAAAGGACAGAGAGCAACTAATCCGAGCAGGGACGCTGCAGAGGAGCCAACAGATTGATTTGTCTTAGAGCTCATGTTGAGGAGATCCGTCCTTGAGAGCTGCATCTTCCAGTAAAGACAGAGGGCTAATCAAACAGGCAATGAAAATAAATGCAGACGAAACAACCTCACAGGATGGATAAGGCTTCTGAAAGAGTTATAAATTAAGTGGCTTCATGGCTGCTCTGCAGAAAATCAACTTGTTTAGACAGGATAAGAAGAGGGCCTTGAAGAAGCCCTAATACTGAGAAAAATGAGTGGAGTTGCAACGCAACCAGATAAACTGGCTGAAAATTAATGAGAAACAAATGGCAGACTCTTTACTCCTATCAGATGGTAAGGGAATTGCATATTTTTTTTGCCCTAAGGAAAAATTAGCCACCTCGTTTGAGGATATCAACAAAGTCATCCGTTACAAACAGGGTGAGATCTAATCAGGGTTTAAAGAAGATGAAAACCCCCTCCTAATTGTTTTAGGATGAGATTAAAACTAAATGCCCCTCAGGTTTCTGTTTGATGTAATAGCGGCACTTTGGTTCCACAGAGGACTCAGAAATCTGATGCTCCGTTCACCCCTGTATTTGGAAGGACTTCACAGCCTCCCAGTACTGAAAGGGGCTCCAGAAAAGCCAGGGAGAGGCTCTTGGTCAGGGAGTGCAAGGATAGGATGAGGGAGAAAGGTTTTCAGCTGAAAGAGAGGAGATTGAGATGAGATCTTAGGGAGAAATGTTTTGCTGTGAGGGTGGGGAGGCCCTGGCCCAGGTTGCCCAGGGAAGCTGTGGCTGCCCCATCCCTGGAGGTGTTCAAGGCCAGGCTGGACGGGGCTTTGAGGTCCCTTCTGACCCAAGCTATTCCATGATCGCATGATCCAAGCGTTCATGTTTGAACACGTGTGAAGGATCTTCCCACTTCCTGTAGCTGCATCCGGAATACATCGGGGAAGAGGATTAAAAAGAAATGGTGTGAACTGAGATCTAGGGATCTGAGAATCCAAGTTCTGAACCCAAACTGAACACAGATTTTACCTCATCCATCTGAGTATAAAAAACATCCAGAGGAATTTCTAAACCTTCACAAATAGGTGCTTGTCAGGGCTTTAGCACCATGGCTACCAGCTCCTACGGCCAGGCTCTCCTCACTCCCACAAACACCTGTTCACATCAGTGCCCAGACAAAATAACCAATTTTGAACATTTTTTTTGCCTCTTTGCCTTGATATTGCATAAAAAAAATAGCTCCAAGCGATATTCTTGGCTGTATTACTCTCTGCACTTCAGCCCTTTTGTGGCAGCTCTGGAGGAGGCAGCACCAAGCTGGTATTCCTCAGCTCCTCAGGAATGCACAAATAATCTCAGAGAAATAATAATCAGCAGAGAAATAGGTCTCAAAAAACCAAGAGGCATAAAGAACAGACTGGAATTTGGCTCTAGACAGACATATACTAAAAAAAGGATTGGTGAGATGAAAGGACAAAATGATGAGTGAGACAAGATCTCAAGGGCCTTGTCCTCCTTTTATTTATGCTGTACCAAGACACAGACAACAAAGTTACACGGTACAAAAAAGCCAAGCTTTTGTTTTCTCTGTGATTATGTGTCAGGCAAAGGGATGAGCAGTACACAAAAAATGTGCAATTCTATCTGAAAAGCCCCATTTTCTCGCCTTTGAATCAGACTACAAGGTATTAGTTTAAGGGGGAAAAAAAAAGGCAGTGTCACCCAAAATCACCAACTTCTGTTTATTAAAACAAAAAATGCTCAGCGTCTTGGGGCTGTAATGAGAACAAGAGGTTTATTAGCAAGTCTATTTTCTACCCAACAGTCGAACTAGTTTCCTGCTGTGCTGTTTCCCTAACAGGTCTAAGGATTAAATGCAAAGTTTCCTCTACTAAATGAGGCTTCAGACTAAGCCTGGAAGGGACCACTTAACTCAGCGAAGGGAAAGGGTTTTAAAAACCAGTTACTGGTTAAGCCCTTTGCTGCCCAGTGGTCTCCCTGGAGAATTCAGAGCCAGAAGCAAACACACAGAGAAACAAACTAAAGCACTGGTGGCTGAGAGGGAATTTGTGTTGTGAAGATGCACCCAGACAAAGCAGTGGTACCAGGGGCTATGAGAGGCCAGCAGCAGAAGGGCTGCAGCAAGCGCTAGTGACTCCTTCCCCCTCCTGTGTCCCATCTCCCAGCTTTTTCCAGCTTTTACCATACCCAATATTTCATTTGCTTCCACAGACACCTGGCTTCTGCTTTTTTTTTCCACCTCTCTTCTATTGCCTCTACAAATCTGCAGTTCCCTCTCCAGCTCTCTTCCTGCTGTTCGGCAACTCTTCCCTCTCCGCGCTCTGCCACCTTCCTTCTCTTCCCCTTCACACAGTGCCATGTTTTGCCCAAATCTGTCCCAGGGAACCCTTCACCCTCTGTTTCTGTCTCAGACACCCACATTGGATTGTGCCTGAGTTTCTCTGTTGGCAACACCAAACCCCTCAGACCCACAAATCACAGAAGCATGGAATGGTTTGTGTCAGAAGGGACCTCAAAGCCCATCCAGTTCCACCCCCCTACCATGGGCATGGACACCTCCTGCTGGATCAGGGGGCTCAAAGCCCCATCCAACCTGGTCTTGAACACCTCCAGGGATGGGGCAGCCACCACTTCTCTGGGCAACCTGGGTCAGGGCCTCCCCACCCTCACAGGAAAAAGGTTCTTCCCTCTTTCAGCTTCAATAGTCCCTGTTATTGTAACACCCATCAATAAAAAAAATGATGCCACAAGACCATCGAGTAATTTTCATGACATTTGAATCTGTAACTCCTGGCTGTCACCTGCAGGAACTCTATGGATAAGATGGATGAAATAGTAAGGTTTATTTTAAAGGAAATATGCCAGGAAAAAGGAAAATACACAGACCACAGACTTTTCCATGCGGTGTCACAGTTAAAGTGAGTTCCTTGCTTATGTTAATATACCTGGAAAATGTTTGGCTTGATTACTGCCAGTATTTGCAAGGAGTTAACTGGGCTGCCCTGGAATGGAGATGTAGCTTCACCTTCCTCCTTGTACTCTTACTCCTTTCTGGACCTTATAATATGTAGTGTCCTAATACCATTTCTTGGGACGAGCAGATATTAAAAAGTGATGGTTTTTAAACCCACTGCTGGCCAAGGTGAACCCTCCCACCCTGCCAGCACCCACTCCATCTCTGACCCTGAGAGATGCTTCGCCTCTGCTCTGTTTTGAACACCCACTGATGCTACATCAGCACCAAACCCTGTGATGGAATAAAGGGCATTCTTCCCCTTCACCTCTGCGAGCACAATCTTTGCACAGCCAGTAAAATTTAACACCCAGCATTTGTCTCATCACAAAGATGAAGAGCTTTGGCCCACAGCCAGCAAAGCCGATCTGCTTTTTTCCTTTCCTCCTTCTGAGATGTGGTTTCAGTCTCTGTAATGCATCTTCTTAATTCAACATGATGCAAGTCACACAATGAAAATCATATTAAGACAAATGCTGTGGAGAAATCCTCAGGCAGCCTGTGACTTGTGGTGGCCTGCACTGGACATACAGCAAAAGGACTGGGAGAAACATCTCTGTTACTATTTCACAGTGCATTCAAAGCAGTGGGACCAGAAGGGTGACTGAGGGGATTCTACCCTTCTGGTGAGACTCCAGCTGGAGCCCTGTGTCCAGTTCTGGAGTCCTCAGCACTGGAAGGACATGGAGTTGTTGGAGCGAGTCCAGAGGAGGTCACAGAGATGATCCAAGGGCTGGAGCACCTCCTGTATGAGGACAGACTGAGAGAGTTGGGGTTGTTCAGCCTGGAGAGGAGAAGGCTCTGGGGAGACCTTAGAGCAGCCTCCCAGTACTGAAAGGGGCTCCAGGAAAGCTGGGGAGGGGTTCTTGATCAGGGAATGCAGGGACAGGAGGAGGTGAAAGAGTTTTCAGCTGCAAGATGGGAGACTGAGATGAGATCTTGGGGAGAAATGTTTTGCTGTGAGGGTGGGGAGGCCCTGGCCCAGGTTGCCCAGAGCAGTGGTGGCTGCCCCATCCCTGGAGGTGTTGAAGGCCAGGTTGGATGGGGCTTTGGGCCCCCTGATCCAGTGGGAGGTGTCCCTGCCCATGGCAGTGGGCTGGAACTGGCTGGACTTTGAGGTCCCTTCCAACCCAACCCATTCTGTGATTCTATGATATTTGAGGAAATGGATGTTGCGTTTGTAGTCCCTGGAAGGATTCCCAAGATCCTATTTTCAGCCCAGCAGGAGATGACCTAAATCTAGAGCAAGGTGTAGAGAACGAAATAGATTAAGATTCTAATCTCAACTCCATCATGGATTTTCTTCATTAGTTCTGGTAAATCACTTTCACTTTTACGACTTCTTTCCTTTCTCAATCTGGTAGATAAGCATCAGCTCTTTTTCACAGAGCATTGCAAGGCTTTCTTTTTAATGCAAAATTCAATAACACCTCCTGAGAGAAGATGGATGGACAATCACATATATTTTCTTAGAGGAAAACTGCTTTAAAAAGCCAGAAAAATCTCTTTTTACGCCCACACGGAAAACAAAGTTTCTTTCAGCTGCAAACCTATTTGGACTTCAAAATAAGCTGCAATGAGTGCTCAGATCAGCTAAGAGAGTCCTGGGCAGGCAGGATTTTCAGCCTCCAGTGCCAATTTTTAAAGATTCCACTTATAAAAACAAAGCCCATATTAATGTTTTGTTGCTGTCCTTACCTGGTCTTGAAACGCAGTTGGGATCTGAGACGTCCTGCTGGCTAATCCACCTCGTTACAGGGCCCTGCCTTGCATCAGGAATAACACAAAGAAAGGCTGAAAGACACAGTTCAAGATGTGTTTTTTTCTAAAATCTGTTTCAAAACTTAAAGAGGAAAAATACTTCAGTGTATTCGTTTCACCTGCACAGTGTGAATCCAACAGCAAGGAAAGCAAGATTTCCTTCAAACCTGTTCTTTCCACAGGGACAGCAGTACAGGTTTCCCTTGCTCCATAGGAAGGGGAGGCACTCGAGGTCACTTCCCTCAGTGAGGAATTTTGATGTGGGAATAAGAGTTGGTTTCCATGTGGATATTTTGTCTGATCTCTGTCAAGCTACTAACCAACTTAGAAAAGTTGAGTAATCAATGTAAATAAAGAAAGGTACTTAAGAATATATAACTTACTTTGAGGCTAGAAGCTGGTGTGAATAATCAGGCAATTCCAGGAATGGTGACAATGAACCAAATCTGGCTTAATAACAGAGAGAGAATCATGGAATCATAAAATCACAGAATGGTTTGTGTCGGAAGAGACCTCTAAGCCCATCCAGTTCCACCCCCTGCCATGGGCTGGGACACCTCCCACTGGATCAGGGGGCTCAAAGCCCCATCCAACCTGGCCTTGAACACCTCCAGGGATGGGGCAGCCACCACTGCTCTGGGCAACCTGGGCCAGGGCCTCCCCACCCTCACAGCAAAATGTTTCTCCCTAAGATCTCACCTCAGTCTCCCCTCTTTCAGGTTAAAGAAGCACAAGCTGTAGTCACAGCCACCATCACACAACACTCAGGGTTCACTGTAAATTGAATTTCTCTTGGGAAGTGTCTCAACAACTTCATGAAGCTTAAGTTCAAGCCAAGTGTCAGCAGGCTGACTGGGCTAGAAGCCATTTAAAAATCAAGCTCCTAATCCTTTACCTTGGTTTTAATATCTCCAGACATGGACTACGAGCTGCCTTGGTGCTGTGGAATCGCAGCAGTACCTTTCTCACGCCCTTAATTGTCCCAAGGAGAGCACAGTAAAGCCACCCATTGTCCCTATTCCCTCCCAGAGCTTGTACACACACACTGCAGTCAGCAAACACTCCATCACAGCACCCACTCCAGCCTTTAAGCTATTTCTCTGCCCTGCATGTGGGCAGAGCCCTTCAGCAAAGGGAATGAAAGGATTTCTTAAGCTGTGCTTTCCCTCCTCCTCCTCCTCTCTGCTGGCAGCCGGGCTCTGAGAGCAGAGTTGTACTGGACCCAGACACCAACAGCTCTGGGCAGGACTGGGTACAACTACCACGCTTGGCAGTCTCACCACTGCTTCACTTGGAACCAGGCTATATTTGGGTGGCATATTTAAATTCTCCTCAATTTTGGAAGAGACTTGGGGGGTGCTGAAAGTCTTAAGTCCTGAGTGAGGAATATCCTCGCACAGTGATTAGGATTCAGGTTTCCACCAGAGTAGGCTCATTATAAATTTACCAGCAAAGTTGTTCAAGTGAATAAATCTAATGTGCACGGAGAAGCTGGCACATCTCTCATTACACAGATCTGCCAGTAGTTCACCATTCAGAACCATTTCCCTCCAGCTCTCCTTTATGATCTCAGGAATGGAGAGCTCCTGGGAAAACAGAGCTCTGCCAACACGCTTTATCCAAATGTATAATATAGCTGTGCTGTAACCATCTCTCCAAACACTCACTGGGCACTGCACTTCCATCCACACCTACTCCTGTGTTTGTGTGTTTGTCTCTTGAGCCATCCTAGAGCTCAGCAGTTTCATTCCAGTCCCTACTTACACCATACAACTCATTCCAGGACCAAAGCCCTCGCAGACAGAAATCCAGGTGTGTCCCTTTGGCAGCATTCAGGAACTGATGGGGACTGAGCTAGGATGGGATTCCCATCAAGTTGGACCTTGAGCTTGCAGTCCCAACCCTGAAAACCCAGGTTTCCAGCATGCTGCCCACGAGCTGCTCCATATCCATCAATAGGATCACACTGGGCAGAGACACTGAGTATCAATCCCTGCTTTGTGACAAGGTGTCCTCCTGGATCCAATTACAGAATCATCTGGTTGGAAAAGACCTTTGAGATCATCGAGTCCAACCACACCCATCATCTGCTAAACCATGTCCCTCAAAAACTCATCTACCCATTTTTTAAACACCTCCAGGGATGGTGACTCAACCACCGCCCTGGGCAGCTGTTCCAGTGCCTGAACACCCTTCCAGTAAAGAAATTCTTCCTGATATCTTGTCTGAGTAAAGAAATTCTTCCTAATATCTAGTCTGAGCCAGTCCCAGCACTCGGGGTGGGTGGTGCTGCTTCCATCCTACATTGGAACGAGCAGCTGAACCCCTCTCCCTGCCAACGCCGTGGCTGACACCTCGCACACTTGGCCCTGCAGTTATTCCAGCCAACCTGTCAGAGCTCATTTTCCATCTCATTATTCTGGGGGCTGGCACGCTGCCAACCCATCTCCGCCGGGTTCGGCAGCATGAGCTCCCCTGGGCTGCGCTTTGGTTTCAAATGCCTCTCTTCCAGCCTTACACAACACAACACAACACAACACAACACAACACAACACAACACAACACAACACAACACAACACAACACAACACAACACAACACAACACAACACACGGCGCTGCCACAAACCCTGCGCAGAGAGCAAGACTGCGGAGCCTCCGCGGCACAAACCGGGATGGCTACGGCTGCCGGGCCTGCCCGGCCCTGTCAGCACCTCTCCTTGGTCTGACAGCCCTCTGTTTCACCACGCTAAACCCAGCAGGAAATAGGCTTCCTGGAGAGGGAAGGTCCTTTGTGGAAATGTAAGCTTCTGTTTTCACCCTCCCTGTGTGAAACAGTAAATATAGAATCATAGAACCATGGATTGGTTTGGATTGGAAGGGACCTCAAAGCCCATCCAGTTCCACGCCCCTGCCATGGGCAGGGACACCTTCCATGGGATCAGGGGTTCAAAGCCCCATCCAATCTGGCCTTGAACACCTCCCCACTTCTCTGGGCAACCTGGGCCAGGGCCTCTCCACCCTCACAGCAAAACATTTCTCCCTAAGATCTCATCTCAATCTTCCCCCTTCTTGTCCTTCCTGTGCTGAGGACTCCAGAACAGAATGAAGGGCTCCAGGTGAGGTCTCACCACAGCAGAGAGGGGGTGTGGAGCTGTTATAACAGAGAGTAGTATGTCAATAAAAGATTGAAGGTATATTCAAGGTGAAATCGCAGATTCCTGGGATTGATTAGACATGGATCATCTCCCTCACAAGGTGCTGGTGTTGGAAAGCAATGGTCAGTGTACTTGACATTACAACCGTAGAGAATAATCTTGTGACACACAACAGCGTATTGAATGAAATAAAGATCCTTTCATAGAATCGTAGAATGCCCTGAGTTGGAAGGGACCCACAAGGACCATGGAGTCCAACTCCTGTCCCTGCAGAGGACAACCCCAACATTCACACCGTGGGGCTGAGGGCCTTGGGCAAATGCTGCTGGAATATTGTCAGGCTGTGACTGCTTCCCTGGGGAGCTGTTCCAGTGCTCCACCACCCTCTGGGGGAAGAACCTTCTCCTAATGTCCAACCTAACTCTCCCCTGGCACATCTTCCTGCCCCTCCCTTGGGTCCTCTCAGACCTGCTCTTCCCCTCTTCTTTTTACATATTTAAAAATAACTTCTGATTTGATCTAGTGCTATGTCCGGTTCTGGAGTCCTCAGCACTGGAAGGACCTGGAGCTGTTGGAGCGAGTCCAGAAGAGGCCACAGAGATGATCCAAGGGCTGGAGCACCTCCTGTATGAGGATAAGCTGAGAGAGTTGGGGGTTGTTCAGCCTGGAGAAGAGAAGGCTGTGGGGAGACCTTAGAGCAGCCTCCCAGTACTGAAAGGGGCTTCAGGGAAAGCTGGGAGGGGCTCTTCATCAGGGAGTGCAGGGATAGGATGAGGGGAAGGGTTTTCAGCTGCAAGAGGGGAGATTGAGATGAGATCTTAGGGAGAAATGTTTTTCTGTGAGGGTGGGGAGGCCCTGGCCCAGGTTGCCCAGAGCAGTGGTGGCTGCCCCATCCCTGGAGGTGTTCAAGGCCAGGTTGGATGGGGCTTTGAGCCCCCTGATCCAGTGGGAGGTGTCCCTGCCTGTGTAGGGGGGTTGGAACTGGATGGGTTTCGATGTCCCTTTCCACCCAGGGCATTCTGTGATTCTATGTAATGACGAGAGCTGCAGTCTTAGTTTTAGTAGCAGAGTATCCAGCCAGAATTTTTACTACACTGCTGTGTTTGCCATGTCTGCCACAATCTCAGACCATAACTTTAAACATTCCAACAATTTTAAAACACCATGTTAGCACATACGAGCACGTTGTCCTCCACTGAACTCGAAGCATCTCACAGATGTATTATCACCATAATTATTTTTTCAGCGGATGGAGTATTATTTAATGCACAGAGAAAAGACTCTTAATTAAATTCTTAACATTAGAATTTCAGATGACACACCAGCAACCACCCAAGTGTACGACCTCTGAGAACGTGGCTTCAGCCCTCTGCCCCAAAACTGCTCAGCAGCAACAAGAAATCACATTTCCAGCACTGTGCTAGAAAAGTGACAGTCAAATAAATTAAGTAACTTGTTCAAGATCATTCCAGAAATCAGATTCAGTGCTGGGAACAGAACATGCTCTGTCTACTTTCCTGCTGTTTACTTTATTCACTGACTCCCGCGGCTCCTCCACAGCTCCCACTAACAGCCTTTCTCTTTCATACCCTCCCACTTCTCTCCTTTTTGTACCTGCCCAGCTTGCCCTTAAGGCAAATGATGCATGTGGAGCAATTTTAAGCACCTCTCCCAAGTCAGTCCTTCCCATTCCTTAACCATTTCCCTTATTTCTCTGATTTCTCACTTTGGCACAGAGACAAGGGAGCCGAATGTAAATACTGTGACTCCGAGTTCTCTGCAGTTTCGAGTGATGGAGATGCGGAGGCATCCTGTCACTCCTCCCGGCGCTGGTTGCAGACAGCCCTCAGGGCAGGAACAGCCTGCTGTCCCCCAGGGATGACTCCTCCAGGCAGGCAGCGCCTTCCCTCTGTCCCACGCTGCCTGGCACAGCTCCCCACCATTACCAGCAGACAATTCTAATTCCCCTTCTGCGTGGACAGATTTTTCGACTGTCACCTCCAAGCAAACCCAGCTGCAGATCCCAGGAATTATCTGCTCATAGATGCTACATTATGACACCTGGGAAAAAAAAAATCAGCTAGAAGCTTACAAAATACCTCAGCCAGAAGCTGCCTTTGCTTGTCAGTCCTATGGCAAGAGGAGACCTAGGAAGATCAAAGGCATGAACACCAGCTTCAGAGACTCACCAGTACTGGGAGGCTGTTCTAAGGTCTCCCCACAGCCTTCTCTTCTCCAAGCTGAACAACCCCAACTCTCTCAGCCTGTCCTCATACAGGAGGTACTCCAGCCCTTGGATCATATTTGTAGCCTATACTTGGGCCTGTTCCAACAGTTTCACATCCTTCTTATGTTGGGAACTCAGAACTGGACCCAGGGCTCCAGGTGGGGTCTCACCAGAGCAGAGCAGAGCTGGTCCCACTGCTTTGGATGCAGCCCAGGACACGGTTGGCTTTCTGGGCTGTGAGCACACATTGATATCTTGATACCAGCAGTGTTTCTTCTCCAGAAGGGAATTCATTGGACACTCCCAGCTTAGTGTTCACCATGAGCCTTGTGATAGCATTCCTCCAGCACCTCCCCACCCAAGGGCCTGAGCATAATGAGGTTCATCACCTCTTCTCTCCTCCTTTGCTCCTCCATGCACCCCGGGGTGTTCTGGCTTCCCAGCCCCTCCTGGCTGTGCGCAGCCCACCTCTCCTAGATGCAGAGGGAGTGCCTGGGGTGGAGACAGGACGTGGTGGTGGGACTTCACTGACACATTCACTCCAAGAAAACATTCCTACAGCCTTTTCTCTTTTGCAAAGCTCTCCCTGTTTTGTCTTTGCAGCACACTTCAATTTTCAACAGGCAGAATCCATTCCAGAAGTGCCCTTTATTTACTTTGCTCAGTGCAGTCCAAGCTACAGTGTTAAAAAGCACCACTTCCCTTCTTGCACTTGGGTACCTCACAGAAACTGCTGGCAGTGTACCAAGCCCATAGACAATTTCCACCCTGGCTCTGTCCTTCTTTAGCTCACTGGAGTCCACACTCTCAGTGGAGAAAGAAGAAATCCTGCATCATCTTGTTTTGAACTGGGCAGAATGAAGCTGGATGCTTGCCTTTCCTCAGCTCTTTGCAAAATGAAATATTGACACTTTCTGGCAGGATATAATCCCTCCAGAAATCTTGCTAAGGATTCTGGACTGACAGACATTAAGCCTCAGAGGAATTTCCACAGAGGCTACATCCAAACGTTCTGTCACTAAAAAAGCCTGTTAATGCTATAATGATGCGATGCACAATCACATACAGAGCCCTGCACGGGGTGAGCCCAGGGCACCTCGCACCACTGACACCCACGACTGAAGCAGAGTGAAGCAGGACAAGCATTTATACTGCATTTGTGACCACAAAGACCAAAACTAGAACCAAATTCCTGAGAGACAGATGTTCAGAGAGACCAATTTCAAGGAGCAAAGGAGACTAAGTTGTTTTCCAGCACTGGCTTTCCCCTGCTGCATCTCCCTCCCTTCCTCTTGTGAGACCCTACCTGAAGCCCTGTGGCCAGTTCTGGAATCCCCAACATAAGAAGGATATGGAACTGTTGGAATGGATCCAAAGGAGGCCACAAAGCTGATTCGAGGGGCTGGAGCTCCTCTGCTATGAGGACAGGCTGAGAGAGTTGGGGTTGTTCAGCCTGGAGAAGAGAAGGCTGTGGGGAGACCTTAGAGCAGCCTCCCAGGACTGAAAGGGGCTCCAGGAAAGCTGGGGAGGGGCTCTTGATCAGGGAGTGCAGGGACAGGACGAGGGGGAATGGCCTTAAACTGGAAGGGGGAAGATTTAGATTAGACATTAGGAAGAAAATCTTCATGATGAGGGTGGGGAGGCCCTGGCCCAGGTTGCCCAGAGCAGTGGTGGCTGCCCCATCCCTGGAGGTGTTCAAAGCCAGGTTGGATGGGGCTTTGAGCCCCCTGATCCAGTGGGAGGTGTCCCTGTCCGTGGCAGGGGGGTGGAACTGGGTGGGCTTTGAGGTCCCTTCCAACACAAAGCATTCTCTGATTCTGTTTCCTTAGTGAGCTGTGCAGCTTGCACTCAGCTCTGGCTGCTGCAGCTGCCTCACCATCCATACCTGGGTTAGAGAGGGGAAAGCAAATTCAGATGTAGCTACATCTTTGTCCTCCCAGTAGACACACCTTGTTGCTTGAGGCAAAACCACCTCACCTCACATCTCTCTCACTACTGAGTAGCAACAGCCAGAGACAAACTGTCATCTCCTGTCTGGTGTCCTTTGTCACCTTGACATGTGCTGGCAGAGGAGAGCCTGGGCACGTGGGGGGCTGTTTGGGAGCACAGCCTCCCTGCCGCAGTCACAAGGAGCTGGAAGGAGCCATCACTCACCCAGCCCCCTCATACATTGCTTTTCCTGCCAGCATTAAAACTGTCAGATTGGCATTTCCAGCACGAGCCTGACAAGACAAACTTGAACTCCACACAAATCTGTCTTCTTCACATCAGTGTGAATCTTCTTTCATTACTTCCAGGGTTGTTAATCCTTCTCCTCTGGGACTGCACCAGGATAGTTCTTTCTTCTCGAGGACAGTCAGACTGTCAAATATGATGCTAGAAAGGACAGAACTGCTCTTTAATTTTCCTTATTTCTTTATAATTAAGCATTTGGTCCCACTGGAGCAGAAAAAGGACAGCTGAGAGTTTCAGGATAATTCTGTCAGGTTTTTAACAGCGTTCATTGCTGATGGTTAATCAGAAGCCCATTTCAGAACGTACAAGTAAGAGGAATCCTAAAGATAAAGCTAGCAAACATTGAAGGCAGGAATCAGAGGAGGCAGGAGAAAGAAAGAAGCATTCACCCACAGAAAATGGCCTACACATGACAATTCCAAAAATGAGGGACCCATAATTCATGAGACGGTGCTTCAGAGGGTCAAACGTTTATGAAAGGAATGGTTCCCTTGAGTGTCCCTTCAGCCTTAAGACGTGTGTCCCACCAGGACCAGAAATCACAGAAGAACCAGGCTGGAGAATAAAAACAGTCACACCCCGACATCACTGAGGTGCCTTGCAGTGCCCAGGCACGAAGGGAGCACAGTGCCCAGCACAGCAGGGCCACACACGGTCTGGTTGCTTTGGAACAAAAGAGAAGGAAGCAGTTATTAATATTTCCTGCTCTCCCAATCTTTTTCCACCATCTACGCTGCACAAACGAATCCCAATGAAACGCAGCCACTTCTGTGAAACAGAACACAAAGGAAAGGGTTTTGTAACACGAAGAAGGGAAAACACAGGAGACTTGCAGTTTGACTACATAAGACACCCAAACTGGATCTATGTAACTCCTATGTCTACACAAGGTCTACACAATCATCCTGCTGGTTTGTTGGTAAATCACAAGAGGGAGTGTCTAAAGTTGAAGCCTCAATGCCAGGCAATGATTTCCACACAATCCCGTGCTGACAGCCTTGGAAAATTGCCTGGGTGTCCCAGCAGAATGAAACAAGAAAGAGAGAGAGTGATTCGAGTAATGAGTAATAACAAGGCCTGGAAAAGACTGCCTGCTTACAGGCAAAAGTGATATGTGCAGTAATTAATAAATGTGGCACAAGAAAGGAGCTGATAGTAAAGTAAGTGTGAAACGGGTACAGATCTGACAGAGTTTAAAGCTTCCAATCCCAATTTGGAAGTTCTGCATTTTATTTTTGGATTTATTTTAGAGCTGAACTACTGAAGCACTTAGATCTAGGCTCAGCTTTTCTTAGGATCACAGAATGACCTGAGTTGGAAGGGACCAACAAGGACCATTGAGTCCAAATCCTGTCCCTGCACAGGACAACCCCAACATTCACACCGTGGGGCTGAGGGCCTTGGCCAAATGCTGCTGGAATATTGTCAGGCTGTGACTGCTTCCCTGGGGAGCTGTTCCAGGGCTCCACCACCCTCTGGGGGAAGAACCTTCTCCTGATGTCCAACCTAACCCTCCCCTGGCCCCTCTTCCTGCCATTCCCTTGAGTCCTCTCACTGGTCACCAGAGAGAAGAGCTCAGCACCTGCTCCTCCTCCTCCCCTGGTGAGGAAACAGTAAACAGCTATGAGTTATGAGGTTTCCCCTCAGTCTCCTCTTCCCCAGGCTGAACAGACCAAGTGAGTTCAGCAGGTCACCACAGAGAAGAGCTCAGCACCAACACACCAGCTGATGTACCCAACACACTGCTTTCTCAATAGGCAGCTGTGGTGAAGGACAATCTGTGGGCTGGGGCTTGCTCATCCATCCACGGGGGATGCTGAAGCCATGGGAAGCCGGCAGCGCCCGCGCTGCGCACATCGCCGTGGGTGACGCGGGGAAGAGGAGGGCACCGGCGGCCCTCCCGTTCTCTTTCTGTAACTGCACAATCAGGCCACAGTTCCCCCTCTGATTTTATCCTGGTGGCAGAAGGTGAGCACTTGCTATTCCCAGACCCATTTATTTATGACTTTACCCTGGTCTCCATGGAAACAAGCCACGATTTTACCAGCTGCAGTGGGGAGGTCGGCAGGGCTGGAGAAGCTGCGGGGAGGCAGCGGCACAGAGCGGGAGAGAGGCTAACGCTAGAAAAGTGTAATTTCTCTGCAAAGAGCAATGAAATAAGTGGCAGGAGAGTTGAAAAGTACTAAATGTGAGAGGCCTGATCTTAATACCACTTCAATTATTTAACAGGATTGCCTCATCTGTGTATTTGGATGAGTCTGCTCAAAGCTGAGTTCTGCTCAGGTTGTCTCATCACCGCTTAGGGCAGTGCTGGGGTGTTGCATCTCTGCGCCCACCGGGCACCTTGGAATTGCTTTTTATCAGCCATCTCCAGGAAAGATGAACAAGGAAAAAAAAGCAAAGCCAGATGCTCAGAGCTGAGCTTGATCCTACAGAAATCAGTGACATCAGGTGAGTCCAGAGCTGGCTCTGAACAAATAAACACAGATGAAAGCAGTAACACAGGAATACAAGGAGTAAACACAGGCCATGCAGCCAACATCTGGAGTCAGGGACGGCTTTGCTATTGACCAGAGCCAGATCGAGCCATTAGTTCAGTACCACCAACCTCTCCTGAGCTATTGAAATGTCTTAATGGTCAAAAACATGAAGCATCTTCCCTTATCCACTTTATAAGCTACAGAAATACTAAGTTAAAAATGGTAATTCAAATGAGGACCATGGGAACTGGGAGGAGATCTGTCCTATCTCCAGTATTTTATGGCTCCCTTACAGAATGTCCATCACCTGCTACCCCAGATAAACACACACAGCAGGCAGTCTCTTCCAGAGAAGGGGCCGATAGGAATGTCCCAATAGATCTGTCTTTACTCCAACCTGATGCACCTCACTTAAACATTATGGTAAACAGAAACGCATCAATCTCATAACAGAATTCCTTGACACAGCTTGTGCAGATCTGAGAATCTAGCAAGGATGGCACACAGCAGCCCATCACTGTTTAAAAAAATCACAGACTCTGTTTTCATGGCCAGAAAGAACCAAATGAATCATTTCATCTGATCTCTAACAAAGAGCATAAACTACAACCTTGATACACCTTCTTGTCTGAGCTACAACAGAATCCGAGCCCAACCAAGAATTCTGGATATAAGAAACAATCACAATGCCTGGACAGGGTTTCCTGAAATCCATCACCAGTCTAATTAAAAGTGAGAACTCTCCCTCCAGTCTTGCTTCAACTCAGAACATGTTACCATTTCTCTGCCACACTGAAGAGCAAAACCAGTTTTGTTCCGTGCACACAGCCTGTCATGAAGTCACCCATGGCCTCTGCTTGCCCAGTTCAGTTCATTCAGTTACTGGAGTCACTTAGTGCTGGAGTTCCATCAAAAGCCAACTGATGGGAAAATTTCACAGAATCACAGAATGCCCTGAGTTGGAAGGGACCCACAAGGTCCATCGAGTCCAACTCCTGTCCCTGCACAGGACAACCCCAACATTCACACCGTGGGGCTGAGGGCCTTGGCCAAATGCTGCTGGAATATTGTCAGGCTGTGACTGCTTCCCTGGGGAGCTGTTCCAGTGCTCCACCACCCTCTGGGGGAAGAACAACCCAACCCTCTCCTGGCACATCTTCCTGCCCTTCCTTTGGCTCCTGTCACTGGTCACCAGAGAGAAGAGCTCAGTGCCTGCTCCTTCTCCTCCCCTGGTGAGGAAACAGTAAACAACTATGAATTATGAGGTTTCCTCTCAGTGTCCTCTTCCCTAGGCTGAACAGACCAAGTGACTTCAGCCTCTCCTTTAGACCCTTCACCAGTTTTGTGGCCTCCTCTGGACACTCTCTGGTAGCTCGATGTCCTTTTTATACCACAGCACCTCAAAAAAACTTGCTGCTGTATTTCACAGGATCAACATCTGGCAGTGGTGGGTATCTTAAATATGTATTTGTTTGTTGTTCCTCAGCTTCAGATGAGCTGTTCCCACTGCACCACATCACAAATGTTTTCCCACAAGTACCTAGCAGACAGCTGAGTTCTCTGACATGCATCCCACAGCAGACTAAAAAGTCTCTGAATCTTTAATAACCAGGGTTTTAAGAAAGCCCATATGAGTTCCTAGTGCTGAGGTGCCAAGTAATACAAAGTTTTCGGCTCCTACAAAGTCAGCATTGGTCCCCAGATTTCACAGAAGGTGCCAAAACCTTCCCAGAGGCTGAAACCAGCCTTCATTTTACTGTGCAGTTTTTATTTAATTTGGTATAACCTGTAAGACTCACAGGATGCACATGTAGCATCAGGGCAGAGTGGCTGCTTTATTTGATTTCTGGCCAAAAAGCAACAGGTGCCATCACTGAGAAGGTCTGGATTACAAAGAATTGCGAATAAACTCTACCTCACAAAGAGTTTGGGGACAGATTTTCAAACAGCAGTTCTGATACCCTTACAAATTATCTGTAGGCATCACCAGCACATCCATGTGCAACCTGCTGTAACTCTAAGCTAGAGGGGTTCTGCAGGTCCAGGTCCCAGTGTCAGCAGCAGAGTACATTTAAACAACTTAGAGTTGTTTAAGCAGAAGTCATAGATTCATGAAATGGTTTGGGTTGGAAGGGACCTCAAAGCCCTTCCAGTTCCACTCCCCTGCCATGGGCAGGGACACCTCCCACTGGATCAGGGGGCTCCAAGTCCCATCCAACCTGGCCTTGAACACCTCCAGGGATGGGGCAGCCACCACTGCTCTGGACAACCTGGGCCAGGGCCTCCCCACTCTCACAGGGAAACATTTTTCCCGAAGATCTCATCTCAATCTCCTCTCTTTCAGATGAAAACCATTCCCCGTCGTCCTATCCCTGCACTCCCTGATCAAGAGCCCCTCCCCAGCTTTCCTGGAGCCCCTTTCAGTACTGGGAGGCTGCTCTAAGGTCTCCCCACAGCCTTCTCATCTCCAGGCTGAGCAACCCCAAGTCTCTCAGCCTGTCCTCATACAGGAGGTGCTCCAGCCCTTGGATCATCTCTGTGGCCTCCTCTGGACTCACTCCAACAGCTCCAGGTCCTTCCTGTGCTGAGGACTCCAAAACTGGACACAGGGCTCCAGGTGGAGTCTCACCAGAGTGGAGCAGAGGGGCAGAATCCCCTCCCTGCCCTCTGGTCCCACTGCTTTGGGTGCAGCCCAGGGCACAGCCCAGGGTTGGTTTCTGGTCTGTGAGCACACATGTGGAGCTCATGTTGAGCTTTTCATCCCCCAGCACCCCAAGTCCTTTTCCTCAAGGGTGCTCTCAATCCATTTTTCTCCCAGCCTGTAACTCTGCTTGGAATTGCTCCAACCCTGGTGCGGGGCCTTGCACTTGGCCTTGTTGAACTCTATGAGGTCAGCACTTGATTTTGAAGTTTTGGCCCTAAATGCATATTGAAACTGTCCATCAGCTTATCTTTAAGGATCTAACATCTAGAATGCTCAAAAGAACAACTGATCTGTTCTTCAATTCACATAGAAGGTGCTGTAGCAAGCATCAGTCTGACAGAGCATATCATAGCATGCAGATGTTCAAAGGACAGCATCCCTATGGGAAAGTCCCGCAGTGCTTTGTGAGAAATACAAAGCTACCCACAGTTTTAAATGATGCTCAAGAGCCTTGTGCCAGATGAGATTCACACCAGCTTTGTACCTCATCTGTCTCACACCGAGCTGTCCCACGCACTCTCGGTGGAGGCTGTAACATAAATGTGCCCAGAGGCAGCACAACCGCATCGCCCCGCTGAAAAGAAAGAACAGAGAAAGAAATCGGAACTAATTAGCACTGTAATGTGTCTGAGGGTAGACTGAGTGTCATTCAGCAGCCACAGGCAGCAGAGGAATGAAGAAAAATGGAGCCAATTTGTGGCTCAGTATTTATTAGCATTTAGGTAACACGCCCCATCCATCATACACAAGGTGTGGTTCAAAGGCACCAGAGCTCCCGTGGCCTGAGCGCCCAGAGCCCTCGTAATTCGCCTTCCTCGGATCTTGCCAAGGATAAAACACATTCATCTGGCTGCAGCCACTGGGGGAGGAGGGGTTTTCCTTGTGATGGAAATACAGACTGATGATAGAGTCACACCAGAGGGATGTCATGTCATCCAGAGGGACTTGAACAAGCTGGAGAAGTGGGCCTGTGGGAATATCATGAGGTTCAACAAGGCCAGGTGCAAGGTCCTACACCTGGGTCAGGGCAAATCACGGTTTCACCACAGGATGGGGGATGGCGTGATTGAGAGCAGCCCTGAGGAGAAAGACTTGGGGTGCTGGGGGATGAGAAGCTCAATATGAGCCATGAACGTGTACTCACAGCCCAGAAACCACCTGTGTACTGGGCTGCATCCAAAGAGTGGGACCAGAGGGGAGGGAGGGGATTCTGCCCCTCTGCTCTGCTCTGGTGAGACCCCACCTAGAGTCCTGTGTCCAGTTCTGGAATCCCCAACATAAGAAGGATGTGGTTGGAACAGGCCCAGTAGAACCTATGAAAATGATCCATGGGCTGGAGCACCTCTGTTATGAGGACAGGCTGAGAGAGTTGGGGTTCTTCATCCTGGAGAAGAGCAGTCTCTGGGGAGACCTTAGAGCAGCCTCCCAGGACTGAAAGGGGCTCCAGGAAAGCTGGGGAGGGACTTCTTACAAGGGCCTGGAGTGATAGGACAAGGGGAAAGGACTTTAAATTGGGAGGGGGGAGATTTAGATTAGACAGTAGGAAGAAATTCTTCACAATGAGGGTGGGGAGGCCCTGGCCCAGGTTGCCCAGAGAAGTGGTGGCTGCCCCTTCCCTGGAGGTGTTCAAGGGTTTTGAGCCTCCTGATCCAGTGGGAGGTGTCCCTGCCCATGGCAGGGGGTGGAACTGGATGAGTTTTGAGGTCCCTTCCAATCCAAATCATTCCATGATTCTATGATACAAGGGAGCCAGTGGAGTAAGAGGCTGAAGGTGAAGACAAGAAGGAACTCACTCCTTCCCACTGCCGTCCATTTGTGATTTACCAACCCCCAAGCACAGCCATGGGATTATAGGGAGAAAAGCCCAGTTGACATCAACAGAGACAATCTGAAAGCATCTAAAAACCTTCAGCCAAGTTGGGTGCTTCAAAGCCCAGTTATTATTTAGCAGGACAGTGACAGGAAGCCCTGGGACTATGGAAGAGCGTCTGCAGAGGCTCCAAACAGAAAACCTTAAACATGATAGTAAAGAAGTTTGATTCCTCTCTTTTTCCAGAAGATGAGTAACTGGGGACAGCACCACATTTAGACATGTCTGATCAACAGATCCATTTCCAGATGCTGCAGCCACCCACTCCAGACAAGCAGGCTGGGATGAGCCCTTTCCAGCACAGATTAATTTGTACAGGGCCATCACTTCACAAAGAGCGGGCTTTTATCACCATTTACTGCTTAGTGCAGAGAAGGAGTGAGCAGCAGAGGTTCACTGCAGCCTTGAAAAGCGTCTGTGTCTTTCCAGTTTATTCCCCAGGCACTCAGGAATCCCATCAGTTTTTAAATCAATAAAACCCTAAGTAAGAGCCTGCAATTAAAATACAGAAAATTAAAGATACACTCAGGTGCTTTGACAAATCGAGTTTTATAAAAATTAAGCACCAAATTAATCTTTTTATGTAGATTTCTGCTATGCTAAAATTTTAATGAGCTTTGACTTTTCAGCCCACTTCAGCATGAGAGACACATTAGACAATCTTACATAATTCTCAGAAAAAATGACATCTTGCCTACCTTTATTTAAGAAACAAACTTGTTGTAAGAAGTTGTCAGCTTGCAAACACCGAGGATGTTTGATATTCAAGCAGCTGTTAAATAAAAACAAACAACAGAAAACAAAGCACAATTACAGGCTGAACAGAGAATGGATTGAGCGCAGCCCTGAGGAGAAAGACTTGGGGTGCTGGGGGATGAGAAGCTCAACATGAGCTCCACATGTGTGCTCACAGACCAGAAACCAACCCTGGGCTGTGCCCTGGGCTGCACCCAAAGCAGTGGGACCAGAGGGCAGGGAGGGGATTCTGCCCCTCTGTTCTGCTCTGGTGAGTCCCCACCTGGAGCCCTGTGTCCAGATCTAGAGTCCTTGGCACAGAAAGGACCTGGAGCTGTTGGAGGTCCAGAGGAGGCCACAGAGATGATTCAAGGGCTGGAGCATCTCCCATACAAGGACAGGCTGAGAGAGTTGGGGTTGTTCAGCCTGGAGAAGAGAAGGCTGTGGGGAGACCTTAGAGCAGCCTCCCAGGACTGAAAGGGGCTCCAGGAAAGCTGGGGAGGGGCTCTTGATCAGGGAGTGCAGGAGCAGGATGAGGGGGAAGGGTTTTCATCTGAAAGAGGGGAGTCTGAGACGGGATTCATCGTGCTCTGCTGGTTCCTGACCAGGGGAGGAGGAGGAGCAGGCACTGAGCTCTTCTCTCTAGTGACCAATGACAGGAGCCAAGGGAATGGCAGGAAGATGTGCCAGGGGAGGGTCAGGTTGGACATTAGGACATTAGAGGGTGGTGGAGCACTGGAACATCTCCCCAGGGAAGCAGTCACAGCCTGACAATATTCCAGCAGCATTTAGCCAAGGCTCTCAGCCCCACAGTGTGAATGTTGGGGTTGTCCTGTGCAGGGACAGGAGTTGGACTCGATGGTCCCTGTGGGTCCCTTCCAACTCAGGGCATTCCAGGATTCTGTGATACTTAAGGCTCCAGCCTCAGCCGCTCCACATTACATCACAGGATTGAAACAAAACCAGGTTGATGACATTTAACGTGCTGTGTTTGAAGCCCTCCTCTGCATGGCCATCAAACCAATAACTGGACTTTTTCTAAAGCCAGAAAGTCTTCATGAAAACCAAGCAGCTGGCACAGCAAAGGAACGACTAAGGACGTGCCCACTGCCAGGGACAGGCAATATCAGAGAGGCTACGTGGGAACGAGAGACAAATGCTCTTTTCCTTCCTAAATACTTCCAAAAGCTCAATAAATTAGTACCATCACCCACAGCAGCAGCAAGGTGTCACACTTCCATGGTGACTGGAATAGACAGGGAAAAGTGTGTCTGGTAGGACTTGAGCCCATGAGGAGAGGTGACTGCTGTGCCTCAGCCGTTTCAGCTGATGCCCTGTCTTCTCCATACCTTACCTTTGGCTTCTGTTCTTACTGAAGGTATTTCTGCACTGTTGTCGTTTCTGGCTCAGCCTCTGCCTTCTGCTTTCGTGATGACACAGCCTTCAGATCCACACCTTGGCTCCACAGCTCCCCACCTGCCCCTGGCTCTGCACCAGCAGCCGCCCCCACCGCCACGAGCGCAGAGCGAGTGTCTCGGTGTGACAAATCCTACAGGATGGGTGAAGCGCAGGGGGAGGCAAGGCTTTCCGGGCTGCTGTCACCAGAGGGTTTGATTTGTGCAAGACAGAACAGGAAAAAGAGCATGTACACCTAAGGTGGGTTTGTTTGAGACTGTACAGCCTGTCCCAGCCCTCGCACTGCCCACCCACAAGCTGCTGAGCTCAGAAGTCCCACAGGCTACGGCTGCCACCACGGCTACAGGGAGGGCTGAGCCCAAGGACCACATCTGCTCCTTGATCCTCTCTTGCGCCTTTCCTGAAGGACCCAGAGCCCAGCCTGGGCTGAGTGAAAAGGCTGTGAGTGCAGGCCTAATCCATCATGCTAACAGAACCATGGAATCATTGAGATTGGAAAAGACCTCCAAGCTCATCCAGTCCAACCATCAGCCCGACCCCACGGTGATGACTAAACCACGTCCAAAGTGCCACGGCCACATGGTCTTTGAATCTCTCTAGGGATGGAGACTCAACCACTGCCCTGGGCAGCCTCTGTTAGGACTTCACCGCTATTTCAGTAAAGAAATTTTCCCTGATGTCCAATCTAAACCTCCCCTGGCACAACTTGAGGCCATTTCCTCCCATCCCATCACTTGTTACTTGGGAGAAGAGCCCAACACCCACCTCACCACAACCTCCTTTCCAGGAGCTACAGAGAGCGATGAGGTCTCCCCTCAGTCTCCTCTTCTCCAGGCTAAACAGCCCCAAGGCCCTCAGCTGCTCCCAGAACCCCTGTTCTACAGACCCTTCTGAAGCCCCTTTCCCTTCCCTGGACATATTCCAGGCCCTCAAGGTCTTTTTTGGAATGACGGGCCCAAAATTGAACCCAGGATTCAAGGTGCAGCCTCACCAGCTCCGACTGCAGAGGTTGATCCCTTCCCTGCTCCTGCTGCCACACCATGGCTGAGCCAAGCCAGGATGCTGGTGGCCTTCTTGGACACGTGGGCCACTGCTGGCTCACATTCAGCTGCTGTTGACCGGCACTGTTCAAGTCCTTTTCCACCAGGCAGCCTTCCAGCCACTCTTACCCAAGCCTGGAACATTCCATGGGAATGATGTGTATCAAGTGCAGGACTTGGCACTTGTCCTTGTTAAATCTCATAAAATTAGCCTGGTCCCATCAGCCTGGCCCATCTACATGGAGAGCAGACCCCTGCTTTAAACATGCCCATCAAGGTCCTGCAGCCAAGGGCTCTCCCTTGGCACGCCCCAACCTTTACCAAAAGCTGGGCTTGTGAGTAGGTTTGAGTTCATAAAGGGTGATACAAGGGGACTTTGAACTCAAGCAGTGATGCAAGCTCACACTCAAAATATTGTGTAGATTTACCTGTTGTCTCTGACATGAACCCAAGCCGAAATTCATCAAAATCTTCTTTTTCCTTTACAATGAATATGCATAAATTTGTGTCTTTCCATGCAAAAAGCCACATCAAGGGCATGTTATGAAAATCACCGTATAACTTCACTGTACAGCAACAGAAATCTGACATGGTGAATCAGTTTGTCTAAAATTTAGGTGGCTCATGTTGAAGAAAATTGCCAGGCACCTCCTTTCAGTTCCCAACTGCTACTGTCCTGTGTAGAATCACCGACTCATGGAATGGTTTGGGTTGGAAGGGATCTTAAAGCCACCCAGTTCCACCCCCCTGCCACAGGCAGGGACACCTCCCACTGGATCAGGGGGCTCAAGGCCCCATCCAACCTGGCCTTGGACACCTCCAGGGATGGGGCAACCTGGGCCAGGGCCTCCCCACCCTCACAGCAAAACATTTATCCCTAAACTCTCATCTCAGTCTCCCCTCTTACAGCTGAAAACCATTCCCTCTTATCCTACCCCAGCACTCCCTGATCAAGAGCCCCTCCCCAGCTTAACTGGGGAAACCTGCAGCACTGCTGAGCCAACACCAGGCTCGTTACACACATCCTCCTTCTGTTTCCATTGCTGTTCAGTGGGAGTTATGGATTAGTGTTTCAAGGAACGCTCATGGTTTTTCCTGAATTATTGGATTTTCACTGGTGCACCTCATGGAAATGAGGCTGGGAGAAGAAAAATGCATGAAAGGCTCCATTAGGGAAGACAGGAGCCATTCAAGGTCTACTCAAGATTAACAGCATTTTTATGGAGATTTAGCTGCCCGCCTTTCTGCTGATGCTTTCAATAGGAAACTGCAGCAACTTGACTTAAAATTAAATGAAGCTACTTATATGCATAAAGTTAACCAACCACTTAATTAGTTTCCTAGTCAGTCTCTTTTTGTAAAATGAAAGAGGGGGAGGGATTCGTGTTCATTTGCCTCACAATGAAACCCTGCTTTTTTTAAAGGAAGGATTGATACTTTGCTGCCTATTCACACAGAAGAGATTTGGTGGCTCTGTATGGAAGCACGCTGTCCTCAAAAAGAAATGTAGTATTCATCAAAATTGCCCTGGATTTTAAAATGCTTCTCTGAGCATCTTATTTCTTAGCTAAGAGCTGCTTGTAGACAGAGCATCCTCTTGCTCCTCAGCACATTTCTTCTAGGAATGAAGTGAGACCTCACCTGGATTCCTCTATTCAGTTCTGGAGTCCTCACCACAGGAATGAGATTGAGCTGTTGAAGTGAGACCACAGGAGGCCACGGAGATGATCCAAGGGCACCTCCTGTACAAGGACAGGCTGAGAGAGCTGCATTGTTCAGCCTGGAGAAGAGATGGGGCATCCACAACTTCTCTGGGCAACCTGGGCCAGGGCCTGCCCACCCTCACAGGAAAACCATTTCTGTCCAAGATCTCATCTCAATCTCCCCTCTTTCAGATGAAAAACATTCCCCCTCATCCTGTCCCTGCACTCAAGAGCCCTTTCCCAGCTTTCCTGGAGCCCCTTTCAGTACTGGGAGGCTGCTCTAAGGTCTCCTCACAGCCCTCTCTGAACAACCCCAACTCTCTCAGCCTGTCAAGGTATCTCGTCTTGTAGGCAGCGATGCGTAAGCAGACTCTTAAGCCCATATTGTAATGCTGGAAGCTCTTATACACTTCAAAATTCAGACCAGTGATCTTGGATTAGTTTGAAGAGAAGCAGATTTAAGAAAAAAGAAGCAACTTAGCAGAGGCTGAGGCTGGGAGCCCATTATTTGCCTCAACCAGACAGCCTAACCTGTCTGCTGAGCTTAACGAAGCACCCCTGACAGAAGAAGAGAATAATCAAACACCAGTTAGGTTGGAACCTGGGTTACAAGTGTGGCTGTATGGTGAAATGAGAATAGCATGGGGTAAGAACACTCACCCTGTAATTAAGATTAAATGCTAATGGCATTCTCACGTGCATTGTGAGTGCAGCTGAGCGGCGCCCGGTCCACGTTGGGCTCCTGCAGTGGAGCAGCAGGAACATCCCACATCGATGGCTGCCTGAAAGAAGAAGCCTTTAACTGCAAATAAAATCAGAAGCCACCTCTCCTCTTTCTCCTCTTTTAGAGCATCGCATAACTTTTACAAGGAGTATATATGGAAAAGTTTAACACACCTTTTGTGTCCTGACCTGTGCTGGCAAAGATAACAGACAGAGACACCGCATCCTTCCGTTGCAGTGTTTCCATGCGGTGGCAGACACGGTCGGGCAGAGCCCGATGCAGACATCTGTGTCACTTTTCTGATAGGATCTGACAATATTAACAAGATTCAGGAACACTCATCACGGCAAAAGATCACAAACAGCTTCGTTTTACTCTCGAATCCTGACAGGAAAAATTGTGCAAGTAAGTGCGAGTGGCACAGCAGAACGGGAGGAGGAGCCGGCGGGGGGGGGGGAAGGCAGGGGGAAAAGCTGATTACAATCTGCAGCCAATTGGAAGCACTTCTCCTGTTTGGACTTAGAGAAGCCCAGAGAAGTGGTGGCTGCCCCATCCCTGGAAGTGTTCAAGGCCAGGCTGGATGGGGCTTTGAGCCCCCTGATCCAGTGGGAGGTGTCCCTGCCCATGGCAGAGGGGTGGAACTGGATGGGCTTTGAGGTCACTTCCAGCCCAAACCATTCAATGATTCTATGACTCTATATCAACACTGCCATCAGGCATTTCACCTATGATGTTGTGCCTGCTAAACACTGAGATTCTGTTATTAACATATTGCCATCTCATATCCATTAGTGCTTGTTAACGCTCCACTAGAAGCCAGGAGAACCCTCCCTGGGGGGAGTATTTACCCTTTGATCCCATCTTCTTTTCTTCTGTGGTCAGTCAGGGATCAAACAGCAAGAATTTCTTGCTAACTCCTTTTGACATCTCTGATAAGGTTATCTGGAAGCCTAATGGTGCAGCCTAAACTTAGATTAAAAAGCAGAAAATCACTAATGGGTTCCTGTGAGCGGTGGAGGTTTGGCTCCTTTTAAGGCTTTAAAGCTCCCTGCCGTGGATTGAGCCAGTTTGGTCTTCTGACATGGACAAGCTGTCAATCATCCCAGCCAGCCCTCACTAACCAAGGCCTTTCATGAGCTGCATGACCCAAACTGATCAGGGAAAGGCAACAAGTAGCTTAGATCTGGCTGGGTCATTAGGGATAGACAGGAACCTATCTGCTCCCAGACACCAGCTGTATTTTTCTCCTGCTCCTCACCTTTGCCTGAAAGGGAATGCATCGACAAAGGGAAACTTCAGCAAGAGTTTAATCAAAGCTTCAGACAAAAAAAAGCTGCAAGTCTGTCTGTGTCTGTTAAAAGGCTGAGAAAACTTTAAGATCTGTTGTCTGATAGTGGGAGCAAACATTATTCTACATTCTGGACTCTTTTTTAGGCTACAATGAAGGGCCCATTTCTACAAAGCACACGTGTCCCAACAACTCTTCCATAAATCAGGTGTCCTTGCTTGCCCCTTGCTTTGTTACTCAATGCACACACAGCCTTTCTTCGTGCAAACACGTTGCTCTGTTTGCCTTTGGCTCTTTGCACACCGAGGACACAGCCCATTTCTCTTTTCTGTCTGCAGAGCTGATCATCAAATGAAAGACAAAGCTGCTTCTCACCGAGTATCTGAGGATCAGAGGCAGACGGCTGGTTTTCTCAAGGTGCTTCTGAAGTAGGCAAGAAGAATTTCTTCGCTGAGAGAGTGGTCAGGGATTGGAACAGATTGCCCAGGGAGGTGGTGGAGTCTCCATCCCTGGAGGTGTTTAAAAGACAGGTAGATGAGTTTCTAACGGATATGGGTTAGTAGGGAGACAGGCACAGTTGGACTCGATGATCTCAGAGGTCTCTTCCAACCTTATGATTCTAAGAAGACACTCCTCAGAAGAAAAGCACCTTTGAATCCTATTCCTACCCTTCCACTGGGAGCACTGCTGACTAATGGCAGTGGAGAAGGATGAGATCAGGCTTCCATTGCCCTGAAGAGCACTGTCCTGAACAGTCCACTTCAACTTGGGACTGGTTTGTATGCCACAAGGAGTAGAACAGAACTGCAGTTATTCTGAAGGACTTACTGGACCTACTTCATAGCAAAAAGATGAACGTGACCAGCCCTTCAGATCAGGATGTAGTGAAATAAGTCCCCAATCACATCTCATACTGCATGGTCAATGTTCATGGCTCTCCTGTTCATGTCCACAGTGGATATGGAGCCATTTCCGACAAGAAGGGGTTTTATGGAGCATATTTTTAAAACCCTGTTGTTCTTGTTAGTCCTAGACAAGAGAGGAAAGTGGAAAGTGAAGAGGCAGTAACTTAAGAAATATTTAAACTCCAAGTGAGTAACTGTAAGGAAATAAAAACGTTATCAACAAAATGAGGACAGGATGAGAGAGTTGGGGTTGTTCAGCCTGGAGAAGAGAAGGCTGTAGGGAGACCTTAGAGCAGCCTCCCAGTACTGAAAGGGGCTGCAGGAAAGCTGGGGAGGGGCTCTTGATCAGGGAGTGCAGGGACAGGATGAGGGGAATGGTTTTCAGTTGAAAGAGGGGAAACAGGGATGAGGTTATACGAAGAAATGTTTTGATGTGAGGATGTGAAGCCCTGGCCCAGGTTGCCCAGAGCAGTGGTGGCTGCCCCATCCCTGGAGGTGTTCAAGGCCAGGCTGGATGGGGCTTTGAGCCCCCTGATCCAGTGGGAGGTGTCCCTGCCCATGTCAGGGGGTGGAACTGGTGGAACTGGTGGAACTTTGAGGTCCCTTCCAACCCAAACACAAGTAATTGCAAAGCAAATTTCCTTACGAGCAGCAAATCTGGTTCATTGAGGAGACCAATTATCTCTAAGCTCACCAACATCATGAGACCTTGCTGGTAAAGAAAAGGAAGCCATACCTCTTCTGCTGGCCCTGTGGCAATCTCTGGGAGAGGCTGTATCCTGGATGTTATGCACTCTGGTGTTACCTGCAGCCACCTTCTGCCAGAGCAGGTCACTGTAGTAAAAAATACAAGTGGTGAGTGATTGTCACATTCAGCTTGGGTGCTCTATTAAAAAAGTAAATTAATGATACATAAAGCTGGTAACAATATCTAAGACCTCAAGACAGGAGTCCTTGAGAAATAGATGTGATGATGTAATTAAAGGGAGTATCACAACGCACACAGGCAAAGGGGCTCATTAAAGTCATAGAAATGAACCTCCTTTCTTCTATTTTCTGGTTGCAGAGTTCTTCAATTTACAGCCTTTATGATATTAGTTTAATGTAACTTTTTGTGCACAATAAAGAGCTTTCTGATTAGCTGGGGCTTGTCTCTTCTCCCCCTCGCACGCCTGCCTGGGTTGACTCAGCACACAATGAGTCTCCTGCCTCCTGAAGCCATGTAATTATCTCAGGATCTCAAATTAAAAACGAGGGCTCTTGTAAACCTCTCTCTTCTGAAGCAAAGCGCAAGGAGGCAAATCCAGCGCAACGAGCGCGTTTGTGTCTGTGAAGAGCCCGAAACAACAGCTTTCAGAGATACCAAATGTTGTGTGTATTCTAATAGAAAACTAATTTTTCCAGCAACTCTCCCACCACCATCCTGTTAGGGAACTCTGTCACCCCAGGGGGTACTTAGGGTAGTAAGTACTTGGAGAAATCTTGCCAGTGACCCTTGCTTTTATCACCTCTGTTTCTGCTCAAGAGAAATCTCCTCCATCTTTCTGGGAGGACAAACCAACTCAATGCTCAGAAGTGCTCAGTCCCTGCCTTAACACCCTGCTCCACTGCTCTGAGCCTGGACTTCCAGATGTCATCCACGCCCTGGTTCCTTTGACTTTGTCTCATGCTCTGAGGGTACGAAGAGGGTGAGGAACTACTTGAACTCCCACACATGAGGGCTCATTAGAAAGACAGGGAAAACCATTTTAGCAGGGCCTGTAGCAACAGGACAAGTGGGAATGGTTTTAAACTAAAAGAGGATAGATTTAGTCTTAATATTAGGAAAAAATTACTTTTGCTGTGGGTGGGGAGACACTGGCCCAGGTTGCCCCACAGGTGGTCGATGCCCCATCCCTGGAGGTGTTCAAGGTCAGGTTGGATGGGGCTCAGAGCAACCTGATCCAGCGGTGTCCCTGCTCACTGCAGAGGGGTTGGACCAGATGACCTCCATGGTTCCTTCCAACCCAAGCCATTCTATGATCCTATGCAGTGTGCTTATCCCCAAAGGAAGACACCGTTAATGGCAGTGAGTAGCTCTGGTAGCTCCTGCCCTCAGGAGTGTCAGAGCACATGGAAGCACCACAGAGAATCAGGCTGCAGCTCAGAGACGTGCAGCTATTTTTGAGCCCTCTCACATCCAGGCAGTTCATGTTTATGGAATGTGGCGCAGGAGATTTGTTAAAAGCATGTCTCCAGCTCTGCATATCCAGGACAAACCTGAGGTGAATGATGCCATCTAACTTCCTTCCAGAGCCATTTTAGTGGCAATCAGAGGAACCATTTCCTACAGAAACAGTTCATATCAAATTTATAAGTCTTCCCTTGGGGAGGAAACCTCCATTTCCCCCTCTACCTGTCATTCTTCTTCGTTTATTGAATCAATAAAGCACAAAATTTGGCAGGCTTTAAGTAAAAAATGAGCTCCTCATATCAAAGAGAGCCTGGATGGATTTAAAACAATCAAACTGTTTGAAGCTAGATTCACTTAATGGGAATAAAAATAAACAGAAATAGAATCTAAATGTAAACGTACATTACCTCACCACTGGCATTTAAGCTCATTTTTAAATACAGAATTAGAAACAGCTTTAACTTGCTGTGTTTATACAGATGGAGCTGCTTTGAGGAACACAGGTCTGAATCTTTTGTCTGCAGCTTCTGCTCCCCAAACAAGATGCAGAGGGAGATTCTTTCTGGACAGGAAAGGAGGAAGAGGGATTATGCAGAGAGGGCAAATCCCTAATTTCTGGTCCAAAGGGCAGCTGTGGGGTTAAGAGGGTTATAATTAATTTCTTGCTTCCCTGTCCTTTGTACACTGTTGCAGTACGACAGCCAGCGTGTCCGAGTTCCCTCGACCCTTCTGGATGGCATCAGCACTCACCTACTGAGCTGCAGCTTCTCTGCTTCCAGTCTTTAATACAGGTGCTCCATTGTCTCAGATGGGAGAGATCCACTGGGGGAGTGGAGCTGGGGAAGGGGCTGGAGCCCAAAGGTCCTGGGGCTGTTTAGGCTGGAGAAGAGGAGGCTGAGGGGAGACCTCATCGCTCTCTGCAACTCCCAGAAAGGAGGTTGTGGCGAGGTGGGTGCTGGGCTCTTCTCCCAAGGAACAAGTGATAAAATGAGAGGAAATGGCCTCAAGGTGCAGCAGGGGAGGTTTAGATTGGATACCAGAAAAAACTTCTTTACTGACAGAGTGGTGAAGCCCTGGCAGAGGCTGCCCAGGGCAGTGGTTGAGTCTCCATCCCTGGAGGGATTAAAAACCCATGTGACTCTGGGACATGGTTTAGGCATCACGGTGGGGTTGGGCTGATGGTTGAACTGGAAGAGCTGAGAGGGTTTTTCCAACCTAGGCAATTCTGTGATTACTGCCGTGCAGTGACACCATGAAGTCCCATCTGTCCATGGATCTGTCAAGTGTCAGAGAACTGCAGCTGAGTGAACAAAATTCCAAAGAGATGGAGAGATAACTTCTGAAGCATTGAGTATCCCACCACCATGCCCTGCCTTCAGGACTCACAGCCCGTTCCTTGCTTGGCTTGCCTCTCTACAACCTCAAAGTTCTTCCTCTCTTACCTCTGGAGATCACAGTCCTGTGATATTCTCTTCTTCACATAAGGAAAGAAATTCCTGGCAGCCACTCTGAAGTAATATTACCAATAGGTCAGAGCAACTTTTCTTCGAGCTTAAAGGGAGTTTTTCAAAGCCCCTCATCCCTGTGCCCTCACTGGGCTCTCACTTCCAATGTGATGAGGATAATTTCCCTCTGCTCGAGGGTGAGCTGTTCAACAACGAGCACAGGGTCCATCATTCAGATGAAGACACAGTGATTATATTTGAGTCTGGTTCTTTGGAGCGTGACTGTGTCCCACACTGCCTATTAAAAAGCCAAGTTTAACGCTACTTTCACTCCCACTGATCCTTTTGTGTAATGTCACATTACGCATTCGCATCTACAACTATTTTTGTACCTCAAGGTCTTAACTTGCATCTTCCAGCTTCAGCCGCCTTTGATACCGCATTGCACTCAGCAGTGAAGATCTGTCCTTTTTTTCCCTAACACACAGGGTCAGAATTATTGGGTTTTCCCACTAAAATGACATCACTTCCACAGTTCTTTTCTTGGGGACACACCTTTGCTTGAGGATCTGTCAAGTTTAGGCAGATATGGCATGAGAAGGGGTCATCGCTGGTCCCTCTGGTCACCGCTACGGCAATAATCCTGCAGAGTTGCCCCATACAGACCTTACCATGCTATTAAATCCTTTCCCTAGCCTTTACCCCACCTGGATGGCTTTATTAGGATCATTATTAGCACAGAGCCAGGCTGTGACCAGCAGGAAGGTCTTGTTTATCGCTAGCTTGTTAGAAGCCAAGTAGAGGATGCAGTCCCACTGAGGTGGGATCTAATTATTAAGATTTTAATGAAGAAGTACAGGGATGAGAAGTGATATGAGGTACAGAGACCACATATGAGAAACTGAGACCTTGCTGGCTGCACTGCTGTTCACGCAGAGTCAGCTTATTTTGTTGAAATACAAGACTAATTTTAACCAATCTCATATTCCCTTGTAGGGTTCAACTCACCTGGCAGATACACATCAAGAGGTTTCCCCCATATACTGTTCCAAATGGATACATTTCCTCTGAAGAAGGAATCTGGTTTGTGTTTTCTGTCTTGTTGGATTCACTCAACATCAAGCAGATTAAAGGTGAAAGCATGTAATTTAATTCTAGACCAGAAAAGGGGAAGGCTCTTAATAATTAAGTGAAAAAGAGGATTACAAAAAGAGGAATATAAACCAAAATGTGATTTTAGCATCAAATTTCTTTCCTAGCTGTCATCTCAAATCTTCAAGGCACGCATTAGCCAGACAAACTCAAAGCACAACTCACAGACTGGAAACTCACCTTGAGTGCTATCTCTTAGAGTCAGACCCTAAAGCTGGTGCACCTGGATACCTCCATCCACCACACCTACACACAGTAGCAACCTGCTCCGTTTCTCCTCTCTTCTCTTGTTCAAAATAGCACTGCCACCCACTTCTATTGATCATCTTGCTCATCTTTCCATCCGTTGGGGAGGAATGGCCCCTCCTGCTCAGGACAGTTCGGGTGAAACTTCTCAGAGTTGACTCTTCCCATTAGCAGACTTCTTCCAGCTCCAATTGCCTTCTGGCAGACCACAACATTTTCAGAGAATCGGAGAATCATGGAATGATTTGGGTCAGAAGGAACCTTAAAGCTCATCCAGTTCCAGCCCCCTGAGCATTGAGCTGCTGACCACAAGCCTTTGAGTGTGACCATCCAGCCAATTCCTTATCCACCGATAAGGAATAAACCACCGCATTTCAATAAAGACTCCTAACAGGTGAAGAAAGTAATGCAAAGCAGACCTCAGAAAAACCTGAAAAAGCCAATAATGCTTCTTCCCTTTCGATGAAGAAAATCTGAAGCAACTATATTTCAGATTTGTAACCAGAAAACAATGTTCTGTTTTCTGAAAAAGAACTCTGTCTGAAGACTCACCTTAGGTCTAACACACCACAGGGTCAATGGTGTTACTGGTTGCTTCTGATCTCCACCTCCTTGAACGAGAATTCTATTAAAATATCAATCAAATGCTGCTTTCAGCCTGGAATCATTTTCTTGTTGCAGAGGATCTGAGACCTCAAACCTGAAGATTTTTCCTTTTTCATACGCCCGCGCCCACCCACGCGCACACACAAATGCAGGAGTTCTGCTGTCATAGGGAACGTTTACCACTGGTGGGCTGCTCACTTCATCTGAGATCCTGCAGTCTTTCCTTCCGTTTGCTTCCCTCAGAATTGTCATTTCCCTGTAGAAGTGTGTCCTCTCTGCCAAGGGAAGCCAAGCGAGGCAGGAGGTGGAAGGGAGGGAGTAAGGGAAAAAGGCAAACGCAAACCTCAACACAGTGAGCAGCAACGTCTGCTTCAGATTTAAGTGAAGTGATTTAGATCTGGGAAAATATCTCCCTGGCTCTGGTTAAAGCTAACAAAGACCTTGTAGAGCACATGTTAAAACCTGGTTGGTGTCAAGGTTTAGCCCCGACCCAGCTAAATTTGGCAGCTAAGACTGTGCAGTTGGGATCCCAAATTCCACCCTCCCACCCCCAGGGGATGGGAGAGGAAAAAGGCTTGCGGATTGGAAACTCAAACTACAGCTTTAATGAGGTGATGATTATTAAAGTAATGAAATACATACAAATATCTGAGATGAAACCCCCAGCCCAGCCCTCGATGACTGTGTCCCCACAGATGCTGCAGAGCAGACAGAGCAAATGAGTCCGAGGCCAGGAGGGAGCTGGGCTCAGGAACTGGATTCAGGGATGCACAGATCTGGGATCAGGAGCAGTCAGACAAACGAGGTCCTCACTGGCCATTGGCGATTGCAGAAGAGAGAGTGAGACCCTTGTGATCTCTCAGTTTTATACTGAGTGTGATGTCCATGGGATGGAATCCTCTGTTGGTCAGTTTGGGGTCACCTTTCCTGTCCACTCCTCCCTACAGGTGTGGCCTTTTTCGTCAGCTCGAGGATGGCTTTGGTTATCAGAGGAATAAGTATAAACACTGGCCTTTCTGCATCCTGATGTCCCATGTTATCACATCTAGAGAGAAACTGTCTGAAAAACATGCAGTTGTCTTTCAGAAAATGGAGATCCTTAGGCTGGGCCGAGCCAGAGTCAGGAAACAGACCCCAATGCAACTCAAACCAGAACACTTGGAATAAAGTTATGTGTTTTGGTACCTTTCACCCAGTGATCTCAACCCACTTTCCCTGTACTCATCTATCCATGTCCCGTCACGACAGCTCTGTAGGGGCAGGCAAAGCAGGCCAGGAACAAAGCAGCAGACAGTGGTCACAACCCCTGACATTCACCCTGCGCTGTAATTAGCACGAGTGCCTCTTTCCCCAGCCTCAGGAATGCTGATGGAGTATCCAGAAACACAGAAAGCTGTAATGAACTACTCCTAGCAGGGTAAACTGCACGTCTGGGGAGAAAGGATTGTGTTTGGGGGCATTCATAATGCAGAGCATCGAGCCAAAGGCTGGCAGGTGGCTGTTTCCCTTGGAGCTGTCATTAATATTATCCCAGGAACGCAGAGACTCGGTGAGTGCCAGGTGCCTCCTCTCAGCCACCATCTGGGAAGGAGCAGGATATGGGTGCTGGTGTTAGGAGTCTTCCCCAGAAAACAGGACACAGCAGAGTTAAGAGGAAAATTTATTAATCAGTGAATGGTCTGGCATGAAAGTGTGTCTCTGGGTGGAGAAGGTGTCAGTAACAGTGACCAACAATCAAATCAGCCCTTTCAGCACCCATAGGCATCGAGTATTCCATGGATAGAGGATAACAACTGTCTGCAAGCGAGAGGATGTGTTGAATGGTCCTCATGCCACCAAAGAAATACCATCATTAGATCTTCCAACAGGAGCCTGGGGTGTATGGCCACTGGCAACAATCCCAGTGGGATCTCCCATCAGACTAAGGGCTTCTCCTCTCCTGTCTTTACCGGCTGCCATGGGCACTTCCATTATTTTCCCTCTTCTGCCCTAAACACACCAGAGCACCCTTTTCTGTCTGTCCCACCAAGGGGCATAGGTCTTGGAAATAGCCCCATCTCAGCAAGAAGTTCTACTACTGTTGAGCTGAGCTCAACCCACCCACCTGCAGAGCTCAGTGCTACCCACACTAAAGAGAACCAATTTGTGGATGACACTAACCTGTTTGGAAGTGTTGATCTGCTTGAAGGAAGGGAGGCTCTGCAGAGGGATCTGGACAGGCTGGATCCATGGGCTGAGACCAACGGGATGAGGTTTAACAAGACCAAATGCCGAGTCCTGCACTTGGGGCACAACAACCCGTGCAGCGTTACAGGCGTGGGGAAGAGTGGCTGGAGAGCTGCCTGGAGGAGAAGGACCTGGGGGTGTTGGTTGACAGCAGCTGAACATGAGCCAGGAGTGGCCCAGGTGGCCAAGAGGGCCAATGGCATCTCTGCCTGTATCAGAAACAGTGTGGGCAGCAGGACCAGGGCAGGGATTGTGCCCCTGTACAGGGCACTGGTGAGGCCACACCTCGAGTGCTGTGTTCATTTCTGGGCCCCCCAGGATAAGAAGGACGTTGAGGTGTTGGAGAGCATCCAGAGAAGGGGAAGGAGGCTGGTGAAGGGGCTGGAGAACAGGTCCTGTAAGGAACAGCTGAGGGAACTGGGGTGTTTAGCCTGGAGAAGAGGAGGCTGAGGGGAGACCTCATCGCTGTCTACGGCTGCCTGAAAGGAGGCTGTGGTGAGGTTGATGCTGGGCTGTTCTCGCAAGAGACAGATGATAGGACAAGATGAAATGGCCTCAAGTTGCAGCAGAGGAGGTTCAGATTAGACATCAGGAAAATTTCTTCACTGAAAGTGTTCTCAGGCACTGGAACAGCTGCCCAGGGAGGTGGTGGAGTCTCCATCCCTGGAGGTGTTTAAAAGGCAGGTAGATGAGTTTCTTAGGGATATGGTTTAGTATAGGGACAGGTATGGTTGGACTTGATGATCTCAGAGGTCTTTTCCAACCAGATGATTCTATGATTCTGTGATTCTATGACAACCAGAGCCCTGTGCCATCGAGGCAGCAGTGGGCTACATCACGGGCTGCCCTGTGCCAGGAGAAAGCACTCTTTAACGCAGCGACTGCAAAACTGCTTTGCAGAGACTGGAAGAGCCAGCAAACACCATGATGCTGCCTCAGATAAAGGGATCAGATCAAAAATGACAACATTCTGCACATTTCAATCTACCAAGCCTGGCTCCTGCTTTGTGCTGCTTGAGTAAACAGGCTTTGTGTGAAAGGCATTTTGATACCACACTGCTTTTCCTTACCACAAAGTGCTCGAAGATGAACCTAAAGGCTTTTCACTTACGTCTCAGTGTGTCTGCATTGTTTGTGTCTCGCTGTTGCTAACATCTAAAGCAGCTCAGGCAGCCATTCCCCTGCTGCTTTCAGTTCCATGGCTTTAGTCCATGGATATAAAGCTGCAATCCTGTGAATGGTCAGTCTGCAATGAGACTCAGCGAGTTATTTACTTTTCTCAGGACCTTTTGCACACCTTCCACAAGATTAAGCTTGTAACTTCTCTTCCCACTGAGCAGTAACTCACTAAAGCAAGGCTGAAGAGAAATACCTTTCATATGGGATCAGACTTAAAGGCCCTGAAGAGCAAAAGTATTGATTTTGTGAACTATCAGCATTCAGAATCCCTACCAACTGGAAAAGGGAGCTCTTGAGAGTAGACTCCAAGATTAATTGGCAACAGCAACAACAAAACACTTTACAGAACTGAGAACATTGTGCTCAGCTGCCTTGGGATTGGAGGGGCCAAGTTCTTCAGATTCCATGCCTGGACCTTGACTGCAAGTGCCCTCTTCCATCCATTCCCATTCCTCTATCCTCAGGTCCTCTGAGTCATGACTCATTGAGCTTTGGCCTAAACTCCAAATCAATAAAGCTGCTTCTGGTGTTTCTCTGTGGTCTAGTAAAGTTCACATGGAGCAAAAGAAACACAAATTCTAATTCTAGAACTGTTATTTTCTTCTTTTTAAAGAAGGAAAAGAAATCAGTTTTACACATCTGCTTTCCCTTTCTCTATGCAGAGCTGGTGTTTGGCAGGACCTGTGATATGAGGAAGCAGTAAGTGAACAAAGAATTTAACCTCATTCAGCTGCCCATCCTCTTGCTTCTGTTTTATTTCAAATGATCAGAAGTGAGGGAAAATGTAAATATTGCTTCAGTTACTCTTTCCATGCTTCCTTGAAACCTCCTACAGTTTTTCGAGAGTGTGAGCTGTGCATCAATAGGCCTGGCCTGCTTCTTCTGGATGTGATCCTAAACTTTCCCAGAGCTTTAGGACATTCATCTCCTGAGCAATGAAAATATCTTTCAAGAAATGAGTGAATCTGAGTGAATAAAGGGACACAGTAATGTTCTCCTTTCAAGATGGGACTGCCTGGTTTATGGATGCACTGGGTCCCATCACACTGATTCACTCACAGCCTCCAGTTAAGATGCCCAGTTATACTGGGTCAGGCTTAATCTCTTATCCTCTTTGCATCCTTTCGGTGCACTAGGGGAACCAGAGCACACCTTTCCTCACAGCTGGCATCACAAAGGCAGCAAGCACCATTCTGCCCAGCTATGGGTGCATCACATTAACTTCCACCCCTTGCCCAATACCATTTCTTCAGAGGTGCATAAGCATGTCCAGACAACAGGGAGTGCTGTGCTCAACCCATACAGCCAGTGGGAGGTGTCCCTGTCCATGGCAAGGGGTTAGAACTGGATGGGCTTTGGGGTCCTTTCCAACCCAAACCATTCCATGACTCTACGATACGTAGGCGCAATGGATGTTGTTGCAGTTCACCAAAACCCATGGCTCTCATGCCCAGTGTCATATCCTACATTATTCCTACATTTCCATCTCCCTGAATTAAAAAGAAGCTTAAATGATTGTAAGAGAAATCCCAAACCCATGACCTGAGAATGAAATAAAGACTTGGTACAGGACTGTTGCTGAAAATGTAAGGACTGTTACGGTGGCTGCAGGTTTGTGTCCATCTGATGCACAGCTCTGGTGGCACAAAGGGAGGGAACTGGGCTGCAGAGATCCAGCAGAGCCCTGGGAAGAGTGTGCCAGATGGCTGGTGCCAGTCCCAAAATAGGAAAGAAACCAAATAATTAATATTCAATCTCCCTGCCTAAAGCAGGAGAGCAGACAGCAGCTCCAGGATCACTAGAGGGAGCAAAGCCGAAGAGGAATGAGGGCAGGAATGGAAAAGCCACACCAGTTTCACAGAATTATAAAATGGTTTGGGTTGGAAGGCTCCTCAAAGCCCATCCAGTCCCACCCCCCTGCCATGGGCAGGGACACCTCCCACTGAATCAGGGGGCTCAAAGCCCCATCCAACCTGGCCTTGAACACCTCCAGGGATGGGGCAGCCACCACTGCTCTGGGCAACCTGGGCCAGGGCCTCCCCACCCTCACAGCAAAACACTTCTCTCATCTCAATCTACTCTCTTTCAGATGAAAAACATTTCCCCTCATCCCATCCCTGCAGTCCCTGATCAAGAGCCCCTCCCCAGCTTTCCTGGAGCCCCTTTCAGTCCTGGGAGGCTGCTCTAAGGTCTCCCCACAGCCTTCTCTTCTCCAGGCTGAACAACCCCAACTCTCTCAGCCTCTCTTCGTACGGGAGGTGTTCCAGCCCTCTGATCATCTTCGTGGCCTCCTCTGGACCTGCTCTCATATTTCCTTATCCTTCCTATCTTATATCTTATATCTTATATCTTATATCTTATATCTTATATCTTATATCTTATATCTTATATCTTATATCTTATATCTTATATCTTATATCTTATCTTATATCTTATATCTTATATCTTATATCTTATATCTTATATCTTATCTTACTCTTCTCTTTCACTGTTGGACTGGAACTGCCTTGAACCACCCAAATCAACTAAGGTCTTCTCACCAGTTTCCTTCAGTCAAAACACACACAGCTTCATATCCCCACTGTGCTCCTCTTTAAATAACAGGAAAACAACAGAGTGCTCTTCCCACAGTTTAATTCTCTCCCTGTAAAAGTTATTAGAATTTATTAGCACTTCAGGTGTCATTTTACAGCTTTGTGCTTTGATCCTCTACTTCCCAAAGTCCATCCCCTCTAAGCTGCTTCACAACTTGTTTAACAGTTAATTTGTTTGGACCTCATTAAAAGTATTAAGGCTCCAAGCGACGAGGCCATGCCAATTACCGTGTCAAGGGATTTAATTTGGAGAAGGGCAGTAGGAAGCAGGAGTTTAAACTGCTTAAAGGCTCGTATCTCTCAGGCTGAGAAGTATGAAGAGAAGCTGATCTGCTCAGCCCGCCTGTCGCTCTCAGCTCAGAGAGGTGCACGGCTTGGGCGGTTATTCTGGTGCCAAGACATGAACTGTGCATGTGAAATACCAGCTGAAGTGGCTCTATCATGATGAAGTCTGCCTTAGCTTCTAATAAAACTCAAGACCCCTCCAACAGAAGGTTGGAAAAGCAGTCTCTGGAGCACTGGCACATCGACAGGATTTTTTTAAACCATTACCTTCTGTTTCATAGAATCATTTGGTTGGAAAAGACCTTTGAGCTCATCGAGTCCAACCATTCTGTCCACTACTAAACCAGATCTCTGAGCACCGCCTCTGCCCAGCTTTTAAATATCTGGAATGCTGGAGCTTTCCTGGAAATCTGTGTCCCAACACACTGTGCTTCCATGTAAAATTTCCCAGTGTCACTTGTTACTTCAAAACTGTTCTGAAAAAGCAGGTCCTCAGACCTGTCCACTCTGGGTATGTTCTCCTGGCATTTAATGGGTAAAGACTTTGGAAAGGCCTCACTCTAATCTTAGCCATACATTATTGCAGCAATATTTTTTGTATTATTATCAATAGAAGTAATAATTAATAATAATGTAATATGCTACAAATTAACAGCTGTCTACTGGTTGTCCCCATGCCCTTCCAGGCAGGTGACACACCAGCCAATTGCCAATTTTGTGGCAATCACAGATTTATGGAATCAGAGGATCATAGAATCTTTTAGTTGGAAAAGACCTTTGAGATCATTGAGTTTATCCATACCTGTCTGCTACTAAAGCAGATCCCTGAGCACTTCACCTACCTGCCTTTTATGGATGTCCAGGGATGGGGACTGCACCACTATGCTGGGTAAGTGGTCAGGGTTGGAAGGGACTTGATGCCTATCCAGTCCCACCTCCCTGCCATGGGCAAAGACACCTCCCACTGGATCAGGGGGTTCAAAGCCCCATCCAAACTGACCTTGAAAACCTCCAGGGATGGGGCAGCCACCACTTCTCTGGGCAACCTGGGCCAGGGTCTCCCCACCCTCACAGCAAAACATTTCTTCCAAAGATCTCATCTCAGTCTCCCCCTTTTCAGCTTAAAATTGTTCCCCCTCATCCAGAGTGAAGTTCAAACTGGGAGGAAGGATTCAGATGTCTTTCCTTCACTTTCTTCCAAATACTGAGTCCAAACACTTGATATTTGTAGTTCTCTTTCCTTGTGTGTGTCCATCTGGAATGTCCCACAGATGATAACTTCTGAAGCCATTGCCCAGTGCAAATACAGTTCCAGAAAGTCTCAGAGAACATTGGGTTTCATGAAGAAAAGAGGTTGGATAGAGCAAAGATACAGTCACAGCCTCCTTACAGCAACCTCTTTCAGCCAAAGGGTTTTTCTAAGGGAATGACTATGATTCTCTGATTATTAAAATTTGCTTTGTTTCAAAGTAAGTAAGTGAACACCACAAGCTCCTGTTTACTAAGCCTGTTCCCTACAGCCAAACAGGCACCTGCTCGCTTTAACGCTCACCACCCATTTTTGGTTGTGTGTCTGTATTTAGCACGGCAGTGCCCACACAGCTCTTGCCCAAACACGAGGAACAGAGCTGTGAACTGCATTCTGATCACAGCATCTCTCCTGCTGCTGACCTTAGAGCCTGAAGAGCTCAGTTTGAACCCAAGAGCCTGCACTGAGCTTGCATCTGGCAGATATGAAGAACCCCAACTTTCTCTTTATGAAGCGAGAATATCGACGAGAGAAGCCACAGAGAAACCACAGCCATGGAACCCCATCAAGCTACTGTTAGAATCACCCACAGACTATAGCCACAAAACACCTCAAAGCAAATGTTTACACTCTACTCCATAAAATCCAGTGGGGAAAACAGTAGGAGGAATCAAGCAGGCCAAAAATGATGGCATTTGTGTAAATATCCGCCTCCAACCACTCAGTTCTTAACCTTGCAGGATCTCAAAGTCCATAACTTCTTTTAGCACACCAGCTGCTTCCCCTTCAGGAAGGGTGACAGCAGGCAGGGTGGAAGTGACAGGACTTGGAGACAAACCAGTTTTATTTTAAAACCAATATTTATATACATTACACACAATATTCCAGGCTAAAAGAAGATCATTGAAATGCTAAGTCCAATATTCAGAAGCTAAGAAACTCCAGCATGAAGATCTCCCACACCACCTCAATCTGAATCCCCTGTGTTATGTCGTGTCCTGTAGCCTGCAGTTCCACCATCACAGATGTTTGGTTCTGCAGGATCCTGGCCTCATTCAGTGCAAAGGGCGAATGGTTCTCAGTTCATGGGCAGTTATTCCATATTTAAGAAATGGACCTGGGGCTTCTGGTCAATGGAAAACATGAGCCAGCAGTGCCCTGGCAGCCAAGAGGGCAACCAAGTCCTGGGCTGCATCCAGCAGGGCATCGCCAGCCGGGAGAGGGAGGGGATTGTCCCGCTCTGCTCCGCACTGGGGCGGCCCCACCACGAGCACTGGGGACAGTTCTGGGGCCACAGGGTAAAAATGACATCAAATGACTGGAGAGTGTACGGAGGAGGCCACGAGGCTGGGGAAGGGTCTAGAGGAGAAATCATATGAGGGGAGGCTGAAGTCACTTGGTCTGTTCAGCCTGGAGGGGACTGAGGGGAGACCTCATTGCCATTTACTGCTTCCTCACCAGGGGAGGAGGAGGAGCAGGCACTGAGCTCTTCTCTCTGGTGACCAATGACAGGAGCCAAGGGAATGGCAGGAAGATGGGCCAGGGGAGGGTTAGGTTGGACATTAGGAGAAGGTTCTTCCAGAGGGTGGTGGAGCCCTGGAACAGCTCCCCAGGGAAGCAGTCACAGCCTGACAATATTCCAGCAGCATTTGGCCAAGGCCCTCAGCCCCACGGTGTGAATGTTGGGGTTGTCCTGTGCAGGGACAGGAGTTGGACTCCATGGTCCTCATGAGTCCCTTCTAACTCAGGGCATTCTGTGATTCTATGATTCGTTTTCACGTTGTTGAGCACGCAGCCCATTCCTGATGCTTTGCTTTCACAAGGGGGTTACTCCAAAACAGCTGAACAATTCCTTCACTTTATTACAGAACAAGATCATTTCATCTCTGCTTGGTTTAACCCACTTTACTTCAGCAAACTCTGCTCTGAGTGCATGTGATTAATTTATTCATGGCTTATCTAAGTTTCGTGTTACTCCTAATTTATCATAAACTTATGGTCCCTGTACTTCTATTTTATCAGCACTGATTGGTGAAAAAATGATTAGAAAGTTTCTGTGTTATAAAAGTGTTCATTAATTTGGGATATCTGATTTAGTAAATGAGAACATGATTTTTGTAGGGTGCTCAGCATTCAATGGAGCTTTAAATGTTCAAAACCCTGGTCCAGCTGCAGTTCTCTATTGTGTTGTTGCAGATTCAATATTGCCTCAAACTGAGTATCCAGAAAACGAGGAACATTCACTTAACGAACACTTCAAAAAAGGTTTCATTTGCAGCAACTTGGCATTAGAATCCCAGTAGTAAAGGGAGAAATTAAATCAAGTTTTCCAAGGCTGCATTTAAAGGCATTAACAACATGGCCTAGTGATGCTGTTACCATAGAATCACAGAATGGTTTGGGTTGGAAGGGACCTCAAAGCCCATCCAGTTCCAACCCCCCTCCCATGGGCAGGGACACCTCCCACTGGATCAGGATTCTTCCTGATATTGCCCAGTGGTAAGGTTCCTCAATTCTTAAATCTAGATTCTCCCTTCAACTGCCCTCTGAAGAGGAGGATCCTTTGCCATGATTTCTACAAGAGCAGCATGTTCATCCTCACAGGCTGATTGTGACGTTTCTGGGCAACTCACAGGCTGCACCACACTTATAACATGGCCAAACTCAGGTAAATTGTAATAAAGAGGGCAAAAACTACTAATGGCAGAGAAATTTCACCATTCCATCAGCTTTCAGTTCTACACTTCAGGACCAGAAGCACTGATGTTCAAACCTTAGAGGGAGAGACTAAAAGCCTTGAGCCATACAGAGCTGACACAGCCTTGGCTCCAGGAAAGCTGGGGAGGGGCTCCTGCTCAGGAATTGCAGGGATAGGATGAGGGGGGAGAGTTTTCAGCTGAAAGAGGGGAGATTGAGATGAGATCTCAGGGAGAAATGTTTTCCTGTGAGGGTGGGGAGGCCCTGGCCCAGGTTGCCCAGAGCAGTGGTGGCTGCCCCATCCCTGGAGGTGTTCAAGGCCAGGTTGGATGAGGCTTTGAGCCCCCTGATCCAGTGGGAGGTGTCCCTGTCCATGGCAGGGGGGTGGAACTGGATGGGCTTTGAGGTCTCTTCCAACCCAACCCATTCTATGATTCTGTGATTCTGATTCTATGTTCCAAAACCTGCTGTATTTTCATTTTAAAAGAAAGCCTGAGATGAGAACAACAAACCTCAGACACAAACCACAGGAGGGTACATAGAGGAGGTCCAGCTACAAGCGTACGTCACTGTTTCATGAATGGGAGGGAGACTGTCTGGAGACACGACTGAGGTTTAAATTTAGCTGTTGTTCTGCATGAGGCAAGAGAGACAACAAAAGAAAATCCAAGGAATGACAAGGTTAGAGCTGGCAGAGATCTATTCTGGGATTACTCAGGGTCAGCTGCTCTACCTGTTATGACCCCTGCAACACAGCAGTGTGAAATGAGAGGCACCGACTGTACGTGCTTTACAATGCTCTCACTCTATTCCACTGTTCCAGAAATTTCAATATTTCAAGTTTTATGAAAAGTTTAAGACAGTTAGTAAGCAAAAAAGAACTTCATAGAATCACAGAATGGTTTGGGTTGGAAGGGACCTCAAAGCCCATCCAGTTCCAACCCCCCTGCCATGGGCAGGGACACCTCCCACTGGATCAAGGGGCTCAAAGCCCCATCCAGCCTGGTCTTCAACACCTCCAGGGATGGGGCAGCCACCACTGCTCTGGGAAAACTGGGCCAGGACCTCCCCACCCTCACAGCAAAACATTTCTCCCTAAGATCTCATCTCAGTCTCTCCTCTTTCAGATGAAAACTGTCCCCTCATCCCATCCCTGCACTCCCTGATCAAGAGCCCCTCCCCAGCTTTCCTGGAGCCCCTTTCAGTACTGGGAGGCTGCTCTAAGTCTCCCCAGAGCCTTCTCTTCTCCAGGCTGAACACCCCCAACTCTCTCAGCCTGTCCTGGTACAGGAGGTGCTCCAGCCCTCAGATCATCTCTGTGGCCTCCTTTGGACTCGCTCCAACAACTCCAGGTCCTTCCTGTTCTGAGGACTCCAGAACTGGACACAGGGCTCCAGGTACTTGATTAAGGCTGTTTTGAGGAGAGTTTTTGTCTAGTAAAAGAAACACCTTGGCTCTCCAGCCACTAGTGCTTGGGCTAGAGATTGATGCAGATCTATAGAGAAGGGGTTGCCTTCAGTGGGAAAATAGAGATTTACATCACTCTTGCTGAATGGGAATTTATTCCTTACGCAGCAGACATGAAACCCAAACTGTTTTACAGTACCAAACCAAAAGCTGCTGCACCAGATCAAGCATGATGTCCATGCAGCGTGGTATTCTGACACTGGTCAGTCCCAGAGGCTTTTAAAAATGCTTTTACACTTACAGAGAAAATACATACAAGCAAGGTGTCCCCGGGAATTGCCTCTTTGTATGTGCTAAGCAGTGTCTGTCTTATCCCTGGGGCCACAATAAGGAGGTACTGCCTAGAGTTACAGATGATCTCATTCCCACAGCATCATTGACACCTTTACTGAAATACTTCAAGGCTTTCAACTTCAGAGCACACTTGGAGCAAGGAATTCCTCAGGAGAATAATGTGCATGCAAGGAAGCATTTCCTTCCATTAATATGATCTTTAATGTCTACAGCTCCCTGAAACGAGGCTGTGGTGAATGGGGTGCTGGTCCCTTCTCCCGGATAACCAGTGATAGGACAAGAAGAAATGGCCTCAGGTTCTGTCAGGAGGGGTTTAGATTGGATATCAGGAAAAATTTCTTCCCTGAAAGGGTTCTCAGGCACTGGTAGAGGCTGCCCAGGGAGGTGGGGGAGTCCCCATCCCTGGAGGGGTTTAAAAGCCGGGCAGACGAGGTGCTCAGGGATCTGGTTTAGTAGTGGACAGGTACATTAGGACTTGGTGAACTCAAAGTTCTTTTCCAACCAAATGATTCTATGACTCTACAATTCATTTTCACTGACCTTCTCCTCACAGCAGAGATTAATTAGGAATTTCTGATTGACCTCCTCAGGTTTACATATTTCTATCCTCGTTACTACATGCCCTCCTGTCTCTCTTCTCTCTGGAAGAAGGTATTCAGGCACTGTCAGCCATCTTCAGGAGTCATTTCAGAGCTACCCATGAACAAGGCCAGTGGAACACAGATAATTCCCACCAGCAACACCTCTGAAATCTCACAACTCATTCCATGTTTTACGAGCAGGCAGCGTTCAATCAGAATTAGTGACACCACCAGACGCAGCAGCACCAGGGTGAATGATCCACTCCTCCAGGAGCAGGCTGTTAACTGATATTTTGATCAAGTAAATTTTATCTCTCCTAATAAAATCAAGCCTTCTGGTTAGGGCTGGAGAAGAACAACAACGCACAAGCACTAAAACTTTTTGCATAATGAGATTTCATTCCATTATGTTTGGCTGTAAATTCTGCTCCTCCCCTGCAGTCGCTATTGAGAACTTTATCAAACAGAGAAGGATTTGATGGGCTGGTTTTGATGAGAAACCAGGCTTTTAATAATTGTTTTTGCAATGCATGCCTGCTCAGTTCTAAATAAGGAAAGCTCCATTCCCTTCCCACCGTGCCAAGGTGAAACGGTGACCATTACGTGGAATGGATTTGTTTCAATTGCTGCATAAGGAGAACAGCACCTTGACAACAGTACAGGCACAGAAGGTGGCAGAGGAGAAAACATCACCTTGGGAGTGATCTCCTTGAATCACATACTGACATTACAGTTGGTATCTGATGTCCTTTAATTTGTCACTGCTTGTAGTTTAAATTTCCAAGAGAAAGGACAAACTAGAAGCATAAAAAATTAGTAACTATAACATTTCAAATAGAAGCAGCAATGGAAATGTCAACAATCTGACTGGGACTGGAGATCTTTGCAATGCTGGATAAGGAACATCTCACTGCAGGCTTGGACAGAAGCTTTGGGTCATTTTTCAAAGCTTGAAGAACTTCTCAGGGAGTTACAAATGATCTTTTGTCTTCTGTGTCCTCAATTACTGTCAGAAAATGTCGTGGTCTTTCTAACAGCTACCATGGACTTAGCTGAGCTATGATTGTAAAGAGATAATCAGCACAAAGATACCTCAGTCTAAGTCCTACTGAAATGAGAAGTCAGGCATTTACTTATTCCCCTCTTGTGTGACCCCACCTGGAGCCCTGTGTCCAGTTCTGGAGTTCTCAGCACAGGCAGAACATGGAGCTGTTGGAGCGAGTCCAGAGGAGGCCACGGAGATGATCCGAGGGCTGGAGCACCTCCTGTATGAGGACAGGCTGAGAGAGTTGGGGTTGTTCAGTCTGGAGAAGAGAAGGCTGTGGGGAGACCTTGGAGCAGCCTCCCAGTACTGAAAGGGGCTCCAGGAAAGCTGGGGAGGGGCTCTTGATCAGGGAGTGCAGGGGTAGGACAGGAGGAGGGGGGAATGGTTTTCAGCTGAAAGAGGGAAGATTCAGATGATATTTTAGGGAGAAATGCTTTCTTGTGAGGGTGGGGAGGCCCTGGCCCAGGTTGCCCAGAGAAGTGGTGGCTGCCCCATCCCTGGAGGTGTTCAAGGCCAGGTTGGATGGGGCTTTGAGCCCCCTGATCCAGTGGGAGGTGTCCCTGCCCATGGCAATGGGTTGGAACTGGATGGACTTTGAGGTCCCTTCCAGCCCAAACCATTTTCAAGTCTGAAGCACAAGAACAGGTTCCAGCTGTGTTTGCAGCACATCTGTGTGGTGGTGAAGATGTTAAGTGCTTTTCCTCCACTCCATCGACTCGCCCTGTAGAAGCACCAACTGCAGTTGCAGTTCTCCTCCCTCCAACGTAAGCAGCTGCTCTGCTCCAGCTCCTTAAGAGGCTCACGGGGAGCTTGGAATAGGCACAGTTCACCCCTCTGCACCCCAGCTGGGGAAGCACCAGCAAGGAGTACGAAGCTACACCCTCCAGACACCACAGCACCACTGTGCACCGAAGGACAGTTACCCACTGTGCCCTACACTGATGTGAAGATGCTTCCCTTGATGTGCTCTCCTGACTGATACCATCTCTAATCCAGAGACTCCTCAATAAGAAGTTGCCAAGAATCAACATTTTGACTGTTTCAGCCTTCAACTGCCAAAGCTACTCTATTCTGATGGGTGCTCAGACCTGTTTGGTGGCTGTTCCAGTCAGTTTTGGGTGCACAGCAGACGAGCTCTCCTGCAGGTTTGTACCAATCGCACACATCAGGCCTCTTGGCTTTGTTGTTGCCGATTTCTCCTTTATCCTGTACCATGTTGTAGGCTGGAGCTTCTTTTTGGGCAGGATGGTTCTGTAAGCAAAGGAACAAAGCGGCCTACTTCTCACAGCTGATTTCTTTTTAAAAGTGTGGCCACGAGGAAAGTGGCAGAGGGTGGGATGTGACTTAAAAGCAGATGGGAATGCAGAAGAACAGTTGCTTAGCACCTAGAAAAGCCAGGCCCACTTCTTCACAAGATATGTATGTATTTAGGTACCCAGATTTAGGCATCTACAATTCAGTTCTGGTTTCTAAATAACCTGTATCCATCATAGGTTTTCTGGAACGTGCAGTTGATTAAATAAACAAGGATATTAAAAGGAGCAAGAATCAAACTGCGGTCCTGGCAACAACCAGCTCCTCAGCACTCAGAGACAGCTTTTGTAGGACCTGTGCTCCTGTTGGGAGCTTTGCCATCTGTTAATGAACAAAAGACAGAGAACAGGAAAATCCACAGAAACCGAATTCCACAAGGATTTCTCAGGCAGCAGGACAATAAGGGATCAGGCAGCAGCCTTCCTGCCTGTGGCCGAGCAAGAGATGCACTTTTAGAGATCGGATTCAGATGCAATTATTCAGCCTGGACTATCTGATGTGAGCACGTGTATGTTTTGGAATGGGTGTGTGACATCTATTTCTCCAGGACTGAATCAATACTGCTTGGCAGGACAGAGAAAACGTTTTGCAAATGTAAAAAAAAAACATAAAAAGCCTGTAGGAATGCTGGATTGACAGTCAAGAACTTCCTTCCAGTTCTGAAAGGGGCTCCAGGAAAGCTGGGGAGGGGCTCCTGATCAGGGAATGAAGGGACAGGATGAAGGGGAATGGTTTTCAGCTGAAAGAGGGGAGATTGAGATGAGATCTTTGGAAGAAATGTTTTGCTGTGAGGGTGGGGAGGCCCTGGCCCAGGTTGCCCAGAGAAGTGGTGTTCAAGGCCAAGCTTTGAGCCTCCTGATCCAGTGGGAAGTGTCCCTGCTCATGTCAGGGGGTTGTAACTGAGTGGGCTTTGAGGTCCTTTCCAACCCAAACTATTTTTTGGATTCTATGAAGAACGTGCTGAAAAGCACTCAGAAGCTGAAAACATTTCTTTTACATTCTAGTCTGTTTCTTAGGAAAACTCACCTGGCAAAAGAAGCAAATTACCCTGCTTAATAACAAAGAAACAGCAGTGTTTAAATGCCAGGAGCAGCTCCTGTCCCTGTCTCAGCCTGCTTTTTCTGCCTGGATTACGCTAACGCTGTTAATCTTCGCGTCCCAGCCCAACTCCCGGGTTTTATGTTCCTGACCTGATTCCGCACTACCACGCTCCTCCCCGTTTGGGGAAGCTCCCTGTGATCCGTTCTTCCCCCTGGATAAAGTTGCTGAGCCGAGCTGGGATCGGGGAGCGCTGGGAGGCTGTGGGTGCGCGGATCCATCCTGTCTGTGGAGCTGCGGTGCAGGGAACGCCGGCTCGCTCTGCTACTTCCCGCAGTCACGGAGCGGGGACACTCACAGCCTCCCTCCGCTCGCGACCATTCCCCCTGTGGAAGCATCCCAGAGAGGCGAGGAAGAGCAGGAGGTGAGTGCCGTGGTGCTGGGCTGCATCCCGGCTGCGGAATCGGCGGGAGGAGGCAGCGGCCGCGGTGCTGTAAATGGGTACAGCCAGGAGCATCCTTTCCTTCCCTTTCCCCCGGTGCCCCTTCCCGAGGGATTCTCCTGAATGAGCTGATCCTGCAAAGATCCTTTTTTTCCCGAGGAAGGGCCCTGCTGCAGCCGCGCCGATCGTTCTGTCAGGCTCAGCCCGGCGGATGCTCTGCTGCATCCCGCTGCTCCGCTGCATCCCGGTCCTGCACAGCCTCCACCACGAGTGCCGCGTGCGGGGCTGGCACCGAGCATCGCAGCACCCAGCATGCGGGGCTGGCGCTCGGTGTGCACGACTGGTACTGGCGTGCGGGGCTGGCACCCATCATGCGGGGCTGGTACCCAGTGTGTGGGGCCGATACCCTCTGTGCAGGGCTGGCACCGGGCATCGCAGCACCCCGCGTGCGGGGCTGGCACGGCTCCAGGCATTGCAGCCCCCCCCCCCCCCCCGGCGTGCGGGGCTGGCACGGCTCCAGGCATTTCCAGTGCGTGGGATGGCACGGCGCAGCACCACACGGTACCAACATTGCAGGACGCCACGGCACTGCACTACAAAGTGTGGAACCTGCCTGCGGGATTGCCAGGGGCACAGCACCACAGCCATATGGGACTGGTGTATGGGATGCCACAGCAGAGTACCAGTGTGCAGGATGCCATGGCACTGCACTGTGCAGGACTGGCGTGTGGGACTGGCACCCTGCTGCTCGTGGCCCCTGCTGAGGCCACCCTGCTCCATCAGAGGTGTGACCATCCTCCCCTGGGTACCAGCAGGTCCCACCCATACACCCATGGCACACCGCAGCACAGAGACACACATCATCCTATGCTTATAGGATGCCCCTTAAACACCCTCCTCCTCTCACACCATGCGCCTCTTCCTCCCCATCCTTACCAGGACCCCCAGGGACCCATCACCCTTTCCCACCCACCGTGCACCCACTTCTCTCCGTGAGCGCAAGCCTCCCCTCGGCCTCCCTGTGTTCCTTGTCCCCCACACACCCACAGCAGCAGATCCTGCCTCGCTCCCTGTGTCCAGCCCATGGCAGGGGACAGGGATGTGCCCCTCAGCCCCTTCCACCCATGCTGATGCAGCACACCGACACCTGCCCCGGAACCCCCTCATCTCCAACACCTTCACTGAGCTCAGGTGCATCTCAAAGAACTTGTCCGGTTTGGAATGTGATTCAGAGCTAAAAGGAAAGTCTGCGTTGACCAGTAAGCACTGAATGCTTAAAGTCTCTATTCCCCTCTCCCCTTTGACTACTCCTTCAGCCTTCATGCTGGGATGGGCTGAGAGGACCAGTTGTCCCTACCTCTGAGAGGAGTTACTGAGAGAGAAGGGAGAGAGGAGGAAGGGAGGGTGATTTCTGCTTACCTAGGACTCTCAAAAGAGACAGAGACTGTCCCCATTCCCTGCTGCAGGATAAGAACTCTGATCTTATTCCAGAAAGGCAGACATAAAGTAGCTGCATCTCCAATGACACTGGTTCCTCTTCTTTCACCCCCCTGCTCTCTCCTAACCTTTAATTTCTTATTTTCCTTGCCCAATTTTAAAGGTGCAATTCCCCACGAGCTGATTTTTTAAACCCTCACTCCAAGAAGGACCTTGAGGCGCTGGAGCGCATCCAGAGAAGGGGAACGGAGCTGTGGAAGGGTCTGGATCCCAGCAGTTCTGGGAGGGGCTGAGGGACCTGGGGCTGTTTACCCTGAAGAAGAGGAGGCTGAAGGGAGACCTCATGGCTCTCTGCAGCTCCCAGAAAGGAGGTTGTGGTGAGGTGGGTGCTGGGCTCTTCTCCCAAGTGACAAGTGATGGGACGAGAGGAAATGGCCTCGAGTTGTGGCAGGAGGCAGTTTAGATTAGACCTTAGGAAAAACTTCATCCCTGAAAGGGTTCTCAGGCACTGGAACAGCTGTCCAGGGAGCTGGTTGAGTTCCCACCCCTGGAGGGGTTTAAAAGCCGGGCAGACGACGTGCTCAGAGATCTGGTTTAGTAGTGGGCAGGGACGGTTGGACTTGATGGTCTCAAAGGTCTTTTCCAACCAAGTGATTCTATGATTCTAGGACTGCGCTGTAGCCCCAAACGGTAACTGTTCAACAGGAACAGGCAAACGGGCTGGAAGGAGGAGGTGTTTCCTTTTAAATGAGTTGGATGAACACTTGAATGTTCAAAGATCTTCACTCTTTGGCACATTTAGAAATATGTTATCCCTGCGGGAGTTTCAATTTTGGTAGATTTTAGATCCAAGAGAAAGGCTGCAAAGCATCCCAACTGTAATTACTTTCCTTGCTAGCAGTAGGGGAGGAGAAAAAAAGGAGAGGAGAGACTATAAAAAGGGAGGAGGATCGGAAAGCAGATCTTGTTTGTTCATCTCCCGTTCACAACCAATTTGCACCCAGAATCAGAACCCTCCTGTGCCTGAAAAGAAAATGAGACTTAATTAAAAGGCTGCTGATTCTCTTAAGATCTTATTTTATGCAGGTTCGTAGGTCTGGGGTTTGTTCGTTTGAATTCAGCTCTAAACAGCTTTCAGTGTTCGTTTATCCTATAACTCAAGAGAGCAATTAAATATCCCCTTGTCCCTGGGTTGGTGAGTGCTTGTTGTGACTCCAAAACCCTCCTCATACAGAGCATTAGGAGAAATGGATCCTCAAACAGGCAAAAGGGGAAAGTGCTGAGCAAGTTGAAGCGTCGGGGTAGGTGCAGGAACAGTTTGCACTCCAGGATTTGTGTTTGCACAGAACAACATTTGAAATATAGACTAATGGGGCAATTCACAGGCTGCCTCCATCACCACAGGATGTCATCGCCCCTGATTTCAAAAGCTGTGTGGGGAGATGGCATGGAATGTTTTGTAAAAGGAATGAACATGAACTATGCTGGCAAAGAGCTAACCACGCAAGACAATCTCAAAGGGGAAAAAGGATCCACGTTTTACAGGGTATATTTTTTAGCTGATGATATAAGGCTGTTCCTTTAGTCAGGGAAAAAAAAGACTTATTAGGAAAATATGCCCAGTGGAAAGAGGAATATTGGGTGCTGTTGTGAGAAAAATTATCTCCACAGGGCTTTTAAGATGCAGTGAAGCCTGTTTTGAAATGAACAGCAGGAAGGAACAGATCTGTTCGACTGCTTAGAGAACAGACTTTGATATAGGAACCGTTTTCCAGGTTTAAATGAAAAGGGAAAAAAAATCCAAACCCTTCCCCAGATATAAGTATGTGAAAGGAATCGTTCTCATAGTCTGTATTACAGCCTGCCTAAGCCTCAGCCTGCGCCCTGCCGGGAGCGCTCAGTTCCAAAGCTACCCTGAAACTGTCACACAAGGATCTGGTGGATCAGGATGAGAACCTTTTCTCACACCACTCTGTAGACAAGGAGGCTCAAATATGTATCACAGGTACCTTTCAGTCACGCTGCTTTACATAAGAAGGACATGGATCTGCTGGAGTGACTCCAGAGGAGGCTACGGAGATGATCCGAGCACCTCTGGAGCACCTCTGCTCTGAGGAGAGGCTGAGAGAGTTGGGGTTGTTCAGCCTGGAGAAGAGAAGGCTCTGGGGAGACCATAGAGCAGCCTCCCAGGACTGAAAGCGGCTCCAGGAAAGCTGGGGAGGGAATATTTACAAGGGCCTGGAGTGATAGGATGAGGGGGAACAGCTTTAAATTGGAAGGGGGAAGATTTAGATTAGACATTAGGAAAAAATTCATCACAACAAGGGTGGGGAGGCCCTGGTCCAGGTTGCCCAGAGCAGTGGTGGCTGCCCCATCCCTGGAGGTGTTCAAGGCCAGGCTGGCAGGGGGGTGGAACTGGATGGGCTTTAAGGTCCCTTCCAACCCAAACCATTCCATGGTTCTGTTCTATTCTATTCTATTCTATTCTATTCTATTCTATTCTATTCTATTCTATTCTATTCTATTCTATTCTATTCTATGATTTACAAACACCTATTTTTTATCCTAAACTACTGTAAAATCTGGCCTCTCAACTTTCCTTAAAATCAACATTCATTTTTGGGGATGTGAACATATTGTTCCAAACTGGCACAAACTGCTCATTTACATCTTTTAACACCAACAGAATGCTAATCTGTAGTAAACAGTCATTACAAACAAGAATGCATTGTTAATTAGTAAGAGAGACCCTCGTTTCCCTGCTTGCTTGAGTGGGATGAACCACAGCTTTCTAGAAAGAGGTTGAATTACAACTGCATCCTATCAAGCAGAGCATCTCCGAACAAACAGTTATGCCGCAAGATCTCTGAAACCTAATTTTGGCCTGAAAGCATTTGGAAGTAGGGTGGAGGGGGTTTGGAACAATCTGTTATTGGAAATAAATAGCTCTGTAAGTGCTTACAGCTCCTCAAATGAAAACATCCTGGGGCCAAACCCCAGTCCTGAGTTGAGGCAAAAATCAACAAGAAGCCTTGTTCCTCTGGGATCTGGAACCGAGGAAGGGCAGAGCAGCGCTGCATCTTCTCACTGCAATCCCAACTACAAATCCAGGCTGGGCAGATGGACTGGGAGCAGCCCTGAGCAGAAGGACTTGGGGTGCTGGGGGTGAGAAGCTAAACGTGAGCCAGCAATGTGCGCTCCCAGCCCAGAAACCACCCGTGTCTGGGGCTGCATCCAAAGAGTGGGACCAGAGGGGAGGGAGGGGATTCTGCCCCTCTGCTCTGCTCTGCTGAGACCTCACCTGGAGCCCTGTGTCCAGTTCTGGAATTCCCAGCATAAGAAGTAGATGGAGCTGTTTGAACAGATCCAGAGGAGGGCTACAAAGATGATCCGAGGGCTGGAGCACCTCCTGTATGAGGAGAAGCTGAGAGAGTTGGGGTTGTTCAGCCTGGAGAAGAGAAAGCTGAGGGGAGACCTTAGAGCAGCCTCCCAGTACTGAAAGGGGCTCCAGGAAAGCTGGGGAGGGGCCCTTGATCAGGGAGTGCAGGGACAGGAAGAGATGGAACAGTTTTCATCTGAAAGAGGGGAGATTGAGATGAGATCTGAGGGAGAAATGTTTTCCTGTGAGGGTGGGGAGGCCTTGGCCCAGGTTGCCCAGAGCAGTGGTGGCTGCCCCATCCCTGGAGGTGTTGAAGGCCAGGCTGGATGGGGCTTTTGAGCCCCTTGATCCAGTGGGAGGTGTCCCTGCCCATGGCAGGGGGTGGAACTGGATGGGCTTTGAGGTCCCCTCCAACTCAAACCATTCTTATTCTCCAGACCAGCTTTTGTTAACTTCAGAACTGCTCAGATGAGGGAATTTTGTAGCATTTGTCACACACAGCACGTATCGAAGCCAAAGGTCTGAAGTGTATTTGAAATTCTATTGGAATTATGACAGAGTCAGGTTTTTAAATTCCAGATTACAACTGACTGCCTTTCGGGGAGCTCGACTCTTAAATAATCCTGTGCCATTTTTCCCCTAGGTCATTATTCCAGACTTCAGATTTGCAAATCAGTGAGGACGTGTCCTAAATTCCAGTCTAACGATGACAACTTTCCCCAATCAAAATCCTCTCTACACAAGCCAAGTCTAAGAGCAAATATCAAAGAGGAGGGGAAAACACAAGCCCTTCGTTACCACAAGAGCTCCTGGTTTGTAGCTGATTTTGTTAATGCATGCCCCTCAGCAACAAAATACGCCTTTGTTTTCACTCTCTTTCGGGAATATTTGAGGCAAGAAAAAACACATCTCACCAAACAAATTCCTAAGATACAAACTACACTTGTTGCAGTGCTTGTTTTCCTTCTAAACCCGAGGACAAGCCCTGCCACCACGTTACTGGAAAATTGACCTGATTTTCTTCAATTATCTCCTCAAGAAAACAAAGGATCACGAACTGGCAGCCAACTGAGCAGCTTTCCCCAACAACAGTGCACACACCTTTCTGAGTGCCACGGCCCCGGCTGTCGATGACCTGTGCCGTGCCCTCCTGACAGCTCCCTGGCTCCACACAGACAGAGCTGCTGAGCCTCCTCCATGCCTGGAGAAGCCGAGGTGAGAACTGTCGTACAAATGACACGGGTGACGAGGGAAGCGTAGCTCCTGCTGCTTTGGAACTTTTGTCTGAGTGAGGACAACTGCAAAATCTCAATGAGGCCCAAGTTCCAAGAAGTTCCTGCACCCGTGCTCTTGTCCTCAGCCAACTATGAGAACTTGGCTGAACTGAACACCACAAGGGACACGGAAACGCAGCCGCTCGAGGCGTCCCTCTCGTCCACTGTTGCACTCATAATAGTGCTGATCATTATTTTCTCTTTGATAATGACATCTCTAGTAACCTACTGCTTTCACAAGTGGAAACTGAGAGGTAAAAAACTGCAGAGAGCACAGGAGGAGTATCAGAAAGACCATGAAAACAGCGTTTTTCAAAGCACACCCAGACTTGTTTCATAAGAAAAAAAGAATCCACCATGAAATACTCTTGCTTTACCTGAGAAAGGAAATAATAAAAGAAGGGCAACTAGGACATTTCCAAGCAAATATATCCTTGTTTTATCTCATTTATAAGAGTTGTTAGCAGTTTGGAGATTTCCTACAGCTTTATTATACATATATATATTTCTATAGTCTCATTTGTGCAAAGTAAACCCAATGCAACCATGTATTTTTAATCTCTATTGTATTACTAGAACGGTAAAGCTCAACCTGCTGCTCACACTCTTCAAACTCTGCCGGCCCCAGGAAAGGCACAAGGTTGGCTTTGGGTTAATGCAGACCAACCCAGCTGACAGAAACCAGTGGAGCTGCGTTGCCTTGCACTGACCTCATCATCTGAAACCCAAGGGGAGCCTCCAGCAGAGCAGACTGGTGGATCCTTGGCAGCAGCAGCAGCCCAGCGCTGCACCCTGCAGCTGAGGAGCTCGGCAGTTCCACGCGGAGAGCACGCAGGACCCAGCCTTTGTGCTGTTTGCAGGGCTAAGGCAGCATTTCTTTCACCTAAGGATCAGTGCCACGAGGTGCTAGCAGCGTTCCAGCCCTAACTGGATCAAGGATAGCCAGTGTCAGTGGAACCCAACTCCCCAAGAAAGCCCAATGCACTTTTTTAACTAGGCTTGTAATTATTTTTACACCAACCATACAATGGTGTGTTTCTATTTTCATAGCCTGTACTATTCTGCCCCAGAAAAGCAACAGATTATTGTGAGTAGCAGATATCCGTACTATTTTCTAACAGTGATGACTGTGATATTAATATATGTAATTGTTTTAAAGGGTAGAAAATGTAAAGTTACAAACACCCCCCCTGCTCAAGTATACAGCTTGCTTGCAGTTCCCACTAATGCTGTATGTATTTTTAAACAAGCTATAATACTGTGATGATGCTGTAGACTTCCTTCTGTAGGCAAAAAATGTTCTATTGAAAATGTCAAGATGACAGATGTAAATGTTCTTAAAGTGCTATCAACTAAAAATGTGAATTTTCAACAGACTGCTCTGAAGGGTTGTGTTACACGGTACCGAGCTGTTTTACAAACGTATCTATGGTTCATACATGCTGGTCTATGTGAGAACAAACAGTGCCATTTTATTACAAAATAAAGAAATTAATAAATAAGCAGTGAATACAGATGTCCAGAAGCTGGAAAATATTTTTTTAAAGGTACCCTGACCAATTGTCCAGTGAGATCTTAGAGCAGCCTCCCAGTAATGAAAGGGGCTCCAGGAAAGCTGGGGAGGGGCTCTTGATCAGGGAGTGCAGGGACAGGACGAGGGGAACAGTTCTCAACTGAAAGAGGGGAGATTGAGATGAGATCTTAGGGAGAAATGTTTTGCTGTGAGGGTGGGGAGGCCCTGGCCCAGGTTGCCCAGAGCAGTGGTGGCTGCCCCATCCCTGGAGGTGTTCAAGGCCAGGTTGGATGGGGCTTTGAGCCCCCTGATCCAGTGGGAGGTGTCTAAGGGGTTGGAACTGGATGGACTTTAGTGTCCCCTCTGACCCAAACCATTTTATGATTGTGCCTGAGGGCACACACTCCCATCATTTCCCTGCCCCCTCCAGACCATTCACTCTGCTGCCCGTACAGGCAAAGGAGTTCAGAGTCTTTGTGGAGGAAGCCTTAGCTGGTCAGATATAAATAACACAATGTAGTGTTTGTAGGATCAATATTTGTTTTCACAACATATAAAATGTTTTTAAACACTGCAGTGCTCCAAACAGCAGCTGCTGCAGGCGGAAACGCCTTGCACACAGCGTCCAGGTTTGCTTTTATTGAGTAGAGAGAAGAAAAAGCTCTTTGCTGAAAACCACACCAGAGCGTTACAGAATTACAACTGGAGCAATGCTTTAGGAATCCACAGCTGGAAATGCTCCAGCTCCTGCTGGAGTCTGTGTGTAGGACTGCAAGGGCCACACTGAAAACCACAGCTCAGTTTTGTATTGAAAAGAAATCTGGCGGCTAACGATTCCACAGGGAATGTGATCCCTGCCAGCAGCAAACCCTTCTCAGCACCACCAGTTCATGTTTTTTTCCTCAAGCTCCCAACACAAACAAATGGGTTCAGCTCCTCCCCTTGGGAAGCCGATCACGTTGGCAATACGGCCCCAAGGGTGCCTGGAAGGTGTCAGTTTTTAATACAGCTGCAGAGAAAGGATTCCAGGCTAATGTTAAGACTACTTGATCAGTGGGATTAGGTGCTGCCCGGCTCTAGGTGACCTTGGAGCTGGACTGGATGCCCTCCAGAGGTCCCTCCAGACCTCTGCCATTCTGTGAGCACATATTCACAGTAGCTGGATATCAATCCAATCGTATTTATCTCTGTTCCCAGTTCATATCCAGGCAAGTTAATTGCAGTACAGCTTCATTCCCATTCAAACCTGTGCTAGCAGCCTATTGGGAATGAGATGGAAGTTTATCCCAGAAGGAAAACAAACACAAAGTCCCATGGCCCAGCAGGTGGTTAGAAACAAGGCTAAGGAATGACTGAGTCTGGAAGTCAGGTTAGTGTTTCAGGGCAAATGAAAGTGGAAATGACATTGCTGCAGTCCACAGGAAATCACCTTTAAAGATAATTTGAGGCATAGCTTTACCCAAAGGGCCAGTTATAAAATACAAGATCACAGAACTGGTTATCAGCACACACGAAACATAAACAAATGCCTGTATGAAAAACCCTTCTGTACTGCTACAAAGTTCCAAGTAGTGAACTCCCCTGCATCACGAAGCATTCAGAAGATGAAATAACACAGCTACGTTGAGCAGCAGAGCCGGGCAGCAAAACCTCCGCAGCACTTGAACAGGCAGATTTGTTCAGTCCTGCGGCCGCTCCCCACACGAATCCTTCATCCACTCCCATCCTTTTTACACCCCAACGAGCACAAAGAAGGGAGCAGATGAATAGAGATTTCCAGAGTGTTTCTTTCACCAAAAGGAAAACCTGCTGCTGAGGAAGGGGGCTGAGGGGAAGCTCCTGGAAGGCAAAAAACAGAAGAGACGTGAGCTATTTATTTCCCCTCCTCCATCCTCCACGTCAGAATTTTTGGATCTCAAATTTCAAACATTGCAGGATTATGAAATAAATTATTCAGAGTCTCAGATCATTCATTCTCACTGCGCATCCCTAATAGCTGCTACAAGAAAACAAGAGACAAACACTCAGATCTCGGCACCATTCTGGATAAAAAAAATGAACAGTGAGCAGCAGGCAAAGGCGCGCGGCAGACAGAAGCAAAACACACTTTGATTTTTGAGAGGAGCCACCTGAGTTGTCTTTGTAACATTTAGGCAAACAAACAAGAGCTGTAAAGTCACAGCATTTTGTGTGTTACAGAACAGGGATTCTCAGCCACCCAACCCAGAGAGCTCAGACAAAAGGCCTGACAATAGAGTTGCCAAGCACTAGCTCAGAATTGCTAGAAAGCATCAAGGTACCAAAAGCAACAACATTGGTGTCTTCTTTTGCTTATAAAAATAATCAGTCTATATTTAGAGTCCTAGAACTCACTCTCGGTGTTGTTTGGAAGGGCTGAAAGCCAACATTACATTGTCCAAGCATCCAGCTCCTGATCACCACTTCTGTAGCTGCCAGCCCTGTGACACTCCATGTGGAATAACAGGCACGCTTTGCCTGGCATGAAGGGGAATGCTGGGGTCTTCGGGAGACTCCAGAGGAACTGGGAGCGTAATTGCATGGAAATAAGGAACAGAGAGGGAATACTGAAAAAGAACAGGTTTTTAAGATTGGAAGGGAGGAGATTTAACGGATTTAAACACTTCTAAGGATTATAGAGCAATGGGAGGAGACAAACAGCAGTTTATTCATTACATAGGCAGCTCTGTAATCTAGAGAGACAATTCAGAAGTTAAATCCAAGCCTAAGGGAATCTTTTCCATGGACTGTTGAACCTGCTGTTCACGAGGAACCAGAATAAACTGCAAAGGAGGCAATGATGACTAACAGCTCTGAATAACTGCAGGTTGCACTGTGTTTTCACTGGGGTCCCGACATACTCCAAGTCAACTCCCAGTGAAGGCATTTGAAGGAGGTGTTTAAGCACCAACAGGCAGGTATTCACAAAAGTGGGCCCAGCTACCTCCATATCCTAGCATTTCTTTTCAGATTTTCCACTGATGAGTGGGAAGTGAAAAAAAGAGGCTCAAGAGTCCTGAAGTACTTTTATAGACAATAGATATAGCATACAAAATAACTCCATGGATATAAAACACAAACCCAGCTTCCTCATGAGGGTCAGCAGGGGTGAGTGCAGGGCCCTGCACCTGGGTCATGACAATCCCAAGCACAAATCCAGGCTGGGCAGAGAATGGATTGAGAGCAGCCCTGAAAAGAAGGACTTGAGGTGCTGGGGGATAAGAAGCTCAACAAGAGCTGGCAACATGTGCTTCCAGCCCAGAAAACACCTGTGTGCTGGGCTGCATCCAAAGAGTGGGACCAGAGGGGAGGGGATTCTGTCCCTCTGCTCCGCTCTGGTGAGACCCCACCTGGAGCCCTGTGTCCAGTTCTGGAGTCCTCAGCACAGGAAGGACATGGAGCTGTTGGAGTGAGTCCAGAGGAGGCCACAGAGATGATCCAAGAGCTGGAGCACCTCCTGTATGAGGACAGGCTGAGAGAGTTGGGGTTGTTCAGCCTGGAGAAGGGAAGGCTGTGGGGAGACCTTAGAGCAGCCTCCCAGTACTGAAAGGGGCTCCAGGAAAGCTGGGGAGGGGCTTTTGATCAGGGAGTGCAGGGATGAGATGAGGGGGAACGGTTTTCAGCTGAAAGAGGGGAGATTGAGATGAGATCTTAGGGAGAAATGTTTTGCTGTGAGGGTGGGGAGGCCCAGGCACAGGTTGCCCAACTCAAACCTCTCTATGATGCAATGCTATTTTCTCTGTAAGAAAAATTCAGTAAGACTTGATAGATCTTTATCCAGATTTCCACAGCCTTCAGAGATCTAAATGCACAGAATTCAAGGAACTGGCAGCTGAGGAGGGGCAGGAATTTTGTGACTCACACGAGCCCCCATGGCCAGGACATTGCTGCAAGAGCAATGCCATGAGCTTTGGCTGTCAGCGAGCAGTGCATGTGCCCACAGACCAACACACCCTTCGGAGGCGACACGGGAGAGGACTTCGTTGTCTGACCCACTGAGATCCCCAGCATAAAGCCAATTTATCTGGCTGCATACTGAACACTGATTTTTCACCCAGACATCTTCACCGAAAGGGAGTGACTTTGCGATCCTGAAAAAAAAATATCACAGAACTTACAAATTCCAAAGAATCAAAGAATCGCCTGGTTGGAACAGGAATCACTGAGTCCAGCTATACCTCTCCAAAGCCAACAGGGAAAAAAATGGTCCAAAGGTTTAGTCAGCACAGTGGGGCTGGGCTGATGGTTGGACTGGATGAGCTGAGAGGTCTTTTCCAACCTTAATGTTTCTACAGTTGTATGATTTTATCTTATTCCTATTTTAATCTAAGTTGTTTTTTCTATTCTAGACACCTATCCTATACAGGCTCTAAGATGAATTTATTATCATTTTTTGGCCTGTTGACATCCTCAATCTTGCTGATTAATTTCTCTAACAGTCTCATTATTTCAGTTCTATAAATACTCCATTTCATTTTCCTCCTTTCTATAGTTACTTTGCAACCTGCTTTTTCCTCTCCACCTGGGGCTCTCGCTTTCAATTTAACACGAGACGGTGGGCAAAGATTGAGCTGAAATCCAGTAATTACACCTCCCTGCCCTGAAAACTGGAATAATTTATTTTTCTTGCGGATGGAAGCAGCTGTGAGCTGCTCTGAAATCCCACAAACCCGAATATTTATTACTTGTCAGACTAATAACAGAAAGTGTCAGCTGCCATAATTCAAAAGACGCGTGTAGTTGGATTACAACATTCACAGTAAGAAAGACTGATGAGTGGAATCACAACCCAGCTACCAGCACGCTGGGCACACTGGGCTCCACCTGCAGGAATATTAAACCACTCCCCAATCCATTACTGACAAACCAGGTTATATCCTCAGTCCTTGGTACTCAGTTCTTGCCCACCCCCAGACGACTCTCCCAGTTCTTTATGTCCTTGAGTTACGTTTAGTACTCAAGTAATTCTAGAGTGATTCTCCCCCTCTACTCCATGAGACCCCACTTGCAGTCCTATCTCCATTTCTGGAATCCTCAGCACAGGAAGGACCTGGAGCTGCTGGAGAGAGTCCAGAGGAGGCCACGGAGACGATCCAAGGGCTGGAGTACCTTTCATATGAGGACAGGCTGAGAGAGTTGGGGTTGTTCAGCCTGGAGAAGAGAAGGCTGTGGGGAGACCTTAGAGCAGCCTCCCAATACTGAAAGGGGCTCCAGGAAAGCTGGGGAGGGGCTCTTGATCAGGGAGTGCAGGGATAGGGTGAGGAGGAACAGTTTTCATCTGAAAGAGGGGAGATTGAGATGAGATCTTAGGGAGAAATGTTTTGCTGTGAGGGTGGGGAGGCCCTGGCCCAGGTTGCCCAGAGCAGTGGTGGCTGCCCCATCCCTGGAGGTGTTCAAGGCCTGGTTGGGTGGGGCTTTGAGGCCCTGATTCAGTGGGAGGTGTCCTTGCACATGGTAGGGGGTTGCAACTGGAAGGGCTTTAAGGTCCCTTCCAGCCCAAACCATTCTATGGTTCTACCTTCAGGCGTCACATTTTCTGACCATTCAGCCTTTGCCGTAGGTTCCTGGGATCCTCTGAAGGTTTGTGAGAGCTTCTGAGCACTTCTGCTATACAGGTAAGCATATCCTGAAATAAAGAGGAAAGATGAAAAGCACTTGGGTTTGTATTCTTGCCATTTCTCATGTCCTGTATCCTGACCCACAGGAGCAACAAGCCAAGCAGTGCTCATCAGCAGAATCTGCCCAATTTTAAAGCGTCTTGTTTAAAAGCTTTGTTGAACACCGTGGCCCATCAAGCATCTTTCTTCCATAAAGAGGGGAAGGATAAAGCTGTGGCATTTTCAGGGAAGCTAGGAGAAATAAAACAGAGTAAAAAAGTGAAGCTTCACTTGAAACTGCAGTTCTCATAGCTTGGCTATGGTGTGAATGGGAACCAAAAATCCAGACAGTGCCATCACCAGGTGGACACAGAATGTGTGGCACAGTGCACAAAATCCCACTCTGCTTACAAATCCAGACAGACCCTAGGGCAAAGCTCTACTTATTCACTGCTCAGGAGCAGTCTGCTTTCATTTTGACTCACCTTCAAAAAGCGAGAGGAGAGCTCTTTCTTCTGGAAAATCATCCTGAAGCACAGCCACAGAAGGCCCAGGGAATTTGCAAAGTTTCAGTTACACTGCCTACCGTCTATTCAAGAGGTATTGCATAGAATCATGGAATGCTTTGGGTTGGAAGGGACCTCAAAGCCCATCCAGTTCCAACAACCCTGCCATGGGCAGGGACACCTCCCACTGGATCAGGGGGCTCAAAGCCCCACCCAACCTGGCCTTCAACACCTCCAGGGATGGGGCAGCCACCACTTCTCTGTGCAACCTGGGCCAGGGTCTCCCCCACCACCCCAGCAAAACATTTCTCCCTAATGTCCAATCTAAAACTCCCCCTTTACAGTTTAAAGCCATCACTCAGAATGTTCAACCCAAGCATTTCATTAACGATATGGAGCCAAGTTCTGTTTTGATTTGCACTGTATTCAGGTCAATCTGATCTCATTGCCATAAATCAGAGGGAAACCTGGCTTACGAATTCCTTAGTCACAGTACGTAAAAAATGTGCCACAGCTTTTTTTTTTAACAACATTTGCTTACTCTGGAGTAAAACTGTTCTTCCAGTTTCTCTTGGATTAAAGCACTTTCCATGAGAGTCTTCTTTCGTCGGAGAAAGGTGATCTTGGCCAGCTCTGCCTGCAGCTCCTGGCAGTCAGGGCACGCTGAAGATCCGTGGATCTGAGCCTCTGCCACCTGAGAGAGGAGACTGATGCAGTGAGCAAGACAGCCACTCTGCTAAGAACAATCCATAAAAATACAGACATAGCTCCTAACTACAGACAAACATTCTTTTGTAGGCAGCTGTGAACTGTTTAGTGATCTTTGTCACTGCATCATCTTCCTGAGCCCGAGTGTTTTCACTCTGAATATATTTGCTTTTCCTCAGGTATTACCCCTTCCAGCACTGATTTAATTTGAATTATCTACATGCATCTCAGCTAAATTACAGAATAATCTGTAATTTACTGTTTTTCTAAGAACAGGCAAAGTTTCCCTGGTTTTTGACGTGCCATGGACACTACTGGCTGCTTCTACAGAAATTATAATGGTCAAAAACCATGCAATTGCCAAGCACCACAGGGGTGTCCAAGCAAAACCAGCTGTGCTGGCATAAGAGTGCTTTAATTAGTGTAACACATTTGGCCCTGGGAGGATGCTCAGTACAAAAGTTTAGCTGATGTAAATCTCTGTATTTTGCTAGCATTAGGTGTGTTCAGAGCAGCACCAGCCCATCAGTTACTCCTGCTCAAAGAGCAGCCGGTGTTCCCGGAAGCCAGCCTGTGCACAACAACCAGTCTTCCACAACAGCAAGTGCACGAATGCCTCAAGGCTTAAGTTCAATTAACATGGTTTACTCCACGTTTCACATACTTGAGCATCACTACTCAGTAAGAGCAACTGTTAATCAGCAAGAATTCCAATATCTATAACTGCCTGGCTGTGAGAAGGCTACAGGAACAGCAGGGTTCCTACTGACAGGGTACATAAGGCCTTAAATATCATAACCACAGAGGTTATGCTTATCTTTACAAGTTCTAAGAGGTAAATAAAATCTGAAGCAATGAGTTCAAATATTTGTATGCAGCTCCAAGTCAGAATACAAACAAAATCCTACCATTTCCAAGGTGAACAGCACCACTTATTAACCATGAAATCATAAATATACTTAACAGCAATACGCAAATCCCAGTATTTTTGCATTTAGGAAACGATCAATAATTTAATCTGATTTAATTGACACAGATTCCATCTGCTGACACTAACACATTAAGTTGCTACAAAAGAGGTGGAATCAACCCTAGAAAGTTGTGTCTCAAGCCTCTCTGTTGTCTTCCTCCTCGATTTCTTCTCCTCTGCATATAAATGTTATTATGCAGAGGTAAAGACAGAAGCAAACAGACACGGCAGCAAAACTTACTTTTCTTAGACAATGCATTATATGACCACAATGTGAGACAAATAAAGATGCTGGGTTGGTCAATGTTAATACAATGGAAGAGAGCAGACAGCTGATGTTTCAAAACAGTTTAAACAATCAGGAAGCCTGGAATAATCACCACAGTGGAACTGGTATGAAAGTATTACTCCTTGCTCACCTGGCACTGGCTGTGCAAAGGAATTTGTTATCGCTTTTTACTATGCGACACGGCAATAAGTTAAAGCCAGCAAATGTGAGAGAGATAAACCAAAATAAATGACCATAATTACTATTCAAAGCTCCTTTTCTGTTTGATCAGATAGGCTTTCCCAGATGAGGGCATTCTGGGCCACTCTCAAACCAAGCACAGACATTTGCCAAGGCCTCGATTTATGGGTGGAGGCATCTGCAGGTCACGGTCACTACTCAAACCCACATAACCACATCTTCAAAGCTGTCTGCAAGCACAAAGCAAGAATGCAAATATCATTGGCTAAAAAAAAAAGACCAGTTCTGAGACTCGTGGATGCAGAGCTCATGGGAGGAGCTGTGTCAGAATGCCTGTCCTGTGGTGGGGGAAAACCACTGGAGTGCTGAACAAGAAAAGCACTTACAACTGGGTAAAGATGACACAGATCCTTCTTAATAAGCTTTAATGGTTTCAAACTGGAAGAGGGAAGATTTAGATCAGACACTAGGAACAAATTATTTACAATGAGGCTGGGGAGGACCTGGTACAGGGTGTCCACAGAAACTGTGGATGCCCCCTCCCTGGAGGTGTTCAAGGCCATTGGATGTGGCTTTGAGCCCCCTGATCCAGTGGGAGGTGTCCCTGCCCATGGCAGGGGGGTTGGAGCTGGATGGGCTTTGAGGTCCCTTCCAACCCAAACCATTCCATGATCCTGCGATTCTAATAACGGAACTGATGTCACCAAGATCTTACTGGACATGCTTTAATTTTTAATATTACCTAATGCCTCAGAAAGCTGGGAGCAGGGTGGAGATTTTTCTTTGGGAATACTTTTAATGTTGGAGTCACAAAGACTGCACAACCAAACACTATGCAATACGCTTCTGTAAATAACAGGCACAAAGGTAACCAGCACACAAGGCTTTGCTCTTCAGTTGATCCAGGGCTTTTTGTGGGCTGCAAGAACCTCCCATCCCAGCCTCACTCAATCACACAAATCACTATTTTACCACCAGCCAGTGTTCTATGATGGTTTGTTTATTTACCAGCAGCAGTCCCACAGTAGTGCCTAAGAGACATATGAGATGGGTAAACCTTGAGATAGCAAGCAAAGATCCCTTTCAGAGGCCTGAGCACAGCACCAGTGAGCTCTGCCTGACTGGATCCTGTATTATGGCACCTTTTTTTCCCCCCAGTGGTTCTCCCATAAGTGCAGGGAAAATCTAATTTGTTCACTTCCTTACAGTACCTGTTTCACAGTCTCTCTGAAGTTTTTCATGCGGATCCTGTTCATGAGCTGTTGAGGAACAATGCAGTTCACATCACTGGTCTCTGGTTTCTTTGCTCTGAGCCTCTGCTGCAGCTTTCTTGACTGGTCCCCGTTTGCCTGCCCTGAGATCAGCCGCTGGCGCATCCTTCTTATCTTAATGGTGCAAAAAGACTGGAGAGCATCCAGTTCTCCATCGAGTAACTCAGTCATTTCTGTCAGGCATAAACCAACAGAAGTGTCAATCACTGTATCAGGGCAAGAGAAGAATTACTGGGCTCTTATTGGCAGAACCTTGTATTGTATATAACAAAACAAACCCAGTGTCAACCATAGAGGCAACGACATCATAACAGCAATGCCGAATTTAAATCAAAAACTGGATGACACCTCTAGGAACTTGCACAGTAACGGTCTCTACGAGAGGCTCCAAAGACTGGAAGGGATAAAACCCTAAAGAAACTGACTGTTTGAAGACACAGCACAAATATATCAGTAAAGGAAGAACATAAGTACTGTGACTTTAAATAAACAGAGTTTCAGTGATGCAGATTTAGCTGTCTCCTACCCAGAACTGCAACTTGTTAAACCAAAATGAATTCATATCTAGAGAGGTACTCAGCTAACAACTCTAAGGAGCAATCATAAGGCACTAGAAAAACAGAGGCAGAGTCTCCTGCAGTAACTCTGGAAAACACCTCCAGTATATTCCATAATCCATAGCTGGGTGCTTTTGGTTTGCTTTTCTGAGGAAATATTGTACTAGGAAATGCTTTATTCTAAAGCTTCAGTGATCATTGCCTAAATTCTTTATATGCCCTTGTTTGAACAATAGGTTTCACTCTTCCATCACCTTTTATCCTTCCCAGGATACGCAATAATAAATTAGATCAGGGAGATTCTACTTCAGACGGGCAGGTAAGGATGGATTTACAGCTTCACTCGATGCTTAGTGCGGGAGTTTCCGCAGGGCAATCCACACAGACAAGCTAAGGTGAGCAATTGTGTTACAGCTTCAGTAACTTGTAAGCATCAGCATGTAACGATGCTGCACAGCACGACGTGGCCTTAAGAGACACCACTGCTTCCCATGATTAAACAGGGAACAGCACTTCTGCCTTTGTAACACAGGCCTCGCCTTCACGGAACCCCTGAAGCCCAGCTGAACGCTTCTATGGGGCCGGATGGGATCCATCCTAGGGTGATGAGAGAGCTGGCGGATGAGCTTGCTAAGCCACTCTCCATCATCTTTCAACAGTCCTGGCTCACCGGAGAGGTCCCGGAAGACTGGAAGTTGGCCAATGTGACGCCCATCCACAAGAAGGGCCGTAAGGATGATCCAGGTAATTACAGACCTGTCAGCCTGACCTCGGGCCCAGGTAAAATCATGGAGCAGATAATCCTGGGTGCAATCATGCGGCACCTGCAGAACGGCCAAGAGATCAGGCCCAGCCAGCATGGGTTTAGGAGGGGCAGGTCCTGCCTGACCAACCTGATCTCCTTGTATGACCATGTGACTCGCCTGGTGGATGAGAGGAAGGCTGTGGATGTGGTATACCTGGACTTCAGCAAGGCCTTTGACACTGTCTCCCACAGTAGACTCCTAAAGAAGCTGTCAGCCCGTGGCTTAGACGGGAGCACTCTGTGCTGGGTTAGGAATTGGCTGGATGGCCGAGCCCAGAGAGTGGTGGTGAATGGTGTCTCATCCAGTTGGCGGCCGGTCACCAGTGGTGTCCCCCAGGGATCGGTGTTGGGTCCGGTCCTGTTTAATATCTTTATAGATGATCTGGATGAGGGGATTGAGTTCATCATCAGCAAGTTTGCAGATGATACCAAGCTGGGAGGAAGGGTTGATCTGTTAGAAGGTAGGATGGCCCTGCAGAGGGACCTGGACAGACTGGAGACATGGGCTGATTCCAATGGGATGATGTTTAATAAGTCCAAATGTCGGGTACTTCATTTTGGACACAACAATCCCATGCAGAGCTATAGACTGGGGACAGAGTGGCTGGAGAGTAGTCAGGCAGAAAGGGACCTGGGAGTGCTGGTTGACAGGAAGCTCAACATGAGCCAGCAATGTGCCCAGGTGGCCAAGAATGCCAATGGCATTCTGGCCTGCATCAGGAACAGTGTGGCCAGCAGGACCAGAGAAGTTATCGTCCCCCTGTACTCGGCACTGGTCAGGCCTCACCTTGAATACTGTGTACAGTTCTGGGCCCCCCAGTTTGGGAAAGATGTCAGGATGCTGTGTCCAGAGGAGGGCAACGAAGATGGTGAAGGGGCTGGAGCACAAGCCCTATGAGGAGCGACTGAGGGAGTTGGGGCTGTTTAGTCTGAAGAAGAGGAGGCTCAGGGGAGACCTCATTGCTCTCTACAACTACCTAAAAGGAGGTTGTAGACGGGAAGGGGTTGGTCTCTTCTCTCAGGTGACCAGTGACAGAACTAGAGGGCATGGACTCAAGCTTCGTCAGGGAAAGTTTAGGCTTGATGTGAGGAAAAAGTTCTTTACTGAAAGGGTGATTGGCCATTGGAATGAGCTGCCCAGGGAGGGGGTGGAGTCACCAACCCTGGAGGTGTTTAAGGGGAGACTGGATGAGGCACTGAGTGCCATGGTTTAGATGATGGTGTTAGTGTTGGGTTATAGGTTGGACTCGATGATCTTGGAGGTCCTTTCCAACCTTATGATACTGTGATACTGTGATACTGTGTGAAATTAAAGGAGAAATGAGGAGGGGACAAAACCTTACAGCAAGCATTACTCCAAGGGTGCGTTTGCATCAGGGAACACTAATACTGCGTGCCTTCCAGTAGCCAAAACTGGTTGGACAACTCATAACATCCACACAGGTAACACATGGACAGGGCTTTTAACACAGGGGATTCAGAAACATTTAGTTAGAAAACCTGATTATACGATTCAAACAATCCCTCCACACTGTCTGTCTCACTCATTGTCAGTGATTAAAGCCAATTTTACTTTTCCTAGGCAGGCACTGCATGTTTCAGGCTCCTGGCCTGATACCTCCTGCATCAGCATTCCAGTCCTGCGGGGCACCTGGCATAACCAAACACAAATCCTTACACCACCGAACAACAGGAATGCAAAACTTCACCTAAACAAGCTGCAAACAAGAATTGAGTCTCAAATACACAAGATACAGCTGAGGAATTCTACAAGAAAACCAAGTATCTCCTCAGAAATGCAAACGATCCATCTAAGTGATGAGTGGATCTATGGTTAAGACTAAGGAAAGCAGGAATCAGTGAGTTATGCTTTATGGACAACAAGGAAAAGATGTGATTAAATTGCAGCTACCACAGCTCAGAATCAATCATTGTAAAGCAGTTCATTCCTCCTCAGAAGCTGATGTATCAAGTTGGCCTTGAGCCCCCTGATCCAGTGGGAGGTGTCCCTGCCCATGGCAGGGGGGTTGGACCTGGATGGGCTTTAAGGTTCAGTCCAACCCCAAACCATTCTGTGATCCTATGCCTAAAAACAAAGCCATAGCAATAGTTTATAAACAGATGAATAAGAATTAACAAATACATTAACATGAAATTTACCATTTTCCTTAGGCAGGACCACGAACATTGCAGAGGAAACCACCATTTCAGTCACCAAGTCATCTTCCTTTCCACTGCAATGCACAATCCCTGTAAAACTGTGTAAACCATGTGCCTCTATTGAGTTTAATTGCACTAATAAAATAGTGACATATTCATTTACGCTGCACACAGAATGAATAAAAAGATGAAAAAGTTACTATTGTGGAGGGAAAAACCCTAGAACAAAGCATTTCCAGATACCAAGCTGAGTTCTCAAACGCACAAGCAAAACAGATGGAGTTTGCTGAACATTTTGTGACAACTTAATACCAGTCTAATTAATTCACTTAAGTTTCTCCTGACATCTAGATGCTCATTTTAATTAATCATAGAATGGTTTGGGTTGGAAATGACCTCAAAGCCCACTCAGTTTCACCCCCCTGCCATGGGCAGGGATGTCTCTCACTGGGTCAAGGGGCTCAAAGCCCCATCCAACCTGGCCTTGAACACCTCCAGGGATGGGGCAGCCACAACTGCTCTGGGAAACCTGGGCCAGGGCCTCCCCACCCTCACAGCAAAACATTTCTCCCTCAGATCTCATCTCAATCTCCCCTCTTTCAGCTGAAAACCTCGTTCTGTCTCTGATAAAGGGAGATAAAAGAAAACCTGGCAAGACATTAAGACAGTTTGCCTCTGCCTTATCACCCACCTGATGGAGCTTTAAAGGTACTGGCCAGTCCTTTTAAGTATTTCAGTTCCTGAAACATTTCCTGTACCCCTGGAAAAATTATCCTACAGCCCAGCTGCTTTTCATACATGGTAACTCAGTCAGAATATCTTGCAGGATTTGTTTTTAACATGCCAAAAGAATTTCAGCATCACAAGATTTTTAAGGACCAGTTTCCACAACCACATCACACCCTGTCACGTCAGTGCCAAACACAGATCCAGTCAGCACGTGGAGGTTCTGTGGCGTCGCACAGCAAGAACACTGCACGCAGGTTTTACATTTTGGTTTTTGCTGATTCAAGTCTCCACGACAGATTTAAAGCTGTGAAAGAGATGTCTCAAGCACAGTAAGCTCTGCGTACCTGCATGGTTTTGGCCTGCCAACCATGGCATGCTTTCCAAGGTATCTGACATGGCAGACCCCTCTAAGCCCTTGATTCAGATGGTTTGCTCTGTCGCTGCCAGCACTGCTTCCTTCTCACTGAAAATCAAAACAGAAGGATGTAACAGGTTCAGTTATACAGGAAGAACAACTGGATTGTTCACAGCAAGGGGGAACATAAGGAGGACTATTACAACTCAGGCAGTTACCCCACAGCTGGGTGAAATCATTGCTTAATTGCTGCACAGGATTCAGGCAGTACCCAGCAAAGCGCCCCTGTAATCAGCATTAACACCCACTGGGTGAGCACACAACCACCACCAAACATCAGCAATGACTGAGCAGCACTCTGTTCAATTTGGGGTGAGTTACAGTAACACCTGGATGCAATCATGCATGAAAACAAAACAATAATTTAAAAGTGGTATTTTTTTACTTGCAGATTAAGCCTCTCACTACACAGAAATGCAAACTCTCCTTATTCTGCTTAAATCTTCATAGAATGACAAAACCATAGAATGTTTTGAGTTGGAAAGAACATTAAAGCCCACCCAGTTCCAAACCCCCTGCCATGGGCAGGGAAGCCTCCCACTGGATCAGGGGGCTCAAAGTCCCATCCAACCTGGCATTGAACACCTCCAGGGATGGGGCAGCCACCACTGCTCTGGACAACCTGGGCCAGGGCCTCCCCACCCTCACAGAAAAACATTTCTCCTTCAGATCTCATCTCAATCTCCCCTCTTGCAGAGGAAAATTGCTCCCCCTCCTCCTGTCCCTGCACTCCCCGATCAAGAGCCCCTCCCCAGCTTTCCTGGAGCCCCTTTTAGCACTGGGAGGCTGCTCTAAGGTCTCCCCTCAGCCCTTCTCTGCTCCAGGCTGAACAACCCCAACTCTCTCAGCCTGTCCTCGTACAGGAGGTGCTCCAGCCCTCAGATCATCTCCGTGGCCTCCTCTGGACTCGCTCCAACAGCTCCAGCTCCTTCCTGTGCTGAGGACTCCAGAACTGGACACAGGGCTCCAGGTGGGGTCTGAGCAGAGCAGAGGGGCAGAATCCCCTCCCTCCCCTCTGCTCCCACTCTTTGGGTGCAGCCCAGGACACGGGTGGTTTCTGGGCTAGGAGCGCTCGTTGCCGGCTCATGTTGAGCTTCTCCTCCCCCAGCACCCCAAGTCCCTCTCCTCGGGGCTGCTCCCAGCCACATCGTCCCCATCTTGCATTGATACCGAGGGTTGCCCCGGGCCAGGTGCGGGTCCTTGCACTTGTCCTGGCTGAACTCCACGATTCTCCCGCAGCCCCACCTCCCCAGGCTGCCCAGGTCCCCGTTGCGCAGAGAACGCAAAGCACATCCCGCACCGACAGCCACGCGCCCAGTGTGGAGAAAGAGAAACAAAGCCCTCCAGGAACCACCCCGGCCCCGCATCCCGAGCTGCGCTCCTCACCCGGCCCAGCTCGGAACAGGTCCCGGCGGGGCGGGGCGGGGCGGGGCCACCCTCGCCCTCCCGCCCTGCTCCGCGGGTGCGGGGCTGTGCTTGCCCCTGCGTGTGTCAGTGTTGGGCGCTGGTCCTGTCTCACTGCTCTGCTTGCTCGTGACACTCCCTGCTCCTCTCCCTGCTCCTCTCCCTGCCTGTTCCTGCCACCCAGCTGCTGCTGGTTGTGGCACAACTGCAGCCTTGGAAACAACACTGTCTTGGGAATCAGGTGTGAGGACTTGACGTTCGAGGTGCAGTTTCAGTAGGGACATTGACATAAGGTCTTCTGTACAGTGGGGCTTTGGTTCAATGCCGCTGTTTTCCTTAGAACAGGTCCAGAGGAGGCCATGGAGATGATCCAAGGGCTGGAGCACCTCCTGTACCAGGACAGGCTGAGAGAGTTGGGGTTGTTCAGCCTGGAGAAGAGAAGGCTGTGGGGAGACCTTAGAGCAGCCTCCCAGCACTGAAAGGGGCTCCAGGAAAGCTGGGGAGGGGCTCTTGATCAGGGAGTGCAGGGATAGGGTGAGGAGGAACAGTTTTCAGCTGAAAGAGGGGAGACTGAGATGAGATCTTATGGAGATGGTGGGGGGGCCCTGACCCAGGTTGCCCAGAGCAGTGGTGGCTGCCCCATCCCTGGAGGTGTTCAAGGCCAGGTTGGATGGGGCTTTGAGCCCCCTGATCCAGTGGGAGGTGTCCCTGCCCATGGTAGGGGAGTGGAATTGGATGGGCTTTGAGGTCCCTTCCAACCCAAACCATTCCATGATTTTATGAGCTTAGGTCAGCTAATGCCACTTTTTCTTTCAGAGGCTAAAGATTACTCTTCAGCTCTGGGGTGCAGGGGCATTGCCTTCTGGCACTCTGATGTTTCACCCTCAGCGCTGGGCTGAGCAGCCAAGGCCTCAGTGCGGCCGAGATCCTCGGCAAAGGGATTCTGTCTTCTCTCCTGTTTGATGGAGCGCAGTGCTTGGTGTTAGTGCTCAGGTGATCTGGCTTCTCTGGAGAGAGAGAACTCCGTGTGCTGCAGCTGTACCTGTAACATAAAGCAGGTGTGGCCAGCAAAATGGGATGGATCCATAGTGCTACAGGAGAGCCATCAATGCACTGAGGCTGTGGAGTGCAAAGCAAAGTGCAATAAACAGCTCTGCCTAAACGCTTTTCAGATGTTTCCAGGTTCAGTCATTCACTCCTGGCTGCAGAGTGTGGACCGCTTGGTGCTGGCCCTTTTTATCTGCTGTGCTACAAGAAATTAAAACAATTTACACTTGGTAAACACCTCTTTGACATTTTCCATCCATACAAATTAGTATAGTGATCAGAGAGGTGTGCAGCTGTGGAAGGAAGGGGCAATTATCCATCCTGCAGGAAGCGGGAGTCAGCTGAATACCAATGAGACTTAGGCTGTCAGCACTACAGAGGGAAGAGAAGGAAAATAAGAAAGTGTATGCTTTTTAGAGCAGCAAAATCTGCACTGTGTATTAAACCTCTGCAATCCACAGATTCACCTTTCATTGGTTGCTCTGTGTTGGGTTTTCCTTCTCAGGACAGTAACATTGCATCCAAGCTGAGTAAGATCAGTATCTGGAAGAATCTAAGAGGTAGGCTGACAGTTTTCATGCTCTGGTTATAAATGATGGTGCAATAGGGTTGGGAGAAACATTACCTTTTCTTTAAAATTCAAATGAAGACACACAGAGAATAATACAGAATAAAGAAGAGGAACACAGATTCTCACAGTTCCCACTAAATACCTCCCTGACAGCTTGATGCTTTGTTATTTATCCTCATCCATTTTTATGGTAACAGTTGACATTAGATTATTACTGACCTGGTTGGTATTTGAATTTATCCCCTAGAGGTGAAAGACGTTGTAGTTTCATGTTCTCATTCCTTTTAAAATCGTCATTTTAGAGCGTGGAAAATACATTGTTCTGTCAAGTTTATTTCTCTGACATTTGTTCAGTGGAGAGTGTGATCCTAATATTAAAGGCTTTTGATTTGAAGCCCAAGATACAGATAATTCTTTTTGCTGCTCTTCCCTCAAACAGGTTTTATCACTGCGGTTCCCGTTGTTGGTGTCTCGGAAGTTAATATGTTGGGAAGCAGAATTATTGGAGCCAGAGTTTGTTTTAAAAGGATTTGTGGGTGATAATAGATGGCTCAACCCAGTTGTGTCAGAAGGTATTAAGATTTCCTTCTGTTCATGTCATAGAGCTGGTTCTATATAGAGCCACAAATAATGCCATGTGAGAAGCAGCAACAGGCTTTTACTCCAGCTCTTCTCTTTATTGTATCTTATATTAATTGTTGGATACCTTTGCGTGGGTAAATGCTTTTTGGGGTCTCCTTCCATTAAAGTTGTAACATCCTGTTTAATCATAGGGTCATGTAAGAATTCATACTTGTTAGGTATGTGTATCAAAGAATCATAATCTCATTAATGTTAATGGGGCTGTCACAATGAGGTTCAGCACCCGGCTGCAGAGTTATGGTCTGAGCCCAAAGGAGTGTGTTCTGAAGGTGAGGGAGGTGAACGTGACTCAGTAATGCCATGCTCGTAAGGACTATTCTATATGAAAAGGCAGGAGTTTGCAGTTGGTTTTTTAAACTCTGGAAACATGAAGGATGAATGCAAGAACTGTTATGAAATTCCAAAGCATTTGTTGACTGTTCAAGATACAGTAAAAGTTTTCTTTATCAGCACAAAGTACTGCCAAGTAGCACCAAAGCACCCTAAATCATTGCTGAGAGTGGATAGTTTGAAAATATTACAGAGGAAATGCCCTAGGGCACACAGCATCTCGGGAAGTTGGTTTAGGGCCTGCCATGTGTAAAATGGTCATTTCAGTTCCCATTAATTCACATCTCTAATTAAGAAATGGAGAAGAGTCAGAGTTAGTTCCGCTCTTGATTTCTCAAAGGACCTAACTTGGAATTGTCAGTTTGCTGATCCCAAACCTAAGATCGTATGGGATGGGACTGAGTCTTTCAATCACCTCTTTTGCAATAGTCGTGCTCTCTTGTGTCAGAACAGGTTCAGTGCTGTTTACAACAGCAGCTGGAGCCCAAGAAGGTCCCAGCACGTGACCCTCCTGTGTTCAGATGTACAAAACTGCTGGGTTTGAACTCAGTCTGCATCCTTGTGTACATGTTTGCATCAGTTCCTTTTAATGTTCCTGGGGCAGATACTGTGAATGCCTCCGAGGAGATGCTTTAAATAGTTGAGTATTTGAGACCTGGGGTTTATCATTGCATTTCTCAGGAATGATGCGTTTCCTTAGACGGACGGGGTGAAATTTCTTCCTGAACATGACATGAATTCATATGAAAAGGGAGAACTCGGAAATCCATAGAGTAAATATTTCAGATTTTCTTAATTTTCTTCTCTCCTTTTGTTAATTTTGCTCAAAGAATTCTCTGTAGACCATCCTGATCAATTCCCACTGCATTGCTGTAGGGAGAGCTTTCCATACGCTTCGGACAGAGTGATACTAGACTCATTATTTGGTTTTCTTCAGTAATAGGTTGACTCTTTGGGGAATCTTTCAGAATTTCCTTCAAACTGATGAGTTGTTTTGACACTTCAGAAAATGCCTTAATTTAGAAATTGCAGCTTTTCCTATTGACACTGTTTAACCCATCATGTATCTGTCTGTTGTAAAAACACAGTGTTTATTCATATTTCAGCAAGCTTTTGTGATATGAATCAGTGCGGTGTCGAGGTGTTCTACACGTGCTGTAAGCCATATTAGCAAGGCTCTTTCTGGTTTTCCTCTTCTCATTCTTTACTGGTGGAATATGATTTCTACTGGCAAAGGCGGAGTGATTCTGTAGGTCATTCAGTGGACACTGTGGTAGGATCTTTGTGATCTGTTCTGAAAGTGGGCTTATTTCTGAGAAACCTCATGATTGTGGAAGAAGGGATGTCGGTGTTGCCCTGAATATTTCCTTGCTGGTAAGGCAGTGAGTCGTTCTGAGTGATGGTATTTTAGCAGAAGGAACATCTCTCTTAATTTTCAGTTGGAAAACTCAGCAGATGGACCCTAATCTGAAGTTTAGCCAACCACCAGTTTGTGCCACTTACCTGCGTGGAGATGTAGGAAAGCTTCAGCATAGTAGTCTTAGGACCTTCTCAATAAATACAGCCTCTTAAAGAGTGATTTTCATTGTACTGGTTAAACTATCATGTTCTTTTACTTGAAACAAAGGTGATGTTTCCTGCTCCTGTGGAATAGGGAGGCAGAGGTGAGAACAACATTCCACGAGGCTGTGTGGTAAATAACGCTGCAGCTAGTAAGTGAATTAATCATTCCCTCCAGTGTGTGCTGCTTACAAAGAAATCACAATTGTAGCATTGTTAACTCTGAAGTTCCATTAATAGACTTCATCTATGTAAATTATGGTGGGCTTTTTTTAATGTGGTCTCCAATTACAGAGGCTGCTAAAAGTTCGTATCAGGCATACAAACATGTCTATGCCTGAAGTGTCCTTACAAACCAATTATGGTTCCCATAACCAAGGGAGCACATTTTGCACTGACTCATCATATAATTTTGAAGAACGTTCAAAACATTACAGCTCTTTGGGGAGTAACTAAAATAAGGATTGGTGCACACTACAGGTGGGAAATCAAAGCACAAGGAGTAAGTGACTCCTTTAAGGTCGGACAAGATGGCAGCTGATATTCCTGGATTCTAATCGCAGCACTTCTTGCTGTGACAAGCTATTATTCATTATCTTTTTCATTATTATCCTTTGATAATGACAAGTTCTCTAATTGGTTATGTTCTCATGTGGGGTGAATCACATCTCACTGCATTCTCAAGTGTGTACGAGAGCAGAACAAGTCCTGGGCTTTTTTCCCAAGTTTAGTAAGCTCCCCGATGGATATTTATAAAATAATTATGTGGCTTTTGAGTTGCTGAACCACCTATCGAGAGAGCAGAGACAGCTGGGACCTGACTTTGGGTTTGGCAGACAGGTTAAACGATGACGTGCAGGGGGGATTGCCAATGTCTGGAATGAAGGAGGATTTTCAGTGTCAAAAGAATCTCACAAACACTGTCAAATGCTGTTAATGTCTCGTTCTGTGAACTACAGAGATTTAATATCTCTCCGGTTTATAAGCTTGGGCATAAGCAGACCATAATCCTTTCCATTTGAAATCATATTAATCTTTGCTGTCAGAATTTGGGGATGGAGGGTAAAGAAAAAGGAATATGATAATGAAAAAGGAAAGGAAAAGCAAAAATGGTGTCTTTGGTTTTGATGCAGCCATCTGAATCCTCTGTGTCCACGTGAGAGGAAGGTTAGAGTCTGATCTTTTGACTCCAGCAGCCTTCCAGTACCTGAAGGGGGCCTGCAAGAAAGCTGGGGAGGGACTTCTTACAAGGGCCTGGAGTGACAGGATGAGGGGAAACGGCTTTAAACTGGAAAGGTGAAGATTTAGATTAAACATTAGGAAGAAGTTCTTCACAATGAGGGTGGGGAGGCCCTGGCCCAGGTTTCCCAGAGCAGTGGTGGCTGCCCCATCCCTGGAGGTGTTCAAGGCCAGGTTGTTTGGGGCTTTGAGCCCCTGATCCAGTGGGAGGTGTCCCTGCCCATGGCAGGGGGGTGGAACTGGATGGGCTTTGAGGTCCCTTCCAACCCAAACCATCCCATGGTTCTGTGATTCTATAACTCCGTGCATGGGTGTGAGCCAGATTTCCAGCTCTGCATGTTCAACCCTTCCTGTTGGTGAGAGCTGCTGCCCAGATTCAGGTGCCACAAGTGCCCCTGCCCCTTGTTGAACAGCTGAGCTTCTTCCAGGCAGCTGGAATATCAGAAACACACTGAACCAACGGTCTCGGCTGAGCCCCAATGTTTGCTCTTGAGTAAATCATCCTGTCCCATACCAGCACACCGAGTCTCCAACAGAAAATGAACCTGATGATCTGATTCTAATTAGTTTCTTAATTTAATGGCAGTGATTTTACTTTCACAATGGTAGTCATTGCCCCAACTAGCAGGAATAATAGAATTGGTTTCCTTAAAGGTCCATTTACGACGCGTCCTCTGTTGAATCTTAAGCAAGAACAAGCAGAAGGCGGTAGTTATTTCAGAATTATGGTATTCACATGGTTAAAAGTGTCAGGCTCTCGTGTGAGGTTGGTGACTGGGAATTGCCAGTGTAAGAAAATGAACACTCATAAAGTTAAAATATAGTTTGAATCGATTCCATTTCATTCTAAGATGATCTTCTTATTCTTCCGTTGCTGGTTTAAACACCTGGCAGTTAAAGTTCTCGTAAAATTAGAAACAGGCAAACAAAATCTTTAAGGAAATTAAACAGCATGGGATGGGATGTGTTTACACCAGTATAAAACCAGAATGACTCCACAGAAGATAATTAAAAGCAACTGAAACAAATGGACTGATCTCCTTAATAACCTAACGGGCAAAGTGTCATTAAAGTATCATTATATTTCAATCCTCGTGCTCTCAAAAATTATACTTAAGCTGGAGAGCCATAAAAACTTCTCCTCTTAGTTATTTTCATTTTAAACTTCTAAGAATTCAGCTCTCCACAGCTGGATTAGGATTGGATTCGGCATCTTCACATTGCAGTGCAGTTTGAATTGTGGGCTTCAGAGCCTGGAATGTTGGCTTGAAAGTCCCATCCTCCTGGCAACCGGATCTCCTGAGCCATCATCATCCTCTGTTCTTTGGCAAAACACTCCTGCAGGAAGAGCAGGGCTGCCTGGCAGGACTGTGGCACAGGTCAGGTGGGTGGCAACGAAGTCTGAGTGGGTACGGTGGGAAAAGGCTTTCTCTCAGTTTGGGGGAAGGCATTTTTTTGTCCTCCTGTGATTTGCACAATCCACCACTGGATTGAGCTGGGAAAGTGACCTACCCAGAAGAACAGGTTTTGGGTGGTCTGTCAGCTCCTTGTCAAGCTTTATTCCCTCCATTAACAACAGATCTACATCCACCCCTCCTTTGGCCTGTCTTAAATGGAATTTTACATTATGATGTCTTGCACCTATTTACCTTTATGAATTCTTCAAACTAAGGAACACTTACAGCTGTGAGGCCCCAAGCTTTCAAATCCTTCATTCCTAGAACACCTGCTGACTCCTGTGGTAGCTCTGCTGAGAAGACTCCTCTAGATTGTTCCTGAATTTTGATAAGTAATGTATATTTATAGTCTGCTCTCTGTTATGAGTGACAATAACGACTGATCTGCTGCATACTTGTTTATGTATTGAGTTGTATGCATGTTTGTAGGCCCTGGGGAATTATGAAATACGAGCTCTAGACATCCAGTATTGCATTTTGTGTGTTTATCATTAGCTATTTAAATCAAAATAATTGTAAAGAATGGATGGAAGATGCATTTTGAATGGAGGTGGGGATTAAAATCTGTAAACTGTGAACAGTGTTACGCTGGAAGGAGCTATCAAAATGAAGTGTAAAGATGTATTTCTGTTCTACCGGGAATCTCTGATCAAAACTTCTGAAAGACTCACCGATTCTGAACACGTTCAGGCCATAAATACACAGAATTTGTAAGAGCGAGGAAAGTTTCTCTTTGCAATGTGCTGTTACAACAGCTCAAGTGCCTCTGACAATGTATTACTCTAAAGTGCAGATCAGAAAAACAACAAAGAACAAATCATAGTCAGAGCAGAGACCAAGATATTAAACCCATAATTCAGCTACAAAGCTGACAGCGTGAGATGAGGCAGTGAAGCTGTGGCACCATTACCATGGAGCAGGAGCTGCTCTGTGTGCTCAGATGGGCTCTGCCTAAAAAAAATTGCTTGTCCTTACAGCAGGGTCTTCTCATAATTTTGGTCCTTTGCAGCATCAGGGAACATTAAACATGAGCGCAGGCTTGTGTCTAAAACGAAAGACATCTTGATGAGGTGACCTTGGTCTGGGCCAGTGTAATCCCAGGAGTTACAGGAGCTTTATTAAAAACTCAGAAGCTCAGCTGTTATTTAAACTTGATTCTCTTTCCTCCTCCACCTGACAGGGTCTCCTCAGCTGCCTGGTGTGCTGTGCACCTGAGCTGTAGCTGTGTCCCTGGTGGAGTCTACACTTCCCCACAGGTCCCTTGTCTGAGGGACTGATCTCATCAGCATTGCCTGCTGAAGGACAGGCCAGGGCTGGTTTTCACCTGGACTGTTTTGCAGCGGTCATGCAGGTGTTGGCATCTTCTAGTCAGATCCTTAGTCTAATCTTAATCATCTCCTACAAACTGCTTCTGCTGTGGGGCTGTTCCAGAGAGATCCTTATTGCCAAGTCAGAACTGTGAGGAATGCACGACCTGTCCAGTTACTGCCTTCCCACAGGGAAACTGTGCAGGGCTGAGCACTGAGACTCTGTCACTGATCCCAGGAAAACTGCAGGGAGAGCATTGAGACCCAGACACTGATCCATGGAAACTGTGCAGGGAGAGCAGTGAGACCCAGCTGTGCAGGCAAACTGTGCAGCAGGAGAGCTTCGTACAGAGCATCTCATCGTAGGTGCCTGATTTCAATCCTACCTGGAGCAGCAATGCTGAGCACTGATACTCTGGTGACTTGAAGAGGGGAAAGCAGTGCCCTCTAACAGCCCCTTTGCCTTCCTGCCCACCTTTCCAGATGCCAGAGGTCTTTGTGTTTGTCAGCTACTCTGAATCAGACTTCTCCCTAAACCACCAAGTCACCTCCTGACCTGAGATGCCTTGGCAGCAGCAGCCTCTATGGCCTGACTGCAAGGAATGATGTTTGCTGTAATTCTTCCAAAGAAACCTTGTCTTGACAGAAGGAATTGAAGCACAAGCAATGCAGTCAGTCACGTGAAACCATGTCCACCTCTGTTTTATTGTGGATGTAACACAATGTTGTGAAGGTTCTGTTCAACCATTGGAAAATGTTCACTGAGAACAGCTCCAACATTTGGTTCATCTCTCTGATTCATTACAGAATCAAACCCACCCTGGCTCACTCCGATGGCCGATGCTCTCATGGTGATGACAATGTGCAGGCAGAAGGTGCTCCAGAGCACTGGTACCATGATGATGGGTGGGGGATTGTATCAGTGTTGGGGATTGGGTTTCGTTATTTGCCAGTCCCACCTAAGAATGTGAGGGCTCTTCTTGTATTTCTATTGAGGGTTCAGCCTGGAGCAGCCCTGTGGGAAGGGATTGGGGGTTCTGGTTGACAGGAAGCTGGACACGAGCCAGCAGTGCCCTGGCAGCCAAGAGGGCAACCAAGTCCTGGGGTGCATCCAGCAGGGCATTGCCAGCCAGGAGAGGGAGGGGATTGTCCCGCTCTGCTCCGCACTGGGACGGCCCCACCACGAGCACTGGGGGCAGTTCTGGGGCCATCAGACAAAAAGGGATCTGAAGCTGCTGGAGAGTGTCAGAGGAGGGCAGGGAGTTGGGGAAGGGTTTGGAGGGGAAGAGTGTGAGGAGCAGCTGAAGTCACTTGGTCTGTTCAGCCTGGAGGAGACTGAGGGGAGATCTCACCACTCCCTGCAGCTTTCTCACCAGGGGAGGAGGAGGAGCAGGTGCTGAGCTCTTCTCTGGACCTAAGGGAATGGCAGGAAGATGTGCCAGGGGAGGGTTAGGTTGGACATGAGGAAAAGGTTCTTCCCCCAGAGGGTGGTGGAGCACTGGAACAGCTCCCCAGGGAAGCAGTCACAGCCTGACAATATTCCAGCAGCATTTGGCCAAGGCCCTCAGCCCCACGGTGTGAATGTTGGGGTTGTCCTGTGCAGGGACAGGAGTTGGACTCCATGGTCCTTGTGGGTCCCTTCCAGCTCAGGACATTCTAGGGTTCTATTAGTTGTACTTGCCACAAATAAAGAATTCTGCACTTATTGTGATAAACCTGAAGCAATCTTTGAATGGCCTGAAGCTGCATTTAGGAGGCAGAGGATCCACTGGAAGGTTTTTAATTGTTCAGGTATTGAGGAGTGACAAAAAAATGTGCTCTTCATTATGGTGGTTATGTTGTACAGCGTCCAATTGCTTTCTTTGGTTGGAGTACTTTATCCTGGTGATGTAAGCTTCCTTTTAAGCAAAATTTCTCTCTAACCCAACATATCCCTTGGGAGCTCTCAGCCCCTTGGCTGGCTGATAATCTGATTGCACATGGTTTGCTTTTTTAAACAGATCACTAAGGCGGTGGACTGCGATATTGAGATTTAGCAGTTGTTATTAAGGCTTGTGTTCCTGCAGGTCCAGGATGGGAATTCTAGTTTAATCACTGCAAGTTAAGAGTTATGAGGTTCAGCTACAACAAGTATTTGCAATTACTTGGCTGGAGCCTCTTGAGAGATCAAAAATTCACCTGGCTGTGACTCAGTAAACATGCTTTCCAGTTCTGAACGTGCCCTGCAGGATCCTTCTCTACAGGCCCACGGGTGCTGTCCTGGCGCTTCGCTGGCCCCAGGAGAGCTGAGGATGTGTGCAGACCTGAAGGGGGCTCTGTAACCTCCTGCCTTGCTCTGGTGAGGCCCCACCTTGAATATTGTGTTCAGGTTTGGGCACCACAGTACAAAAAGGACATCAAGCTACTGGGTAGTGCCCAGAGGAGGCCAGAAAGCTGGTGAAGGGTCTAGAGGAGAAATCGTGTGAGGGGAGGCTGAAGTCACTTGGTCTGTTCAGCCTGGGGAAGAGGAGACTGAGGGGAGATCTCATCACCCTCTGCAGCTTCCTCACCAGGGGAGGAGGAGGAGCAGGCACTGAGCTCTTCTCTCTGGTGACCAATGACAGGAGCCAAGGGAATGGCAGGAAGATGTGCCAGGGGAGGGTTAGGCTGGACATCAGGAGAAGGTTCTTCCCCCAGAGGGCGGTGGAGCACTGGAACAGCTCCCCAGGGAAGCAGTCACAGCCTGACAATATTCCAGCAGCATTTGGCCAATGCCCTCAGCCCCACGGTGTGAATGTTGGGGTTGTCCTGTGCAGGGACAGGAGTTGGACTCCATGATCCTTGTGGGTCCCTTCCAACTCAGGACATTCTAGGATTCTATGATTATAACCTCTCCTGGCCTCCCTCATCAGTGTGGGTGTCAGGAATAACCTGATCTCTGGGAGGAAATTTTTCCAGTCAAGCTTCCTCATTTTTCCCTCCTTTCCTCACCTGATGATGTGCTGCTTGGAACAGGGCTATGTCATATGGAGGTGGCAGGGTCACATTCTGTTTTTCATGGCCTTGGCATCGTGCTGCAGTGACGTACCAGCAGTTGTTCTTGTTTGTGTCCTGTTGTGGAGAGAGCCAAGAATTGCAGAGCCATTCCACATCTTCACTATGGAGATTTTCAGGAGCTCTTACCAAGGGATTTAAGGCTGTTTTGCTTTAAAAGGTCAGTAAGTTAAACTACCTGACAGTATTGATGAGAGTGATGTGCCTGTATGCCTGAACGGGGAGTGGATGCAGAAGAAAACAGTTTGCCCAGAGTCACTTAGGTAGCAGAAGGCAGGAGCAGAAACTATATTGGCAAAGGTCCTTTTGCATTTGCTCCTGTTGCACTGCACAAATGAAAACCTCAGAATCACAGAATCGTGGAATGATTTGGGTTGGAAGGGACCTCAAAGCCCATCCAGTTCCAACCCCCTGCCATGGGCAGGGACACCTCCCACTGGATCAGGGGGCTCAAAGCTCCATCCAACCTGGCCTTGAACACCTCCAGGGATGGGGCAGCCACAGCTTCTCTGGGCAACCTGGGCCTCACCACTCTCATCATGAAGAATTTCTTCCTAATGTCTAGTTAAATCTTCCTCCTTTCATTTTAAAGCCGTTCCCCCTGTCCTGTCACTCCAGGCCCTTGTAAAAAGTCCCTCCCCAGCTTTCCTGGAGCTCCTTTCAGTCCTGGGAGGCTGCTCTAAGTCTCCCCAGAGCCTTCTCTTCTCCAGGCTGAACAATCCCAACTCTCTCAGCCTGTCCCTGTACGGGAGGTGTTCTGGCCCTTTGGTCATCTTCACAGCCTCCTCTGCACCCATTCCAACAGTTCTATATCCTTATGATGTTGATGGTACAGAGTGAGTTATCACACAAATGCTGTGTACACGTACCAGGGTGTGATACTCAGGTGAGTAGGGAACACATGGGAGCCCACAGCTATGGTATTCCCTGCTCGCCATCCTCTCCAGAGTCATCCCTGCTCAGCACATCATTCTGTTCAGTGCAGAGCTGGGCCATATTCTTTTCTCATGGAAGCTGGTGTAGAATTCTCATGTTGCCATTTCTGTTCCCTGTAATCTGACTGAGAGTGCTTTGATTCATTTGTGTGGTTGGTTGTTTTGGTACCTCCAAGGATGGTCTGACTCCAAGTTAGAATGATAGAATCATAGAATCACCTGGTTGGCAACGACCTTTGAGATCAAGTCCAACCGTACCTGCCCACTACTAAACCAGAACTCTGACTACCTTGTCTGCCCATCTTTTAAACACCTCCAGGGATGGAGACTCCACCACCTCCCTGGGCAGCTGTTCCAGTGCCCGAGAACCCTTTCAGTGAAGAAATTTTTCCTGATGTCCAATCTAAACCTCCCCTGGTGCAATTTGAGACCATTTCCTCTTGTCCTATCGCCTGTCGCTTGGGAGAAGAACCCAGCACCCACCTCACTACAACCTCCTTTCAGGCAGTTGTAGACAGTGATGAGGTCTCCCCTCAGCCTCCTCTTCTCCAGGCTAAACAGCCCCAGGTCCCTCAGCCACTCCCAGATCCCCTGCTCTCCAGACCCTTCTCCATCTCCATTCTCTTCTCCAGATGCACTCCAGCCCCTCAAGGTCCTTCTTGTATGAGGGGCCCAAAACTGAACCCAGGATTCGAGGTTTGGCCTCACCAGCTCTGAGTGCAGGGGTCGATCCCTTCCCTGCTCCTGCTGCCACACCATGGCTGAGCCAAGCCAGGATGCTGGTGGCCTTCTTGGCCACCTGGGCCACTGCTGGCTCATGCTCAGCTGCTGTTGACGAGCACCCCCAGGTCCTTCTCTGCCAGACAGCTTTCCAGCTGCTCTTCCCCAAGTGTGTAACGCTGCCTGGGGTTGTTGTTTCCCAAGTGCAAGACCCTTGTTGAACCTCAACAAGTTATTACACACCTGAGCAGAAATGTGTTTAAAAAGCACACGGAGAGTGACTGCCCCCACATCTGGAATTAACACCTCCAAAACTCAAGAATGTCAGCAACAGCCTCCCCCTCTGTACAATTCAAGGCAGTTTTCTTTGCATAACAGCAGTGAAAGTCAAGGCCACTCCCTGCTGCCCAGTGGAGAAAGGAAGAGACCCATGGCTAAGGTTCTTAGGGCTGGGAAGGAACGATGAGCACTGTGTATTCTTCAGGCTGGAAGCTCTGTAGGTTGGGAGCTCTATAATTCTATTAGCATTTCAAATGAACTCTGGAGCTTTTTACAGATTTTAATTCCTGCACTCACACACTTGCACATAAATCTAAATTCTCTTCTATTTTCAGAGCTAGAGAGTGAACCTCCGGTAAGCAAAGCACTGGAGAGCAGAGGCACTGCTTAGAATAGATTAAATTCCACCCACAAAGAAACATCATCTGGATTTTTCTTGCAGGAGACACTGTGCTCTGTTTCTGCAAACCCCAGAGTATGAATAAAACTTAAATTATTGAGGCGAATAGTTTAGGGAATTATAAATAAGGATTAGACAATTATGTGAATAAGAATAGGTAGGAGAAAAAGAGAAGGGCTATGAAATTGCCTGCATCTGCTTATAAATTCCTCACCAGCAAACAGGGAAAGTGCAAATCCCATCAGTGTTGCCATCGAGAAGTCTGTGTGAGCAGCGCTGTCTCTCGCAGCAGTGACTTCAGGTGTATTTCTGGGCTGCTAAGTAGAGATGTTTTATTATAGAATCATGGAATCATTGAGGTAAGAAAAGCCCTCTAAGCTCATCCAGCCCAACCGTCAGCCCAACCCCACCGTTCCTGCTAAACCATGTCCCCAGGTGCCACGGCCACACAGTTTTTGAACCCCTCCAGGGATGGTGACTCCACCACTACCCTGGGCACCCTCTGCCAGGGCTTCACCACTTCACCAAAGGTAAAGATTTTTTCCCTAATATTCCATCTGAACCTCCCCTGGCGCAACTTGAGGCCATTTCCTCCCATCGTATCACTTGTCACTTGGGAGAAGAAACCAACACCCACCTCACCACAACCTCCTTTCCAGGAGCTGCAGAGAGCGATGAGGTCTCCCCTCAGCCTCCTCTTCTCCAGCCTAAACAGCCCCAGGGCCCTCAGCTGCTCCCAGAACCCCTGTTCTCCAGACCCTTTCCCAGCTCCGTTCCCTTCTCTGGACGTGCTCCAGCCCCTCAAGGTCCTTCTTGTACTGAGGGGCCCAAAACTGAACCCAGGATTCGAGGTTTGGCCTCACCAGCACTGAGTGCAGGGGGACAATTCCTTCCCTGCTCCTGCTGCCACACCATGGCTGATCCAAGCCAGGATGCTGGTGGCCTCCTTGCCCAGCTGGGCCACTGCTGGCTTATGCTCAGCTGCTGTTGACCAGCGCCCCCAGGTCCTTCTCCACCAGGCAGCTTTCCAGTTGCTCTCCTCCAAGCCTGGAGAGTTGTTTAGAGAGACTTGTTTTTCAGGAGATGGTTGTTCTGCTCTTACTAGCATCCAGATTACTTTATTATGTGAAAAGATGATGCCTTAAACAGCAAAATGTTTTTGAATACCTCTTTTGTGTGAAACAATAAACATATTGTGAATCATCTAGGACTGACGTGAGCTCCGAATAGATTGTTGTTACTCTTACATTTCAAGTTCTGCCTAACATATGTAGCAATCATTCCCTGGCACCACAGGGAAGGGGAACCTGGACCTTCACTCTTAGCCCTGTACAGTGTTACACATGGCACAAAATTTGGGGCAAGACTTTCATCTTTCAGTTTACCTTTCAGCTCCCCTAAGTGCCAAATAGTGAAGTATCAGCGCTTCCAAGGTGGGCAAAGGGCATGTGGATCTCCAAGGGCTGCTCCTCAGCTCCGCTTTACCTCTTCATAGTGCCAGCCCAGCTCTTCGTGGGACCACGCTGGGATGTCTCAGTGTCTTTTCAGGATGTTACCCAAATACACCCCGTGTCACACAGGTCTGGTTTCCTCTTCAAAGGGACTGCTTGGATTGAAATGAATTTGTATCTTTCTGGACACTGCACAGAAGCCAGCAGTGTGGCCACTGAGGTGGGCCAAAGCCTCGTAACACCAAAACAGCCTCCTTTTTCCTAAAATGAGATCCTTGCCTGATAAACAGGGGGGACATTTCCATTAGATGACGTGGTTGTGGGACTGGTGACACACAGATGAACAGGTTTGATTCTTTCCAGTAGGAAGAAGCAATGCACGTACACCCTGAAGGGAGAATGACATTGTTCCCTTGTGTGCTGTGAACTGGTGGTTACGGAGAGGATAAACCCAGAAGAAAGGCTCTAGATAAATCTTCATCTAACTTATCAACCAAGAGTTTCTCTCTCCCTCTCTCTCTCATTTCATAGACCATTGAGCGATTTTCCCATCTCTTTAACAGAAAAGAAAGGTATCCTCCTAGGCAAGGGGAAAACAAATGAAAAGATGATTTGCTTGGACAGATCATCTGAGGCAGGGAAGTCAGCTGGGATTGTTTATTCAGCAGAAGAAGCAGAGGAGCCAATGACAAAAAAATTGCTTATAACCCAGGAGAAACATCACACGGTGAGTGGCAAAACACTTGTTGTACACAGGGGACATCTGCTTGTGTTATTTGTGGTTGTGATGCTGAAATAAATGCGGTTTCCTTTATAACAGCCACTGTTGTCATCACCTAGGGACACTTCTGCATCGAGCAGCATTGCTGGATGGGTATCTTTGCTCCCAAATTCCTCTGTGATTGAACCTGAGTAGTCACGTGTGATTTATCTCTGAATAATAGATGCCAAGTTTCTAATTGATCGGTGCATCCTGTAGCAGTGAGGCTGCAGCACTGGGTACCTGTGACAGGTTCTGCAGGAACCTGTGCTTTGAGGTCCTTCCAGAGCTGGTGTGACTGGTTCACTTAGCAGTGCACTGACATTTTCCTCCAGAACAGGCTTAGAATAAAAGTGTAACGTGTGGTAAATTAAATCATTTCCAGCAGCACCTGTAGAACGATCAGAGCATGGAGGGAATCTCCACGCATGAGCTGTGATCGGATGAGGTTACGGAAGGCGCTCTGCATCCTGATGTGACAGCGCTGTGATCAGAGCCAGCACTCATGGGATCTCACTGCTCTCTACAGCCCCATCACGGTGCAAATGAGAGAGAGAGTTGGGGTTGTTCAGCCTGGAGAAGAGAAGGTTCCAGGGAGGACTTATAATGGCCCTCCAGTACCTGAAGGGGGCTACAGGAAAGCTGGGGAGAGACTTCTACAAGAGCCTGGAGTGATGGGATGAGGGGAAATGGCTTTAAATTGGAAAGGGGAAGATCTAGATTAGACATTAGGAAGAGATTCTTCACAATGAGGGTGGGGAGGCCCTGACCCAGGTTGCCCAGAGCAGTGGTGGCTGCCCCATCCCTGGAGGTGTTCAAGGCCAGGCTGGATGGGGCTTTGAGCCCCCTGATCCAGTGGGAGGTGTCCCTGCACATGGCAGGGGGATGGAACTGGATGGGCTTTGAGGTCCCTTCTGACCCAAACCATTCCATGATTCTATGATTTTATGATCTTCAGCTTTACCCTGACATCCTTCAACATTGGATCTGAGCAGAAACGGATCATTTCATTCTCCATCACAGCGAGTCTGTTACCTTCGGTGAAAAACACATCGGTATGAGGAACAACACAAATTCATAATTGGAGGTTCATCCAGGAAATGAATTGGTAATGGATTTTGTAATCCCTGGCTGAGTTAGGCTGTCTTCACATGGGCAGAGGAAAGTATAACTTTGCCCTGAATTAATATTTTCACCAGTTCATCTGTTTTTATGCTTAATGTTTCTTTAACAAGGGGTCTTCTGCAAGAGCTTCCTATTTATACAGGTAAAAAACTGCCTGCTCATGAGACACCATCCTGATCGCTTTACTTGTCAAAGAAGGTTGTTGTCCACCCACCACGTCTCTGAAGTGCTGCTCTGAGTTACTGAGCTGATGATGGTCTCTATTGCAATGGTTTTGTTGCCAGGTCTTAATTTTGCTGGGTTATTTTGGTTTGTCTTGGCTTTGTGAGAACCATGACAGATTAATTCCTTCTACTTGAAGGTGCTGTCTCCCAGCCAGGGTGCAGTTTTATGTTAACTTCATTATTGCAGAAGTCACTCTGAAAGCCAAAGCACACTGACCTGCAGCATCTAAAACATGAATAGAGTATTTAATTCACATAGTTGAGATAAACTGTGAGATAAACCTCAAGTGAATATTATGATTAATTTCTGTGAATGCATATGTTTGTGCTTGCAACCACATCTGTTCTGTGCTGGAGGGAATCAAAAGCATCCATCTGTTTATTGCAATCATTTCTGCTCTGGATTCAGTATTATTTTGGCTGTCAGGGCCAAGTTTTTTAAGCCAAGTGGTTCAGAGAGGAGATCTGAAGACCCCTGGAATTGCAGGAGCTCTACTAGGCAGTATATACACATACTGTCAGTTCAAAGGTAGTGTGGATACCCTGAGAAATATATCTTAATGTGAACAACAGAGGAAGAGGGGATTTAAGAAAAAACCAAATACTGTAGTAGGAGAGCTGCTGCCCAGCCTGCTCCTCCCTCTCCCCTGTTCCCTCCACAGTGCCTTAGTTGGCCCCAAGAAAGATGGGTATATTTTTTTCAAGTAATAATACCCTATTTACACTTCATCTATGTAAATTGTAGTCTTCAGGGTGTCACAGGTTCATTAAATCTGTGAATTTTATCAATAGAAAGTTCATTTACAAAATAAAGCACCTGGAGCCCCGAGTCACAGCCTGTTATTGAGCATCACTGCTGAAAAGTCAACCAGCAGAGGCTCAACAAGTATTTCATTAGAGATCCCATCTCTGAACCAACAGCAAGGCTGTAAGGTGGCCACTTCTTCTCTGTGTACCCCATCCAGATACTCTTCTCTGCTGTTCAGATGAACTAAAGAACATGAAAACCATGGTTCAAACTAAGGCAACACCTTCTGCAGCCAAGCCCACACCAGCACCATTCTGCAGGCCTTGTGAGAGGCTTTGAGGACTAAAGCTATCATCTCCACCTTTCCAGTTCTTAGCTTCGATGAAGTTCTTTCTTCCTAAATCCAGAAGGAATACACCAGGAACAATTCTGATCACCTGTGTTGTTCCTAAGGGTTAACAAGCAAAGAGTGTAAATCATTACTTAATTAGGAGTTGAGGGGAGCGGGATGGGAGCATCATTAGGCAAACAAAGCAAAGCAAAGGTAGACAGGATGTGGGGAGGCTGTTGGTCATTGCTAAAGGCTCCTTCTTCAGCTTGAGCAGGAAAAGCAATAAAGAGCAAAAAGGATTTAGCATGAACATATCCTGTCTCTCTAAAGATCTGCTGAACTCAGTAGCAAGGTCCCTCAAAGTAGCAAAGGGATACAGTTTCTATCAAAAACACCCTGTGCTTTTTCCTTAGTCCCCATCTGAGTTGATGGAATTTTAGTGCAGCTGCTGAGACCAAGGCAATCCAAACTGACAGCAGGAAGATCTTCAGCAAGTGGTTCTTTGAGAAGTATCTCTCGAGCCCTTGAAGTGCAACAGATTGGTCACTGCTTGTTTGTGATTGAGAGTATAAGAAGGATATGGAACTGTTGGAATGAGTCCAGAGGAGGCTGTGAGGATGATCTAAGGGCTGGAGAACCTCTGCTATGAGGACAGGCTGAGAGAGTTGAGGTTGTTGAGAAGACTTGGAGGAGAACTCATAGTGGACTTTCAGTACTGAAAGGGGCTACAGGAAAGCTGGGGAGGGGCTTTTTACAAGGTCCTGGAGTGACAGGATGAGGGGGAATGGCTTTAAATTTGGAAGGGGGAAGATTTAGATTAGATGTTAGGAAGAAACTCTTCACATTGAGGCTGGAGAGGCCCTGGCCCAGGTTGCCCAGAGCAGTGGTGGCTGCCCCATCCCTGGAGGTGTTCAGGGCCAGGTTGGATGGGGTTTTGAGCCCCCTGAACCACTGGGAGGTGTCCCTGCCCATGGCAGGGGCTTGGAACTGGGTGGGCTTTGAGGTCCCTTCCAACCCAAACCATTCTGTGATTCCATGATTCTCTTGCAGTTTGAGAAAGAAATTCTGAGCTCTTGGAATATTTAACCTGGCTTTTTTCCTGCCACCATCAGTTTTAACTCTATAGAGAGCACTGTGATAGGGATCCAGATGATCCAGTCGTCCCCAGTACTGGCCAGGTAAGCCCCTTTCCCTTTGTTTTTTGTGCCTGGGTTTTTCAGCTCTGGAATACCCAGAGGAAGGTCTGCTGGGTCCAAACCCTCTGCTAATCCTTACCAGAGAGCAATTAAGTAAGCATCCTCCAATCTCTTTTCTTGTTCTCACTTCTGATTAGCTTTTTTTTTCTTTTAATCCTTGAGGTTTACACGTGAAGCTTTGGACCTTTTTCTGTTTTGTGGTATCTGGAAGGTTATTTCTCTGGCTTCTTATTTCATTGCCTCCCAGAGAGCTTTCCATGCCTGTTGAAGTTGACAGGGGGGTTGCACATGCTACAGATTGAGGCTTAAGCATCCCGACTGCCAGGTCGGATATTCCTTTCCCTTTCCAGTTTGGAAAACCTGTAGTAAAAAATAATCATAGAATCACAGAATCATTAAGGTTGGAAAAGACCTCTAAGCTCCCCCAGTCCAACCATCAGCCCAACCCCACTGTGCCTGCTAAACCATGTCCCAAAGTGTCACATCTACACATTGTTTGAACACCTCCAGGGAAAAAACAGGCTGATATTTTCCATTTCTAATGCCTGCCTCAGCTAAGCATAAAATATATCTTCCTAATAGTGTACGTGCAACACGAGTCACTCTGTATTTCCCAGAACAAAGAGCATCAGGAAGGATTTTGTTCATTTGTCTCTAAATTGACACGAGTTTTTGTCATGCTGTTCTGTCAAAAGGGGACATTTAACCTGATAAACTCTGCCATTCCACTACAGATTTTCCTAAGACAACTACAAACAACAGTTCTTTTTTATAAAGAAGCCATTTTTTAAGTGCTTTCAGCAATATGAGTTTTAAACTGAGCTTTAAAAACCATCATTCTAGCTGTGGTGCTGTGTATTGGTCACCTCAGTGACCTGTACTGATGCAACAAGGACGATGCTTTTCTGCTAAAGCTGGTAATTTTCAGGAAACCTTAATTTATTATCTCTCAGTACTAAAACAAGTGTACAACATGAGAGCCTGTATCTTGGGGAAGCTTTTAATTTTAAGGTATTCTGTTTTCAAGAGTATATTCTTACTCATCCAAAGCAGTGGGACCAGCAGGGCAAGGGAGGGGATTCTATCCCTCTGCTCCACTCTGGTGAGACCCCACCTGGAGCCCTGTGTCCAGTTCTGGAGTCCTCAGCACAGGAAGGACTTGGAGCTGTTGGAGAGAGTCCAGAGGAGGCCACGGAGATGATCTGAGGGCTGGAGCACGTCCTGTACGAGGAGAGGCTGAGAGAGTTGGGGTTGTTCAGCCTGGAGAAGAGAAGGCTGTGGGGAGACCTTAGAGCAGCCTCCCAGTATTGAAAGGGGCTCCAGGAAAGCTGGGGAGGGGCTCTTGATCAGGGAATGCAGGGACAGGACAAGGGGGAACGGGTTTCAGACATTTGAAAGTCCTTATTTCAGCCCCAAAGAATGTTTTGTAATAATGAAGTAACATCCTGCTCGGGCTGATTGCTGGTGTGTCATCTTCTCAGACATGGACTCCCAAGTATGTCATTTGGTCACCCTCTGTTACCCCAGGAGGGGATGCATTAACACTGTGTCCATAAATCATTGTAAGGAAAGGCACTGTTATTGCAGTGGAATCAGTTGGTGTTCTGTGGGCAGTGTGTGAAGGGTGCAAGAATTGCCTGCTGGTAGGTGGAGAACTTAAGAACCAAGTGTCTTCAGCCAAGCCAATAATGGGAAGGGATGGAGCCAGACTCATGCAGACATTGGCTTTGAGGTCCCTTCCAACCCAAACCATTCTGTGATTCTTTGGTCAAGTCATTCACTGCAATAACACTTGGAGTGGTGCTGCCCTTACACGAGTCCTTCTCCCTGCAGTATCTTGAACAACAATCTCATGCGCTCTTTATTCCTGCGCAGACAGAAATTCTTGGAAATTCAATACAGAGCTCCTGGTCAGGGTCTGTCTGTGTGTTTGAGAAGGCTTTGTTTCCAAATTCAAAGTCTTTCATCTTTGTTTTGTCCTGCACTGCTCCGTGCTGTGCTGTTCACTTACCCACTGCAGAAGAAGGTAACTGTCTGTAGAAATTGTATGTGCTCACATAGCTTGTGACCCACTCGGGATTGTGACAGGATAGAAAGGACTACATGGATATATTGGGATGCTGGTGGTGAACTACGAGGGTCCCTCATGAATATACCTCATTATGCTCAGGTGCTCTCAGCTGCCGTAGCCTTTCACCTGCCAGGGTGAAATTTTTCATACTTCTTCTTTGCCAGGTTTGGAGAAGTTTTAAACCAAAGCAATCCAGGCTGTTTTGCATGGGAGGACAGAGGTGATGGCTTTCCATTATTAACAGCAACAAACACTCTTGTTACCTTTTCTGAGTATCCCTGCAGCCAAAACAGCTTCAGCTTTGAATGTACAAGTTGCCATGGAAACAGCCCGTGGAGGGAAGGCTTTTTTTCCATGTGAGGGTTGTTTCTCTTATTTAGAAAAAGTATGTTCCCCCTCGTGAGTTTTATGTAGGCAGCAAGATGATTAAAAATCCCTGTTACTCTGAGCAGAAAGCAGACACCAGCAGCAGAATCACAGAATGGCTTTGGTTGGAAAAGACTTTTAAGATCATCAAGTCCAACCATCAATCCAGCCCTGCTGAGTCCACCAGACCGTGTCCCCAAGTGGGACATCTACTTATCTTTTAAACCCCTCCAGGGATGGTGACTCAATCACCTCCCTGGGCAGCCTCTGCCACTGCTTGACAACCCTTCAGTAAAGAAATTCCTCCTAACATCCAACCTAAACCTCCCCTGGTGCATCTTGAGGCCATTTCCCCTTGTCCTCTCGCTGGCTGCTATGGAGAAGAGACCAACCCCTATCTCACTACAACCTCCTTTGAGGGAGTTGTAGAGAGCAATGAGATGTCCCCTCAGCCTCTTCTTCTCCAGGCTAAACAGCCCCAGGTCCCTCAGCTGCTTTGCATAAAGCTTGTGCTCCAGACCCTTCCCCAGCTTTGTTGCCCTTCTCTGGACATGCTCCAGCATCTCGATGTCCTTCCTTCCAAAACTGAGCACAGTATTTAAGGAGTGTCCTGGTTTGCAGCTGCTTTGCCATCCCTGCAGCACTGCTGTTCAGTGTTGCTGGGTTACAGGCTTCTCTGATACTGAGGATCGAACTCTGCCACCAGATTCTGGGTATGTTCTTGTCATTTCTTGATGCTAAGTGAGTGTTCAATGCAGAGCAAGAAACCTGGGAAGAATGAACCCCCCTCTGCTAAGAGGAGCCTGCAGGCCAATGGCTGCATGGTGGAAGGTGCTGGCAGTCCTCTCCTGATGCTTGACACCAGGTCCATTAGGCCCATCCCAGGTGCCAGCACTGGCCTTAAATAAAATTCAGGGAGGTGCAATGAACACCCTGCAGTTACTCAGTTTTTTGTATCATCTCATGAGTGCAGTTCTCAAGTAAATCCTGCCCATGAGGAGTTATATCAATATTCCCTGACAGACAGACAGACAGCAGGGCTGAAGTCACTTGGTCTGTCCAGCCTAGAAAAGAGGAGACTGAAGGGAGACCTCATCATGGTCTGCAGCTTCCTCACAAGGGGAGGAGGAGGAGCAGGTGCTGGGCTCTCTCTGGAGCACTCGCTGATCAAGAGCCCTCCTCAGCTTTCCCGGAGCCCCTTTCAGTACTGGGAGGCTGCTCTAAGGTCTCCCCACAGCCTTCTCCTCTCCAGGCTGAACAATCCCAACTCTCTCATCCTGGCCTAATATGGGAGAAGCTCCAGCCCTCGGATCATAGAGTCATAGAATCGTTTGGTTGGAAAAGACCTTTGAGATCAAGACCCATGAGTCCAACCACACCTGTCCACTACCACATCCCTGAGCACCTCATCTACCTGTCTTTCAAACACCTCCAGGGATGGGGACTCCACCCCCTCCCTGGGCAGCAATTCCAGCGCCTGGGAACCCTTTTGGTGAAGAAATATTTCCTAATATCCAATATAAACCTCCACTGGTGCAACTTGAGGCCATTTCCTCTCATCATCTTCTACCCCAAGTCTTTTGAGGAAGGAAACGAGGTGTCCATGTGCTCCCTGCTGGGCTTTTCCACCCGCACTGAGCCCCTCCTGATGACAGCACAAGATTGCACAGTCCGAGGGCTCTGAACTTGAAGGGCTCCAAATGGATGGCAAGTGGTGAGTAGGAAAGAGCACAGCAGATCTTGCTGCGATGGTGATTTACTGAGGTGTGTGCTTTGAAACAGCCTGAATGCTCTTGATTGTTCCTACACAATCGACCTGATTCTCAAGAGGGGACCAGTCCTGTGAGCTTCACTGGAGACAGCAGGAGCTGCCAGAGCCCTTCCTTGTAGATGAGACCTAAGAATCAAAGGCAGTGAGAGTTTTGCTCTGTCATTGCCACTCAAATCTCAATGCGTTTGGAGTTCAAACAAGTCTTGATATTTATTTTTTTTAGTTAGTTTTAAGTTTTTCTTTCTTTTCTGAGCTGCAGCTGCTTCAGAGTTTAAAGGATTAGAAGCCTGAAATGCTGGAAATCTCACAGGAAAACTTGCTCTTAAAATCTCCAGCTCTGAATTAGATGAAAATCTGCTTCCTTGAACTCATTATTTTTTGTTAAATCTTTCTGCAGTGGGCACTTCCTGGCTAAGTATGAAAGATTGCTTGGTGTTTGGGTATGAAGTCAGGTCACTGAGAAGTAACTGGACAGCTTGAATCATAAGCTTCACTCCATGTCTTTGCAGGCATTTGGGTTCATCAAAGCATGGTCAGGAATTAGTCCTGCCAGGGCGTCTGTCGGGCTGTGAAACAGCAGTGTCAGCTGTGTTTCTGTGTGTGTTACCTTGCTGCCAGTCAACAAAACCATGGAAGGTGCTGTGTAAGAGAACATGGATCTGGTTTATGCCCTGAGTTGCTGATGGTCTTCATGTGAGATCTTAGGGAGAAATGTTCTCCTGTGAGGGTGGGGAGGCCCTGGCCCAGGTTGCCCAGAGCAGTGGTGGCTGCCCCATCCCTGGAGGTGTCCAAGGCCAGGTTGGATGGGGCTTTGAGCCCCCTGATCCGGTGGGAGGTGTCCCTGTCCATGGCAGGGGGTTGGAACTGGATGGGCTTTGAGGTCCCTTCCAACCCAAACTATTCTGTGATTCTCTGATTTTCATAGCAATTGAGAGATGGTAGAAAAAGTAAAGACCACACATGAAGATTCTGGAAACTGGTTGAGGAAAAGGCTATGAAGATGCTGGAAATGGAGAAAAGAAACTTTTGGAAGGAGAATAAGGAGTCACCAGGGAAGACTCAAAGAGAAGGGTAAGCAGACAGAATAGGCTTGTATCTATCAAGGTGAGAACCATAACAATATGTTGAACGTCTGGCAGTGCCGCTCCTAAGAACGCTTGAAACACTGAAAATAAAGACAAGAAAATGACTGGATAATTTAATGGAGGAACATATCCTTCCCAGTTATATTAAGAAAAGAATGTGGGATAAGGCAGACACCTTTCTAAATGGCTAAATGGAGCTTTGGGACACTGTACTGCTAAGTGCCAGATTCCAGTCAGTCCCAGAGCAAGGCAGACAGACACACAGACAACGTGCCAACCAGCAAAGAGGTGATCCTCAAAAACCCCAGCTCACCCACAGGGTTTCAGAACACCAGTAAGGCATGTGATGACCACCCTGGGACAGGACCATCCCAGTGCTGTGCCTGGACTGCAGGCACTGGATTGGGGATTGAACGATGCGATGGCTGAGATGTCCATGGCAAGGTACGTTCTTCTGTTTCTTGGGGTAAATCTTCATTGCACTTTCTGATTACAACTTGATTCTGTTACCTGAAATCAGTCAGAAGCCCTCCTGAAACCAATTACTTTGTTTAGAAAGGAGACATTGCTTTCCATCTGTGCAGGGTGAAAGATCTTCCACAGATCTACCACACCTACTGAAGACCCCAAAGGCCTTTCTATATAAAACTGATGCTCAAAATCCCACCTAGCTCCCACAGTTGTTACACCGATCTAGTACAGATAATAATATATATAATGCAATACATAATATTATATATGGATTATACAGATAATACATTAGGTCATACAATTCTACTTTAACACAAAACTGCTTATTTCCTTTCCACACCCTTGGTTAGGATAAGGATGTCCTTCAGGTGATGCTTACACAATCAGGAATTCTCCCTGTCTGATATCCCTTTCCTTGTTTCAACACTCATTTTCAACCTTTAGTCCATTAACTACTGAGTTTATAATTTTCTTAAGACCTAGTGTCTGCACCCCTGAGCAGAGGCCAGGATGTTTATGGAAGATATTTAAGTGCCTGCATCTCTGGGCAGATACTAGGATGTTTGTAGACAGTAAATGAGGTACAAAATACATGCTTCTTATCCCCTTGGGTCACGTTTCTTCCTTGAAATCCCTTTGATGTCTCTTGCCATGCGCCTCCTGACACTTCTTTCGTTCTTCAGACACAAGGTGTGACCTGCTCAGCAGGTCTCTGACACTTGAGAGGAAACTTCTCTGCCATCAGTCCCTTATTGCTGCTGTGAACTTGTGGGCAGGCCACGTGTTGCTCCTACCTTTGCTGTGGAATTGGCTGTATCCCTGCTGGCTTGTGGTTGGGGCACCACCTGGCACAATGCCTCATTTTAATCCTGGTTTTCGGGGTCGCACTGGCAAGATTCATCCCACCACAGCACAGGGGCAGTAATCAGACTGTAATCCAGGAAACTGTGCCTTGAGGAAGAAGGGAAGGCCCTGTAGGCTTCAGATCCTCCCTTCCTCCAGGGTGTTTGTCCGGCTTTCTCCCAGAACAATGTGTGAGCAACCCTTCTGAAGATGACTCATAAAATCATGGAATGGTCTGGGTCAGAAGGGACCTCAGAGCCCATCCAGTTCCAACCCCCCTGCCATGGGCAGGGACACCTCCCACTGGATCAGGGGGCTCAAAGCCCCATCCAACCTGGCCTGAATCACCTCCAGGGATGACGTTGTTGCTTCAGTTTCAAACTCCAGCTCTGCCACCTGGACTGTAATAAAAGCACAACACAGAATCCTGTGATTCAACAGGGATCATATCTTTTTCTGATGCCATTCTCTCCATTTCCCTCCAAGTTTTATATGGGATGAGTTTGGCCCTAGTGATCTCCGATGTCCTGACAACAGCCCTGGCCACAGAAACTGAGGAGTTCTGCACGGCACAGATGGATCTGGGAGGGAAGCCAGCTGGGAAGTGCACTGAACTGTAAGCAGTGACATGTACAGTAAAATCATTTTTTGGGGAATTTAGGCACAGGGAAATATTTGAAGAAGACAGACAGTGAACCAAACTGCTGCCATCACAGGACCCAAGCCTCTCTAGAGATATAGAAAAGTTCAGGTCACTCAGTATTTTTACTGTTTCACATTTATGCTCCCTGGCCATCAATATAGGAGCCTCTTGGAATGATTTCTGAGTAGAAAAGAAAGCAAAGTGGCCACATTTCACAGTCCTCCTGTGCCCAGGGAACAGCAGAAATTGCTGGAGAAACAGGGTGTCCTCCCTGCCCCATCCAGTACCAAGGGGCTGCGATCACTCGAGGAGGCACTGGTGTTTCTGGATACATAATCACAGCCAAACCTCAGGGTGAACCTCTGAACCTCCTTCAGCTTGGCCAGTGATTCTCATAAGTGATGTTTGCTTCTACTGCCACGAGAAGTCTTTCATTCTCCCCAGCTGGCATCGGAGATAAGGGACTAAATCCCCCAGACAGGGAATCATTGCACAGCTCTGTCATGTGTTACTTCAGTCTCCTGATCAAAGTCTTTCTCTTCTTCCTGACTGATCTCAGATATAATGCAAAATAATCCGTGAGGAATTTCAAGTGTGGCTCTGCAGTTCAGCTCGTATTCCAGGCTGTTGCCCTTCATTTTCCAGAGCTGTCCTGTTAGGCCAGATTGATGATGGCTTATTATTCCATCAGGGAATGCTCTTGGGATGCACTAGGAGTTGGCTAGGGATTACAAAAGAGAACTTTCACTAAGATGTCCATTGCTGATCCTTTTGCCCCAAACTAATTAATACTAGGATATGTTCACTGACATCACAGCTTGCTGGCAGAACTGCTCCAGTCCAGTGGTCACAGCCTCGGGCAGAACAGCAGCAGTTTATGGTGCTGCCCATTATTAGTCAAGTGCCACCCACACCTGGGGTCATTGAGCCAGAGTTACCTCACCTGTCACTCTGGCATGAGCCGAGGATGTGCTTGAGTCAGAATGGTTTGGGTCAGAATGGACCTTAAAGCCCAGTTCCAACACTGACACCTCCCACTGGATCAGGGAGCTCAAAGATCCATCCAACCTGGCCTTGAACACCTCCAGGGATGGGGCAGCCACCACTGCTCTGGGAAACCTGGGCCAGGGCCAACCTCCCCTCACAGGAAAACATTTCTCCCTAAGATCTCATTTAATCTCCCCACTTTTGTCTGAAAACTGTTCCCCCTCGTCCTGTCCCTGCACTCCCTGATCAAGAGCCCCTCCCCAGCTTTCCTGGAGCCCCTTTCAGTCCTGGGAGGCTGCTCTAAGGTCTCCTCACAGCCTTCTCTTCTCCAGGCTCAACAACCCCAACTCTCTCAGCCTGTCCTCATACAGGAGGTGCTCCAGCCCTTGGATCATCTCTGTGGCCTCCTCTGAATTTGCTCCAACAGCTCCATGTTCTTCCTAATGTCTAAAGATTTTCTTCCTAATGTCTAAACAAAGCACATTAAAACTTAGAACCAGTGCACATTGGAACAGACAAACATGGAAAGATCATGGAGTCCCAGTGGAAGAAGTTATGAGTTGGCTGTCCTTTGAGACAGAAGGAAAACCATCTATATTCAGTTTGCCTTCTCCTGAATTTTGCCATTGTCCCTGTACATAAAACCACCCAGGATTTCACCAGACTATATTTTACTGTGAATGTGTAATTACAGAGTCATCCTGCTGTCATTTGCTGTCACTCAGTGAGCTGAAGCTCATCACACACCGCTGGTGACAAATAACCTGCCATTTTTCATCCCTGTTCCCCAGGGTGCTTCCCCTGGCAGCGGGATGACTCAGCTCTGTCCTGTTGATGGCATGAGCACAGGATTGCACAATAATATAATCAGTCACTTTTTTAAAAAGGGCAAATGTATGCAGCCACTTGGAAGAAGAAAGCAAAGTGCAGCCTCAGATTCTTTGCATTACAGTGGGAAACAAAGCATGAGTAAGATGCTTAGAACTGTAATGAAGCAATAGACTCAAATCCACAGATTGGCCCAGCACGCAGGAGGAGGCTCTCACAGAGACAGCACAGAAGAATCCTCAAGTATTTTTTCCACTGCAAGCCCTAGGGAATCATGGAATGGTTTGGGTCGGAAGGGACCTCAAAGCCCATCCAGTTCCAACCCCCTGCCATGAGCAGGGACACCTCCCACTGGATCAGGGGGTTCCAAGCCCCATCCAACCTGGCCTTGGACACCTCCAGGGATGGGGCAGCGACCACTGCTCTGGGCAACCTGGGCCAGGGCCAACCCCCCCTCAGAAGAAAACATTTCTGCATAAGATCTAGTCTAAATCTCTCATCTTTTAGTTTAAAACCATTACTCCTTGTCCTGTTGCTACAGGCCCTGCTAAAAGGTTTTTGCCCATCTTTCTTAGCAGCCCCCTTTCAGTACCGGAAACCGCAATCAGGTCTTTTTCTTCTCCAGGCTGAACAACCCCAACTCACTCAGTCTCTCTTCATAGGAGTGGCGTTCCCAGCCTTTGACATTCTCCATGGCCTCCTCTGGACTCGCTCCAACAGCTCCAGGTCCTTCCTGAGGACTCCAAAACTGGACACAGGGCTCCAGGTGGGGTCTCACCAGAGTGGAGCAGAGGGGCAGAATCCCCTCCCTCCCCTGCTGGTCCCACTGCTTTGGGACACGGGTGGTTTCTGGGCTGCAAGTGCACATTGCTGGCTCATGTCCTGCTTCTTATCCACCAGCACCCCCAGGTCAACATCCCTCCTTAATATGTTCTCTAACAAGAAGTTATCTCCAAAAGCCCCTCTGTTTACCCTTACATAACCACTGGCTGTCAGGAAAAGGTCCAGCTCGTTTTCTCACCAAAAAGATGCTGCATACAAAGTGCAGAAGTAGATACTGAAATCTGAGCTCGCTAAGAAATCGGAAAAGACAATTTTCTAAGTTTGGCAGGGGAAAACCCCAGAGGAGATTCTGTCTGCAGCCAAGCAAAGCTCAAGTTTGGCTCCAGTCCTGAATTCTGTCCCTTTCTGACATTTTCCAAACACCACCTCAGTTCTCTGGATGCTGCTAACATCCTAATATCATCCTGCATTCAAGTACCAGCCCTATTATAGAGTTCTTGGCATGTTTTCAATAGCTTTCCTAAACCCACATCCAAATTCACTCTGGTGGGTTTCAGTAGCTTGCTGAGAGGCAGATAATCCTCCCTTTGTCACCGTGGATTGAGCCCTGTCGCAGAAAAAGAACAACTCCATTGCATCAAAGAAAAATAGTTAGGAATGAATTTGCCACTGCTGACAAGCTTGACTGGGTCAGCCTTTGTGTGCTGGAACAGAGGGTTTAAGACCCTGAAACATGTTGGTATTGCAAAGAAAATTGTCTTCAGTCTCTTTGCCATACACACTGTAATGCGGGAGCTCCCTTGTGTTCTGTGTGGTTAGATCACTTCTTACTCTGGAGAAAAAGAACCTGTCAGATCCTTACGAAGTACCTGCTCTGCTGGATCTGATTCATAGAATCATGGAAACGTTTGGGTTGGAAGGGACCTCAAAGCCCATCCAGTTCCAACCCCCCTGCAATGGACAGGGACACCTCCCACTGGATCAGGGGGCTCAAAGCTCCATCCAACCTGGCCTTGAACACCTCCAGGGATGGGGCAGCCACCACTGCTCTGGGCAACCTGGGCCAGGGCCTCTTCACCCTCACAGGAGAACACTTCTCCCTAAGATCTCATCTTAATCTCCCCTCTTTCAGCTGAAAACCATTCCCCTCCTCCTGTCCCTGCACTCCCTGATCGAGAGCCCCTTCCCAGCTTTCCTGGAGCCCCTTTCAGTACTGGGAGGCTGCTCTAAGGTCTCCCCACAGCCTTCTCTTTTCCAGGCTGAACAACCCCAACTCTCTCAGCCTGTCTTCATAGGTTTCAGTGTGATCTCTTTTTTCCTGTTGTAGAAGAGGTCTCAGTGCCCTGACCTGTTTCCAGGTGTAGAAAGAGAGACAGCCAGATGCAGCCCTCAGCAGTGCCAAGGAGAAAGCAGCCATTCCCAGCTGTCTGTCATTGATTCCTTCATACAGAGCTTTAATCCAACTGGGAGCCCAGAGTGCAGTGGAGACTGTTAAAATACAGTTCCAGGAGACAAATTCCCACCTGACTGCACGGCAAAGGACAATAGCCACCTCCTTAGGGAAGTCCAGGATCTGTGAGATTTGAAGACTGAGGGGCTTTATTCTTCACAAACAGAGCTGCATGCATACTGCAAACCGTTATTTGCAGGGATTTGTTTGAGCCTGTAAACACATCTGATTTGGCCTTGCTCAGACTCCTCTCAGGGTCACACTCCACGAATGTTCATGCCAGGGAGTTCTCAGTTCTGCAGAAGTCAGATTTACAGCTGTTTTCTCAAGTTCAGGCAGCAAGTGAGTTTTATATGAGCATGCTTAATGATGTTCAGGGTGACTGCTTCCACTCGGGGGTAGAAACAACGCCACTGCATGAGAAGACGATTGAAAACCAAGATGTGCAGCTCAAACTGCCAGGTGAGAGCGATCTTGTAAAACACAACGCATCTGAGAAACTCCACCACCCGCTCCCAGCTGTTCCCCAGAAAAGAGAAACCTCAGCACTGTGTGAAGTCTTTGTTATGGAAGGATCCAATGCATTTCTGAGAGCAGCAAAGCAGATGAAACTGTGTGTTCCTCAGGGTGCTTTCTAAACTCTGCTGGAAGTGGCCACAGGTGCCAGGTGATTCCATCAGAGTTGTTAGGATGACAGTTTGTATTCTTTCCATTAGAAGCATCTAACTAGAGCAATTGGGAAGGAAAACAACCCTCTCTGCTGAACATTCACATCTCCACAGTGATTTTCCATCTCTGCAAGCGATGCTTTAATTAACTAAAAACCTTCTGGCTCTGAGCAGGTTGGAGGTGATGTCCTGCAGCCCCATCACAGCATGATCAGCAGACTATTAATCTGAAGTGAAGCAACACAACTGGGGAGTCTAAAAATACCAGGGACACCTGAGCTACTCCATGTGACAGTGCTGAATTTAGTGGAGGAGAGGGGTGGCCCGGGCATGCTCTTCCAGACCCTTCACCAGCTACATTGCCCACCTCTGGACACACTCCAGGTGTCAGGGATGTGGTGGTGGATCAGTGCAGCAGTCCAGGGTTGGGAAATCTGTCCAACACCAAACAGCCTGAGGTTACCACTAGTGAAGGGAATGTGAGAGTATCTCTGCTGCCCCCTTTTTCCTTCTTATGTTCTCTCTAATAAACACTCTTTTAATCATCACCTGATGAACTCCAGGTGCCTCTCATGCTGGGATCCATAACAGGCATTTGCACCAGCACATTACATGGATATCACCCATGCTGTAACAATTAAAAACTAAATTCTCAGGCTTGATACAAGGTCATCCTCCTGAAGGAAATTTCCCAGCAAATTAAGCGTTTAGATTCCCATGAACACCTGGGGAAACGCTGCTGCCCTTGGGTTTGTGAGATGCTGTGAATATTCATTGCAGAGGGAGCAGCAGGTGAATAGCAATTACAGCAGTTCCTTGGGGTTGATCTTGGGTATCCACCAGAGACAGCTTTGAGATTAAAATATACAGAAAAATAAACCAAGCATCCTGTCTTGGCTCAGCCATGGTGTGGCAGCAGGAGCAGGAAAGGGAGCGTTCCCCTGCACTCAGAGCTGGTGAGGCTGCATCTCGAATCCTGGGTTCAGTTTTGGGCCCCTCAGTACAAGAAGGACCTTGAGGGGCCGGAGAAGGGCAGAGAAGGGCATGGAGCTGGGGAAGGGTCTGGAGAACACGGGTTCTGGGATAAGCTGAGGGACCTGGGGCTATTTAGGCTGGAGGAGGCTGAGGGGAGACCTCATTGCTCTCTGCAGCTCCTGGAAAGGAGGTTGTGGTGAGGTGGGTGCTGGGCTCTTCTCCCAAGTAACAGGGGACAGGATGAGAGGAAATGGCCTCAAGTTGCTGCACAACCGTGCAGCTTTTGTGAGTTTGTGACGCAGCGACACTCCTTTCCACAGCTCTGTCAGCTGCTGGATCACAGGAGCTACTCCTGGTCAGGGAAGGCTGAGCGATGCTGGCTGAGATGGAGATGTGTCCAGTGCCGAGCATGTGCCCGGGTGCTGGAGGCTTTGCTCTGGGTGGGGCAGTGCTGGCCCTCGGGCTGGATCTGGTTTAGGTGTCGTTGCTGGGACTGCTGGTGCAAACGAAGCTGCTCCAGTCACCTGGTGATTCTGGTGAGCACAGCCCTGCAGGTGGAATTGGTGCAGATTGGCCCCAGCCAGGGGCTTTTCTCACACTGAGTATTTGCACGCAGCAGCTCCAAAGGCCTTTTGAGCACCATGGCTGTGGCCTGCTGTGCCATTTATCCTTCAGGGAGAGCTCTGCCACAGCAACAATGGGGTGCTGGAAGAGGTTTAGGTTGGATAACAGGAAAAATTCCTTTACTGACAGAGTGGTGACGCCCTGGCAGAGGGCGCTCAGGGCAGTGGTGGAGTCTCCATCCCTGGAGGGGTTCGGTGAGCCTGTAGAGGTGGCACCTGGGGACATTGTTTAGCAGGCACGGAGGGGCTGGCTGATGGCTGGACTAGCTGAGCTTGCAGGGCTTTTCCAACTCCAATGATTCCATGACTCTGTATTTCTAACCTAGGAGGGCTTGCTCTGCCCAGGGTCGGGTGTCTCTGGTTCCCTGTTCCCCAGGGGATCGCTGTGTCCCTGCCACGTGCTGAGCCCTGCACTGATACCAGTGCTGGCGGCACCGCACATTGAGGGAAAACGAGTGAATTTTACCCAAATATTCCAAGAGTTTCGTGGACACTGGAGAGGTCGCGAGGTCCCCGCAGCAGGGTAAGGCCGCACTGGGGCCGAGTGATGATGAGAACCAGCGCTTCGCTGCGGGACCTCCCCGCACCCAACATGGCGGCCCCGCCCTCACCCAGCTCTGCAGCGCATGCCCGTATGCAAGAGGCAGCCCTGCCCGTACCCAGTATGGCGGCGCCTGCACTCGCCCGAGAGAACGGCGCCTGCCCGCACTCAATATGGCGCCTTGCCCTCGCCGAAGATGGCGGCGCCTGCCCTCACCCAGGATGGCGCGGCTCTCGCGAGGCCGCGGCGGGGCGGGCGCAGCCTGAGCAGATGGCGGCGCGGGGCCCCGGCGAGCTGGGCTGAGCCCGGGGGAGGCGGGCGGTGCCGCCATGGAGCACATCACCACCCCCAAGGTAAGAGCCGCGGCGGGGTCCCTGCAGCGGGGGGAAACCTGGGGGCTGCTCTGCAGAGGGGTCTGGATCCGTGGGCTGTGACCAACGGGATGAAGCTCAGCAAGGCCGAGTGCCGGGTCCTGCACTTGGGACACAACAACCCCAGGCATCGCCCCAGGCTTGGGGAAGAGCGACTGGGAAGCTGCCCCGTGGAAAAAGACCTGGGGGTGTTGGTCGACAGCAGCTGAACGTGAGCCAGCAGTGGCCCAGGTGACCAAGAAGGCCACCAGCATCCTGGCTTGGATCAGCCATGGTGTGGCAGCAGGAGCAGGGAAGGGATCGACCCCTGCACTCGGCGCCGGGTGAAGCTGCACCTCGAATCCTGGGTTCAGTTTTGGGCCCTCAGTACGAGAAGGACCTTGAGGGGCCGGAGCGCGTCCAGAGGAGGGAACGGAGCTGGGGAAGGGTCTGGAGAACAGGGGTTCTGGGAGGAGCTGAGGGCCCTGGGGCTGTTTAGCCTGAGGGGAGACCTCATCGCTCTCTGCAGCTCCTGGAGAGGAGGTTGGGGTGAGGTGGGTGCTGGGTTCTTCTCCCAGGTGACAAGTGATGGGATCAGAGTTGCACCAGGAGAGGTTTAGATTGGATATTAGGGAAAACTTCTTTATGGGAAGAGTGGTGAAGAACTGGCAGAGGCTGCCCAGGGCAGTGGTGGAGTCTCCATCCCTGGAGGGGTCCAATCATCACGTGTTTGTGGCACTTGAGGACATGGTTTAGCAGGCACAATGTCGTTGGACTGACAGTTGGACTGGATGGGCTTAGAGGGCTTTTTCCAACCTCAGTGATTCCATGATTCCATGGTGCTGACCAAAGGCTGATTCAGGTAGAATTCTTGTAAACGTTGTTTTACCAAAGCGTGGAGATTCCCTCGGTCTGAGTAAGTGAATCAAAAGTTTCCCTAAAGTGAAAGGAGAGCTCTGGGAAGGCTCTCCTCGACAGCCAAAACCCCCTGTGGTTACTTCAGGCAGCTGTTGGTCTGTTTGTTTACTTATTGATGCCATGAAGGTTGCTGGTTGGGTATTTTGCCTTGGTTTATGCTCAGGGCTCTCAGTTTGGGGTGGCTCCTTCCCTGCGTTGCTCTGCGGGGTCTCCTTTTCTCTAGAGATCTGAAAAAGGGTGATATTCCATATAAGAATTAAATGTGCTGAAAACCAGGACACGATAGGAAGACAGACAGCCGAGGGCTTTGCTCTTCAGGTACCTTTGCTGCCGTTTGCCATGGTTTCTCTCAGCCCAGTGCCCCTGTACGGACCCTTTCATTGTCAATCCCACAACTAATTTATCATCTATGGTTAAACTGTTCATTTTCATTGTGCTTCCATATTTTTTCCCGTTATTTTTGCTTAATGATGACACAAGAAAATGCATCTGCATTCATTAAGCAGGAAATAGGCCAGGAGGAAATCTATCAAACAATGTAAAATACTTTAAAATTAATATTATATTATGTATGTTTTTAAAAATTGTTGTGATTAATTAACTTCATGCGGTTTATGAAATGCATTTATGTGTCTGGGAAGTGTGTTGCAAGAAGTAGCTACGGAAGCCTTTTCATAGTGACTGAGCAGCTGGAGAGGGCTGGTCCTGTCACAGCAGCACTGGGGTTGAAACAAAGAAAAGCCAACCATGTCCTGGGCTGCATCCAGAGCAGTGGGACAAGCATGGTGAGGGAGGGGATTCTGCCTCTCTGCTCCGCTCTGCTGAGACCTCATCTGAAGCCCTGTGTCCAGTTCTGGAGTCCTCAGCACAGGAAGGACCTGGAACTGTTGGAGTGAGTCCAAAGTTGGCCACGGAAATGATCCAAGGGCTGGAGCACCTCCTGTACAAGGAGAGGCTGAGAGAGTTGGGGTTGTTCAGCCTGGAGAAGACAGCGAGACTTTAGAAGACAGGGAGACTCCACAGGGAGACCTTAGAGCAGCCTCCCAGTACTGGAAGGGGCTCCAGGAAAGCTGGGGAGGGGCTCTTGATCAGCAAGTGCAGGGACAGGACGAAGGGGAAGGTTTTTAAGCTGAAAGAAGGGAGATTGAGATGAGATCTCAGAAAGAAATGTTTTGCTGTGAGGGTGGGGAGGCCTTGGCCCAGGTTGCCCAGAGCAGTGGTGGCTGCCCCATCCCTGGAGGTGTTCAAGGCCAGGCTGGATGGGGCTTTGAGCCCCCTGATCCAGTGGGAGGTGTCCCTGTCGATGGCAGGGGGTTGGAACTGGATGGGCTTTGAGGTCCCTTCCAACCCAAACCATTCCATGATTACACTGAACACAGAAAATCTTTTCTTTTCTACTTCTTTGTCTTATTACTTTTTCAGAGTAACAAACTATGATCACCTTGGCTACAAATCCAGCAATCCTGTTACTCACACTGGTCTTAAACATTCGCTGTTTGCTTAACCTTTTTGACTTTAACTGCCGGAGAAATTATCTGACTTCATAGTGCAATCCTGACTTAGGAGTGCAGGAGAGACTTTAATTCTCATGTTTTGCTGTCTGCCTTCCCAAGTTGTCCATCAGTAATTACATGGTTGCTGTTCAGCAGGTTCTTAGATACCTCCTCCATTGAAGTTATATTAATGTCCGCATCCTCTTGTTTACGTTGCAGGTTGAAAATGTGAAGTTACTGGATCGCTATGCAAACAGGAAGGCAGCAAATGGGACATTGTACCTGACAGCGACCCACCTCATCTATGTTGATGCTTCTGCCGATGTCAGAAAGGAAATATGGGTATGTTGGGATACCTGGAGCCTGTTTGAACACAAGTCTAACAGTTGTTGCATATCTCTTATCCAGAATGGACAGGTTTGTGAATTCCAGAGTTGTAATGATCTTTTATAGCATTTTGATGCCAAGTGCTTAACAGAAACAGGAGTTTTTGGAGGACACAAACCCCATGGTAATGTGACTCAATAAAACTCACTGCCTAAATTAGTGTTAGTCCAGGAGCATAGAAAACCTCTCTAGTTTCCTGCCTTGAACTCAATATCCCAAGCCACCACACTTGAATTTACAGCTTTGAAAAGTGCAAAATTAGCACCAAAATTAGCCTTTTTTTACTAACTGCGAAGTAAAACTGGAATCATAGAATCACTGAGGTTGGAAAAGACCTCTAAGCTCATCCAGTCCAACCGTCAGCCCAACCCCACGGCCCTGCTCAACCATGTCCCCAAATACCACGTGTACACGGTTTTTGAGTCCCTCCAGGGAAGGAGACACCACCACTTCCTCAGGCAGCTTCTTCCAGGGGTTCACCACTCTTTCAGTAAAGAAATGTTTCCTAATATCCAATCTAAACCTCCCCTGGTGCAATATATGTTGCATATGGGGGTGGAGGGCAAGCAAAGAAATGGAAATGGAGCTGCACATCGGTCTCTAAAAGTAATTTCTATGCATCTGTATTTTTTCAGCCTTGCTCTCCGTTACCCAGCCTTGGGGTGCACAGTGTGCTCGACATTTGTTTGATAAATGCCCCGTGTTCTGCTGCTGGTTTGATGCAGTAAAGCAGAAGCAGGGGATGGTATTGCAAAAGCTCAGTAGCTGCTTGCACTGCTCGCAGCAGCTTCTGGAAAATGATGTTTGTCTCCCATGTTCCAGATTCTGCATCACCACATTGCGACCGTAGAGAAGCTGCCCCTGAGCACGGCGGGGTATCCACTCCTCATCCACTGCAAGAACTTCCACGTGGCTCACTTTGTCATCGGGCAGGAACGGGACTGCCATGACGTCTATACCTCATTGCTCAAGCTTTCCCAACCAGGTATTGAGGATGGGAGTCTGGTTTGCAGGTCGCTGGAAGGCTCCTCAGCTTGGCTGTTGGTTTTGTGCTGTCAGTAGGGAGGGAGAATGTATGAAATCAGAAGGAGTTTCCACCACGAGATACGATCCGTGTGGGTGCTGCCCTGTGGACCAGGGTGTTTGTTTCCAAACACACACAGAACTTTCCTGGCAGCAGGAATGAGGTGGTCTCCCATCAGGAGCTTCTGAAGACCCGAGCAAAGTTCATTAGCCAGACTGAGACTATCCAGTGTCTCAGATGTTCTTGTTGTAGCACTCATGCTGGGCCTCACATCCCATCCCTGGCCACCATCTGTCCTTTCTGTGACTTGGCTGCTTGCTCTGTGTGTATTTCTGCCCTTTCCAGTTGGTCCAGATATTCACAGAATTCTGGAATCCCACAGATAAAGCTTTAAACATCGGTGTCTTGCATTTGTTTCCCAATAATGCATTTAGACTGCTCTTCAGTGTTTATCCTCTTTCAGTTGTGAAACCCCGTGCTTCACCCTGACTCAGAGTCACTCTTAAGCAGTGTGAGCAGCATATCCTCCAAAGCCTGTGGTCACCTTTGGATGCAGCATTTCAATCTGTCATGGATGAATCTTCAGGCTTATTGTTCTTCTTGCAGGGCAGCATTCCACCAAGTTTCCTACATGGTTTCTGTCTGTGGCAGCTTCTGGTTTTGAGGTGCTCTTTCAGTGGTTGGAGATGGATGTTCTTGCAAGTATGCCTTTTGTAATTGTGTTTTGTACTTATGTTGCTGGTCTAAGGGAAGGCAATTGATAGCCATGGTTTTCTGTGTGGTGGCCAGCATGTAGGGCTGGAATAGAGGTACTGGAGCACAAAGGGTTTCTGCTGAGATTATGGGTTTTTTTAGTTGATAATAGATATATTGATATTAGAGCGAGTCCAGAGGAGGTGAAGGAGATGATCTGAGGGCTGGAGCACCTCCTGTACAAGGACAGGCTGAGAGAGTTGGGGTTCAGCCTGGAAAAGAGAAGGCTGTGGGGAGACCTTAGAGCAGCCTCCCAGTACTGAAAGGGGCTCCAGGAAAGCTGGGGAGGGGCTCTTGATCGGGGGGTGCAGGGATGGGATGAGGGGGAAGGGTTTTGAGCTGAAAGAGGGGAGATTGAGATGAGATCTTAGGGAGAAATGTTTGCTGTGAGGGTGGTGAGGCCCTGGCCCAGGTTGCCCAGAGCAGTGGTGGCTGCCCCATCCCTGGAGGTGTTGAAGGCCAGGTTGGATGGGGTCTTGAGCCCCCTGATCCAGTGGGAGGTGTCCCTGCCCATGGCAGGGGACTGGAACTGGATGGACTTTGAGGTCCCTTCCATCCCATACCACCCCATGATTAAGGCGTATGTCTATTCGCAGCATCTCAACTTGTGCTCTGAGCTTTGGAGTTTCTTCCTTCTGAGGTTCTCATTCCGATGCTGTCCTTGGTGAGTGTCTGGTGTGGTGGTTAAAGGCTGTACTGTTCTTCCAGTTTTGAAAATTAGAGACTTCTGTAGCGTCTGGCAGTGTGGGAGCTGTCCCTGCAGGGGTTCCCTCAGTCTCTTTTGTCTTGAGGTATTTGTGTGATGTGCTGTAGCTCTCACTTCTGTTCTATTTATGGGCTTTAACAGTTCTCTTTTGTTGTTCTGAAGTCTCTGTGTATGATTCCTCCATGTTTTCTTGGCAGAGTGTGTAACTGGTGATGTTTTGCCCCCGTGTGATGGACAGCCGTGGGTTACCTGCCCAGTAACCTGGCTGCTTTATCAGCCTCTGGCAGGCTTTGCTCTGTCCCTGGAGTGCCCACTGGTTTGGGAATCACCTGAATGAATTTGTGGTTGGATTTGCATTTTATAAAGAGAGGGAAAAGGATTGGGCTGGTACAGATGGAGGGAGGAGGAAATTGCTGTTTGTCGAATGCAGCCTGAAGCTTTGGTTGGGCTGGCAGGAATATTTGAGACATCTGTTGAGTCTCAGTGCAGCTCAGAACTCGCTGTTGAAGGATGAACTTAGAGGTGTGCAGGAGCTGTTTTACCAACTCCTCACAGGAAATATGTATTTTAATACATGTTTTCATTTGTGAGTTAATTCTTAGGATATAAATCTCACCTAACGTGCCTGTTCCAGTGAATCCAGTAGCAAATTTGTTCAGGAGAAATTACTACTTTGAATCACAGAATGGTTTTGGTTGGAAAAGACCTTTAAGATCATTGAGTCCAACCATCAATCCAGCCCTGCTGAGTCCACCACCAGACCGTGTCCCCAAGTGGGACATCTACTCATCTTTTGAACCCCTCCAGGAATGGTGACTCAATCACCTCCCTGGGCAGCCTCTGCCACTGCTTGACAACCCTTTCAGTAAAGAAATTCCTTCTAATATCCAACCTAAACGACCCCTGGCAAATCTTGAGGCCATTTCATGTCTGCCTGCAGTGGGAACTGAGTATCGGAAATGCCTGAGGATTTTGATGTGAATTAGCACTCGGTGCTGCCCTGAGTGAAAACCCCTACATGGGAGGTAGAGAAATTTTAAATACCTGTGCTCTTCCATGTGGTGCTTGATTATTTTTCCTTTTAAGGAGTGAGAGTCGGTCTAAGTTTGTGTAGAGCAGTTAAGTATGCAAAGTGATAGAGGAAAAATTCCTGCCTCTGCTTTTTGAGGAGGCAGAAGCTTAAGGAAAACAGCTATTACAGTGCCACTGAGTAGGCAGCACAGTGGCAGAGCCCTTCAGCTTCTCTAGTCAATGATTTCCAACTCTCCTGATCTTTCCTGCCTGGATTATTTCTTTCAGTCCTCGTATCAGTTCTGGTGGACCTGCAGCTCGCTGGCCTGCACATCCACGAGATGGGAAGCGTCGGGCTCTCCATGGGTCTCTATCTTTCTCTAACCAGTTAATTCTTTTCTTTTCTTCCCAGTGAAAGCTGAAGAACTTTATGCTTTCTCTTATAACCCTAAAACATCTAAAGAGAACCGGGAGATTGGATGGAAGCTGATTGATTTAAAGGTGGATTACCAGCGCATGGGAATTCCAAACGACTATTGGGAAATAACGGATGTTAATAAAGACTATGAGGTAATTCTTGCCCAAAGTAGCCATTTACTGCTGTGTTACCTCCTCGTTGCTAATGACATCCTGCAGTCCTTGCTCTGCTGCTTAAGCAGTCATAGAATGGTTTGGGTTGGAAGGGACATTAAAGCCCATTGAGTTCCACCTCCTGCCATGGGCAGGGACAGCTCCCACTGGATCAGGGGGCTCAAAGCCCCATCCAACCTGGCCTTGAACACCTCCAGGGATGGGGCAGCCACCACTGCTCTGGGAAACCTGGGCCAGGGCCTCCCCACCCTCATTGTGAAGAATATCTTCTTAATGTCTAATCTAAATCTTTCCCCTTCCAATTTAAAGCCATTCCCCCTTGTCCTATCACTCCAGGCCCTTGTAAAAAGTCCCTCCCCAGCTTTGCTGTAGCTCCCTTCAGATATGAGAAGGCTGCTTTAAGGTCTCCCTGGAGCCTTCTCTTCTCCAGACTGAACAACCCCAACTCTCTCAGCCTGTCCTCATATGGGAGGTGCTCCAGTTCTTGGATCATCTTCGTAGCTTCATCTGGACTCGCTGCAACAGTTCCATATCCTTCTGTTGGGAATTCAGTGCTGCTGGGGAGCAGCAGACTCACTGGGGTTCAACCAAAGCAGCATTGTCTTGATGCGAAGTTGCAGATAATGATGCTGTGGGAGAACAGAACGGAGCTGCAGAGTTGCCTTGGTTGGCTTTGACCCCCCCCGGCACTTGGTTGTTTCAGTCCTAACTGGCAGCTGGTTTTTTCTTCTCTTTCTCCCCTGCAAGGCCAGGCTGTATCTGAATGACATTAAATGAAAGCATTTCTCAGCTAGGTCACTCAAACTCGCTTCGTATTGTGACCCTTTTTGTTTCTCCTCGTGTTGTGCGCAGTCAGACCTTTCTATCTGAAAGACAAAACCAGCAGCAGCCTGTTCAGTCTTGAATCCCTTCCCCTGCTCTCTGCTCGTTACTCTCCTTTGGGTTGAAGAAGCAGAGGCTTGTGCTTTTGGCGGTGACTGGTGATTTAAATGGCTCTTATCACTGAGTGTCTGAGTTGGGATAGGGTATGCGGAGTGCTTTTTCCATCAGCTGATGATTGCATCTGAACACAGGTGGCTAAAATCATGAACCACTTGGAAGCTTTCCTTGCTGGTGTGTTACTTTCAAGTGCCAGTGCTTTACAATTTCCTCGGGGTTTCTAGCTTATGCTTTAACACTGTCAAGCCTCAAGTAAAGCCAGACTTGGAGAACAGCTTATCAAGGAAGTATGTGCTGAAAAGGCTGTGCTTGTTTGAGCAGAAGGGATAAAGCTGGTTTCAGAGGAGGCTACTTAAGTGCTGTGAGCTCATTTCAAGTTCATAGAATCATAGAATGTTCCGAGTTGGAAGGGACCCACTAGGATCATCGAGTCCAACTCCTGTCCCTGCACAGGACAACCCCAACATTCACACCGTGGGGCTGAGGGCCTTGGCCAAATGCTGCTGGAATATTGTCAGGCTGTGGCCGCTTCCCTGGGGAGCTGTTCCAGTGCTCCACCACCCTTTGGGGGGAAGAACCTTTTCCTCATGTCCAACCTAACCCTCCCCTGGCACATCTTCCTGCCATTCCCTGTTGTCCTGTCATTGGCCACCAGAGAAAAGAGCTCAGTGTCTGCTCCTCCTCCTCCCCTGGTCAGGAAGCTGCAGAGCATGATGAGGTCTCCCTTCAGTCTCCTCCAGGCTGAACAGACCAAGTCACTTCAGCTGCTCCTTACACTCTTCCCCTCTAAACCCTTCCCCAACTCCGTGCCCTCCTCTGGACACTCTCCAGTAGTTTGATGTCCTTTTTATCCTGTGGCCCCAGAACTGTCCCCAGTGCTCGTGGTGGGGCCGCCCCAGTGCGGAGCAGAGCGGGACAATCCCCTCCCTCTCCCTGCTGGCAATGCCCTGCTGGATGCACCCCAGGACTCGGTTGCCCTCTTGGCTGCCAGGGCACTGCTGGCTCGTGTCCAGCTTCCTGTCAACCAGAACCCCCAATCCCTTCCCACAGGGCTGCTCTCCCGTCTGTCCATCCATTCAGAGCTGCCCTGTCCCAGGGGCAAAACCCGGCCCTTGTCCCTGTTAAACTTGTTGAAGAAGATTTAGTGGGAACTTTTTAAATATGGTTGTTCTTAATTTCTTAATTTAAAATCAGAAACTTTAATGAAATTTTAATTTTCACTATCTTCCTTTTAACATGGATTGTGTCCTGTCCAGCTTGGGCTTTTAGCTGCAAATTGATTCCTTTGCCACATTGTTTTATTTTCCATCTGTCCCTGTGTTGTTTTTCTAAATGCATCTTAATGGCTTGAAGCTTCAGATGTGGCTCCATTAGCTACACTATGACAAACCATCCTTTCCTGTTGTTTATAAATGCAAGACCATAAGCTGAACATGAATTTTTCATGCATTTTGAATTGCTGAGTAGTGATATCTGTATTTTTTTCTTTCTTCTCCCTTAGGTTTGCAACACGTACCCTCCAGAAATAGTGGTGCCCAGAGCTGCAAACAAGGCAGTGGTGATCGGAAGTTCAAGGTTCAGAAGCAGAGGGCGGATTCCAGTGCTTTCCTACTTATATAAAGAAAACAATGTTAGTTTCTCATAACCTGCTGTCTTTGTGGGAAGAAAGGGTTGCACCTCTTGCCCACTTCCCATTTAGCAAAGGGAGAGAATGAGATCATTATTAATGTATTGGCTTCACATTTGAGATCTGTGCTTCTCTGATCGGCTCTAATATCGCTTTGATCTGAGTCACAGAATGAGCTGGTTACAGACAAACACTTGGGATGCATCCAGAGCTGTGCAAAAAGCAAACTTGCCAAGCTTCCTGTCTGCAATTTGTGTATTTACCAGCTCTGAGCAGTGCCTTGTCGTGTGGGGTTTTTTTAATCTACTGTTTAGCCACACTGAGTAATGTTTTAACAAGATACACGTTACCTCAGCTGGATTTTCTTAGTCTTGAAGAGGAGGAACCACCCTGAAATAAATCCCCACGAGCTCAGAACAAGTGAAGGTTTTAGCTTTGTTTTTTTTTTCCACTGCAGACCAGAATGTAAATTTTGAACTGTGCTGTCTCAGCAGTTTTGGATGCAGATGTCAGGAAACTGCTGTCACAGATTGTTTTCCTGCGGAAGCGTGCCATGACCTGGGCAGCTGCACAGGGTTGGGCTGGCAGCTACTGAAAGGGCCCTGCAGCACGCTCCGTGCAGTTCTGGGTGTGGAGCTGTAACAGCTGATAAGCAGAGCTGTGGAAAAGAACAGTTTGGACAATAGGAACCAAGTAGAAAACATGAGAAATGCTGATTCTGGAGGTACTGATCCTCAGGCACAGAGCACAGTGGGGTTGAGACCACAGCAATGAAGTTGGCGGCAGGGCTCCTTACCCTCGCTACTTCAGATTCCCAAATTTCCAGCTTTGAGGAGTTCTCCCATAGTATTTCTGTATGTCTGTTAAAGTAGGGGCTTTCCAGTGAAAGAGAGACCCAAGAGCCACGTTCCCTGGGGCCGTGTGGGAGGGTCGGCCTGGGTGCGGCGCGCGGTCAGCGCTCTGTGTCTTGCAGGCTGCCATTTGCCGCTGCAGCCAGCCCCTGTCCGGCTTCAGCGCGCGCTGTCTGGAGGACGAGCAGATGCTGCAGGCCATCAGAGAAGCCAACCCTGGGAGCCCCTTCATGTATGTTGTAGACACAAGGCCAAAGGTATCTTCATGGGGTTTGTGGCTGCTTTGTGACTGCTACTCGTACGGTCGGACTTGATGGTCTCAAAGGTCTTTTCCACCCAAGGGAATCGATGATTGCAAAGCTTGGTTCTGAGTGAGAATTCAGTTCCAGTTCAGTCTTTCACACCCTGCTAAAGATTTCTGATGCTGCATTAGATTAAGTTGTGTCCCACCAGAATTGGGAATTCCATGTCAGGCTCCTGGGGCAGTGTCTCAGTATGATGGTGAATGCCTGTACGTAACCAGACTGTAGTGTTCAGTGCTGTTAAGAGCACCTGCGCTCCTGGAGTGGCCTGGGGTGAGGGTTATGTTAAGAAGCAACTGGCAGTCTTGAACCTGGCTGAGACAGGGAAGTGTTTTCCCACAAAGAGCTGGGCCCTTAGGGTTTGCAGCTCAGGAGGAGCCATAGCATCCTGTTCCACGAGGCCAAATTGCTTTTATCAGCAGACCTGGACAGAAGTGGGACTGAGTGGAGGCTGATAACAATTGGGAAGAGCAGTTTGTCCATTTTTTTGCCTTTGTAAAAAGAAGAGTGATGTTCTCATGATGTGTAGCTTGGAGTTTCACAGTTCAGCTCTTCTGGTCCATAGCCATTGTCTGGGGCCTCAGCTTCATCGCTGAGGTGGTTAGATAAGAGGATATTGAAGAGATGTTCACAAAATGAAATGTCTAATGACTGTCATCTTGAGGAACTGGATTATAAACCAGTTCAAATGATTGTGCTGTAAGCACGTCAACTGGGAGTGTCAATGTAAGCCAACTGGAACACAAGTTTTTTCACAGTACACAAGTGTTTAAATATAAAGATTTGAAAGTGCTGTGATTATTCTAAAATTGAGCTTTCTGAGAAGCTGCTTCACTGTTCATATAGAATCACAAAATATGTTGGGCTGGAAGTGGCCTCAAAGCCCATTCAGTTCCACCACCCTGCCATGGGCAGGGACACCTCCCACAGGATCAGGGTGCTCAAAGCCTCATCGTGGCCAGGGAAGAATGGAAAAGTAGTTTTGGGCAAACCAGGACTGTTTCACCTGTTCTTCCAAGATGTGCTTTGGCTTTTTGTAGTATGGCTTTTCCCAGGGGTCACCTACTCTGCAATTATGCAGATGGGTATAGTGATCAGTGCGTGTTCCTTCGGTGCAGACAACCCCAGGATCATGGATGTTCTGCTCAAATCTCTCACTGATAGCAGTTTTGTTCTAAAGTATTTGGTGAAAAAGGGGGAATTTATATATTAAATTCATATATAATAAATTTATATAATATAAATTTATATAATATACATTTATATTATGTGTCCCATTTTTCCTTCTACCACGGCGAGTCTTGCTCTGAATGGTAGAGCTGTAGCGCTAGGCCTGTTTAATTGTTCTAAATGTTTATATTCCATATCCAAATCCTCCTTCTCTCCTCCCATCTCCAGCATGAGATGTTGGGAATGAAGGTGCTCTTTTTACCACTAGAGATTTCCTGGTGGCTCTTGAACCGTTTTGGGAAGCTGTTAGAGCAGCTGACTTCTCTTCTACAGTTCCAGTCGGTTGCTATGTTCTTTCTGCTCAGCTTTCCTGTTCCTGTGTTTCCCTCAGATGGCTTTATTTCACCTGTGCATGTATATCTGTGAAAAGCTTGGGAATTATCTTACTGTTTGTGTGTTCCTCATAAAAATGGCTTTCCTAGTCCTACATCCGTGTTCTGTGTCCAAATCTGTTTGTGTTGTCTCGCAGTTAAGGCAGACTCAGGGTCTCTGCACCTGTTTTGGTGGCAGCAGCCTTCTGAAATTGGACATGGCTTTGGTACTGCCTACTCTAATTCTGTCCAGGGTTTTAATGAGTCTCTTGTGACCTCAAGTTGCACTAGGGAAGGTTTAGATTGGATATTTGGAAAAATTTCTTTACTGGAAGAATGGTGAAGGGCTGAGGCTGCCCAGGGCAGTGGGGGCATCTCCATCCCTGGAGGGGTTCAAAAACCATGTAGATGTAGCACTTGGGGACATGGTTTAGCAGGCATAATGGGGTTGGGTTGATGATTGGACTGGATGAGCTTAGAGGACTTTTCCAAGCTTGACAATTCCATGATTCTATGACTCTCTGCATATGACAAACTGGAGATACTGGCATAATTCTAGTGGAACAGCTGGAAGTCCTGTCTGGGTGGTGGGGACGTACAACTGAGTCACAGCTTTGTTCAGGGTGTCTTCTGGGAGATTTAAAAGAAGGACTTGCAAAACATTCACTGATTTTTGCATGTGGTTTGTTATAATTGTCTCTTTCTATTCTACCCCGTTCCCGTTCCCTTGAATTTGACAGTTAAATGCCATGGCCAACCGAGCTGCTGGGAAGGGCTATGAGAATGAAGATAACTATGATAACATTTGCTTTAAATTTATTGGCATAGAAAACATCCATGTGATGAGGAACAGCCTGCAGAAACTCCTGGAAGGTAGGTATGGTTGGCACAAGTGGATGCTCTTCATTACCCCTGGCTGCTCTTGGACAGAACCTTTTGTGGAATATGTAAATCTGTGCACAAGTGTGAGTGGACAGGGTTGTTGTGACGGAAGCAGGTAAGGGAAGTCAGTATTTTGTTTTGTTTTCTACATTGAAATGGCTGAAGTAGGGGTAAGGGTGGACAAAAAGCTGGACATGAGTCAGCAATGTGTGTTCACGGCCTGGAAACCCCCTATGTCCTGGGCTGTATCCAGAGCAGTGGAACCAGCAGGGCAAGAGGGGATTCTGCCCCTCTGCTCTGCTCTGGTGAGACCTCACCTGAAGCTCTGTGTCCAGTTCTGGAGTCCTCAGCACAGGAAGGACCTGGAGTTGTTGGAGCGAGTCCAGAGGAGGCCACAGAGACGATCCAAGGACTGGAGAATCTCCTGTGTGAGGAGATGCTGAGAGAGTTGGGGTTGTTCAGCCTGGAGAACAGAAGGCTGTGGGGAGACCTTAGAGCAGCCTCCCAGTACTGAAAGGGGCTCCAGGAAAGCTGGGGAGGGACTCTTGATCAGGGAGTGCAGGGACAGGATGAGGTGGAACAGTTTTCAGCTGAAAGAGGGGAGACTGAGATGAGATATTAGGAAGAAATATTTTCCTGTGAGGGTGGGGAGGCCCTGGTCCAGGTTGCCCAGAGAAGGGATGATGTTAGCAGTGTCTTCCAATTCTTTTGTGTTCTCAGTGTGTGAAATGAAGTCCCCCTCGATGAGTGATTTCCTCACTGGGCTGGAGAACTCGGGCTGGTTACGGCACATCAAGGCTGTGATGGATGCAGGTGTCTTTCTTGCCAAGGTAAAGCTTTACCCAACCTGCATGTGAAATAAGAAACATATCCGACTCTGGTCAAGGCTGCTCCAAGGCTGTGAAGTTGGCTCTGGAGGGAAAGAGGGAAAACATTGCTATTTGGGGTGGCCTCAGCCTGCAGGTGGAGAACATCCCCTGGGGTACCCAGCTGGCTCTCTTCTGGGCACGTCCTGTGGCAGGAGGGAATGGTGGAGGGGTTGGAGGGATGGTCCTGGCCACTGTGCTGTGACAAGGGGCTACCTTGGCTTTTTAGAACTCCTCTGAAACAAAGTCACATGACATGAATAAATGGCCTTCATGAACATCTCTATATAACACACTAATAGTGCAAACAGCTCGTAACCTGTGCTCGTTATTAAACTCCTCTGTGTTGGTAAGGGGTAGTTTAGACCTGTTTGAGCTCTCCTGGTTCTGTGTGATGCAGGGGCTGCTACAGCCCAGTCCTCACATCTGCAGAGCTCAGGGGTCAGGCAAAAGGAGCAAAGTCCCTATGGCAGCAGCTCCTCAGGAGCAGCAAAGGGCACGTGGGCAGCGCGTGGTGAGAGCAGTGACCTGTAAATGTTGCCTTTGCTCTCTTCAGGTTCTCCCATATTGCAAGCAAGAAGCTCTTTTATCTTTCTCTTCTGTCAGCTCTGCAAAGGGAGGAAGGTGATCCGTGTGGGAGGAAGCTGAGATGAGCTCTTCCAACTTTTCTTGAACAGTCCCTTGTCCCTGTGTGTCAGTTATTCTTTACTCATCCACCAGTTTTCTCCTCAGAGTAAAGGGCTGAGGATTCTTGGCCTTTAAAAGACTGAGCACGTTGAGATCAGAGGGTCGTTGTTCCTGGACTGCCCCTGGTGCTCCAAAGGCATTTTACTCCAGTTGGTTGATGGCCGTGTGCCCAGTCATGGAGCATTTCTATGGTCCAGATGAGAAATGACAGACTTTCCCCTCGGATTTTAGGCTGGTGAGGTAAATGCAGGTGGAGGGACAGCATTTCATTACAGTAACCAACTTTGAAAGCTGCTGAACCGCTCTGTCTGGTCTCTCCTTGGCAGGCTGTGAAAGATGAAAAAGCCAGCGTGTTAGTGCACTGCTCTGACGGGTGGGACCGCACGGCACAGGTCTGCTCCCTGGCCAGCCTCCTCTTGGATCCCTTTTACAGGACTTTCAAAGGCTTCATGGTAAGAACACAACTGTTGGAATTCCATAAATTAAAAGAACCTCCTGAATTTGAAATGTAAACAGGCCCTAATTGAATGTTTCGGGCCATCTGCTGGAACAAACAGTAGGTGACCTATGAAAAACCAGCTTGGATTCTATAAACAAGCTTTAATTATTCTGAACATCACAGAACAGCATCAATTTACAATTCACACACCTTTGTTTCCTTGAATGTCCACGAGAGCCACTAATGAGATATTTCAGCAGAAGAGGAGAGAGTGAAGGCAGCCCGTGAACAAATGATGAAGAAGCTTCTCATTTAAGACAGTTGGAGGGAATGGTCTCTTATCTGCTGGGTTTTAAAATGGAATGCACTCCCTCTGGTGCACTGGGCAGCGTATATCTTACACATCCCATAAAATCTTTGCATCATTTAAGACCTTTTTTAAGGCCATTAGACATGAACTTGGCCATTTGCTCGTACCACAGACTTCTTATAGAGTCACAGATCGGTTAGGGTCGAAAGTGACCTCAAAGCCCATCCAGTTCCACCCCCCTGCCATGGGTAGGGACACCTCCCACTGGATCAGGGGGCTCAAAGCCACATCCAACCTGGCCTTGAACACCTCCAGGGATGGGGCAGCCACCACTGCTCTGGGCAACCTGGGCCAGGGCCTCCCCACCCTCATTGCTTAGAATTCTTTCCTAAGATCTCATCTTAATCTTTCTCCTTCCAGTTTAAAGCCATTCTCCCTTTTCCTATCCCTGCACTCCCTGATCAAGAGCCCCTCCCCAGCTTTCCTGGAGCCCCTTTCAGTACTGGGAGGCTGCTCTAAGGTCTCCCTGGAGTCTTCTCCAGACTGAACAACTTCTGTCCTCATAGTAGAAGTACTCCAGCCCTCAAGTGATCTTCGTGGCCTCCTCTGGACCTGCTCCAACAGTTCCATATCCTTCTTATACTGTGGGTTCCAGAACTGAAGGCAGGGTTCCAGGTGGAGTCTCACCAGAGCAGAGCAGAGGGGCAGTATCCCCTCCCTCGCCCTGCTGGTCCCAGTGCTTCTTCACTGAAGGGGTTCTCAGGCACTGGAGTGGCTGCCCAGGGCAGTGCTGGAGTCACCATCCTTGTGTTTAAAAGGTGTTTAAAAGCCAGGCAGATAAGGTGCTCAGGGTTCTGGTTTAGTAGAGGACAGGGACAGTTGGACTCATCTTTTACAACCAAACAATTCTGTGATTCTGTGTTTTTGAGGAAAAACAACTGCTTCCTTGTTATTTTCTTGTACATTGCACAGGTGCTCTGTTTGAAAGAGCAATAGCCACATAGTATTTCTCACTTCATCCCAAGCTTCTGCATACACAGTTGTGCTTCTTAGATTCCTATTTGTGTGCATTCCTGTTCCTGATTTGTTTTGCCAAATACACAATATTCTTTTCTGAATTATGTAGTGCCATGAAATATTAAGCCATGAATTCTTTTAGCTCAGTGTGTTTCTATATTATGATTTTAACAAGGTAGAAACTCCCTAAAAATAGAACTGGACCTGCTTGAAATAGCTTTGGATTCCAGCAGGGACATCGCACCAGTAACTGTGGGTAACTCATCAATAAATCACTAATTCTGTTTTCATTGGCTTCCACAGATAAAAGCAGTGGAGTCAGCAGGTGGCATTGGTTGTCAGCATGTTAGAGTTTATCATCAAAGGCTTTGTTTTGCTTTCTCTAAACGAAGTAACGCTCTTTTTTTTAAACCTCTGTTTTGAACGTGAAGGTTCTCATCGAAAAGGAGTGGATTGCCATGGGCCACAAGTTCTCACACAGGTAAGAGCAGCACCTCCTCCTGGGGGCACTGACAGGGGGAGGCTTGGCTGTGAAACCAGCACTGTGATTTCGGGTCCCTGCGCTCCCGTGACAAATCTAAGTGGGAATGTAGGACTGAGGAGGGATTTGGACAGCACTGGAGTTGTGACATAAAGCCACATAAAGGCTGTTATTTCATTGGTGTTTTTTATTGCTTTATAAAATCGTAAAGTCTGGAATTATTTTGATTTCAGAGTGTTTTCCAACCTGTGCAATCATAGAATCACAGAATGTGCTGAGTTGGAAGGGACCCACAAGGACCATTGAGTCCAACTCCTGTCCCTGCACAGGACAACCCCAACATTCACACTGTGGGGCTGAGGGCCTTGGCCAAATGCTGCTGGAATATTGTCAGGCTGTGACTGCTTCCCTGGGGAGCTGTTCCAGGGCTCCACCACCCTCTGGGGGAAGAACCTTCTCCTGATGTCCAGCCTAACCCTCCCCTGGCACATCTTCCTGCCATTCCCTTGGCTGCTGTCATTGGTCACCAGAGAGAAGAGCTCAGTGCCTGCTCCTCCTTCCTTTGTGGAAAGGCTGAAGGATTCCTGTTTCAGAGATACAATATTTCTGGTGGTGCTTGCAAGTCTGTTCTGTAGGCACTTCCATTGGGAATTCTAGAGAAAGGGACAGTGCACAGTTCTCGTCAATCTTACCAGGTGCCCTCAGCAAGTGATGCTGAGGGTGGTGCACCTTGATGTACAGTTGCTGCAAGATAAAACATGGGGGATTCTGTTCCTGCAGACTGATTTCTTACTCTAACAGTGAACAAAGCTTCCCAGTTGTCTAATGGCGAGGGAACTGGACTTGTGTAAAGTATTCAGCATTGTCCCACAATTCTTGTCTCTAAACTGGAGAGACATGGACTTGCTGGATGGACCACTCGGTGAATAAGGAATTGGCTGGATGGTCACAAAGAGCTGTGGTCACCGGCTTGGTGTCCAGGTGGAGACTGACAAGTGGCATCTGTTGGAGTGAGCCCAGAGGAGGCTGCAGAGATGATCCGAGCACCTCCTATATGAGGACAGGCTGAGAGAGTTGGGGTTGTTCAGCCTGGAGAAAAGAAGGCTCCAGGGAGATCTCATAGTGGCCTCCCAGTACTGAAAGGGGCTCCAGAAAAGCTGGGGAGGGGCTCTTAATCAGGGAGTGCAGGGACAGGATGAGGCGGAAAGTTTTTCATCTGAAAGAGTGGAGATTGAGATGAGATCTTAGGGAGAAATGTTTTGCTGTGAGGGTGGGGAGGCCCTGGCCCAGGTTGCCCAGAGCAGTGGTGGCTGCCCCATCCCTGGAGGTGTTCAAGGCCAGGTTGGATGGGGCTATGAGCCCCTGGATCCAGTGGGAGGTGTCCTTGCCATGGCTTTGAGGTCCCTTCCAACCCAAACCATTCCATGGTTCTATGAATTATTTTTGTTGTTGGCTGACACAGCATTTAACCCTGTTCTGTTTGCATCTCTAGGTGTGGCCATTTGAATGGTGACCCCAAAGAAGTGTCCCCTGTCTTCACTCAGTTCATTGAATGTATCTGGCAGCTCATGCAGCAGTTCCCTTGCAGCTTTGAGTTTAACGAGCGTTTCCTGCTTGAAATCCATGACCATGTCTACTCCTGCCAGTTTGGCAACTTCCTTGGGACCTGTCATAAGGAGCGTGAGGATCTGAAGTGAGTTGGCACTTTACAGAGCCAGCAGTCTAGGGGTCATTTTAACTGTCTGGAAAAGGGCAGGTTCTGTGTGTTTTTAATGTAGGTGTAGATTGTTTAAGGGTGACATCCAGAGAAGGTTTGGAAAACACCTTTAAGATCATCGAGACCAACCATCAATCCAGCCCTGCTTAAGTCCAACACCAGACCGTGTCCCCAAGTGGGACATCTACTCATCTTTTAAACTCCTCCAGGGCTGGTGACTCAATCACCTCCCTGGGCAGCCTCTGCCACTGCTTGACAACCCTTCAGTAAAGAAATTCCTTCCAATGTCCAATCTCCCCTGGCACATCTTGAGGCCATTTCCCTTTGTCCTCTCGCTGGCTGCTATGGAGAAGAGACCAACCCTCACCTTCTTCAGTCTCCTTTTCAGGAGCTGCAGAGAGCAATGAGGTCTCCCCTCAGCCTCCTCTTCTCCAGGATAAACAGCCCCAGGTCCCTCAGCTGCTTCTCATAAAGCTTTTGCTCTAAACCCTTCCCCAGCTCCGTTCCCTTCTCTGGACGCGCTCCAGCCCCTCAGTGTCCTTGGAGTGAGGGGCCCAAAACTGAACCCAGGGTTCGAGGTGTGGCCTCACCAGTGCTGAGTGCAGGGGGACAATCCCTGCCCTTCTCCTGCTGCCCACACTGTTCCTGATTGTTGCCTTGACAGGTGCTCGTGTTCTACAGGGTGAAAAAGATTCTACATGAATTCCATCCCCAAAGGCAAACGCTGTGATCTGGACCCTGGTGATAACTTGCAGCTCCCCTTTTTGGACTGGATAAAGTCTGGTTAAAATGATGATACATTTCTCTGTGAAGTGTCTTGTGGTTATGATGTTAATTAGATACTGTGTGAAAATAATTCTTAGCTCCCTTAATCTAATTCAACTTAGAACAGCTGTGTTACTAATTCACTTGATTTTTTTTGGTTTAGTGATTAGCTGTTATTTGTCATTGACAGAATCTTTGAGAAGACCCATTCTCTGTGGCCTTTCCTCTTACAGAAGAAGCAGGAATTGAGAAATCCTTTGTACAGAGGATTTACAGCTTACAAAGAGCTTCAGCCAAACACACTACCTTTCAGTTTCCAGTAAGTAGGGGCAGAAGGGGGGAGCATTTCAGTCATTGCAGGTTGGTAATTCGGGTTTAATTAAACAAATGATCACTGGTTAGCATGTTTTGTACCTTTCCCTCTGTTCTTCATCCATAAACAGAGCAGCACTGTGCAGGTAGTTGCTAAATAAGTGCAGGTGCTGTGATTTCAAATAGCATTTTTACTTCAGTGTTGAGAAAGAGGGTGGGGAAAGGCAAAGAAAAGAGGAGCTTCAGCTGTGGAGATAACCCCCCCCATACCCTGACTGCTGCTCTGTCAAATTAATGTGATAGGGCAGGTGGTTGGTAAGGCCCTCCTTCTAAATGAACATTAAGGAAGTCTCAGACAGGAATTCCAGTGCTCAGTCCCACCAGTGCCCAGCTCAGACAGGAATTCCAGTGCTCAGTCCCACCAGTGCCCAGCTCAGACGGGAATTCCAGTGCCCAATCCCACCAGTGCCCAGCTCAGACAGGAATTCCAGTGCTCAGTCACTGTGCAGTTGGGGTGGTTTTCCCAAGAAGGGGTTTCTCAGTGCCCTGTCCGTTTGCCGGGGCTGTTACAGCTGCAGTGGGTGGTTCTGCTTTGTTCCTGGCTCGCTCCTGCTCCCTGCTGAGAGAGGGACCCAGAGTGTTTAAGCACTGTGTGTGGTTACTGTTTAGTAACAGTATGGAGGTCGAGCAAACTGAGGGCTTGGGAGGAGCTGCCTGAGCCTTCAGGGAGGCTTCTGTAGAAAAAAAGAATGTATTTATTGTCCTGTGCCAATACTTGTTGCCAGGGTGTGTGCTCACACAGCACAACTCCTTAAACCCTCTGAAGCTTTGTTTTAACTTTATGAAAATTCACCCTCCTCTGCTCCATTCTCTTGAAGCCCCACCAGAAACTCCATGTCTAGTTCTGGAAAACAGAATTGGCTGGATGGTCACAGTTAAAGAGCTGTGGTCAAGGGTTCAATGTCCAAGCAGAGACGGACAAGTGGAGTCTGTTGGAGCGAGCCCAGAGGAGGCCACAGAGATGATCCAAGCACCTCCTATCCCAGGAAAGGCTGGGAGAGTTGGGGTTGTTCAGCCTGGAGAAGAGAAGGCTCTGGGGAGACCTTAGAGCAGCCTCCCAGTACTGAAAGGGGCTCCAGGAAAGCTGGGGAGGGGCTCTTGATCAGGGAGTGCAGGGAGAGGATGAGTGGGAATGGTTTTAAGCTAAAAGAGGGGAGATTGATGTGAGATCTTAAGAGGAAATGTTTTCCTGTGGAAGTGGGGAGGCCTTGGCCCAAGTTTCCCAGAGCAGTGGTGGCTGCCCCATCCCTGGAGGTGTTCAAGGCCAGGTTGGATGGGGCTTTGAGCCCCCTGGTCCAGTGGGAGGCGTCCCTGCACATGGCAGGGGGGTTGGAACTGGATGGGCTTTGAGGTCCTCTCCAACCCAAACCATTCTGAATTTTATAGTCCAAGGCTGTTCATTGAAGTTTTTAAAATCAGTTCCTGATCTCAATTTGTTGTAAATTTTTTGCTTCAACAGCTTCTGGCTTGTGAGCCAACACGAACAGGTCCCCTAACTGTCTTTCTTGCCCTGCTCTCGAGGTTTTGGTGTGGGATGTACAATCGCTTTGACAAAGGGATGCACCCCAAGCAGTGTGTCTTGGATCGTCTGCTGAGCTGCATCAGCCAGAAGGTGAAACTGGAGGACAATGCATCCGAACTGGAAAATGTGAGTCCTGAATCTTAAGAATATTTAAAATCATCTGCTGGTTTTGTGGCAAATGTATCTGGGGTCGAACAACGGCACTGAACCGTTGTTTCAACACGTTGGGGAGAGCTGGGGAAAAAGGAGGGGTTAAATGGTATTGCTGTAATAATAGATTTGATTGCCCCACACTCTCATCTGCTGGGAAAGGGCTGTGTTTGGTCAAGCTCTGTCACAGGCCTGTGGTGTTCTAATTCACTAAACAAAGAAGATGTTAATAGAACATCTGGGCTTCAACTCCAGTCACAGCAAACTTCAATGGAGAGAAGCAAAGAATGGGCCGGCCTCCCCACCCCAAATAATATGAATATGCAGAAATATTCTTGGTTTTAACTTATTCCCACATTTTTCTTTCCTGCCTTCTGATTCACGAGGCATACTGGAAACACTGATGATCAACCAGGTATTGAAACAGATGAGTTAGTGAAGTTGGCTTTGATGTGATGGCCAAAGTGGCTGCCTCAGATTTCAAGTGCTGTACAGGAATCTTGCACGTTCACTGTTTGTGTTCTGTGGTATTGGAGGGCAGGGATCCTGTGTCCAGAATAACCAGTTTCTCTCCTGCAACCCAAAATAATGAAGTGAACAGCAACACACTTTGTGGTTTGGTCAGTTTGGGTCAGACTCCCCAGCGCTGTATCTGTCTCTGTGAAGATGTCAATATCCATCTCAGCAGTGCAAGGCAGAAGACAGGGAAATGCCCCATCCCTGGAGGTGTTCAAGGCCAGGTTGGATGGGGCTTTGACCAACCTGATCCAGTGGGAGGTGTGATTTTGTGATACTATGAAAAAATCCATGTTCTCATTAGCTTTTGAAGTGTTGCAGGTTTGTGTTTCCATGTGGACTGGGTCTGCCCAGGATGGAGTTCATTCTCCCATCAGCTCCCCGTGCTGGAGCAGAGGAGGAGGGTGAGGAGTCCTCCCCCTGAGGAGGAAGAGTGGCAGAGAACATGTGATGAACTGAGCTCAACCTCCATTCTCTGTCCCCCTGCAGCTCTAACAGAGAGAAACCATTGCCCCACTCTAGCCAGTGCTTGTCAGGCCCCACCTGTGTCCAGTTCTGGTCCCTGCTATGGAAAAAGATGCAGTCAGGCTGGAGAGGGTCTAGAGAAGGATCTCTATGATGATCAGGGGAGCAGAAAACCTTCTGTATGAAGTAAGGCTGAGAGAGTTGGGTTGATGTTAAGCTGAACCTCTCCTGGTGCAACTTGAGGCCATTTCCTCTCATCCTATTCCTTGCTACTTCGGGGAAGAGCCCAGCACCCACCTCACCACAGCCCCCTTTCAGGAGCTGCAGAGAGCAATGAGGTCTCCCCTCAGCCTCCTCTTCTCCAGCCTGAACAGCCCCAGGGCCCTCAGCTGCTCCTCAATGTTTGTCCCAGGCAGGTGAGGCTCTGTGCTCACATGTGTGGTGCTGGGTTACAGAGCTGGAAGAGAGGCAATGGCATAGGACTATTGTCTACAATTGTTTTTTTGTGTACCCAGACACAACAGCTTCCATTAATGGTTTTAATGTCTTTTTATTTATCCAGAAACTTCCTTTCCTCGATAGTCCCTTGCCCTGCTCCTTCTCTAAAGCTGGAAGTGCCGCAAAGACACCGATGCTCAACACCCCTCAGGATTACGAAGGGGAGTCTCCTCCCGTGCTGAGCAACGGCTCTGCAGCAGGGGACGGAGATGTTGTGCCACCTGTGGACCACAAGCACAAGGAGAAGCTGTCTGATCACCAGCACCTCCACAGTCTGAATGCCACCATCGCCACTTTAGACCTCGACGCTCGGGATGGGCAAGCTCAGCACCACTGAGCGGCTCCGAGCGGCGTGGTCAGTGAGCCAGGCGCCACGGTGATGGGCACACGGGAGCCGTGCCCCACGAGGGTGGGGACCCCCGAGCCATTTAGGGCTGCCCGAGTCCCTGTGTGTGTGCAGGGAGCTGTGCTCACTGCGGAGGAGACGCCCTGCGCTTGGATCTGTTCGCGTTGTTCCACAGCGGAAGCGCCGAGGATGCGCACGGAGCTGCCGTGTGTCAGTGAGACCTCCCTGTCCAGTGGAAACACACCGTGTGTGTCAGGGTTCCAACCGCCTGCGGGTCCTGGTCCTTCCTGAAAGAAACCTTGGCCAATTAACGTGGGGCTTGGGAATTCCGCAGTGTCTGTAACGGGAGCAGGAGTGATGCGATCCGTTCATTCCCAGGGGTGCTGCGAGCTCATCTTAAAATGGTAACAAACTTCAGTTTGTCTTAAGAGGATAAACCCCCCTGTTTAGCTGTGGATGAATCTCTGCATGGACCCTCCCCTCGTGGCAGAACGGATTCATTTGTGTTTCCTATGCATTTGTGTTAAAACCAACCCCGGTGCCTTTCTATGGAGACCATTCTGCTGTCCGGCCACCCGATGTGCTGCTTTGATTCTTGTCGTGCCCAGTGTAGTACCTGGTCTTCTTTCTACTTTTAAACCAGTTTTTTTTATCTGCTGCCAGCTTCTCCAGGTTCTTTGCCTATTCCCTGAGTTCAGTTGCTTCTTTCCAAGTGGACCTTTCAAAGAAGAAGCTTTACAGACCTCACTTACTGATGGTGGGAGAGCAGCAAGCCCCAAAGACAGCCTGTAATGTGAATTATTGACGGCGGGAGAGAGAGGAAAAGGTTTCTGTGGAATTTTTCTCTCTTGTTTTATGATCTTGGTTAAATTGAAGCAAAAGAGGGATTCTTTGTTCAAAGCTGGAACCGATGTGCTTTCCTCACAGCCGTTGATGAGGCAGTAGTCTGTGGTCTGTTACTGAAACGGGGCCTGAAATGATTCCTCACATCAGTGATTGTAGTGAATGTTGTCCTGGATGTTGAAGTGATGTGGACCTTTGATGTTTTGTCTGTGCTGTGAGGCCATGGGGACATGAACAGTATTTCTCGTGGCAATGAACTCTGTAGTTCTGTGAAGATGGTGACCAAACATAAACTGAGATGTGACCCCTTGTGGACAAGACGTGGATATCCTGGCCCGTGGCTGTGACTCCACTAAGACTCTCTCCAGGGCTTGGTCACGCTGCTGGGTTTCTTTAAACTGCAGTGCCCTCGGCTGGAGACTCTGGTTCAAAGCTGCAGGTTTAAACCAGAGACTTATATTCCATTTATACAGAAGCCTTGTGAAGAACCGAGTGCTCATCTCCCCAGAGACACAGATGACCAGGAAAGCTGGCCCGGTGCTCGTCCTGGACAAGCTTCTATGGATGTGCTGAACTGCACAGAGTCTCCTTGTGCAGCTGAGCTCCAGATACTTTTCTGCTTTCTTCTGGATCCTGTTGTTTGAATTAGATCCCGCCTTTAGGTCCTAAAATCAGGTTTTATAAAATTTTGATACAAACTGACCCAAATCAGCCCTCCCAATCCGTGATGAAAGGCAGAAACATTCCGTTACAGCATTGTAAAGTGCAGCAGCTGTTGCTCATCTGTATAGAGCCCGTGGTGAAACACCAGGTTCATTTCAGTGTGCAAGATATCACAGAAAGAGAAAAGCAAACCTCCCCTAAGTGTCTCGCTTTGGGTAAGAAAATCTGTGTTTGATTAAGCACATCAGAAGATCCAGAGAAAGGGCAGCACCTGAGAACACGGAGTTTCTTCAGTGCCTACAATGGCAAAAAGAAACTTGTTTTAATGTTGCAGGGTTTTCAATCTTAAAGCAAGTTATACTTCTAAAAAAGGTAGGAGTGAGAGAACTGCAATATGTGATGGATTTGAAATAAGCACAGGAAATATTGAACCAGGTAGGCTTAAACAGAAGGTGTTCAAAAATCGTTGTATCTCAACAATACTGCATCACACACCAGCTGTACGGATGGGTTTTTTGAAGGATGCACATTTCTGTCTCTCTTCTTAATATCAAGATCAGCCTCTGCTGTCGGGTCTCTCCACTGTGAGGAAGACCCACTGAGCTCTGAACGTGAAGTCAGAGAGTCCCCAGCCTGAAGTTGGCCACCCACGAACACCTCGAGGGAGGAGATTGCACCCCGAGTGTCACCCTGGCTGCTGCGGCTGCCCAGGCTCAGGCTCTGCTGTGGATTCCCACGGGAGGGCGCTGGGGAGGTGATTTGGCTTTGCCTCTGTGGTGTGGAATCCCAGCTTCCCGTGTGCACGCTGCAGCTCAGAGCCCGTGGAGCAAGAGATCAGCCCTGGCTGTCCTTTCTGGGTGGAAGAGTCAGTGGGCAATGTGCATGGCTGCTTGCATAGAGCTCTAAAATGGGGAAGGGGACCAGAACAGGCACTTTCTGGGATCAGTTATTCCTGCTATCATCAGGTTTTTTAATGTGTTCTCTATTAGAGAGGCAGAATTGCAGAGAGTTTTGGCTGACTGCTGAAGGATTTAGCCCTGTCCCTGGTTAATCATTGCATAATTTCATGGTGCAGAGTGTTTCTGTAAGTGTTCACATGTTTTGGGTTGCCATAGACTACCTTGAGAAGAGTGTGATAATCTCTCCTTATCCCTAAAGCGCGACGCTGACGTCTCCACAAACCCTTCTGACCACAATATTCCTGGAGGAGCACAGAATCGTGAGAAGCTTGGGTCCTGCCCTGAAAGAATTAGCGAGTCGTTGGTGCCCTCGCTGCTCTGACGTTGGTTGCAAACCAGGGGGAGACTCCAGACTCTGAAACACAAACCCAAAACAAGAAGGGATGTGGTCCGTGGCTTTAAACCTCATGGATTTCATGTGCACGAGCTTGGTCAAAGTCCAAAACACGTTAAAAATCATTCATGCTGGTGCTGTCGTTTATGGAGCTGGCAAAAATTCCATGGTTTCCTGGCTTTCTATCAGATTATTTGTTTGGAAAGCAATCAGCAAGAAGCTGTTTAGTTCTGATGGCAACTCTTGGGTGTTTGAGGACCAAAAATGTGGAGCGTGGCGTGTCCTCGGGTCTTTGAGAGGCTGGGATTGGCTTCCCAGGGCCTCGCAGAAAGCCTGCGGTCACTCCTGATGGAGAGGGACTTGATTCCATCTTCCCTCAAATTGTTAAAGGAAACCTAAAAGCTGTAACATGGGAGTCTGCTGGTGGGGGTGAGCAGTTCCTGTAACTGATGGTTCCTCGTGGAGCATCCTGGCATGGTGATGTCATGAATGCTGATTCTTATTTGGAGCTCTGAAGGGAACAACACAACTTGCTGCTTTCCGTTTGGATTCTTCCAACTGGGAGAACTGGGATGGAGGAGGGATCCTGTTTGATGCAGAGGGGCTCTAGTTGTGAAAAACCCTTTCCTGGAGTACCTCCTGCTTTACCCAGACATTCCATGGCAGGTGGTTTCCTGCCTGTACCTGGTGTTTCTCTCACTGCAGACAGGGCCAAGTGCCTGTTGTGTCTGTGCTAGAGTCGCTGCTCTGAAGAAGAGGGACTTGTGTACCTTGATTTCTTGGCTGAAATGTCTTAGTGTGACCTTCACAATGTTGGGTTCTGAAATTCTGTTTTGTTTTGCAGTTGTCACCTGGGGTAGAGAAAATCCGGTCGGTGCTGTTGGCTTTAGAGGAAAAGGGAGTGGTTGGTTTGCCCATTGATGCTGTAGCTCTGCTGGCCCTCTGTCACGGGACAGAAAAAGCAGATTGTTAATGTCCATAGGTGTCACACTCCTTGCTGCATCTCCTGCTCCTTGGGAATGCCTCTCATTTACACGTTTTTGAAGGAAGATCTGCCTGCTGCACCAGTGCTCACAGGTCCGTTAAGCTGCCCAGACTGGGATGGAGGAGGAGATGTTGCTTCAGAAAGCTTCTCCAGCCCTGGAGAGAGATATACTGGGAGCCAAAGGTGTGCAGAGCTTCATGGGGTCTCTGCCGTGAGCTGGACCTTGGTGGGCTGCAGGTGGAAGTCCCTGTGGATGAGGTGCCCTCCTGTTGTTTCCGTTGGGTTTGGAGATGAGGAGCCCTAATTGGCACTCAGGAAGCACCTTGGCATCAGCAAAGCTGTAGCAGCTGCAGGCAAAGCCTTCAGAAGAGCCTTTGTGCCAGACCTGCCTCAGTTCCCTTGCTGGCAGGACTGGTCTCTGGTAGCATCCGTGCCTGGGGGGGGCTGATCCCCCAAAGGCATCGTTTCCTGGCACTATTTAGTGTTGGATATTCGGAGTGACCAGGAGAGTTCACAGTGTCTCTGCTCTTCTCTTCCCCACTGCTCTGCTTTGAGCACTGGGGTCGTTTTTGTAGGACCTACCAGAGTCATTGCTTGTTTACAGACCATCCCTCTGCACGCACAGGAGCTGCCCACATCCCAGGGCAAAGAGTGTATTCTGAATGTAGTAGTTTTGTTTTAATTAATGCACAGCACTTGATTAATTAGATCAGGAATGTCTGGCACCCAGTGATGTTAAAGCCCCTCTTTTTATAAGCACTTGGAGCAGCCAGGGTGGTGCCGGTCGCAGTCGGTGTCATTTATTTGAATGCTGCATCCTTTTGCCATCTCTGAACCGAAAGCAGGGGATGTTGGAGTGGTTGCCCTGTATCTACGTATATGAGAACCCACCTGGAGCTCTGTGTCCAGTTCTGGAATCCCCAACATAAGAAGGATGTGGAACTGTTGGAACGCATCCAGAGGAGGCCACGGAAGTGATCCAAGGACTGGAGAACATCCTCTGTGAGGGCAGGCTGAGAGAGTTGGGGTTGTTCAGCCTGGAGAAGAGAAGGCTCTGGGGAGATCTTAGAGCAGCCTCCCAGTACTGAAAGGGGCTCCAGGAAAGCTGGGGAGGGGCTTTTTCCAAGGTCCTGGAGTGATGAGACAAGGGGGAATGGCTTTAAATTGGAAGGGTGGAGATTTAGATTAGGAAGAATATCTTCATGATGAGGGTGGGGAGGCCCTGGCCCAGGTTGCCCAGAGAAGTGGTGGCTGCCCCATCCCTAGGGGTGTTCCAGGCCAGGTTGGATGGGGCTTTGAGCCCCCTGATCCAGTGGGAGGTGTCCCTGCCCGTGACAGGGGTTGGAACTGGGTGGGCTCTGAGGTCCCTTGCGACCCAATCTGTTCTGTGGTTCTGTATCTCTTCTCATCTCGTGTCTCTCTGTGTGTCTGTATTTAATGTAGCTGCAGACTACTGGAATCACGTGTGGCACTGGATCCCATCCTCTGTAACACTTTTCCTGTCTGAGTTCCATGGGAACGTTCCTAACCTGGCACTTGGCTGGAAAATGTCAATGTCTTTGTTTCTGTGGTGTGTTTGTCCGTGTGAGCGCTGAGGGACTGTCGTGTAAAGCTGTGGGAGATGGAACTCCGTGCTCGTGGCTCTGCTGCGCTGGCTGTGACGCGTGCGTCGTCTCCGTTAATGCCCTGCTGCAACCAAACTGTTCCACGTGGAGAGAGCACTGTGTCCTTATTCTCCAAGTGTGTTTGTCCCATGGAGTTTCACTTGTGTTACACTTTATTTTTATTCATGACAAAAATAAATACCTGGCCTTTTTGAGGTGGTGACTGGGCTGTTCATTGGGAACTAAACACCGAGCAGAACTTCACACTTGGAAATGTGAAAGCCATCAAAGGCTCTTCAGTGAGTGTCCTTTAACGTGAGGGTGATGCTGCCTCCCTTCTTTCACAGCAGGGAAAGGAGGTGCCCTCACCAGTGTCAGAGGCTTTGGCAAACCCCAAAGGTATCCTTCTAATAAAGCTGTGTTAAATCTTAGGGTCCATCTACTCCCACTGTGCTGAGACCCCACCTGGAGCCCTGTGTCCAGTTCTGGAGTCCTCAGCACAGGAAGGACCTGGAGCTGTTGGAGCGAGTCCAGAGGAGGCCACGGAGATGATCTGAGGGCTGGAGCACCTCCTGTATGAGGACAGGCTGAGAGAGTTGGGGTTGTTCAGCCTGGAGAAGAGAAGACCTTAGAGCGACCTCCCAGTACTGAAAGGGGCTCTTGGTCAGGGAGTGCAGGGACAGGATGAGGAGAATGATTTTCATCTGAAAGAGGGGAGATTGAGATGAGATCTTAGGGAGAAATGTTTTGCTGTGAGGGTGGAGAGGCCCTGGCCCAGGTTGCCCAGAGAAGTGGTGGCTGCCCCATCCCTGGAGGTGTTCAAGGCCAGGTTGGATGGGGCTTTGAGCCCCCTGATCCAGTGGGAGGTGTCCCTGCCCATGGCAGGGGGGTGGAACTGGCTGGGCTTTGAGGTCCCTTCAAACCCAAACCATTCCATGATTCTGTGTTCTCAGACCACTTGTCCCAGTCTGCTCTCCTAAGAGCGCTCCAGGACTGGCAACACCTTACAAGTTATTCCTGGGAGAAATAAAGGGTCTTCTGGGCTTTTATTTTACAATAAAAAGATGGGCTCATTTTCATTCCAAAGCTTTGAGGAGGAAGTAAAACTCTTAATAACTCTGAGTGTGCCACCCCTAAAGCATCTCTGCCCTGGGATCACAGAACCTGTGTTCAATAAGCGAAGGGGTGGGTTGTTTATTCAAAATATCAGACAGTAGGAGCAGGCACGGGAGAACTCTGCTCTTAAAGGGTTCTCCAGCAGCTGGTGTGGCTGCAGCTGCCGCCTTTCAGAGACAGAATTTCCAATCTGTGTGAATGGACAGATTTCCCCCAAACAATTCCTCAAGGGACCTCAAAGCCCATCCAGTCCCACCCCCTTGCCATGGGCAGGGACACCTCCCACTGGATCAGGGGGCTCAAAGCCCCATCCAACCTGGCCTGAGATCTACATGAAGGATCAGTGTCACACAGGTAACTCACATAACAAAGGGCAGGGACACTCTGACCTGGGGCTCTGTGTTTCAGGTCCTTACTGATCACCCTCTCCCATCAGTTGACAGCTGCTGGCTCCAGTGCATCCTGGGATGTAAAGGCAAAGGGGCTTCTGGAAGCAGGGAGCTGCCTTGCAACACCACTGAGGTTCTGGGGCTCCCCTGCCAAGATTCCTCGAGGAATTACAGCTCGTGGGGGAGATGAAACAGTTGCTGGATTGCTCCTTCATTTTGAACTACATATTGTGTGTTAATGCCCTCGGGAAACTGTGAGGTGCTCTAAGGTCTCCCTGCAGCCCTCTCTTTTCCAGGCTGAACAACCCCAAATCTCTCAGTCTGAGGCATTCTTTGCCCTAAAGAAGCTTAAAAGCGAGGTGGACTGGGAAGTGGTGGCAGCATTGCTGCCTCACCCACAGACACCGAGTGCTTTGGTCACAGTCACCCCCGAGGCAGCAGCAAGAGCTGCCAACAGAACCCTCAGAGGTTTTGATCGCCACGGTGGGAACTTCCCAAGGCCAAAGGCTCTGCTCTGGCAGGGATCTGTCATTCCAAGGCAGGAGACAGGAGCAGCCCTGCACAGTAACCGTGCGTTCCCGACCTTCAGGACTCTTGGTTAATCCTTAATCCCTTCAAAATGATTTATTTGGTGCTGTTTAGTGCTAAACTTTTAAATCAGAATGCTGTTAAATCAGAAAGCTCATTATTGCTTTTCAGCTGAGTTAATCACTGTAATCTCTTTAATGGGAGGAACTTGGCTGGACAGGATTTGACTTCCACAAAACCTTCTTGATTGGCATTAAATATCCATAAAACTGGGGAGTGCGAGGCTGGAGAGCAGCCCTGTGGGAAGGGATTGGGGGTTCTGGTTGACAGGAAGCTGGACACGAGCCAGCAGTGCCCTGGCAGCCAAGAGGGCAACCGAGTCCTGGGGTGCATCCAGCAGGGCATCGCCAGCAGGGAGAGGGAGGGGATTGTCCCGCTCTGCTCCGCACTGGGGAGGCCCCACCACGAGCACTGGGGGCAGTTCTGGGGCCATCAGACAAAAAAGGATCTGAAGCTGCTGGAGAGTGTCCAGAGGAGGGCACGGAGTTGGGGAAGGGTTTGGAGGGGAAGAGTGTAAGGAGCAGCTGAAGTGACTTGGTCTGTTCAGCCTGGAGGAGACTGAAGGGAGACCTCATCATGCTCTGCAGCTTCCTGACCAGGGGAGGAGGAGGAGCAGACACTGAGCTCTTTTCTCTGGTGGCCAATGACAGGACAACAGGGAATGGCAGGAAGATGTGCCAGGGGAGGGTTAGGTTGGACATCAGGAGAAGGTTCTTCCCCCAGAGGGTGGTGGAGCCCTGGAACAGCTCCCCAGGGAAGCAGTCACAGCCTGACAATATTCCAGCAGTGCTTGGCCAAGGCCCTCAGCCCCACGGTGTGAATGTTGGGGTTGTCCTGTGCAGGGACAGGAGTTGGACTCCATGGTCCTTGTGGGTCCCTTCCAACTCAGGACATTCTGTGTTTCTATGATTAAATACAACTCTGCCCATTAACACTTTCCCAGTTCATGGAGAGCTGATTGAGGAGCTCCTGGGCCTGGTGCATGCAGCAGGTTGGCCAGAGGCTTGAGCAGGAACTTAAGGATTCCCCTGGCTCCTCAACCTTCTCCAGTGTTCAAAGCCTTGGGAAGCTCATCCAACATGGTTCGGCCTCTCCTTGGGGTCCCTGTGGCCTTTACCTGAATCAGCTGATTTCAATACTGGTGCAGGTGCTGTTTACCAGTTTGTGCTCTTCCAGTTGAGGGTGGATTTATCAGCTTCATTCATGTCTGGTTTCATCTCTGTCCTCACAAAAAAGCTGGGCTGATTTTGACAATTTTTTCTCTTGGTTAACAACTGAACAGCAGCAGCAGCAACAAAAGAATATGCAGTTCCTCATGAAATTCTCCATTCAGGAGTCTTCCTTTCATCTCTCAATTCCTTATGAGTTTTCTGCATTTCATGTTTTCTAACATGCATTCATTTTGGTTTCTGTATTCCCCTTTTTCCTTTTATAATACACTGGTTTTTTAATCGCTGCCTTTATTCCTGTGTTTTGTTGAAGAGGTTTCCAGACAGCCCTGGAGTTTCTCAGTGCAGCAGCCCCGTAGCACTTGCAGCCTCTTGACTCTTCAATGAACCTCCCAGCTTTTACTCCAGTGTTTATCTGCATTTCTCCTCCTCCAGGGACTGGCCCGGGTTGCCCAGAGCAGTGGTGGCTGCCCCATCCCTGGAGGTGTTCAAGGCCAGGTTGGATGGGGCTTTGAGCCCCTTGATCCAGTGGGAGGTGTCCTTCCCCACGGCAGGGGGTTGAAACTGGATGGGCTTTGAGGTCCCTTCCAACCCAAACCATTCTGTGATTCTGTGATTTTATGATAATTCCATTCCTACTGTTGACTTTGGAAAACTGACCTTTTTGAGAGGCTGAGGGGAGACCTCATCACTGTCTACAGTTCCCTGAAAGGAGGTTGTAGCGAGGTGGGTGTTGGTCTCCTCTCCCAGGTAACAAGTGACAGGATAAGAGGAAATGGCCTCAAGTTGCACCAGAGGAGGTTTAGATTGAATATCAGGAAAAATTTCTTCACTGGAAGGGTTTTCATGCCCTGGCAGAGGCTGCCCAGGGCGGTGGGGGAGTCCCCATCCCTGGAGGGGTTTAAAAGCCGGGCAGAGGAGGTGCTCAGGGATCTGGTTTGGCAGTGGACAGGGACGGTTGGACTCGAGGATCTCAAAGGTCTTTTCCAACCGAACGATTCTATGAATTAACAATCTATTTTAGAGTGAATCTGGAGAGTGTGAAATGTGAGGAAGCCAAAAAGCCTCAAACCTCTCAGTAAGGAAGCTTTTCTTGCTCTCCATGCCTTTCACTGTGTGGCTGCAAACTGGAAGCGAGGCGGGGCCAGCGGGGCCATCATAATTGTCCTGCAGAGCCCCCTGATTTTACTCTTAGCAGCAGTGGAGACTGTTTGGGGGGATAATTTGGTTCCCCTCCCGTTATCAAGTCCTGCTGATAGCACTGCCGTGAGCTGTCAGCCCGTGCCTGCTCCACTGCCAGGAAGGTTTAAAGGGAACTGGATCCCATCTGACTGCACTTACCAGCTGACAGCTTTTGATAAGAAAACCCAACCACTGCTCCCTGCTTGGTTTGTTTGCCCCTTGAAGTTTTCTGCATTGCTGGGTGCTGCTTGATTTTATGAAGCCACAAGAAGGGATTTGAGCAGGGTGAGCCCAGGCTGAGGGGGAAGGGCAACCCAGGGAGCAGCTCCTGCGAGAGATCTGGCCCTGCTTCAGTGCTTCTGTCCTTCTTGTCTTTATTAAACAAAAGGTTGTGAGGCCCTGGCCCAGGTTGCCCAGAGCAGTGGTGGCTGCCCCATCCCTGGAGGTGTTCAAGGCCAGGCTGGATGGGGCTTTGAGTCCCCTGATCCAGTGGGAGGTGTCCCTGCCCATGGCAGGGGGTTGGAACTGGATAAGCTTTGATGTCCCTTCCAACCCAAACCATTCCATGATTCTATGTTGGGAACGGTCTGGCTCTGACAGCGGGAAAGGTGGTCACGAGAGGGGTTAGGAGGGAATCCTTTTGGGTGAGTGGCAGCAACCAAGATGGGGTGGAGGTCGGTGCTGCAGCAGGAATGGGGCTCAGACCACCAGGTACCCCGCAACTGCTGCAAGACAGCGGGGAAGGAAACGCTTTGTGTGTGCTGGGATGGGCTGAGCAACCTCCAGCACCTGTCCCAGCCTACCCCCACCACGCTGCCCCTCTCTATATTTACCCAGGAGAACTTTCCAAGAATGGAAGTGGTAAGATAAAACCCCACAGGGGCTAAAATTAGTCTGAGTGCCCTGGCCCTTCTCCCCGTGGTGGCATTTCAGCTGTGAGCTTGACAGCCTGTGTCGTTCCGGTCACAGAGCCGGCGTCCATCCCCGGCACAGCAAGATCCTGTCTCGTTCTCTCCTGGGTTTTTTCGTGGTTAAACCAAGGGAGAGCTCCCCGTGGGACGCCGCTGCCTGGCCGTGAGCATCCCCTCCCTCCCAAAGGTAAGGCGGCCGCGCCAGGATGCCCAGGCTGTGCCGGGCAGCTGGAGGTAACTTGGTGAGTAAAAGCATGAGTGTGTTCTCGGTCAGCTCCACTCATCACCTCTCCTTTGGGGTCTCTGCAGATGCACAGACAGCCTCCTACAGCTCAAGAGGAACTCTTGTTTGGGCAACAACTGGTTCAGGCTCTTCTGTTTGAGGAACCCCTGTGAGCTCCCCACGTGAGTGCGTACGCTGTCAAAGTCATGTTCCTTTGGAGATGCTTCTCTGCATGTTTGGGAGATGTTACAGCCGGTTTTGGGGTGGGTTGGAACTGGATTATCTTTAAGGTCTCTTCCAACCCAACCCATTCCGTTATTCTGTGATTTCCCTTGGGAATAAAACCGGGTCTTCTTTTTTAATTGGTTCTGCACCTCATGGGTGGGGGGTTCCAGAGCTCTAGGGCTCACGGTCAGCGTGTCTGATGCATGACAGCAATGTTAGAATTTCACCTGTGTAACTCCTCTGGGGGGGTGTAACCGGGGGGAGGGCAGCAGAGCTTTGCTGTCACTCGCTGCCATCAAACTTGCTCTGCTTAACCAAGGTGTGAAGCCACACGGTGGCCTTGCACGGTGGATTCCTCCAAGCCTGCACATCTTGCACCAAAGCCCCCCCTGACTGCCTCGTTACCGTTAGGCTCGTTTGCAGAAAGAGGCTAATTGTTCGGTGCAGCTCCTTGCCTCCTCCAAGGGAGGATCAGAGGAGAAGCCTGGGGAGACTGAGCTCTGCCACTGCCGCCGCTCGCCAAGGAAATCCGAGATGCTGAGGAGCTGTGAGGTGGCAGGGAATTCCTCTGCCCTTCCCAGCAGGCGACATTTCCCAGCTGCTCAGGTGCCGGCCAAGGCATCGCATTCCTCCCCCGGCTGCTGTTTGCTGCAGCCAGGCCAGATCCTGCGCCAAGCACATCAGGGGCTCAGTCCCAGCTCTGCTGGATCAGCTCAGCATCCTCTTGCCTTCCTCCCACCACCTCATATCCTGCTATAAACATCCCAGATCCTTCTCACAGCCGCTCTCCTCAGGCTCCAGCAGGCAGGAGAGAGGAGAGGGTCTGCTGAATTCCAACACTGGGAAGGGCGATGCTGAAAGCCCTTTATCAAACCACCATCAAACCACTTCATCTTCTGTTTGGGAACTCAATCCCTTTAAAAAGTGTCAGAGTGTTAAAATCCTTGTAATGCTGCCAGCTCCCAAGTTAAAACTCCTCCAAGTTTGCCTTGAGTCCACAAATACTTGGAAGTGCAGGTGCTGCTGAGGCTTCCACAGGAAAACTTGGCTGAGAGGAAGCAGAGTTTATTCCTGCTGTTTCCCAGCTTGTGCTCCCCCCAACAGCTCCTCCGAGAAGAGCAGGATGGGGGGGACCTTGAAGGGGTTTGGGAAGATGGGTGGTTTCACCCCCCTGAGGGATACAGAATCCACACAAGAGCTCACGGCCACCGCGGAGCCTTCCTAAGCCCAAAGTGGGAGTCTCCTACCCTTTTCCACCGCAGGGGCTGGCAGTGCAGCATCAGAACATTTCAAAACTAAAGTTGAAGCCTGTCAGGTCCCCCCAGCAGTGTTTGACCTCCAACACCAGATTCCACTATCTCAGCATCTTCTATGACTACATTTTAAGGAGAGGTGGCCCACGTAGGTGCTACAACAACCACCTCCATCTTTGCCTTCGTCCTTCTCCAGTGTGGATTTCTTCACCTGCAGTGATAAGTGTGTCAGCAGCATCCTAATCCAATGTTATTGGTTTTTTTCTGTTTTAGAATCGTCCTTAAATTGCATATTTAAAAAAATAATTAATCAAAAGCTGGTGCTGGTGTTGGGGGCTGGTTCTAACCCTGTGGTGATGCTTTTGTTGTTCTGTAGATCTTCAGCTTTACCATTTATGATGCAAGCGGTACATGAGAGACAGAGCAAAAAAAATGAGCCTGATGGACATCACTAAAATGTTCTCCATGCTCCAGCCCAGAGAAGATGAAGAAGACAATGGAGAAAGCAAGGAGCTGAACCGAGCAGTCTGCGAGGATGATTACCAAACCCTAGATAACCTCTTGTCCCAAGACAGGTACAAGAGGTTCATCAACCGCAAGAGCGGCTGGGGCGTGCCCAGCACCCCGCTGCGCCTGGCTGCTGCCAAGGGCCACCTCAGGAGCGTGGAGGTCCTCTTGGCCCACGGGGCAGAGGTGGACAGCCTGGATGTGAAGGCTCAAACCCCGCTTTTCATGGCGGTCAGCAACGGGCACCGGGAATGCGTGAAGGTCCTCCTGGACGCAGGGGCCAGTCCTGTCGGCAGCATCTACAACAACAGCTCGCCGCTGCTCATCGCCGCGAGGGACGGGGATGCGGACATCCTGCGGCAGCTCCTGGACCACGGTGCGGACACCAACGTCCAAGCCAGGCTGCCCGAGTGGGCTGCCAACTCGGCAGCTTGTTCTGGTCCCCTCTACCTCGCCGCGGTTTATGGGCACCTGGAGTGCTTTAAGCTGCTGTTGCTTTACGGTGCCGATCCCGACTACAACTGCACCGAGGAGAGGATGATCGCTCAGATCAAGGAGCCCAAGACTCTGCTGGAGACCTGCCTGAGGCATGGCTGCAGGAGAGAGTTCATCAAGCTGCTCATTGACTTTGGAGCCAACGTGTACTTGCCCAACGTCCCGGTAGATGAGACAGCACCTCGCAGCATGGGCCTGGAGCTGCTGCTGCAGGCGAGAGGTAATCTGTACGCATGGCCCCAGGGCTGGAAACAAGCACTGATTTCACTTGTTTGGGTGCAAGTTGTACCAAATTCCCCTCCTCTTCACCTCTGCTTCCCATAAGCCTCACCCAGGTTTTCCTACAAGCTTTGTCTCCCTTTGCAGCATCACTTGAGTGTGTAGGTCTCTCTAGTCTTAAACTCAGGAGTGTTATCACTGTTTGACTCTGAACATTTATTCATAGAATCATAGAATTGTTAAACTTGGAAAAGCCCTCCAAGATCACCCAGTCCAACCGTGCCTACAAAACCATGTCTCCAAGTGCCACCTCTACACTCTTTTTGAACCCCTCCAGGGATGGAGACTCCCCCACTGCCCTGGGCAGCCTCTGTCAAGGCTTCACCAATCTTTCAGTAAAGACATCTTTCCTGATATCCAATCTAACCCTCCCCTGGTGCAACCTGAGGCCATTTCCTCTTATCCTTGGGAGAACTTGTTCCGTGGGAGAAGGGACCAGCACCCACCTCACCACAACCTCCTTTCCAGGAGCTGCAGAGAGCAATGAGGTCTTCCCTCACCTTCCTCTTCTCCAGGTTAAACAGCCCCAGGACCCTCAGCCACTCCTCATAACAGTTGTTCTCCAGCCCCTTCACCAGTTCCATTCCCTTCTCTGGATGCACTCCAGCCCCTCAATGTCCTTCTTGTAGCGAGGGGTCCAAAACTGAATCCTGGATTCAAAATGCAGCCTCATCAGCTCCAAGCCCAGGGGGGAGGATCCCTTCCTTCCTCTCCCTCAGCGATTGATTGCTGTGTTCAGGCCAAAAGAACTCCAGGTCTCCAACACTGAACACAGCAAGTGAAGGGCACCACAGGGTTATGGAAAACAGGTCCACCACCAGTGATTCAATCTGATGGCTTGGATACACGTGCTAGTGTGGGAAACTCCTAAAACAAACTGAAGGAATTTGGGATAGAGCACCACAAAAGAGTTTATAAATACTCACCAGCTATCCCCAATTCCCACTGCTGGCTGCAGCTGGAGGAGGGCTGTCTGATTTTCAGTCCAGGCTGTGACTCATGCAGCCACTATGTATGTGTAGGTGGTTATCACCCCCTTGCACTCACTGCAGCACGGTATTTCCAGACACTTGCTACAGAAGCTGCTTTCAGCGAGGGTCCACACTGTGGTTGGTGCTGGTGTGGAACACGCAGGGAAAACATCTGTGTCCTGGGCTGCATCAAAGCAGTGGGACCAGCAGGGCGAGGGAGGGGATTCTGCCCCTCTGCTCTGCTCTGGGGAGACCCCACCTGGAGTCCTGTGTCCAGTTCTGGAGTCCTCAGCACAGGAAGGACCTGGAGCTGTTGGAGTGAGTCCAGAGGAGGCCACGGAGATGATCCAAGGGCTGGAGCACCTCCCGTATGAAGACAGGCTGAGAGAGTTGGGGTTGTTCAGCCTGGAGAAGAGAAGGCTGTGGGGAGACTTAGAGCAGCCTCCCAGTACTGAAAGGGGCTCCAGGAAAGCTGGGGAGGGGCTCTTGATCAGGGATTGCAGGGATAGGATGAGGTGGAATGGTTTTCATCTGAAAGAGGGGAGATTGAGATGAGATCTTAGGGAGAAATGTTTTCCTGTGAGGGTGGGGAGGCCCTGGCCCAGGTTGCCCAGAGCAGTGGTGGCTGCCCCATCCCTGGAGGTGTTCAGGGCCAGGTTGGATGGGGCTTTGAGCCCCCTGATCCAGTGGGAGGTGTCCCTGCCCATGGCAGGGGGGTGGAACTGGATGGGTTTTGAGGTCCCTTCCAACCCAAACCATCCTGTGGTTCTATGATTTCCACAGCCTGTTTTTGCACTCAATATAAATACATTTGGGTTAAAGGCTGCTTTTTTGCCCTTCCTCTCCGTTCTCCTGCTCAACTTTGGCTCTCCTGTTCTGCCTGTGTCCAGGATAACTGCATGTATTTCCTCACAATGGTGGAAGAACTCATCTCTGTACACAGAGCTCCTGTGAACCGTGTGCTCCAAAGCTTGTGGCCACATAACCAGCCCTAGCAGAGATGTTTAGTTGTGGTCCACCCATGTCCCTGTGCTTAGGACAATGCCCCGTTGGAGGGAAATGGGGTTGTGTGTCTTGAAGGTAACCATCTTATTTTCCCTCCCTCTCCTCACACAGCCCATCCCAAGTCCTTGATGTCCCAGTCCAGGCTGGTGCTTCGACGCCTCCTGAAACCTGCTGGCTGCCCACATGCCCTCAGCGCGCTGGAGATCCCACTGGTCCTGGAGAACTACCTGCAGCACCAGCCCTGATACACAGCCCCCACTGGAGACACCTGCCCCATCCCTGTGTCAAGCACCCGAACTAAAAGCCACACTGACATCTGCACGGTGTGAAACTGCCCGGAATTGGTGGCCACAAAGTAATTTTTGCTTACAAGGCATCTCCGAAAAGCGGTTAAGATGGTAAAAGGAGCAGGGAAGAGAACCAAGGAGACCTCAGCTCCTGCTCTGCATCAAGGTGATGGGAGAGCAGGAGCCGATTTAGCTAGGTTTGGCTTTAAACTCTCTTCACTGAAGAAGTTTAACCCTTTCATTGTTACTGGTTCAAGAAGGCGTGGAGGGCACTTTTACCTCCCCTGCTCCCCGGGGGAGAGCAGGAGGGAGGGAGGCAGGACCAGGCTTCTTGCCTGTGGGTTCCCCCCGCAAATGCAGCCTCTGCTGCCTCTAGATCCTCTTTCCCAGAGAGGTTTAGAAGTGCCCTTCAGCGGCCCAGTGAGGGCAGAAGGAAGGCTGGACCTGGCCACTGCTGGTGCACCCACGGTGCTCGTGACCCTGGGGACACGTTGGGGCAAAGCCCCCAGCACTCCCAGGAGCTGCCACTGGCAGGAACTGGGATAAGGATCCAGAGTCCATCGACTCCCCGGCTCTCAGCCCCCCACCCCAGCTCTCTCTTTACACATCATCTTACTCAACTCAAAAGTGAATCCTAGAATGTCCTGAGTTGGAAGGGACCCACAAGGACCATCGAGTGCAACTCCTGTCCCTGCACAGGACAACCCCAACATTCACACCGTGGGGCTGAGGGCCTTGGCCAAATGCTGCTGGAATAGTGTCAGGCTGTGACTGCTTCCCTGGGGAGCTGTTCCAGTGCTCCACCACCCTCTTTGGGAAGAACCTTCTCCTGATGTCCAACCTAACCCTCCCCTGGCACATCTTACTGCCATTCCCTTGGCTCCTGTCATTGGTGGCCAGAGAAAACATCTCAGCGTCACTGCCTCCTTTTCCCCGTGTGAGGAAGCTGCAGAGTGCAATGAGTTCTTCCCCTCAGTCTCCTCTTCCCCAGGCCGAACAGACCAAGTGACTTCAGCCATGTGTTATGGTCCAGGGGTCTTTTATGATTGAGCAGGTTGAGTATCTTAATAAAAAATGTTGCTACTGTTCTTATTAAACTATTGTGACCCATTTGGAGAAAAACCCTTTAATCGGAAGAGTCCAGCATCCCAGCCAGCATAGTTTGGAAGGGAGGCAGGGAAACACTGCAGCTGGGGAATTTCAAGCCGAACCCAGAGCAGGAAATACATGCAGTGGTGCTGCCTGTCAGTCCCTGCTGCGTTTGGTGGGTCTCTCCATCTTTCCACCTCTTGTGACCAGCGACAGGGAAAACCCCCGGTGGCAGCTGGAGGAGCCCTGCTGGCTCTTCCCACAGCCAGTGGCCGACAGATCAGCCACGCTGCTCCTCCCCAGCTCAGGGCATGCTTGCCGGTCACGCTCGGGACTGTTTTGGGATGCAACAGAATATGGCCCCTATCAAAGTCACACACTGGTTTGGGTTGGAGGTGACCTCAGAGCCCATCCAGTCCCACCCCCCTGCCATGGGCAGGGACACCTCCCACTGGATCAGGGGGCTCAAAGCCCCATCCAACCAGCTCCCTCAGCTGCTCCCAGAACCCCTGTTCACCAGACCCGTTCCCTTCTCTGGATGCGCTCCAGCCCCTCAATGCCCTTCCTGGTGTGAGGGGCCCAAAACTTAACCCAGGATTAGAGGGTGACCCCGACCACAGCCCCGGCCCCAGCCCCAGCCCCAGCCCCGCAGCGGCGCCCCGCGCGCTGTCACGTGACGTCACGGCAGAGGCCACACCCCCGTCACGGCCCCCGCGCCAATAGCCCCGCGCGGCCCCGCCTGCGTGACGTCACAGGACCGCGCCCCCGTCCCTGAGGCTCCGCCCCGTCCGCGAGCCCCGCGTTGCCGCCCCGCGCCGGGCGGTCCCGGCCCCGGCCCCGCGGTGAGAGGGGAGCGGCGGGAGGGGGGCTGCGGGCACCGCGCGCCGTGTTAGCGGGTGCGGGCGGGGTTCCTGGGGAACCTCTGCCCGTTTCCCTTCTCCCCTCTCCCTTCTTTCCCTTCTCTGCCTTCTCCCCCCTCTTCCCTCTCCCCTCTCTCCCCTCTCCGTTCTCTCCTCTCTCTCCTCTCTCTCCTCTCTCCCCTCTCTCCCCTCTCCCCCTTCCCTCCTCTTCTCCCCCTCCCCTCCTCTTCTCCCCTTCCCCTCTCTCCCTTCTACCTTCTCCGCTCTCTCCACTCTACCTTCTCCTTTTCCCCTTCTCCCCGTCTCCCCTCTCCCTCCACCCCTCTCTTCCCTCTCTCTCTTCTCCACTCGGCCCCCTCACCCCCTTCTATATTCTCCCTTCTCCCCTTTCCATACTCTCCCCTCTCTCCCTTCCCCCCCTCCCTTCTATCCCCTCTCCCCTCACGCATGTCCATCCCTGGGCCAGGGCCCCCTTCACCAGACCCACATCCAGCCCTGGCCTCCAGGGGAGCCGAGCTGGGCAAGCGCTGCCTTTTCCCAGCTACTTCACCTCTGAGCACCCGTGGAGCATCAGCACCCATGGGCCACAGCAGTGTCCATTGACACCAGCACTGACAGGGATCCAGAGCCAAACGGTTCTCAGGTGGAGCTCCTGAAATCCTGGTTCTGTTCTGGTTCACAAATGGAGCTCTTGAAATCCTGGTTTTGTCCCATCCCCTCTGATTTTGGGCTGTCTGTGGGTTCAGGTGTTGTGTGTGATTTTCCTTCAGGCCTGTTGAGCCAGATCTCCACAGAGAGGCTCCAGGGAAAGCCCAGTGCTGCTCCGGAGGAGCATTGGATGCACCAGGTGCCCAGAGGGCTCCTGGCAGAGCCAGGTTCTGGAGGCACCACAGAGCCAGAGCAGCCAGGGTTGCTGGTGGCAAGGAGGGTTTGCCAGCCCCGGCTGTGGATCCCAGTGAGTGCCAGAGGCTGCAGGAGACGGAGGCCATCACTCAGGTGTATTTCTAATTTGGGATCAGTGGCTGAACACTCTAGAGGCTCCATCAGCCTCGCATCAGTCAGAGTGGAGCGTTGGGCATCGCGGCTCAGCTGCGCTTTGTGGATTTGATTGCATTTGCTTTCGCCAGCCTGGCCTCTGTAGCAGAGACGTCTCTGGTTTAGTTCTGGTGCCAACACCAATCCAGGATCAGATTTAAAACCTGAGATAATGTGGTCAGGGAGGTTCCCAGGGGATGTGTTTGATGCGATCCTTTCTGTCGGGGCAGAGGATTCTAAAACCACCTGAAATCTCCAGTAAAGCTCGGGAGCAAAGGGCTTTGTTCCTGGGCACGTGCTCGGTGTGTGGTTGCATCCTGGTTTGCTCCCTGTAGACTGGCATTGGATCTGGGAGAGCTGGAAGTGGCTTTGGCAGTGCCGGTCCCTGTCCCTGCAGAGCACCTTTCCTTCCTTGAATGCAGCTGGAGATCCAACCCAGTCATCCCGGTGGGAGTGGGAAGGGGTTGAAGGTGGGTGGCTGAGGGGTCAGACCTGCGTATCCCGGGGCAGCGGGGATGCTGCCGAATGGAGACGCGTGGTTTGCCTGCACTGGCAAAAGGATTATTTTAAGCCTTGTGGTGTTTTTGTGCTCGGCCTGGAGGAGCGGAGGGAGCTGAGAGGCCGGAGGCTTTCACAGCTCGTGCTTGGGATGAAGGCTTCACCTGGTGCCACCTCTGCCTTGGCTCTGCGCCGTGCGCTGCCGTCTCCTCACCGCTCTCCCCTCTCTCTCTCTGCTTTAGATCCGCTGCGATGCTCCGAGCTCTGCACCCGTCAGAGGACCTTGCGCCCAGCGCCGCCGTTCCCAGCTGATGCGCCCGCACCGCCGGCTGCCATGGAACCGCGCTGCCCGCAGGAGCCTGCGTGGCCCCGGGCGCCCCCGGGCTGCGGGCAGCGGGACGGGAGCGCCCGGCGGCAGGAGGAGAGCGGGGAGCGGCTGCCCGAGGCGGGCGATACCTGTGTGGGGGCTGCGGAGCCGCAGCAGCCCCAGCTGCCCCCCGGCAAGCTGAAGAAAACGGCCTTCAAGCTCTTTGGGGGGAAGAGGAGCATCTGCGCGCTGCCCAGCTTCTTCGGAGGCCGGAGCAAAGGGCAGGGGAAAGCGGCCTCCAAAAAGGGCCTCAGCAAATGCCAGACCCACGACGGGCTCAGCGCCGCGGCGAGCGACAGCGGCAGTGCGGGGCAGCTGGAAAGCCCTTCGGAACGGAGCAGGGACTCACAGCCTTGGCCTCTGCCGAGCTCCCAGAGTGCTCACGTGGCCCTGGAGCGCAGCACCATTGTGGACTGGGGCCAGCCGGACAGCTCTCCACCTGGGAGCGTTGAGAGCTGTGAGAAGAAGCCTAATGGCGAGAAGTCCTCCTGTCCCAGAGCCAGGAGAGGCCTGAGAGGGTTCTTCAACAGCATTCGGCGTCACCGGAAGAGCAAGGTGGCCGAGAGTGAGAAAGTAGAGCCCCCCGAGGGGAACGGGGATGTGGAGGAGGCCGGCAAAGCCCCTGGTGTGGGAGCGGTGAGCGAAGGGGCCGCGGATGGCAGTGGCCTGGGAGTGACGGAGGGAAGGGGCGCTGGACCCGTCCCTGTGGGCACAGCCTGCCCAGGGAGCGCAGAGAATGACCGCTCAGAGGGCACCGCTGGCGACTGCGGGGAGGCTGCCCAGCCCGGCGCTCTGGCAGCCGATGGAGGCAGCTCTGAGGGCGACGCGGTGGTGGTGCCGGGCGAGGGGGACGTGCTGGGTACGAAATCAGACGCTGACGCTGTCGTCTGCGCAGAGTTTGCCCGTGGTGATCTACATCTGGCCTTTCCTGCGGACTTCATGGCCACCGACCCCTCCTGCCTACACTCTGGAGACTTGCTGAACCTCATCTTAGGAGACGTTGCGTCCCTGAAGAGCTTTGATTCCCTGACGGGGTGCGGGGACGACATCGCTGAGCCCGACATCGCTGAGAGCACCCTCTCCGTGGAGCACAGCCGCGAGGCTGCTAAACGGAGCTCCTGCCTGGTCACCTTCCAAGGTGGTGGGGAGGAGATGGCCATCCCGGAGGAGGCGGAGGAGTTCCTCCACCGGCGGTGGGAGAGCTGCGTGGCCAGGGGTGGGAGCTACGGAGCCCAGGTGTCCAGGAGCGGTTTGGAGTCCCACACCTCGTGTGAGGCCGAAGCCCACCCGTGCGTGGGAGAGGCGATGGATGGCGTTGACCTCCTGACGCCGCAGAGTGACCAGCAAGAGTCTGCCCCGAACAGCGACGAGGGTTATTACGACTCGACCACACCAGGGCTGGAGGACGAAGCTGGAGACGGGCTCGGTGAGATCAAGAAGGAGCGGCTTCCCAGAGACAGCTACAGCGGAGATGCGCTTTATGAGTTTGATGCGCTGATGAGTCCCTGTCCTGGGGAGGAATCCCCGTTCGAGAGCAAATTCTCCCAGCCGGGGATCTTCAGCTACTTCTTGGACTTTTGCCTCCCTGCTGAGGAGAGCCTGGTGCAGATGCTGGATCAGAAACGAGGGCTGATGGAGACAGAGGAGGAGCGGCTGGCGGCCATTCAGAAGGAGCTGCTGTACTGGGAGCTGCAGAGGGAGCCTCTCTTGAAACGCCTCGATGTTCCCAGCAAGGAGAAGAGTCCCTGGGAAAAGCCGTGCGTTGAATGTAAAGCGAGAGCCGCCGGCTCTGTTGGCCAGAACCAGAGTGGCCTTGGCACTGAACCCGTGGGCTCGCACGCCCCGAGGACTGTGAATAGTGTGGGCTTGGGAGCTCGGGCTGGAAATCCCGAGTGGAGGGAATTCCCAGGGATGCCGTGTCCCGAAGCCGGTTACGGCAGCCAAAAAGCCCAAGGAAGTTGCCTTATTGAGCTCTCGCAGGAGAACCCGGGCTTCGATTCGACCCCGGACCGTAGGTTGTTTGGGGGCTCCATCCCGGGCGGCGCAGCCCCAGGCAGAGCGGGGCCGTTTGGGCTCCCGGAGCAGGAGCGCGGCGGCGGAGCGGACGCCCCCGCCGAGCCCCCGGGGGGCAGCGATCGTGAGCCCGAGCAGGCGGTGAGCTTCTCGCAGGCGCTGGTGGAGTTCGCCAGCAGCAGGACCCTCTTCTCCAGCCTCTCGGAAAGCCTGGGGAGCTCTGGCTCCGGCTCGTCCTTCACGCAGAACCTCCCTGCCCTCCCCACCATGGTGACCTTCGACGTGGTGGACGTGGAGCAGGAAGGGGAAGGGGAGTGCGAGCAGCGTCCCGAGCTGAACGCGGGCGAGGACATCGCCGAGGCCTTTGACGAAGGCTACGGCCGCAAAGAGTCTCTGGCCGAGTGCGCCGAGCGGCTGTCCCCAGGGTGGGGGCCGGGCTCCGTGCAGAGCTGGGGCGTTGCCAGCCTGCCCCGGCACCTGCGCCTGCACGCGCTGAGCCCCTCGGTGCCCGCACCGCTCTCCGTCGAGCGCCGCAGCCGCTCGCTGGACACCGAGAGCCTGGAGCTGGAGCTCTCTGGCTCCCAGGGTGTCCGGAGCGGCCCTCGGCTGTGCCAGCCCTGGGCGCAGCGTGACGGTGGCACCAAGGACTCGGGAGCGGCGAGGAGGAGCGGGAGCAAGGAGGAGGGTGCGTCGGTGGCTCCCGACGGTGGCTCGAGCTGGCCGGGCTCGCAGCACCTCCAGCAGGACTGCGACACGGCCGCCGGGGCGAGGCAGCCCTGGGGTTTGGATAGAGCGTGGGAGCCGTCGGAGCAGCCGGGCACCGCGTCCCCTTGGCTGTCCCTTTCCCACGGCGTAGCTGGAGAGTGTGCAGACAGACGGCCCCCAGAGCCGGAGCTGAGCAGGGCCCCGCTCAGGCCCTCCAGTTTGGCTCTGCAGGGCGAGGGCCGCTGCTCCTGGCAGCCCGGAGAGGCCAACGCCAGGCCTGGTGCCCGTGTGTTGTCCCCGGCTGAACCGGAGCCCAAGGTGCCTCTGGGCTTTGGCTTTGCCGTGTCCCTGGAGCAGCACGCCAGGTGCCGCCCCGTCGGTATCGCCCAGGGCGTCCCTCAGCATCCCAGCTGGGACGCCGCGAGGAGCCCGGAGCGCTGCGTGGAGCCCCTGAAAGGCAGAGCCCTCCCCGGGCACGTCGTGCCCGCCAGGGATGTCAGCGGAGCCGAGTAACTGCTGCGGGGAGGGAGTGGAAGGGGTTGGGAAGCACAGGGAGGGGAAAGGAAACGTGAATGAGCGATGTGGGACTGGGAGTGCGACCTGGACTGATGGGGATGAGCTCCTCTGCCCCAGCCATGCGGTGGGGTCCGGCCTCTGTGGTTGCTCCAGAGGGGTTCAGAGCCGCCTCTGGGGTTTGTGCAGGAATGCTGAGGCTCTGCCTTATTTCCCAGCGGCTCCCCAACACCGAGGGCCACAGCAGCCCCGGTCACACTCCCAGTGCTGCTGGAGTGAAAGCTGGGAGCACCTGTGGCTGTGTGGCCGGGTTGAGTTTGTTCTGCAGGACCGGAGCTGGGGAGAGCCTGGGGCAACTCTGATGGCAAGTGGGTTTGTTTGTCTCTCCTCAGTGCGGGCTGTGGTTCAGGCTCACTGGGACTGTTGTCTTCACGGTGTGCAGTTCCAGGTTGAACCTTTCCTTGCACTTTGTCCAGCGCCCATCGCCTCTCCCGGCCGTGGCACACGGACAGGGGCTCTGGAATAGCTGAGTTTGCGTGGAGCCAGTGGCTGCGGGAGAGCTGGTGCTGTTGCTCTTCTCAAAGGGAGTTTGTGGAGTTTGTTGTTAATGATTTACTGTTCTTTTCTTTGCATCAACTCACATGGAAAGCATTCTGTTCCTGGGATATGGGACATAACGCGGCCTAAATTAGGCTTCACACCTTCTTCCTCCTGACAGGAGGGACCAAAAAGCTGGAGGTTGCTGCAGGGTTTGGGTTTCTTATCCTCTTGGAAGGTGCGTGGAAGAGAGAGAGGAGCTCAGGACACAGACGGGGTCTGCAGGGCGCGTCCCCACACCTGGAATCGTCTCTTCAGGCCGTTGGTCGCCGAGACTCTCCACATCCTCCTTGATCTCAAATGCACTGCCTCCAAACCAAACCTCCCTGTCTGTGACTTCCAGAGCTGCTCCCCCACCTGTCGCAGCTCTGAGCTCTGCTTTTCATTCCATTTCTGATGAGGATTTTTGTTTCTCCTGCCCTGAGTTGCCCCGTTTCAGCCTTTCTTTGCAGCCAAGTTTGTAGCATTAAAACAAATCCTCCCAGGCTGGAGACAGCGGAGTTTTCTCCCCTCTCCAGAGCAAAGAGCAGGATGAGGAGCGGCTCTGCCCAGCCCTGTCCTGCTTTTCCTGCCACCTCCTGCCCCTGCCAGCTAAAGCCCTGCTGCTTTTGACTGGACAGCCGTGGCTCCAGTTGGGAGTGCCAGCAGCTCCCTGGCATCGCTGGGTTTGCGGGCACAAGGAGCTGCTTTGGGTTTGGGTTTTTCCCCCCAAGCCAAACGAGGTCCTGGTGTTCATTTCTGAGAGGAGGCTCCTCATTGCCCCGTCCTCATGTGTGTGAAGGAGCAGGGAAGGGCAGGGCCGGGCTCTTTGCCCACGGTTCAGTTATTTCAGTCCTTTTCTGTCCTGAGGCTGGAGCAGCCCCATCCCTGTGTCCATGGACTCAGGCCTTGATGTTCTGGTGTTCTCCTGCCGGTGCTGCCACAGGGAGTTCCCACAGGAACCCCCTGTGCCACACTCCATTTCTCCAGCCCCTTGATGAAACCAGGGAGGACTTCATGGGACAAACCCGGCTCTCGATGCCTCTCCTGCTCCGCCTGCTCCGCATCCCCATCCCCACCTTGAGCAGAGAGTGCGTCAGCCAGCGAAGGGTCCCCTCACCTCCGAGGTGTGAGTGCTGCCAGGCCTCGTTGGCAGCCACTGACGAATATTGCCTGATTGGAATGGGCTCCCTCCTGCTTAGAGTGGGACCAGGGCCAGGGCCAGGGCTGGGCACTGCCCGTCTCACCACCCTCACACCACACAAACCACAGCACCGGCTGCTGGTGGCACCGGAGGTGCTGCTGCGCGAGCCGGCGGTCGCAGCGCTGCTCAGCCCAAGCAGCAGCTCATTGCTGGGTTTAATTACCCTTTCAGCCAGGCACCAAGTCAGGGGTTGCCCAGCGTCCTGTTCGGACACAGTGCAGCCTCTGCCAAGCCTTGGTGAGGCAGGAAGGCGTCTCGGGGCCGAGGGGACCGCGCGGTTGCCGGTGTCCCCGTCCCTGGGAAGGATTCCTTGGGCTGTGGCTTCATCGTGGAAAGCCTCAGCGCAAAGAGCGTCTGGGCTCGAATGTGTGAGGGCGACACAGCCAAGACTTGATAACTCCATACCAAAGGTTCCTCCTCTTCATTCGGTGTGAACTCAATGAAGCAAACCTGTCTTGTTTGATCTAAAATGAGGTTTCTAACAGCATTTTGGAGCTGATTTGCTGGATTATTGGCGCATTCTGCTCCATTGACCCAAAGAAATCAGAATTGCCGATGCGGTGACCCAGCTGGGAGCTCTCCCCCCGCAGAGAGATCAGATTGCACTGCCTCGTGCGCTGCTCTCCCTAAAATCCCCGCTTGTCCTGGGATAAACTGGAGCAGATCTGGCCTTGGTCTGAACCGAGCCGTTAGATACACCCTGCCTTACCCGAGGAACTCAGATCTGAGAGTGGGGATTGAGGCTTGTTATGAGAAAGGGCTTCCGAGCCAGAAAGAAGTGACACAGGTTGGGAACAGCGGATTCTCTTGCCAAGGTGTCGAGGGAAATCTCCCCTCGAGATCCTCACCTGCGCCCATCCCTTCGGGGCAGCTCTGGCCTCAGTGCTGGGTCGCGGCCGTTCCCTCACGGTGAGAGCCCAGCATTGGGTCAGCCCGTGAGCGGCTGTGGGTCGCAGCCTGGGGGGGGTTGTTTGTTTTTTATACTCATAGAACACGGTCACTTTTCTCTATTTTTGTATGGTTTGCATTTTCTATTCATGGGGAAATGTTCTGGGCTGTCCTTCTCCTCATGTGCGTTGTCCTCTCAAGCGGGGTGGTTTCCCGTTCCGATGCCGAGGAGGCGCCGATCGCTGCTGCCGCCCCTGGTGTGCGGAGCAGGGGAACCCCCGCGCTCTCCCGTGCCCCTGGGCCACTGCTCCCGTTCCACCCAGGGCAGCGCTGGAGCCCGGCCCCGCTCCATGCCCAGTGGTCTCTGCGGGCCCAGCCGGGACGGCTCAGCTTTAACTCTGCTCTGTCGCACTCAGCAATGGCCGTTCTGGGTTTTAAGCTTTCTTTTCAAGCTGAATTTATGGGTGTGGGTGATGCAGGAATTGTTGCCCATCTCTTAAACCAGAATCCCACCGATTTCATCTGGGCTTTCCCTTCTCCGTGCTTCAATGATTTTATCCCGGGCTGGAGCTCGGCTTTTGCCCCTGTTCAGGCAGCATCCGCTGCTCTGTGCCTGAGGAACGTCCATCCCAACAACCCTGGGGTTTGCACAGGCTGAGTGGAGCTTTCTGCCTTCTCCCCCTCCCCTGCTGTGCTGGGCTGGAGCCTGTGGAGCTGCAGCCTTGTCCCACCTGCAGTGCCACCATCTCTGAGGCATTTCCTGCAATAACACTGCCTGGAATTTGGGTCAGAAATGCAGGGAGAGGTCGGAGTCAGCCCCGGCTGAAGGTACCGTGGCTGCTCTTGCTGTTGGGTTTGATGCGGTTGGATGAACGCGCTGTGTTCTCTCGCCCCCGGAGGAGCTGAGCCCTGCGGAGCTCGCAGCCCTGCAAAGGGCCCGGGGCTGAACTGAGCGACAGGACCCGTGTCCAGGAGTGGCCTGTGAAGGGCAGTGAAATGCTCAAAAGCCAAAAGCAAATGTTTCCCCTTCTGCCCGGCAGAGGCAGCAGCCATGGCGATCAGCGCCCGACTTGTGGCTCTGCCTGGGGTTTGTGTCTTTCCATCAAGCAGCTCTTCCCCTCCCAGTGCTCTCTCAAGCTTTCCTGATGTGGTTCCCCTCCTTGGGACGGGGCCGTATGGGCAGCTCGCTCGGGAGACGCTCCCAGGCACTCGGCTCTGCCCATTGCCCATTCCCTCTGCCCATTCCCTCTGTCCCATTGCCCATTCCCTCTGCCCATTCCCTCTGTCCCGTTGCCCATTCCCTCTGTCCCGTTGCCCATTCCCTCTGCCCCATTCCCTGTTCCCTCTGTCCCATTGCCCATTCCCTCTGTGCCATTCCCAGCTCCCTCTGCCCCATTCCCTGTTCCCTCTGTCCCATTGCCCGTTCTTTCTTCCCCTGTGTTTGGCAGCTCCCTCCTCTCCCACCGCAGCTCCCGGCTCCTCTCGCCAGGTTGGGGCATCCCAGAGCTGCCCCTGGGCCGAGCAAGAAATGGAAATGTAGAGAAGCCTCTGACTTTAAGGGGAAAGGTAATTCTGCCTCGTCCCCGGTGGCCCCGTGCTTCCCCGCTGCTCTGCGGGCTCCCTGGGAGCGGCTCCAGCTCCTCTTGGGGCCCAACTTGTCTGAATGTTGGGGTTTCTCTCTCCTCTTTCTGCTCTCTCTGTCACCGGTCCTTCAAACTTCTTAATGTATTGATTGTGGTTTACAATGAATGTTCTGTTCACTGAATTCTGATGAATAAACTTCAGATTTTTAGAGAAACCTGGAGTTTGGATTTTCCTCCTGATTTTATCTTTGATTTAATCTTTTCCCTTCCCCTTCCTTTCTCTTGATTATTTACAAGTGATGTGGCTTTTTTGATGGAGAAAGGGAACAGAAGAGATTGAATCACAGAATTTTTTAGGTTGGAGAAGACAGTCCAACTGTAAACCCATCACAGCCAAGTCTACCACTAAACCCTGTCCCTAAGCAACCCACCTGCACGGCTTTTAACTCCCTCCAGGGATGGAGACTCAGCCAGTGCTTCACCACTCTGTTAGTAAAGGCATTTTTCCAAATATCCACTGTAAACGTTCCCTGGCGCAACTTGAGGCCATTTCCTCTCATCCCATCCCTTTTTACTTGGGAGAAGAGTCAAACACCACACCCTCCTTTCCAGGAGCTGCAGAGAGCGATGAGGTCTCCCCTCAGCCAACTCTTCTCCAGACTAAACAGCCCCAGAGCCCTCAGCCGCTCCCAGAACCCTTGGGCTCCAAACCTTTCCCCAGAAAAGTATTCCCACAAGCTGAGCTCTCCGACTGCTTCCCAAACTCTGTCTGTTCCAAACCCCAGTGAGGGGAGCCCCCTTCTCGGGGAAGTTCTGCCCAGCTCCAGAGGGTGGGTTTGGGGAGCAGGAGGATCAGACTCTGGTCTTGTTGCTGTTTGGATATTTCCCAAGGCCAAAGCAGCCAGGACACCTGCATGGCAGCTTTTCCTTTTCACTTAATCCCCCCTTCCTTTCTCCTCCTTTCTAATAATCAAATAAAACTCAACAGAAGTGCTCTCCACCCCCAAACCCCTCACCAGCAGCTCCTGTGCCAGAAAGAAAAAAGCTCTCGTCTTTTCATTTCATCCCCCAAATCCCCCCAGCACAAACCAGATTTCAGCCTTGTTCTAAAAATAGAGAGATTAAACCTAAACCTCCAGCACGGAGCCCCCCCAGAGAGCGGCTCCTGGGGCCAGTGGCTGCCATGGAAATGGCAATGGGACCTTGGAGCTGAGACACGGGGGGATCCAGAGCCCCGTGGTGATGCCAGAACCCCCAAACCCGGCTGCTGTGGTGATGCTGGGGCATCCCTGAACCCAGAGCAGGTACCCAGGGCCATCCATGGCTGTGCTGGCCCAGCAGGAGCCACCGGCTGGGACCTGTCAGGCAGGATGGATGGGATGTGAGAAGCTCCACCTGAGCTGGACTGGGAAGAGGCCACGGGCACAGGGAAGAAGTTCAATCAGCTCCCAGGGCTGACAGCAGAGTGCTTGCAGAGTCTGAGGTGGAGCAGAGGATGGAGACAGGAGCTGCCACCGAGGACCCCTGTGGATCAGAGGGATGCGGAGCATCGCTGGCTCCCTCGTGGGATACTGCACGGGGCTTCTCCAGGCTCCTCCCAGCATCCACAGCCCCTCGCTGGGGAAGGAGTTGGCAGCCCCACGCTGTGGCCCGGCTGCCCACGGCAAACCAGTGCCGCGTCCCCCTGCCCACCCACAGCTTCGTCCCCTTTGTACAGGACCTCAGGTAAAGCCTGAAAATGCAACATGGGGGCAACATAAAGAGGCACCAACTGAGAGGAAATAAAACCATCTCCACTTCTTTCCTTATTTAAAACCTCAACAGAACGTGCAGGAGCTTAAAAAAGAAAGGGAATGCATTGCTGTCACGGCTGCTGCTGCTGCTCAGCCTGGTGGGAGCTCAGGCCTGGGGTTATCCCTGTGGGAGGGCAGAGGAGCCGCTGGAGGGAGAAGGATGTTCATCCCGGCCGGCACAGACTCCCTTGGGAGAAGAATCATGGATGCTTCCAAAGCTTGGCCTTTTGATCTCTGGAGGGAGGCAAGGGCTGGGCGGAGACTCATAACATTTCCCAGCCCTCAATCCAGGCTTGGGATGGCTCTGCTGCTTGGGGTGGCCTCAGTTGCTGCTCTGTCACCACCATCCCCATCACGGGGAGGTCGCTCAAGTGTGCAGTCCATGGATTGGCTGTCAGGGATAGAACTGCACAAACCCCAGCTGAAACCCCTCTTCACTTTCTTCCCCCAAACGGGAAAAGAGGTTGGAGTGAGGTGGGTGCTGGTCTCTTCTCCCAAGTGACAAGGGATAGGATGAGGGGAAATGGCCTCAAGTTGTGCCAGTGGCGGTTTAGGTTGGATAATAGGAACTATTTCTTTCCTGAAAGGGTTCTTGGGCACTGGCAGAGGCTGCCCAGGGCAGTGATGGAGTGTTTCTTGGAGTGAAGAGCCCAAAACTGAACCCAGGATTCGAGGTGCAGCCTCACCAGCACCAAGTGCAGGGGGAAGATGCCTTCCCTGGTCCAGCATCCAGCCTCATGGATGGCCGGGAATCTCCTCCAGGGGGAGTCAGAAAGGACAAAGCCTCCCCAGGGCATCTGCTGTGCCGCTGGGTCTCCCTTTGTGGCTGCTCTGGCCTCATTAACGTAGCAGCTCGTCAGGTGCCACAGATAATTAAAGCCTTGTACAAATTCAATTTTTACCTTAGGAGGGGGGGACGATAAGGAGGACTCTTCTCCTGAACCTTGCACTGCAGTTTGAAGCCTTGGCAGGGACCTGAGGAACGTGTTATAGCAACATCTGAGCTCAGGTGGTGTGGAGGTGATCTGTGGATGGTGCTCGGAGCAGGTGGGGTGGGAAGATGCTTTTGGTTCCTGCAGCAACCCTGTGGAGATGCCCTCCACCACTGGAGCCACACCCCAGGGCCAACGCCCAGCAAATGGAGAAGGTGGCATCATAAATATAAGTGTTTGGGACAGGACAAAAGCCCTGTCTGCCCCAGCTGTCTCATTGAGCTGCTCTGAAAGCAGCTGAGTCCCGAGCCTGCCCCTCACCCTGCTCCAGTCTCACCTCACTGCACCTCGGGCTCCGCAGATTTTCAGAAGGGAGGTGGTTTGTGGAACATTGTGTCTGCTGGGAGCATCCCTGCTGCCCAACTGGGAGCAGGAGAGGTCCCATACCCACATATGAACACGGGGTGATTCATCCCCATCAATCTCAGGTCATTATTTCTGGTCACTCAGAGCTCCTGCCTGGCTCAGGCAGATTTAGAAAATCTCATTTCAGCTTTCCTTCTGAAATCCTACAATGAAATCACCCAGGTTGGCGCTGAAGAGCCCAGAGGAAGAGAGGGAAGAAGGAGCAATGCAGGGATGGATTTCTTTGAGATAGCCCCCAGCACACAGGGAATCTGGAAAAGCTGGATCAACGGGCCCAGGCTCTGCAGAGGGATCAGGACAGGCTGGATCCATGGGCCCAGGCTCTGCAGAGGGATCTGAACAGGCTGGATCCATGGGCTGTGACTATGTCCTGCACAACCCCAGGCAGTGCTCCAGGCTTGGGGAAGAGCAGCTGGAAAGCTGCCTGGTGGAAAAGGACCTGGTGTGTTGATTTATAGTAGCTCAACATGAACCAGCAGTGGCCCAGGTGGGCAAGAAGGCCACCAGCATCCTGGCTTGGCTCAGCCATGGTGTGGCAGCAGGAACAGGGAAGGGATCGACCCCTGCACTCGGAGCTGATGAGGCCAAACCTCAAATCCTGGGTTCAGTTTTGGGCCCCTCAGTACAAGAAGGACCTTGAGGGGCTGGAGCGCATCTGGAGAAGGGAACAGAGCTGGGGAAGGGTCTGGAGAACAGGGGTTCTGGGAGCAGCTGAGGGCCCTGGGGCTGTTCACCCTGAAGAAGAGGAGGCTGAGGGGAGACCTCATCGCTCTCTGCAGCTCCTGGAAAGGAGGTTGTGGTGAGGTGGGTGCTGGGCTCTTCTCTCAAGTGACAAGTGATGGGATGAGAGGAAATGGCCTCAAGTTGTGCCAGAGGAGGTTCACACGTCACAGAAAGGGTTGTCGGAGAAAAAAATGGTTGCCAGAGGCGGCCAGGGTAGTGCTGGAGTCCCCATCCCTGGAGGAGTGAAAACCCATGTGGATGTCGTGCTTAGGGTATGGTTTAGTGGTGAATTTAGTTTAATGTTTGGACTTGACGATCATAAAGGTCTTCTCAAACATTAATAGTTCTATGAAAGGAAAGGAAAAGATGAAATGAAGGAGAAAACCAGCAAGGACATCCAAACTCCAGGTGAAATCCAACGTTCTCTAAAAATCTGAAGTTTATTCATCAGAATTCAGTGAACAGAACATTCATTGTAAACCACAATCAATACATTAAGAAGTTTGAAGGACCGGTGACAGAGAGAGCAGAAAGAGGAGAGAGAAACCCCAACATTCAGACAAGTTGGGCCCCAAGAGGAGCTGGAGCCGCTCCCAGGGAGCCCGCAGAGCAGCGGGGAAGCACGGGGCCACCGGGGACGAGGCAGAATTACCTTTCCCCTTAAAGTCAGAGACTTCTCTACATTTCCATTTCTTGCTCAGCCCAGGGGCAGCTCTGGGATGCCCCAACCTGGCGAGAGGAGCCGGGAGCTGTGGTGGGAGAGGAGGGAGCTGCCAAACACAGGGGAAGAAAGAACGGGCAATGGGGCAGAGGGAATGGGCAACGGGACAGAGGGAGCTGGGAATGGGACAGAGGGAATGGGCAACGGGACAGAGGGAATGGGCAATGGGACAGAGGGAATGGGCAGAGGGAATGGGCAATGGGACAGAGGGAATGGGCAGAGGGAATGGGCAATGGGCAGAGCCCATACGGCCCCGTCCCAAGGAGGGGAACCACATCAGGAAAGCTTGAGAGAGCACTGGGACGGGAAGAGCTGCTTGATGGAAAGACACAAACCCCAGGCAGAGCCACAAGTCGGGCGCTGATCGCCATGGCTGCTGCCTCTGCCGGGCAGAAGGGGAAACATTTGCTTTTGGCTTTTGAGCATTTCACTGCCCTTCACAGGCCACTCCTGGACACGGGTCCTGTCGCTCAGTTCAGCCCCGGGCCCTTTGCAGGGCTGCGAGCTCCGCAGGGCTCAGCTCCTCCGGGGGCGAGAGAACACAGCGCGTTCATCCAACCACATCAAACCCAACAGCAAGAGCAGCCACGGTACCTTCAGCCGGGGCTGACTCCGACCTCTCCCTGCATTTCTGACCCAAATTCCAGGCAGTGTTATTGCAGGAAACGCCTCAGAGATGGTGGCACTGCAGGTGGGACAAGGCTGCAGCTCCACAGGCTCCAGCCCAGCACAGCAGGGGAGGGGGAGAAGGCAGAAAGCTCCACTCAGCCTGTGCAAACCCCAGGGTTGTTGGGATGGACGTTCCTCAGGCACAGAGCAGCGGATGCTGCCTGAACAGGGGCAAAAGCCGAGCTCCAGCCCGGGATAAAATCATTGAAGCATGGAGAAGGGAAAGCCCAGATGAAATCGGTGGGACTCTGGTTTAAGAGATGGGCAACAATTCCTGCATCACCCACACCCATAAATTCAGCTTGAAAATAAAGCTTAAAACCCAGAACGGCCATTGCTGAGTGCGACAGAGCAGAGTTAAAGCTGAGCCGTCCCGGCCGGGCCCGCAGAGACCACTGGGCATGGAGCGGGGCCGGGCTCCAGCGCTGCCCTGGGTGGAACGGGAGCAGTGGCCCAGGGGCACGGGAGAGTGCGGGGGTTCCCCTGCTCTGCACACCAGGGGTGGCAGCAGCGATCGGCGCCTCCTCGGCATCGGAACAGGAAAGCACCCCGCTTGAGAGGACAACGCACACGAGGAGAAGGACAGCCCAGAACATTTCCCCATGAATAGAAAATGCAAACCATACAAAAATAGAGAAAAGTGACCGTGTTCTGTGAGTATAAAAAACAAACAACCCCCCCCAGGCTGCGACCCACAGCCGCTCACGGGCTGACCCAATGCTGGGCTCTCACCGTGAGGGAACGGCCGCGACCCAGCACTGAGGCCAGAGCTGCCCCGAAGGGATGGGCGCAGGTGAGGACCTCGAGGGGAGATTTCCCTCGACACCTTGGCAAGAGAATCCACTGTTCCCAACCTGTGTCACTTCTTTCCGGCTCCGAAGCCCTTTCTCATAACAAGCCTCAATCCCCACTCTCAGATCTGAGTTCCTCGGGTAAGGCAGGGTGTGTCTAACGGCTCGGTTCAGACCAAGGCCAGATCTGCTCCAGTTTATCCCAGGACAAGCGGGGATTTTAGGGAGAGCAGCGCACGAGGCAGTGCAATCTGATCTCTCTGCGGGGGGAGAGCTCCCAGCTGGGTCACCGCACCGGCAATTCTGATTTCTTTGGGTCAATGGAGCAGAATGCGCCAATAATCCAGCAAATCAGCTCCAAAATGCTGTTAGAAACCTCATTTTAGATCAAACAAGACAGGTTTGCTTCATTTAGTTCACACCGAATGAAGAGGAGGAACCTTTGGTATGGAGTTATCAAGTCTTGGCTGTGTCGCCCTCACACATTCAAGCCCAGATGCTCTTTGCGCTGAGGCTTTCCACGATGAAGCCACAGCCCAAGGAATCCTTCCCAGGGACGGGGACACCGGCAACCGCGCGGTCCCCTCGGCCCCGAGACGCCTTCCTGCCTCACCAAGGCTTGGTAGAGGCTGCACTGTGTCCGAACAGGACGCTGGGCAACCCCTGACTTGGTGCCTGGCTGAAAGGGTAATTAAACCCAGCAATGAGCTGCTGCTTGGGCTGAGCAGCGCTGCGACCGCCGGCTCGTGCAGCAGCACCTCCGGTGCCACCAGCAGCCGGTGCTGTGGTTTGTGTGGTGTGAGGGTGGTGAGACGGGCAGTGCCCAGCCCTGGCCCTGGCCCTGGCCCTGGCCCCACTCTGAGCAGGAGGGAGCCCGTTCCAATCAGGCAATATTCGTTAGTGGCTGCCAACGAGGCCTGGCAGCACTCACACCTCGGAGGTGAGGGGACCCTTCGCTGGCTGACGCACTCTCTGCTCAAGGTGGGGATGGGGATGCGGAGCAGGCGGAGCAGGAGAGGCATCGACAGCCGGGTTTGTGCCATGAAGTCCTCCCTGGTTTCACCAAGGGCTGGAGAAATGGAGTGTGGCACAGGGGGTTCCTGCGGGAACTCCCTGTGGCAGCACCGACAGGAGAACACCAGAACGTCAAGGCCTGAGTCCATGGACACAGGGATGGGGCTGCTCCAGCCTCAGGACAGAAAAGGACTGAAATAACTGAACCGTGGGCAAAGAGCCCGGCCCTGCCCTTCCCTGCTCCTTCACACACACGAGGACGGGGCAATGAGGAGCCTCCTCTCAGAAATGAACACCAGGACCTCGTTTGGCTTGGGGGGAAAAACCCAAACCCAAAGCAGCTCCTTGTGCCCGCAAACCCAGCGATGCCAGGGAGCTGCTGGCACTCCCAACTGGAGCCACGGCTGTCCAGTCAAAAGCAGCAGGGCTTTAGCTGGCAGGGGCAGGAGGTGGCAGGAAAAGCAGGACAGGGCTGGGCAGAGCCGCTCCTCATCCTGCTCTTTGCTCTGGAGAGGGGAGAAAACTCCGCTGTCTCCAGCCTGGGAGGATTTGTTTTAATGCTACAAACTCGGCTGCAAAAAAAGGCTGAAACGGGGCAACTCAGGGCAGGAGAAACAAAAATCCTCATCGGAAATGGAATGAAAAGCAGAGCTCAGAGCTGCGACAGGTGGGGGAGCAGCTCTGGAAGTCACAGACAGGGAGGTTTGGTTTGGAGGCAGTGCATTTGAGATCAAGGAGGATGTGGAGAGTCTCGGGGACCAACGGCCTGAAGAGACAATTCCAGGCGTGGGGACGCGCCCTGCAGACCCCGTCTGTGTCCTGAGCTCCTCTCCCTCCTCCACGCACCTTCCAAGAGGAAAAGAAACCCAAACCCTGCAGCAACCTCCAGCTTTTTGGTCCCTCCTGTCAGGAGGAAGAAGGTGTGAAGCCTAATTTAGGCCGCGTTACGTCCCGTATCCCAGGAACAGAATGCTTTCCATGTGAGTTGATGCAAAGAAAAGAACAGTAAATCATTAACAACAAACTCCACAAACTGCCTTTGAGAAGAGCAATGGCACCAGCTCCCCTGCAGCCACTGGCTCCACGCAAACTCAGCTATTCCAGAGCCACGGGCGCTCCCATCTTTCACTCCAGCAGCACTGGGAGTGTGACCGGGGCTGCTGCGGCCCTTGGTGTTGGGGAGCCGCTGGGAAATAAGGCAGAGCCTCAGCATTCCTGCACAAACCCCAGAGGCGGCTCTGAACCCCTCTGGAGCAACCACAGAGGCCGGACCCCACCGCATGGCTGGGGCAGAGGAGCTCATCCCCATCAGTCCAGGTCGCACTCCCAGTCCCACATCGCTCGTTCATGTTTCCTTTCCCCTCCCTGTGCTTCCCAACCCCTTCCACTCCCTCTCCGCAGCAGTTACTCGGCTCCGCTGACATCCCTGGCGGGCACGACGTGCCCGGGGAGGGCTCTGCCTTTCAGGGGCTCCACGCAGCGCTCCGGGCTCTTCGCGGCGTCCCAGCTGGGATGCTGAGGGACGCCCTGGGCGATACCGACGGGGCGGCACTTGGCGCGCTGCTCCAGGGACACGGCAAAGCCAAAGCCCAGAGGCACCTTGGGCTCCGGTTCAGCCGGGGACAACACACGGGCACCAGGCCTGGCGTTGGCCTCTCCGGGCTGCCAGGAGCAGCGGCCCTCGCTCTGCAGAGCCAAACTGGAGGGCCTGAGCGGGGCCCTGCTCAGCTCCGGCTCTGGGGGCCGTCTGTCTGCACACTCTCCAGCTACGCCGTGGGAAAGGGACAGCCAAGGGGACGCGGAGCCCGGCTGCTCCGACGGCTCCCACGCTCTATCCAAACCCCAGGGCTGCCTCGCCCCGGCGGCCGCGTCGCAGTCCTGCTGGAGGTGCTGCGAGCCCGGCCAGCTCGAGCCACCGTCGGGAGCCACCGACGCACCCTCCTCCTTGCTCCCGCTCCTCCTCGCCGCTCCCGAGTCCTTGGTGCCACCGTCCCGCTGCGCCCAGGGCTGGCACAGCCGAGGGCCGCCCCGGGCACCCTGGGAGCCAGAGAGCTCCAGCTCCAGGCTCTCGGTGTCCAGCGAGCGGCTGCGGCGCTCGACGGAGAGCGGTGCGGGCACCGAGGGGCTCAGCGCGTGCAGGCGCAGGTGCCGGGGCAGGCTGGCAACGCCCCAGCTCTGCACGGAGCCCGGCCCCCACCCTGGGGACAGCCGCTCGGCGCACTCGGCCAGAGACTCTTTGCGGCCGTAGCCTTCGTCAAAGGCCTCGGCGATGTCCTCGCCCGCGTTCAGCTCGGGACGCTGCTCGCACTCCCCTTCCCCTTCCTGCTCCACGTCCACCACGTCGAAGGTCACCATGGTGGGGAGGGCAGGGAGGTTCTGCGTGAAGGACGAGCCGGAGCCAGAGCTCCCCAGGCTTTCCGAGAGGCTGGAGAAGAGGGTCCTGCTGCTGGCGAACTCCACCAGCGCCTGCGAGAAGCTCACCGCCTGCTCGGGCTCACGATCGCTGCCCCCCGGGGGCTCGGCGGGGGCGTCCGCTCCGCCGCCGCGCTCCTGCTCCGGGAGCCCAAACGGCCCCGCTCTGCCTGGGGCTGCGCCGCCCGGGATGGAGCCCCCAAACAACCTACGGTCCGGGGTCGAATCGAAGCCCGGGTTCTCCTGCGAGAGCTCAATAAGGCAACTTCCTTGGGCTTTTTGGCTGCCGTAACCGGCTTCGGGACACGGCATCCCTGGGAATTCCCTCCACTCGGGATTTCCAGCCCGAGCTCCCAAGCCCACACTATTCACAGTCCTCGGGGCGTGCGAGCCCACGGGTTCAGTGCCAAGGCCACTCTGGTTCTGGCCAACAGAGCCGGCGGCTCTCGCTTTACATTCAACGCACGGCTTTTCCCAGGGACTCTTCTCCTTGCTGGGAACATCGAGGCGTTTCAAGAGAGGCTCCCTCTGCAGCTCCCAGTACAGCAGCTCCTTCTGAATGGCCGCCAGCCGCTCCTCCTCCGTCTCCATCAGCCCTCGTTTCTGATCCAGCATCTGCACCAGGCTCTCCTCAGCAGGGAGGCAAAAGTCCAAGAAGTAGCTGAAGATCCCCGGCTGGGAGAATTTGCTCTCGAACGGGGATTCCTCCCCAGGACAGGGACTCATCAGCGCATCAAACTCATAAAGCGCGTCTCCGCTGTAGCTGTCTCTGGGAAGCCGCTCCTTCTTGATCTCACCGAGCCCGTCTCCAGCTTCGTCCTCCAGCCCTGGTGTGGTCGAGTCGTAATAACCCTCGTCGCTGTTCGGGGCAGACTCTTGCTGGTCACTCTGCGGCGTCAGGAGGTCAACGCCATCCATCGCCTCTCCCACGCACGGGTGGGCTTCGGCCTCACACGAGGTGTGGGTCTCCAAACCGCTCCTGGACACCTGGGCTCCGTAGCTCCCGCCCCCGGCCACGCTGCTCTCCCACCGCCGGTGGAGGAACTCCTCCGCCTCCTCCGGGATGGCCATCTCCTCCCCACCACCTTGGAAGGTGACCAGGCAGGAGCTCCGTTTAGCAGCCTCGCGGCTGTGCTCCACGGAGAGGGTGCTCTCAGCGATGTCGGGCTCAGCGATGTCGTCCCCGCACCCCGTCAGGGAATCAAAGCTCTTCAGGGACGCAACGTCTCCTAAGATGAGGTTCAGCAAGTCTCCAGAGTGTAGGCAGGAGGGGTCGGTGGCCATGAAGGCCGCAGGAAAGGCCAGATGTAGATCACCACGGGCAAATTCTGCGCAGACGACAGCGTCAGCGTCTGATTTCGTACCCAGCACGTCCCCCTCGCCCGGCACCACCACCGCGTCGCCCTCAGAGCTGCCTCCATCGGCTGCCAGAGCGTTGGGCTGGGCAGCCTCCCCGCAGTCGCCAGCGGTGCCCTCTGAGCGGTCATTCTCTGCGCTCCCTGGGCAGGCTGTGCCCACAGGGACGGGTCCAGCGCCCCTTCCCTCCGTCACTCCCAGGCCACTGCCATCCCCGGCCCCTTCGCTCACCGCTCCCACACCAGGGGCTTTGCCGGCCTCCTCCGCATCCCCGTTCCCCTCGGGGGGCTCTACTTTCTCACTCTCGGCCACCTTGCTCTTCCGGTGACGCCGAATGCTGTTGAAGAACCCTCTCAGGCCTCTCCTGGCTCTGGGACAGGAGGACTTCTCGCCATTAGGCTTCTTCTCACAGCTCTCAACGCTCCCAGGTGGAGAGCTGTCCGGCTGGCCCCAGTCCACAATGGTGCTGCGCTCCAGGGCCACGTGAGCACTCTGGGAGCTCGGCAGAGGCCAAGGCTGTGAGTCCCTGCTCCGTTCCGAAGGGCTTTCCAGCTGCCCCGCACTGCCGCTGTCGCTCGCCGCGGCGCTGAGCCCGTCGTGGGTCTGGCATTTGCTGAGGCCCTTTTTGGAGGCCGCTTTCCCCTGCCCTTTGCTCCGGCCTCCGAAGAAGCTGGGCAGCGCGCAGATGCTCCTCTTCCCCCCAAAGAGCTTGAAGGCCGTTTTCTTCAGCTTGCCGGGGGGCAGCTGGGGCTGCTGCGGCTCCGCAGCCCCCACACAGGTATCGCCCGCCTCGGGCAGCCGCTCCCCGCTCTCCTCCTGCCGCCGGGCGCTCCCGGCCCGCTGCCCGCAGCCCGGGGGCGCCCGGGGCCACGCAGGCTCCTGCGGGCAGCGCGGTTCCATGGCAGCCGGCGGTGCGGGCGCATCAGCTGGGAACGGCGGCGCTGGGCGCAAGGTCCTCTGACGGGTGCAGAGCTCGGAGCATCGCAGCGGATCTAAAGCAGAGAGAGAGAGGGGAGAGCGGTGAGGAGACGGCAGCGCACGGCGCAGAGCCAAGGCAGAGGTGGCACCAGGTGAAGCCTTCATCCCAAGCACGAGCTGTGAAAGCCTCCGGCCTCTCAGCTCCCTCCGCTCCTCCAGGCCGAGCACAAAAACACCACAAGGCTTAAAATAATCCTTTTGCCAGTGCAGGCAAACCACGCGTCTCCATTCGGCAGCATCCCCGCTGCCCCGGGATACGCAGGTCTGACCCCTCAGCCACCCACCTTCAACCCCTTCCCACTCCCACCGGGATGACTGGGTTGGATCTCCAGCTGCCTTCAAGGAAGGAAAGGTGCTCTGCAGGGACAGGGACCGGCACTGCCAAAGCCACTTCCAGCTCTCCCAGATCCAATGCCAGTCTACAGGGAGCAAACCAGGATGCAACCACACACCGAGCACGTGCCCAGGAACAAAGCCCTTTGCTCCCGAGCTTTACTGGAGATTTCAGGTGGTTTTAGAATCCTCTGCCCCGACAGAAAGGATCGCATCAAACACATCCCCTGGGAACCTCCCTGACCACATTATCTCAGGTTTTAAATCTGATCCTGGATTGGTGTTGGCACCAGAACTAAACCAGAGACGTCTCTGCTACAGAGGCCAGGCTGGCAAAAGCAAATGCAATCAAATCCACAAAGCGCAGCTGAGCCGCAATGCCCGACGCTCCACTCTGACTGGTTCGAGGCTGATGGAGCCTCCCAGAGTGTTGAGCCACTGATCCCAAATTAGAAATACACCTGAGTGATGGCCTCCGTCTCCTGCAGCCTCTGGCACTCACTGGGATCCACAGCCGGGGCTGGCAAACCCTCCTTGCCACCAGCAACCCTGGCTGCTCTGGCTCTGTGGTGCCTCCAGAACCTGGCTCTGCCAGGAGCCCTCTGGGCACCTGGTGCATCCAATGCCCCTCCGGAGCAGCACTGGGCTTTCCCTGGAGCCTCTCTGTGGAGATCTGGCTCAACAGGCCTGAAGGAAAATCACACACAACACCTGAACCCACAGACAGCCCAAAATCAGAGGGGAATGGGACAAAACCAGGATTTCAAGAGCTCCATTTGTGAACCAGAACAGAACCAGGATTTCAGGAGCTCCATCTGAGAACCGTTTGGCTCTGGATCCCTGTCAGTGCTGGTGTCAATGGACACTGCTGTGGCCCATGGGTGCTGATGCTCCACGGGTGCTCAGAGGTGAAGTACCTGGGAAAAGGCAGCGCTTGCCCAGCTCGGCTCCCCTGGAGGCCAGGGCTGGATGTGGGTCTGGGGAAGGGGGCCCTGGCCCAGGGATGGACATGCGTGAGGGGAGAGGGGATAGAAGGCAGAGGAGGGAAGGGAGAGCATGGAGAGTATGGAGATGTGAGATGAGAGAGGAGAAGGGAGAGAAGGGAAATGGGAGAGGGGAGAAGGGGGAGTGGATAAAGGAGAAGGGAGAGGGGAGAAGGCAGAGAGGAGAAGGCAGAAAGGGGAGAGGGGGGAGAAGGGAGTAGAACGGGCAGTGGTTCCCCGCAGCCTCCTCCCGTCCCTTCCCCTCCCCTGTCCTCCCCTCCTCTCTCTTCCTCTCCCTTCCCTTCCCTTCCCTTCCCCTCCCCTGTGCTCCCCTCCTCTCTCTTCCTCTCCCTTCCCTTCCCTTCCCCTCCCCTGTGCTCCCCTCCTCTCTCACCGCGGGGCCGGCTCCGCTCGGCGTGGGGTGCCACCGCTGGGCGCGCGGAGTGGGCGGGACATCGGTGACGTCAGACGCCGAGTGACGCCGGGTGGGGCCGCGAACGGTCATTGGCGTAGGAGCAGTGACGGGCGGGGGGGGGGGGAGCGGCTGCCGCTGTGGTGTCACGTGACAGCGTGCGCTTTCCCCGCCGCGACCGTGGGCCGTGACCCATCCGCGGGACCTCAGCATCGCCCACTGCTCTCCCTCCCAGTCATCCCCCCCACTCACCCGCATCAGCCCCCAGTCACCCCACATCGCCCCCCATCACGCCCCCCAGTCACCCCACATCGCTCCCCAGTCACCCCACATCGCCCCCCATTCACTCCCCCCCTTCACACCCCCTCTTTATGTTGATCCCATGTTGCATTTTCAGGCTTTACCTGAGGTCCTGTACAAAGGGGACGAAGCTGTGGCTGGGAGGAGCCTGGAGAAGCCCCGTGCAGTATCCCACGAGGGAGCCAGCGATGCTCCGCATCCCTCTGATCCACAGGGGTCCTGCAGCTCGGTGGCAGCTCCTGTCTCCATCCTCTGCTCCACCTCAGACTCTGCAAGCACTCTGCTGTCAGCCCTGGGAGCTGATTGAACTTCTTCCCTGTGCCCGTGGCCTCTTCCCAGTCCAGCTCAGGTGGAGCTTCTCACATCCCATCCATCCTGCCTGACAGGTCCCAGCCGGTGGCTCCTGCTGGGCCAGCACAGCCATGGATGGCCCTGGGTACCTGCTCTGGGTTCAGGGATGCCCCAGCATCACCACAGCAGCCGGGTTTGGGGGTTCTGGCATCACCACGGGGCTCTGGATCCCCCCTGTGGCTCAGCTCCAAGGTCCCATTGCCATTTCCATGGCAGCCACTGGCCCCAGGAGCCGCTCTCTGGGGGGGCTCCGTGCTGGAGGTTTAGGTTTAATCTCTCTATTTTTAGAACAAGGCTGAAATCTGGTTTGTGCTGGGGGGATTTGGGGGATGAAATGAAAAGACGAGAGCTTTTTTCTTTCTGGCACAGGAGCTGCTGGTGAGGGGTTTGGGGGTGGAGAGCACTTCTGTTGAGTTTTATTTGATTATTAGAAAGGAGGAGAAAGGAAGAGGGGATTAAATGAAAAGGAAAAGCTGCCATGCAGGTGTCCTGGCTGCTTTGGCCTTGGGAAATATCCAAACAGCAACAAGACCAGAGTCTGATCCTCCTGCTCCCCAAACCCACCCTCTGGAGCTGGGCAGAACTTCCCCGAGAAGGGGGCTCCCCTCACTGGGGTTTGGAACAGCCAGAGTTTGGGAAGCAGTCGGAGAGCTCAGCTTTTCGTAATGCTCTTTGTAGGAATTGCATCGTCTGTGTGTTTTTTTGGAGCAGTTTTGATGCTGGGCTGACCTCTAAGGGAGAGCTCAGTTATTGCAGTTTCTGGGCTGAAGCGATACTGAGCCAGGCCTCCCCCAAAGACCTTCAGCCTGGAGCCTTGGAGATCTTTCTGAGGACACAAGGGGGGAAACGTGGAGATAAATTGGAGCAGGCTCTGCATCACACTTCCATGTCTTTTTGTCCCTCGAGCCTTCAGCATCAGCAGCTCCTGGGTTACATCCACAGCAGAGGGAGCAGCAGGGTGAGGGAGGGGATTCTGCTCCTCTGCTCAGCTCTGGTGAGACCCTACCTGGAGCCCTGTGTCCAGTTCTGGAGTCCTCAGCACAGGAAGGACCTGGAGCTGTTGGAATGAGTCCAGAGGAGGCCACAGAGATGATCCAAGGGCTGGAGCACCTCCTGTACGAGGACAGGCTGAGAGAGCTGAGGTTGTTCAGCCTGGAGAAGATTGCAGGGAGACCTTGGAGCAGCCTCCCAGTAGTGAAAGGAGCTCCTGAAAAGCTGGGGAGGGGCTCTGGATCAGGGAGTGGAGGGATAGGATGAGGGGAACGGTTGTCATCTGAAAGAGGTGAGATTGAGATGAGATCTTAGGGAGAAGTGTTTTGCTGTGAGGGTGGGGAGGCCCTGGCCCAGGTTGCCCAGAGCAGTGGTGGCTGCCCCATCCCTGGAGGTGTTCAACGCCAGGTTGGATGGGGCTTTGAGCCCCCTGATCCAGTGGGAGGTGTCCCTGTCGATGGCAGGGGGTTGGAACTGGATGGACTTAGAAGTCTCTTCCAACCCAAACCATTCTATGTTTCTACGTTGCTGGGCTTGCTACAGGAATGGAACAGTGGGACAGCAAAAGCCAAGGAACCATGACACTGGTGTTACACAGCTGGTGGATGCCACATGAGAAATAGGGTTTTATTAGCTGAAGGCAGCTCTTACAAGTGGAAGAATAACCAAAGAATAATGATTAGATGCCCATGCATTGCTCGTGGTTAATGAGAGTTTTAATCAGAAGTTTGCCAAAAACCCCACCCCAACAAATGTGGGTCTGAGGTCCTCTAGAGATTGCATTGACTGTGACCATCATGGAAGGGAAGTGAGTTTGGTGAGAGAAGCCAAGCAGTCAGGTCTCCTCAGCTGGCTGCTCTGGCTGTTGAGTAACGGTACCGGAGCTGGAGGCAGCGATGGATTTCATCCTTTGCTTTAGGGCTGGAGAAGCCACTGACATGAAGGACACGTTCATTTGAACAAGACCTGCAGTCTCTGTGTGGGAGTCCTGGCAGGGATGACAGGAACAATTGTTTTATGGGAAGCATCTCCAAGATTAAGGAATGCTGAAGGCAAAGAAGAATCAAATACATTGAAAAAGTGAGTAGGGATGACTTTGAAAAACAGAACTGAAGGAGAGAAATCCTAGATAAATCGAGGGATTTCACTGCTCACTCAGCATGAGAAATGGTTTGAGCTAAAGGGAAGCCACAGAGCCTGGCTCTGTTTGACACAGCCCAGACCTCACACAGGCTGTTTATGAATTTTAGAGGGGTTATATGTGGTTTTTGCATGTGTTTTTTCTGTTTGTCTCAGTGAACAGAGCCTGCTGAAAACTGCAGAGCTGGGGACTGAAACACTCTGGTCCAGCAGCTCTGCTTCTCCCAGCCAGGGAAAAGGACTTCTCCATGATTTGTGCTCACGTCGGATGGGGCACATTTGGACCTTTTGGGTCAGATCTTTTGTTTCTCGCTGTTCCTGGGCATTGTTTGGTTCTCTGTGGGTGCTGAGCATGGACTCAGCCATGGCTTGTGCTCCACCCTGCATCATCCCCATAGGGCCTGCTGAGAGCCACGAGAGCCCCAACAACAGCCGAGCACTCCTTGAGCCCCATCTCCCGTGCATTTGCTCATCCTTTTTGGCCATGTCTTCTCTCTCTCCCTGTTTCAGAGCCAGGCTGCCAGGGCCCTGAGGGCACTAACAGCCTTTAACAGCCTTTAACAGCCCCGAGCAGCCTCACCTGAGGGCCCCACCAATACCCTTGGGCACAGGAGCTCATTTAAGCTTAGCCCCGGCTCCCCAGCCCTCCTGATCTGAGTTGTAGGGATGGAGGGCTACTCTAGCTCAGTTTTATCCCATCCCATCCCAAGCTTTAGACCCTGTTGTTCCAGACCCTGACACAAGGCCTGACCATGGAGCAGCCTCATCACCATGAACATGACTTGGTTGGCCTTGGCCACCAACTTTGTCCTGCTCACTTTTCTCCAGTAGCATGGGGCTGACCCTGCCCTTCCAACTGGGTTATCGCTCCTGGCCCTTGGCCAGTGCAGCTGGAGTCATCCCTGCTGACCTCAAATATCCCTAAAGGGTGCTTGGGGCCAGACAAGCGCTGCCGTGTTTGGAGAAGGGCTGTCAAAAGGGCTGGACGCCAGAGACCCGCCAACATATAAATAAACCAATCCTTTATAGAAGCCACACGAGGCTGGCTGTGTTTGTTCTCATGCCAAGGGCTGGCTGAGGAAGCTCCCTTCTCTTTTCCATGCTTCGGAAATCCATGGGAAAGTTTCCAGGGCATTACTTAGCATCTCCAAAGGGTGGGCATGGACTGGGGAGTGAGACTGTGCTGCTTCAACTAGACCTGCAGAGGTTTCTCCTGTTCCTGGGGTGGTGGTGGTGGGCTTGGCTCCACCTTGACCATCCACAGGATGGTTTGGATTGGAAGAGACCTCAAAGCCCCTTTCAGTACTGGGAGGCTGCTCTAAGGTCTCCCCACAGCCTTCCCTTCTCCAGGCTGAACAACCCCAACTCTCTCAGCCTGTCCTCATACAGGAGGTGCTCCAGCCCTCGGATCATCTCTGTGGCCTCCTCTGGACTCTCTCCAACAGCTCCAGGTCCTTCCTGTGTTGAGGACTCCAGGTGGGGTCTCACCAGAGCGGAGCAGAGGAGCTGGTCCCACTGTTTGGATGCAGCCCAGTTTGTTCTCTATCTTCTGCCTGCTCCCTGGTCAATCCCCTTCCAGCAATTCATGATGTTGGGATTTGCTGTTTCCCTTTGTCTGCTCACATCTGTTCCCTGGATGACTTCTCCTATGTTGAATTTTCACGTGCACCATTCCACCCTGTGTTTTTTTGTTTGCTCAGGAACACCCCACCCAGCACAATGAGGCTTTGTAACACCACCTCCACCTTGGTAGGTGCCTCTTGAGCACCCCGGGCACTGTGCCCTGCCTTCTTCCCAGGGCAAATCCTGCCTTGCGTGTCTGTGCAGAGGGCTCGGCGGTGGGAAGAAACGGTGCTTTCTCCCACAAGTCCTGGAGACAGAAGGGCAGGACCTCACACGTTGGTGCCCGCACGCGTTTCCAGCGTGTCTGAGGACCTTCCTCCTCCACCATGGGGCTGCTGCCGTTCAACAGCGACATGCAAAGTCGTGTTGCCTTTGATCGGGAGGCTTGTTCTGTTTGATCTCATCTGTTTGATCTTCCCTCCCGCCTCGCTCTGCTTCGTTTTCCCTTGTGCTTTTTTTTTGCAACATGGGGAAGTTAAATTCCATGTGCATCGTAACGTGGTGCCGAGGATGTGCTGTTAGCTTCTACAGGCTCCTGTTCCTTTTTGGATAAATCATCTGTTTGCTGTAATAAAGTGCCTCTTGGTGGGAAACCAGGGGGAAAAAAGGGAAATCTGGAACTAAGCCAGACCTGGGGAGGGAGGAGTGCTGCTTTCTGCTGTTGTTTCTTCCAAAATACCCATGAACCAGTCTAAAAACCAAAACTCCCTGGCGTGTGCCTATAGACTGTTCATTAGCATGACACTGTGAGCTGCAGGGAAGTACAAAGTTTGAGTGCCTGAAGCAAAGCCAGGTCTTGCTGCTCCTGTTCTACATCTGAAAAGTCTCTCCTGGCCTTGCGGTGCGTTATTTTTGCTCGGTGGTTGCCTGCTCGGGTGCCTCAGGGAGGATGGTGGAGCACGGCTCCTCCAGGCTCACACTCCTTGCATGGAATTCCCTTTGGGGATGGGTTTGTTCCATTTTGCTGTGCTCTGTTCTGGAAAATCCCCCACTATTGACCCAACAGAGCATGATCTCAGGTGCTTCCTAATGCTGGAGCAAACTGCTGGTCTGCAGGAGATCTGCTTTTGGTGAGTAACGATGGGTTTGGGCCCTGTGCACTTGGTGTTTTACTGTGACACATCAACTCTCAGCCCTTATTTAGGGCCTTCTTTCCTCCTCTTGAATCCTTTTATAATATTGACCCCTCTGAGAACAGTTTTGGTTGCCACACAGCATCCTCACCTCCTTGTTTTGCTGGTTTGAAGCTAATGAGAGACCCGTGCCAAGGAAAAAAGGGGGATGCAATGAGAGGTCCAGCATGAGAGGAGCCAGTAAATTTGTCAGCTCAAGCTCATGTGAGTGTGGGTTCACCTCTGGTTTTCCATTAAACAGAACAAGATGAGACCTATAATTTTGTAGCATCTAGGAGAGATGCTGCTATCCGGATCTAGGAGAGGTGCCTAGCTCTTGAACTGGGAGAGGTGACCAAGGCACCAGTCAACAGAGACAAAACTGGTCATGAACAGGGTTTGAAGCTGAAAGACAGGACATTTAGATGAGATAATACGAAGCATTTCTTTCCTGTGAGGGTGGTGAGACCCTGAGCCAGGTTGTCCAGAGAGGTATCCCGAGTTTAAAGCCAGTCCCCAAAAGTCATAGAATCATAGAATGGTTTGGGTTGGAAGGGACCTCATGGCAGCCCCACCTCCCTGCCATGTGCAGGGACACCTCCCACTGGATCAGGAAGCTCAAACCCCATCCAACCTGGCCTTGAACACCTCCAGGGATGGGGCAGCCACCACAGCTCTGGGCAACCTGGGCCAGGGCCTCCCCACCCTCACAGCAAAATATTTCTCCCTAAGATCTCATCTCAATCTCCCTTCTTTCGGAGGAAAACCGTTCCCCTCATCCTCTCCCTGCACTCCCTGATCAAGAGCCCCTCCCCAGCTTTCCTGGAGCCCCTTTCAGTGCTGGAAGGAACAGTTCACTCCAGAACAGTGAATCATTAAGCCAATGTTTTGCAGGTGTTGTTTGTGCTACAGCAGCTGAAGCACATCAGTCACCAAAGCTCCACATTGGAGGCACTGGATATCCCCTCTGGCTGTGGTTTGAGAGCAGAGCAGGAGGGACAGGATGGCAGAACCCATCCTGGCTGTGATGCTGAGTGAAATTGCTCCCTTCCTTCTCCTCCAACTTCCCTGGATGGTTCCAGGCAGCAGTTCGTCAGTTCGCTTCCTTAACAAACATTCCCTGGGGAACGCTGGCTCTGACTTCACATCCCAGAAGGAGCTGGCAGGTCTCCAGAAAACCCTTCCGAGACCCATCTAAGTGGGGTCATGCTGCCACCGTGGTTGTATCCAACCATTAAATGCCATTTTGTAGAACTGAGTGGGGATGCAGTGTCGGAAGAGGCAGGCACCATATCCGATGTAGACGAGGTGGTGCAGTTGGTGCCAGGGTCAGAACGGTTGTTTAGGCTCCTCCTGTGTTCAAAATATGCTCCTGGGAGAGCCAGGGCTGGAAGCTGTGGGCTGGTAACCTCTAACAAAACACAAGATCCAGGATTTTAGAGGGCATCTGGGGGAATTTTGCAAGTCAGATGGCAGAGTCTCCATTGCTCTGAAGGCTTTTGTTTCAAATGAGGTGTTTTTCTCCCACGAGGGTTTTTCCTTCTAGGAGCATCTCCCGGTCAGCAACTGTCAGCAGGTGAAACTCCACGGCCCAGGAGACTAAGGACAGGCTGGATAAATAAAATTATTTCTTCCAGGCTTAAAATTCACTGCAATATTTTACCTGGATACTGGGGCCCTCCATTCTCCTCCGCTTGTGCTCGTTCACTTTTCCCTGCTGAAGCAGCAATGCTGCAGAGCCTTCCAAGGAGCTGATTTCTGGAAGATCTGGAGATGCAAATGGTCTCTGCCGGCTCTCCTCAGTTTTCCACCTCTTCTGCAGCTTCACTGAGGTTTGGCCGTGCCCTTACCCCGATGGCTGCGAGCAGGAGCCATCCTAGCGGTGAGGACAGGCTGGAAGCTCTGCTGGGCTGCAGGTGACTCTTCCCCAGATCCTTGAGCTGCTCCAGGTCCAGGCAAGCGTGAGTCACGCTGCAGAAATCTCCCCAGGGCTGCTCTTGGCTCCTCCGTTTGGATCGTGCCCATCTCCAGCGTGCGTGTTTGGACTGGTTCGAGCAGAGCTGCTTAACTGGGTTAAGGGCTTGGCACCCCGTGACGGGCGGGATGGAGAGACCTGGAGGCTCCTGCCCACCTCCCCCCCGCCCACTCGGGCTCTCTCTCCTAGAGGGCGGTGGTGTCACAAGCACCTTCCACATTGCTAGAACCGTGTGGCTGTGGGCTGAGCTTCAGCAGCGGGAGGAGGATCTTGCTGAAGAAACTTCTCAGAGGTCATCACATGGGAACAGCAAAGGACGGGCAACGAGGTGGTGCAGACGGGAGCTGGTGGGGATACAGGGCTTTTGGTCACCGAGGGGTCCCTGGGGAGTCTCCCCTCATTGGCACATCAAAGCAGATCAATACCAAAGGTGATGCCAGGACCAAGCACCCGTCAGACAGGACCCAGAACCTCCCTGCCTGCCTTGTAAGCACCCAGCTTTGTTCTGTCTTGTCCACCGCTGCTCCAAAGGCCACCTCTCGAGTTAAAAGAAAATAATGTGCTCTAAGAAACCTGCAAATGCTCGTGTCTGTGCTTTGAGTGATGAGTTTTTTGCTTGTGTGGGTGCTGTCGGGGCATGATCCCAGCTTGAGCAGCAGCCTTGCCTTTCCCTGCCCCCTCTCTGCTCCTTCTGCTGTGCTGGATCCCAGCAGCATTTGCTTTGCCCATCATTTCCTCCTCCACAAATAGGAAGAGGTTTGATGTTAAAAATGTGGTTTCCAGCATCCCAAAGCAGCAAAAACTTGGGTGTTTCCCAGATGTTTTCTCAATGCTATTTTCCTGCCCAGGTATTTCCAGTGCAGCTGCAAGGGACAAGGTTTTTCTGTGTGTTTAGGGATCAGATGTCCCCAGCATCGTCCCTTCCCGGGCACGGAGGGGTGCTGGGAGCAGTGGCCGCCAGGGCGGGTGCTGGAGCCCGGGCCAGCACCGTGCTATTAATAACCCATCACCGAGGCTGCTGGGCTGGAGGAAACGAAGGAAATGAAGTTAATAGGTGGAAATGTTTCCTTGTTTTCCCACTTGCTGCTCAGGGCCCTGCCTGCTGCTCCTTGCCCCTCTCACCCAGCCCAGGCTGTGGCCACGCTCCAAGGCTGGATGATGGCTCAGGGAGAGCCCAGTTTGGGGAAAGATGTTGAAGAATAGGGATTTTGAGGAAGGCAAGAGAGAAAAGGACTGTTAAGGCACCTCTGAGCAGCTCCAAAAGAAGGAAAGAGGTTTAGAGGGCTGTTCCTTTGGGGTGAAGTGGAGAAAGGGCACCTTGACTTGTGGATTCTGGAGCAGCGTTGTTCCGTTTTCATCCCATGCAAGAGCTCTGTGGGAGATGGAGACTGGAAAAGCAGCTGGTGTGCAGAGGATGGGTGCTGCGGGGCGAGGGTGACACAATGTGACCCAGCCTGGACCAAGGAGACCTTAGAGCAGCCTTCCAGTACTGAAAGGGGGCTACAAAAAAACTGGGGAGGGACTTTTTACAAGGGGAAGTAGTGACAGGACGAGGGGGAATGGTTTTAAACTGGAAAGAGGAAGATTCAGATTGGACATGAGGGAGAAATTCTTCACAATGAGGGTGAGGAGGCCCTGGCCCAGGTTGCCCAGAGCAGTGGTGGCTGCCCCATCCCTGGAGGTGTTGAAGGCCAGGTTGGATGGGGCTTTGAGCCCCTGATCCAGTGGGAGGTGTCCCTGCCCATGGCAGTGGGGGTGGAACTGGATGGGCTTTGAGGTCCCTTCCAACCCAAACCATTCCATGATTCTATGCTTCCAACACCACGGCTCTGCTGGCAAGGCCCTTCCTGCAACCACCAGGCATGATTTGTGCTCAGGTATAACTGCAAACTCCCCAGCTTCCCTCTCCTACCTTGTCTGCTGAGCAACCTGGCCATTCCGCAGGTGGCCCCGTGGCCACTGCCAGCCAGGGAGGCTGCTGGTGGGGATGGTTTCCTGCAGGCTTGGGGCAGGAGCCTTGGCTCTGATCCTGAGTGCAAAGCTTGGGCTCAGGAAGGAGCAGCTTTGCCTGCAAATCCCAACCCCACACGGTGTCCATTGTCAGAAGTGCCCCCCTGCCTTGTGAGAGGGCAAGAGATGGAGCAGCTTTGGGGCTGCCACTGGTGCACGTGCTGACTCTTCTTGTTGTTTGTTGTTTGCTCCTCTGCCAGCTGGTGTCTTGTTAAGACAAGATCCTCCTTCACGTGTTCCTGGCTGGAGCAGAGCCTGCTGCAGGGCAGAGCTGTTAGGTTATGGGGCTGGAGTCTGCACCAAGCTCTGGAGGGGGCAGAAATGGGGTGCAAGAATGGCTCCTTCTGCAAGCGCTGTGTACACCAACTTCTACAAACAGAGCGGTGCTGCAAGACAGTGAGCTCTTCCCTGGTGGAGTGGAGGAGGCAAGAAATAAGCCTTGCAAAATTTGTGCTGGGTTACAGAGAACCAGGTGGAGATTGCAGAGGGAAGAGTTTGCGAAACCCATCTGAGTCGCTGTGGAAGCAAAGCCACTGCAGTGATGTGTCTCATGCTCAGCTCTCACCTTGGGGATTTCATCCTTTCCTCCAGGTTTCCCATCCTTAATCTGTTTCCCACTGTGGTTTGTCACCCCTGGGCTCTCGGTGTGTGGGTGATGCTGTGAGGGCTCCTCTGTTGGTCCAGGAACACACTCCTGGGCTCTTTCCTGCCCTTAAAAAGTAACAGATGAGGAATAGACAAGGCCCAGCGCAAGAATTGGAGTCACTCCTGGATAAACTCAGCCTGGGTTGGAGAAAGGGGAATGAGGAGCACTAATTATAACGTGAATCAGGAGTTAATGAGTGTGGTTTGGTGTTGTGCTCAGGAACAGAGCAATTCTCTGCCCCATCCTCCAGCCATTAAAACTTTAAATGGGGAAAAACCCACATCCACCTTCTCCTGCTCTTCGTAGGTTCCCTTATCTTGGAAGAGCAGTTGGAATCTGAAAGCAAACCAAACCCTCTGGAGATGAGGTACTAACTCCAGGATGAGGGCATTCATCGCCCTCGGGGCAGAGGGGTCACCTCTTGCCACTGCCCTGATCTGGTGTGGCTGAAACCACAGGGTTGTCCTTTATTTAAAAAGTAGAGTAACTGCTGCTGATGGGCACCAGGCTGTATCTTCCAGCCCATCCTTAGCCCAGCACCGTGTAAGCTGTCCCCATCTTGTCCCCAAGAGCTCATCAGGGCCATCTCACCTGGCCTATGGGTCACTTTAATTAATTCATTCACAGAATCATAGAATGGTTTGGGTTGTAAGGGAAGGGGGGAAGGAGTCTGTAACACCTTGAATTAAAAAATGAGGATCTATGATTCTATGATTTCATGTTTTGATTGATTTCTGTCACACACCGTGTATGAAGAGGTATGAGACTGGCAGCAGGTGGGCTATGGAGAGAGGAAAGGGCTTTAGGTTATGGGATGGGGTAACACTGTGGTGACTGGGCAACCTTCCCTCCACTGGGCATTAACAAGAAGAGGTTGCTGATATGACCCATTTGTTTTCAAACAGGCGCTTTTGCAACCCCCTGGTGACCCAGCCGTGTCTCTAAGTCCCCCCTGTAAATCTGAACCCGTGCAGATCACAGAATCACAGAATGGTTTGGGTTGGGAGGGACCTCAAAGCCCATCCAGTTCCACCCCCCTGCCATGGGCAGGGACACCTCCCACTGGATCAGGGGGCTCAAAGCCACATCCAGCCTGGCCTTGAACACCTCCAGGGATGGGGCAGCCACCACTGCTCTGGGCAACCTGGGCCAGGGCCTCCCCACCCTCATTGTGAAGAATTTCTTCCCAATGTCTAATCTAAATCTTCCTCCTTCCAATTTAAAGCCGTTTCCCCTGTTCTGTCATCACAAGCCCTTGTAAAAAGTCCCTCCCCAGCTTTTCTGGAGCCCCTTTCAATACTGGAAGTCTGCTCTAAGGTCTCCCCAGAGCCTACTCTTCTCCAGGCTTGGATGCCTAGAAGAGAAGCTTGAGGTCTTCTTCACAAGGCGACTGGAGTGGTTCCCAAGCTGCTTTTGCCTTGCTCCGTGCTGGCATCCCAGCAGGAAGCAGTTGGGCTGTCTTAATTACAGCAGCACAATTTCTGACGCCTGCATCCCTGCAGAAACTTTGTTTGGGTTTCCAAGAAGCTGTTAATTCCTTATCCTTTTTGTTTTGTTTTTTTTTGTCTTACTTCACGGGTATGAAAGAAGTCATTTAGGCAGTGACTTAGCAGAGGGAAGGAAAAACCCTATCTTGTGGGCTGTTTGTGAAGATTTAAGGGTCGATACAGCTTAAAATCTGGGTTTGGAGGGGGAAAAGGGCTGAGGGTTATGAGGTTTGTCCCTGGGAGATGCACACACATGGAGAGCAGCATTGGTGCCCCTGGGTTTTGTGGTTATGTTTTTTTAAGTACACCTGAAGGTTTTCTTCAAGCCCAGCTGATGAAGCTGTGTGATTTCCTCCATCTTTCACTCTTCTTTTCTGGAAAAGGGAGCTTTTAGCTGCTTGCTGTGAGCAGGAGAACAGGGAACACCACGGCTTCACGCTCGGAGCGCAAATAGAAATGCAGTCTGGGGAAGCGCCCTTGTTTTCACATCCAACCCCAGTCCCACAGGTCTGACCATCCAGGATGGACTGGGGCTGCCCAGGGCTGTGTCCCTTTGCTGAGTGTTTTTGGGATGGGGAGGGGGCTGGGTGTGCCTGTGTGTGGCATCAGCAGGGCTGAGCTTGTCCTTAGGAGGAGCATCAGCCACCAGCAAGACCCAAACAGCCTCCAACACTGCTGTGCTGTGCTGCTCCTTTCTCCATCAAACATCAGGGGTGACCTCTCTCCCTCTTCTTGGAGCAGCCAGGCCCCTGGTTGGTGTGGTGGCACTCTGGAAGCAGGTGCTGATGGCACAGCCAAATACTGCCTGGCTCTGGGTTACATCCAGAGCTTAAATCACCCTGATGTGAACAGCAGTGTGGAAGAACCATGAGCCACCCAGGCTTGGCCCTTTCTGGAGTGTGGCAAGGACAGTGCTGGTGATAATGAGGAGAGGAGGAGGAGGTAAGGCAGCGATGGACAGCTTTGCACAAGGGTGATGCTGCTCGTTGCAGTTCTGCTGTGACTTTGTAGACCTGAAGGGTACGAGGACAACTGCATCCACTGCAGCACCTTCCCAGGCCATAGAGATCCCCCCATCTCCTGTCCTCCTCAGTGGCTTCATGATGAGTCACAGAATCACCCTCTTCCTATGGAAAGGTGCTGTTTGCTGCCTCTCTGAGATCACACGGGCAGCGACAGTTTCACCTGCTGAAATTTTTAACTGGCAGATCCATCCTTCTCTCAGGTACGTTGATAATTTTTAACTAAAAATATAGAACCCCATCACATTATAGAATCATAGGATCATGGAATCACTGAGGTAGGAAAAGACCTCTGAGCTCATCAAGTCCAACCATCAGCCCAACCCCATCGTGCCTGATAAACCTTGTGCCCAAGTGCTGTGGTCACATATTCTTTGAACCCCTCAGGGATGGAGACTCCACCACTGCCCTGTTCAGCCTCTTCCAGGGCTTCAGCACCCTGTCAGTAAAGAAATTTTTCTCAATATCCAATCTAAACCTTCTCTGTTGCAATTTGAGGCCATTTCCTCTCATCCCATCACTTGTGACTTGGGAGAAGAGACCAGCACCCACCTCACCACAACCTCCTTTCCGGGAGCTGCAGAGAGTGGTGCCCTTAGGCTCCTCTTCTCCAGGCTAAACAGCCCCAGGGCCCTCAGCTGCTCCCAGATCCCCTGTTTTCCAGACCCTTCCCAGCTCTGTTCCCTTCTCTGGATGTGCTCCAGCCCCTCAAGGTCCTTCTTGTACTGAGGGGCCCAAAACTGAACCCAGGATTCGAGGTTTGGCCTCACCAGCTCCGAGTGCAGGGGTCGATCCCTTCCCTGCTCCTGTTGCCACCCCATGGCTGATCCAAGCCAGGATGCTGGTGGCCTTCTTGGCCACCTGGGCCACTGCTGGCTCATGTTGAGCCACTGTCAACCAGCACCTCCAGGTCCTTTTCCATGGGGCAGCTTTCCAGCCACTCTTCCCCAAGCCTGGAGCGCTGCACGGGGCTGGTGTGACCCAAGTGCAGAACGTGGCACACGGCCTTGTTGAATCTCATAAAACTGGCCTCAGCCATGGATCCAGGCTGTCCAGATCCCTCTGCAGAGCCTCGACCGTGGATCCAGCCTGTCCAGATCCTTCTGCAGAGCCATCCTGCCCTTGATCAGATCAATCCTCCCACCCCATTTGGTGTGATTTTGTGATTGTCACAGGTTGTCACAGAGCTTGTGCACAGAGGCATCTCAGCCCTCCCCTAAGCCAGGCAGGGATGGATATGAAAGCTTGGAGGAGCACTGGAGCAACCTGGGTGGATTTTTGACCGTCAGGTTGGCTCTCCATGAATGGTCAATGGTGTAAATTTAAGGGGCTTTTTGCTTCCTGTGTCCAAAGAAAGCATTTGCAATTTGACAAGTCACCAAAACAATCAGAAAATCAGATGGAAGCTTGAGCTGAGCTTGTGCTGCTCCCAGGAATGATTGACATGATGATCCCAATTACACTTAATTGTGGTTATCCTATTTATAACACCCTCCTTCTGTAGCACACACCTGCCTCTCCATGGGAAACAATACTAATAGAACTTAAAGCACCAATTACATGCAAAGGAAAAGCAGCAATTAAATCCACTAACCCTTGCCTAAATAATGAATTCATCCCCCTCCAATATCTGTAATGTTATAAAGGCTATTTCTAAAAAGAAAAGCAATTCTTTTATTTGTGTGACCTCCTATTTATCCATGCAGGAACATCTCCAGACTGGGCATTGATGGAAGGACTGCTGAGTTTGCAGAGGCTCTACAGAGACGTGGGGCTGGAAAGCCCTGTCTCCTCATTACGAGAGTTCAGGCAGTGTTGCATGGAACTTAATTTTCTGGGATGGAAATAGGAAGCTGAGCTTTTCCTTGTGTGGTATCAAGGTTGGGGAATGGGCTGGTAGAACCCAGTACTGTTTCAGCAGCTGTTGATGTTCTATCAAACAAGTAGTCTGAAGCACCAAAAATGATCTGGTTTTGCCCAGGTGGGCTTGTGAACGTGAAAAAGTTCTTGTATCTCCATGTACGAAAAGGAGGAGGAAGGTGGAGAAAGAAGTGGCCTTTCTACCTGAGAAGGAGACAAGAGAAGCTGGAAGGAAGTTAATAGTGAGCCCACCTTGTGATGGCAACTCCATCCAGGAATAAGGAGCCTGGATAAAACCGAGGTAGTTGTTTGCATCTCACCATACAGACTGTTCAATAACATGATAGAATAAGAGGAAATGGCCCGAAGTTGCATCAGGGGAGGTTTAGATTGAATATCAGGGAAAATTTCTTCACTGAAAGAGTGGTGAAGCACTGGCAGAAGCAGCCCAGGGCAGTGATGGAGTCTCCATCCCTGGAGGGGTTAAAAAACATTTGGCCATGGCACTTCAGGACATGGTTTAGCAGGCACTGTGGGGTTGGGCTGATGGTTGAACTTAGAGGGCTTTTCCAACCTCAGTGATTCTATAATGGTGGAGAAGCTGTGGTGGAAACTGGTGTTTGGGGTCTGACTTGTGCCTCAGCCAGTCCTTTGGCCATCGGCACCTGCAAAATCACAGAATCACAATCATAGAATCAGTTGGTTGGAAAAGGCCTTTGAGATCATCGAGTCCAACCGCACCAAAGCTGGGGTGCTGGCCCACATGGAGCAGGGCGCCCTCAAAGCCCCCGCAGAAGAGGCTGGAGGTGCTCAGACACCTTTTGTACGACAGTGCCACGGCCACGCTTGCACCCAGACCTGCTGCACCCCAAAGGTCCTCAATGCCAAGCTCCCGTGCCTCAGTTTCCCCGTACGGAAGGGCTGATGGGTGCCAGGGACCTGGTGACCCCACTGCCCTGGTGGTGGTTGCAGACCTGGCCGTGCTTCCTCCAATTGTTCATATCGCAGGGGGGAGGGTACAGCCCCCAGGGGCTGCTGTCAGCAGGGTCAGCATTTTCCCCCAAAAGCATCCTCCACCCCCTAAAAACGCAATCTCCCCCCCAAGCATCTTCCTCTCCAATAAAGCATTCCCCCCCCCCCAAAAACCCCGCCTCCCTAAAAAGCCTCATCCTCCCACCTCCCGGCATTCTTCCCCCCCCCAAAAGTATCACATCCTCCAAATCTCCTCTCTGGACACCCCCCACCCCGGGCAACCCCGCCACCCCCCCGCACTTCACCCTTTGAGCTCCCTCTCCCCCGCACTTCCCCCCTCCCTCCGGGATCCCCTCGCACCCTCGGAGCCCCCCTCCGCGGAGCCCCCCCTCCCAACTCTTCCCCCCTCTTCCCCCGCTTGTCTCCCCCCCTCTTCTTCCCTCTCTCCCTCCTTCGCCTTTCCCCCCCCCCCCCTTCCTCCACGGCTCCCCCCTCCCTCCACTTCTTCCCCGTACCGCGCATCCCCCCTCCCTCCACTTCTCCCCCCCCGCCCATCACCCTCCCTTCTTTTCCCCCGCATCACCCCCCACTTCTTCCCCCCCCCGCATCACTCCCCATTTCTTCCCCCCCCCCCCGCATCACTCCCCATTTCTTCCCCCCCCGCATCACTCCCCATTTCTCCCCCCCCCCCCGCATCACTCCCCATTTCTTCCCCCCTCCCTCGCATCACCCCCCCCCTTCTTCCCCTCACCCGCGCATCCCCTCCTACACTTCTTTCCCCCCTCCGCGATTTTCGCCCCCCCCCACTTCTGCCCCCCCTTCCCCGGACCCTCCCCTCTATTTCCCTCCCTTCGCCGCCCCCCCCGGGCGGATCCGCACATCTGCGGGGGGGTGTCGGGGGGTGGCTCCGCGCCGTCCCATGCGCACAAAGTTTCGGTGCGCGCTCCCCCCCCCCTCCCGGTGTTAATTAGCTCTCTAATTGCCGCCGGGTGGGAGCGGCGGCGGCGCCGGGCGGGCTCGGGGATGCGCGGAGCGGCGCGGCCGGGCGGGTCCCCCCCGCGCCCCGCTGACCCCGGGCGGCCCCCGTGCCCCGGGGGGGCCCCGGCCCGCGCCCCCCACTCCCCTGAGCCCCGACCCCTGAGCCTCCCGAGCCCCTCCTTAGCCCCCCCGGAGCTCCCATCTCAGCCCCCCCATAGCTCCCCCCCCCTCCCGAGCCCCTCCACTCCCTGCCCCCCCCCCCCTCCCGGCGCCGGGAGCCCCGGGCTCGGCACGGGGCGGGCACCCGGTGTTCGCACTCGAAGCTGCGCTCGGTTCTGCTTCGAGGAGCTCTTTTTTTAAACCCCAAATTTGGATTATATTTTGGTTTTGCAACATTGGGGCTGCACGAGACGAGTGGAGAGGAGCGGGGCCATGCGGGCAGGTGAGAGCGGCACCGGGAATGGGGCTGGGAACAGGGGTGGGAGAGGGAATTGGGTCTGGGATTGGGTGCGGACCTGGAACAGAGAGCTGGGGATAGGACTGAGAGCTGGGTCCGGGACCCAGGAGCGGAGCTGGGACCGGGACCGGGATCAAGAACGGGAACGGAGCTGGGGATGGGGACGTAGCTGGGACCGGGATCGAGGGTGGGAATGGGACCACGATGGAGAGCAGGAGCGGAGCTGGGATCGGCATCAGGAGAGGAGCTGGGACCGAGAGCTGTGAGCGAAGCTGGGACCGGGTGCTGGGATGGGGACCGAGAGCTGGAACTGGGAGCTGCGACCGGTACCGAGAACTGGGGATAGGAGAGGGAATGGGGCGGACAGCAGGAACAGAACTGAACTGGGAGCTGGGGATCGGACCGGGAGTGGGACCTAGGAGTGGAGAGCTGGGACCGAGTGCTGGGGGTGGGACCGGCATCCAGGAGCGGTGATGGGAGCTGGGGATGGGACCGGGAGCGGAGCTGAGACCGGGACCCAGGAGCAGAGCTGGGAGCTGTAGATGGGAGCGGGAATGGGACCGGGAGCGCCTGGGTGGCTGCCCTGTTCCCGGTCCCGAGCCCGGTGCCGGCATCCGCAAAGCCGGAATTCCCAAAGCGGGGGGTCGTGTCGCTTTTCTTGTCTTCCTCACATCTTTTCCTGTCCCACGTCCCCGCGGGGACCCGCGGCCCCCCCCCCCCCCCCCCGGTGTCAGCACAAAGCCCCCAGTCCAGGGAGGGTAAAGTAAAATGGAAATCTTGGTTTTAGTTTGGTTGTTTTTGTTTTTGTTTTTGTTTGAGCTGCTGAGGAAGCACGAACGCGGAGTTGAGCCGAGCCCAATCCTGGTTTTATTTTCTGCTTTCATGTGCCTGATTTCAGAAGTTTTATGCCTGTTTTACGCTTGCATGAGCTGCCTGAGAACTGGATCATTGCTCACCGGGCTGTTCGAGTCCAGGAGAATTATTGCTGTTGGCTTTAGTGAATGTTTTTTGCCTGCGGGGGTTCAGTCCTTACTTGTTTTAGGAGTCCCGGCAGGGCTGATGCAGCAGTCTGGGTGAGAAAGCCTTACTTGTGTGTGCACAGGACTGTGGGGTTCCACGCTCAGGTCTCCACCTCTGTGGTTTTCATAGAATCATAGAATTGCTTGGTTGGAGAAGACCTTTGAGATCATCAAGTCTAACCATACCCGTCCACTACTAAACCAGATCCCTGAGGACTTCATCTACCTGTCTTTTGAATCCTTCCAGGGATGGGGACTCCACCACCTCCCTGAGCAGCCGTTCCAGTGCCTGAGAATCATTTCAGTGAAGAGATTTTTCTTAATATCCGATCTAAACCTCCCCTGGTGCAACTTGAAGCCGTTTCCTCTCATCCTATCACCTGTCACCTTCACATTTATGAGATGAGATATTTCAAAACACTGGAATTAAGAGCTTGATACGGCCTCCCTGCTCCTCCCTTGTGCTTTATTATAAGACAAGGCAGGACACTTTCCCCCAGGTGATGACAGCTCATGGCAAAGCCAGCACTGGCTCTGTCTTTAAATCAAGCCGGGCTGCAGTGCAGAATTCACATCGCGCAGGGCTCAGCGTCTGTGATGGTTACAGGTTGCTAAAGCCTCTGTCTGTGATGCAGCCAGCTGGAGCTAAACGTTCTGTTAACTGTTAGAACCAACTATTTGTGGAATGCTGCTCACTCCCTCCACGGTATCTGCACTGATTAGCTTTGGGGAAAATGAAAGTGCCAAATTGACATCTATTAAAGTAAGCTAACTTGACCTGGTCCAGGTGCATGCTTCGCTGAAGACCCTGCAAAGTGGTGTTGGGGCTGCCCTGCTCGTGTGCCGAGGGCAGGACAGCTCACACAAGCAGCTTTGGTCCCTGATTGAACAAGTGACCAGAGAGGGATTGGGCGTCCTGGGTTTGTGCTGTGCCATCTCAGGTGTGAATGCTGCTCACATCCTCCTGCACAGCTCAAATTAATTTGATTTCTACGTGTTCCTGTAAGGAGACTTGAGTGGGTGGTTATGTCAGGTGTGCTGTGCTGCCCAGCATCTGTGTTACCAGGGAGGTTGTGATGGAGCCTCTCGTGTCCTCCAGTGTCACCTGTGGCTGAGGTGCCTGCTGTGGTGGGGACACAGGGCAGGATGTGTCCTTGGGATGAGCTCCTTCATTCTTAGAGGTTGCAGCTTGCTTGTTACCATGCTCTCTTCCTGCAAAAGCCCAGGAATGCATCTGGCTGCTGGTAGGGCTCTCATACTGGAGCTCTGAGGGGTGGCCATTGCTTGTGTAGGTGGGACATGAGCCCTTTGGCACGAGGAGTTGGTGGTCTGAGAGGAGAAGTTGCTCTTGGATGGAGGAAGCAGCAGGTGCGTTTCATATCCAGGTGCAAGCTTGTCTGCTTTGTAGGAGCCTCCTGATGGCTCAGGCTGGCAAGGTCTGTCTTGAGAAGGTGGAAGCTGATTCCTGATCCTGGCTGCAAAAGTCACAAGTGCAATAGGTTGAGAGAGTTGGGGTTGTTCAGCCTGGAGAAGGCTGCAGGGAGGCCTTAGAGCAGCCTCCCTGTTCTGAAAGGGGCTCCAGGAACACTGGGAAGGGGCTTTTTACAGGTACTTATAGTGACAGGATGAGGGAGAATGGCTTTAAAATGGAAGGGGAAGATTTAGATGAGACATTAGGAAGAAATTCTTCACGATGAGGGTGTGGAGGCCCTGGCCCAGGTTGCCCAGAGCAGTGGTGGCTGCCCCTGATCCAGTAGGAGGTGTCCCTGCCTATGGCAGGGGGTGGAACCGGATGGGCTTTGAGGTCCCTTCCAACCCCAAACTGTTCTATGATTCTACGATTTTCTGACCCTTGGCTCCATTTGTGGTTCGCCCCATACTTGTTGCAAACTTGATTTCTTTCCATTCTGGTTCCCCAAGCTCTGGAGTCTCCTGCCCTTTCCCACCACTGTCACCTCTCATTTTCCAGAGCAGTAATTACTCTCAATCATCCCATGTGGTGTTTTTTTTATTCTCCTTGAAGGCTCCTGTGAAAGTTCCTGATGTAGTGTGAGTGTGGGTTTGCTTTTGGACTTGCCCAAGTAGGCATCTCGGGATTAGTTTTGGGAATTCTGAGGATCTGAGGCCGGAAAACCACCCAGCTAATTACAGCAGCCTGGTTATGCTTGGAGCAGTTATTTCTGCCTCTATTTACCCAGATGTTTATTTGCATCTTGTGGTCTCACAGACTTCCCTCATTTTTTTGCAATAATATTGGCTGATTTAATAAAACTCTCTGCCTGACTTAAAAAAAAAACAAAACACAAAACAACAAAACCTTGACATGGATAAAAAGGAGGAGAAATAATAGAAGCAAACAAATATAACTGGAGCACGGCTGCTGCTCAGCCGTGTCCATAGGCGAGGTTTCTGCCAGCACCATGAGCCAGGGCTCTGTGCCTGGCCTGGTGGCCTCTTGCCAGCCACGTTTTAGGGCGTAGGTATCGCCCCCTTGGACTTCTGTGGGGCTTTTGTTATTTAAAGTTTGTTGTATTTGGCTCCTCTTGTCAAACAAGCAAGAGCTGTCTGTGCAGAGGAGGCTATTTTCAGTGCTGACATGAGGATGCAGCATTAATTCTCTGTTAAATGACGGATTTATTGGAGTTTTCTTCATCTACACAATATGAGCCAAACCCCTGAGTTATTATTTGCCAGAAGGGGGTATTTTGCAAGCATCCTGAAGGATTTCAGTAGCACGGGGGGGTGGGCAAGGTGAGCTTGAGCAGGCAGCGATGCGTGTCAGGAAACCACAGCTTCTTGGGAAGAGTTCCCTGGTGCCTAAATCGTACAACAAATGGATTTTGGGGTGTTTTGTGCAGGGAGAGCAGTTTCCTGTCTTGCTGCAGCCTGCAGGGCACTGAGTGATCATTAAAATAAGAAATTGTGGAATAGTGTTGGATTGGCGTTGATGACACCAAGCTGAGTGGGGCAATGGTCACACCAGAAGAACAGGATGTGGGAACCTCAGGAGGTTCAACAAAGCCAAGTGCAAGGTTCTTCACCTGGGTCGGGGCAACCCCTGGTGCCAATGCAGGCTGGGAGATGGTGTGATTGAGAGCAGCCCTGAGGAGAAGGACTTGGGGTGCTGGGGGATGAGAAGCTCAATATGAGCCGGCAACGAGTGCTCCCAGCCCAGAAACCACCCGTGTGCTGGGCTGCATCCAAAGAGTGGGACCAGAGGGGAGGGAGGGGATTCTGCCCCTCTGCTCTGCTCTGGTGAGATCCCACCTGGAGCCCTGTGTCCAGTTCTGGAGTCCTCAGCACAGGAAGGACCTGGAGCTGTTGGAGCGAGTCCAGAGGAGGCCACGGAGATGATCCAAAGGCTGGAGCACCTCTGCTGTGAGGACAGGCTGAGAGAGTTGGGGTTTTTCAGCCTGGAGAAGAGAAGGCTGTGGGGAGACCTTAGAGCAGCCTCCCAGCACTGAAAAGGGGCTCCAGGAAAGCTGGGAAAGGACTTCTTACGAGGGCCTGGAGTGACAGGATGACAGGGAACGGCTTTAAATTGGAAGGGAGAAGATTTAGATTAGACATTAAGAAGAAATTATTCATGATGGGGGGGGGGGGGGGGGGGGCTGGCCCAGGTTTCCCAGAGCAGTGGTGGCTGCCCCATCCCTGGAGAGTTCAAGGCCACATTGGATGGGGCTTTAAGCCCCCTGATCCAGTGGGAGGTGTCCCTGCCCATGGCAGAGGGGTTGGAACTGGATGGGCTTTGAGGTGCATCCAGCCCAAAGCACTCTGTGATTCCATGACTGCTGTGCTGTGTAAGGGCAGCTGTTGCTGGCTCTAACAAAAGGCACTTGTATTTTCTCCATGTTTCTGTGAGTACTTGTGGTGAGCTGACCCTGGCTGGACCAGAGGTGCCCACCAGCCACTCAGCCACTGCCCTCCTCAGCCAGACAGGGCAGAGGAAGCATAACGAGTGCCTCCAGGGTTGAGATAAGGACAGGGAGGTCACTCAGCAGTTGCTGTCAGAGGCAAAGCAGACTTGACTGGGGAAAATGAATTTATTACCGATCAAATCAGAGTAGAATAATGAGAAATAAAATCTTAACCTCTTCCCCCCACCCCTCCTTTCTTCCCAGGCTCAACTTCTCTCCTGATTTCTCTACCTCCTCCCCCAGGCAGCACAGGGAGATGGGGATTGGGGGTTGTAGTCAGTTTATCACACGTCTCTGCAGCTTTTCCTCCTCCTGTTTTTCCCCTGCTCCAGCCTGAGTTTCTCATGGGGTCACAGCCTCCTTCAGGCACATCCATCTTCTCCACCATGGGGTCCTCCTTGGGCTGCAGGGGCACAGCCTGCCTCACCGTGGTCTTCCTCACGGGCTACTGGGGAGTCTCTGCCCTGGCACCTGGAGCAACTCCTCCTTCTTTACTGACCTTCGTGTCTGCGGAGCTCTTCCTCTCACATGTTCTCACTCCTTTCTCCCAGCTGCTGTTGCACAGCAGATTTTCCCACTTAGTTACCTCACCCCAGAGGTGCTGCCGCTGTCACTGAGGTGCTCGGCGTTGGCCAGCGCCGGTCCCTCTTGGAGGTGGCTGGCATTGGCTCCATTGGACGTGGGTGAAGCTTTTAGCAGCTCCTCACAGGAGCCATCCCTGTAGCTCCCCCTGCTACCAAAACCTGGCCACCCAAACCCCATGTAGTACTTCTAACCAGGTATGTAACTTTAGGGCCAGAAGACCTTGTTGAAATAGTTTCTGTCCTCTTTGAGAAAGATTGTAGAACAATGAATGACACCAGTGTTTGATGTCCGGTGTCACAAGTAGAGCAGGAGAGGTGGTAATCATGGGAGGTTGGATGTGGCATCTGTGAGGGTAGTTGCATCCTGAATATTTCATCTCCTGCAGCTGGTGATGAGGGTCAAAAGCCCTGGGGCTGGGGAGGGAATGGCAGCAGAGCCCAGGTGTGCAGTGTTGGCAGCTTCAAGCCCGTAGCCCTTGCGTTGTGCTGTCAGGTGGAGAGGCAGAAAGCTCTTGAGCTAGGAGCAGGGTGCTGTGGTACCTGGGTTGAGCACGCTGGTTCAGTCCTTCTGGGTTTCACTGATAATTCTTCCAATCTCTCCTCAAATCCTCGAGCCCTGCAGCACTGTGGAACACCCAGTGCACGTTTGGCTGTAGGAGTTTTTAATTTGCTTTTCTTTCTATATGGGCTTGCGTTCCATTTTGATCCTTTATTCTCATTGGAAGATCCAACAGGTCAACACTGGAGCATTTTGAATGAAATGCTGCCTCTTGGTGTCTGATACAGTGCCATTGGTTGCTCTTTTCTTGCTGGGACCTGTGCTGTCTGTGGACTGGTTACCTTACCATGAGAGATGCCCTGGGCCAGCCGAGCTGCCGGCACTGTGAGAGCAGTGGTGTTCTTCATAGAATCATAGAATCACCTGGCTGGAAAAGAGCTTTGAGAGCATAGAGTCTGGCTGTACCTGTCCACTACTAAACCAGATCCCTGAGCACCTCATCTACCTGTCTTTTAAACACCTCCAGGGATGGTGACTCCACCACCTCCCCATGCGGCCGCTCCAGTGCCTGAGAACCTTTTTGGTGAAGACATTTTTCCTGATGTCTAATCTAAACCTGCCCTGGTGCAACTTGAGGCCATTTCCTCTTGTCCTGTCACCTGTCACTTGGTTCACCCCATCTCAGCTGAGATTGAAGCCTTCCAAACCATAGCCCACTTCAATGGGGTATTTCCACGAGGACTGCAGGGTAGTGACATATCCGTGAGAGAAAGCTGTGGCCAGATGTTGCGTAGGGCTGGGTGTGATAATGAATTATCCACGGCCATTCCCAGGCTGGGCGGTTTCTGTCCGAGCTACTGGTGTGGTTTTGCCTGCTTCCTGGCCTGGACTTGGTTGTGGTGCTTTGCTAGTTGCAAAAACAGTGTCCACAGGAGCCTCGAGGAGCTGCCCTGGTGCACTGCAAAGCGGCTTTTCTTGTGGCAATGCTTTCCCATGGTGTTTTCTCCCCGGAGCTGGCGCGCGCCGCCGCACAGGAAATTCTGGTTGTACCATTATTGCAGAGCCTATTGTTTGGGGCAAGAGCAGGATTTGGGCTTACTCACATCCGAAAACGTCTCACTGTGTTAAAAGGATGTTGTGGAGTATCCAGGGCTGCCAGTGGAACAGCAAAGCTCAAAGCTGGTTTTGTGCAGGGTTCGCTTTTACCCCAGATCCCTGCGTTTCTGCTCTCACTCACCCCTCTGTTTTGTTCACGGGAATCCTCAGGGTTAAGGAAAACTTGGAGTGAAACCTGAGGCAGGGCATGGTCCATCATCACAGTTTGCAGCTTCTTGCTGCTTAATCTACGCTTGTTTGCGGGTGATGCCCCTCACTGCAAGGACATTGAGAAGCTGGAGCGTATCCAGAGGAGGAGGATGAGGCTGGGGATGGGTCTGGAGCACAAGTTCTGTGAGAAGCAGCTGAGGGACCTGTGACTGTTTAGCCTGAAGAAGAGGAAGCTGAGGTGAGACCTTGTCACTGTCTACAATTACATGAAAGGAGGTTGGAGTGAGGTGGATGCTGGTCCCTTCTCCCAAGTAACAAGTGATGGCATGAGAGGAAATGGCCTCAAGTTGTGTCAGGGGAGGTTCAGATTGGATATTGGGGAAAATTTCTTCCCAGAAAGGGTTCTCGGGCACTGAAAGAGGTTGCTCAGGGTAGTGGTGGAGTTGCCATCTCTAGAAGGATTTAAAAGACAGGCTTAGGGATCTGATTTAGTCGTGGACAGGAATGGTTGGACTCAATGATCTCAAAGATCTTTTCCAACCTAAACGATACTGTGATTCTGTGATGCGTAGAAGAGGCATTGAGTGATGCAAGATCAGCTTATGTGGGTGTGTATGGGATACAGAAAGTCTCCAAACCCTGCCTCTGAGATGCCAAAAAGTGTGGCCTGGATCGCACAGTCAGGTAAATTAGACATTAGGAAAAAGTTCTTCAAGATGAGGGTGGGGAGGCCCTGGCCCAGGTTGCCCAGAGGAGTGGTGGCTGCCCCATCCCTGGAGGTCAGGGATGGAAGGGGCTTTGAGCATTCTGATCCAGTGGGAGGTGTCCCTGCCCGTGTCAGGGGGTTGGAACTGGATGGGCTTTGAGGTCCCCTTCCAACCCAAACCATTCTACGATTCTAAATGGGCAGCGACAGCACGTGCCAGGCTCTGTTCATCTGCCGCAGCCTCGTGGCGTGCCCCAGGATGCCTGTTAACCCGTGGGTGCCTCAGTTTGCTGGAGTGAACCCTGCTCTGCCTGTGTTTGCTTTCACTTTGGTTTCTTGCCCTTGACTAATCCTTGTGGCTGCGATGGTTGGCAGCGATAGCCGCGTTTCCCAGGCGGCGCTATCCAAGTTGCGAAACAGCGCTCCTCACCCGTGCGAATCGCAGGTCCCCTCGCACGGGGCTGAGGGTAATGGTTTGGGTACAACTTACTGACTGGCAAAAGCTAGAGGTTTTGGAAGCCTTGCTGCCTGGATTTTGCTCCCCCTCGCTGTGGGGATGGTTGCTCATCCCTCAAGTCACCTGCCCAAGGCTTTTGACTTCCCCTTGCTGAGTTGTTCGTTTGCTTTTGGCTGCTCTTCCAAAAGAAGGAAAACACCAAACTGGGGCAGGTGTAAAGAGCAAAGCTGCACGTGTGACGCTGCTTTATCACTGCACACCAGGGCAGAATTAAGCATGGAAGTCCCCAGGGCTTTTGCACACTCAGCATCCCAAGATCTGAGCTTTTGGTGCCCCAATAAAGCCCAGGAGAACTGGTGCAGGTAGCCAGCCCCTCTGTTTGTGGGCTTCATGGAGGTGTCAGCAACCTGCCCTGCAGTGGGAATGAATTTGAAGCTGGAGGCTTGGCTCAGCGTAGATGCTGCTTTCTGGGGTGAGCAGGTGAGCCCCATGGTGTAGCACCTGCTGGCAACAGGGTCATCACCCAGGATGATGCAGGAGATGCAGGCCGGCTCCTGTGCTGCTCCAGCAGACTGCTGGTGTCTTCACTCCCAAAGATGCCAGCTTTGGCTCGAGGGTTCTGCTGGATTTGTGGCAACAGGGTGGCTGCTGCTGCTGTGTGTCTGCATGAGAAAACAAACCAAAAGGGACTGAGTGAAACTGCAGTCAGTTTCTAGATGACATTAAGCTGGGCAGAGGAATTGGTCTGCTTGAGGGCAGGAGAGCTCTGCAGAGGGACCTGGACAGGCTGGATCCATGGGCTCAGGCTCTGCAGAGGGATCTGGACAGGCTGGATCCGATGGCCTGAGGTAAATTGTATGACAAGTGCTGAGTCCTGCACTTGGGTCATGCCAGCCCCAGGGAACGCTCCAGACTTGGGGAAGAGCAGCTGGAAAGCTGTCCTATGGAAAGGGACCTGGGGTTGTTGGTTGACAGTGGCTCAACATGAGCCAGCAGTGGCCCAGGAGGCCAAGAAGGCCACCAGCATCCTGGCTTGGCTCAGCCATGGGGTGGCAGCAGGAGCAGGGAAGGGATCATCCCCCTGCACTGGGTGCTGGTGAGGCTGCACCTTGAATCCTGGGTTCAGTTTTGGGCCCCTCAGTACAAGAAGGACCTTGAGGGGCTGGAGCGTGTCCAGAGAAGGGAACAGAGCTGGGGAAGGGTCTGGAGAACAGGGGTTCTGGGAGCAGCTGAGGGCCCTGGGGCTGTTTAGCCTGGAGAAGGGGAGGCTGAGGGGAGACCTCATCGCTCTCTGCAGCTCCTGGAAAGGAGGTTGTGGTGAGGTGGGTGATGGACTCTTCTCCCAAGTAACGAGTGATGGGATGAGAGGAAATGGCCTCAGGTTGCACCAGGGGTGGTTTAGATTGGCTATTAGGAATAATTTCTTCACTGAAAGGGTTCTCAGGCACAGGACAGGTACGGTTGGACTCGATCTCAAAGGACTTTTCCAACCAAGCAATTCTGTGATTCTCTGTTTCAATTACACTGATGATGAGCGGAGCAAAGTGCGTGCCTGGCAGAGGGATGGGGAGCCTGGCAGTGTCTGCCCTGTGTCCCTCATCTGAACAAGCCACACTGGGAGCAGTTGTAGCTCATTTGCTCTTGCTGCTTCTCTTACGCCATAGTGGCAGCTGATGCTGTCCCAGTGAAACAGGGTTGACATTGTCTGCCAGAGGCCTCCCGTACACTCAGAGACTTGTTAGAGAGCCGTTAATCAGGTTAAAACTGCCTCATTTCACTCGTGAGGATAAAAAATGCCTATTGTGTGTAAAAGACACAATGTCACTGATGTGTGTGCCTGCCCTCAGTGCTGGAATTGTTTAGCTGAAGTGGTGTGAAGTTGCACGTCTTGGTGCAGTCGTGGATGCTGTGGACTCTCAGCTACGGCCAAGTGGTTGGTGTTGGACTTCACCGTGGCAGTGCCTGGCCTTCTTCACCCACGCTGGAGTAGGAGGAGGCTGTCGGCTGGAGGGTGGCACCAGGGTCCTGCCTGAACTTGGGCAGCACAGAGTGAGGAGGAGGAGGAGGAAGTGGCCTTCCAGTACCTGAAGGGGACTACAAGAAAGCTGGAGATGGCCTTTTTACAAGGGCCTGGAGTGATAGGATGAGGGAGAATGGTGTTAAATTGAAAAGGGGGAGATTTAGATTAGTCACTAAGAAGAAATTCTTCACAATGAGGGTGGGGAGGCCCTGGCCCAGGTTGCCCAGAGCAGTGGTGGCTGCCCCATCCCTGGAGGTGTTCGAGACCAGGTTGGATGGGGCTTTGAGCCCCCTGATCCAGTGGAAGGTGTTCCTGCCCGTGTCAGGGGTTTGAAACTGGATGGGCTTTAAAGTCCCTTCCAACCTGAACTACTCTGTGATTCCATGAAGACATCCACCAGATTTCTAAGCAATGGGAGGAGCTGGGTTTGCACTGGAAGGGCACTCCTGGCGAGCAAAGGCACCAGCCCCAGAGCCTGTTATCATCCTCCCATCCTTCCCTTCTGCCACAGGGAGTTAGACAACACTCCTAGGTGCAGAGCACATCCTAAACTTCTGCTCTGCTCTCTGATTTCCATACCATAGACTGGAGGTGAAACAGGCACGGGCAGCAGTGGGAGCAGCACAGACCGTGTCCCTCGGTGACCCTCTGCGATTGCACTTGGAGCATCTGCTCACAGATAACTGGGAGAGCCAGAAGAATTTGGGCTCAAGGTGGTGGCATCTTAGCATTTTCACAGTGTCCTGTGTCCACAGTGTGGGTGATGCCAGGAGGCTGAGTGTGGCCGGAGTGATGGTGGGAGCCCGCTGCAGCCTGGGTAGGGTCTGGGACAACCCTCCACGGGATACCCCTGGCCCCCCAACCCTTGGTCCAGTGGCTTTCCATGGAGAGCTGTCCATTCCCACCTGGAGTTTGCTGCCTGCAGCCACAGGGGTTGATGGCTGTGTGTGTTTCCCGGAGAGATTTTATACAGCACTGACCAGTGAGTTTACTTTATATGGTGTAAGTCCTGCCAAAACAATTTCTTCCTGTTATTGCTCCTCCAGTCTCAGTGGAGCGATAAGAGCCTTCTGCAGGGAGCTGGTTTCTCCCAGGGGCTCTCCTGGTCTGTGCCAGGAGCTTTAGGCAGCAGTTCCCAGGGTGGCTTTTCCTTCTGCTGAACTTCAGTTACGTTTAGTTGGACAAGAAAAGGAGCATCTGAGTGTAATCTGTGTAGGGTCTCTCCACAACCAAATGGATCAGGTTTGTTTTAGGTGATGAATTATCTATTCAGTTGCCCAAGGGGATAGTTATGGAGGGCAAAGACCTTGGCCTTGAAGACAAGGCTTGTGTTAAAATACATGGCGGTGAAAGCTGAGGCAATGTGGGGTTTTGTTTGGACATGAAGAACATCACCTCCCACTGGATCAGGGGGCTCCAAGCCCCGTCCAACCTGGCCTTGAACAAACACCTTCAGGGATGGGGCAGCCACCGCTTCTCTGGGCAACCTGGGCCAGGGCCTCCCCACCCTCACAGCAAAACATTTCTTCCTAAGATCTCATCTCAATCTCCCCTCTTTCATCTAAAAACGGTTCCCCCTCCTCCTATCCCAGCACTCCCTGATCAAGAGCCCCTCCCCAGCTTTTCTGGAGCCCCTTTCAGTACTGGGAGGCTGCTCTAAGGTCTCTCCAGAGCCTTCTCTTCTCCAGGCTGAACAACCCCAACTCTCTCAGCCTGTCCTTGTACAGGAGGTGCTCCAGCCCTTGGATCATCTCCGTGGCCTCCTCTGGTCTCAGTCCAACAGCTCCAGGTCCCTGCTTTGCTGAGGACTCCAGAACCGGACACAGGGCTCCAGGTGGGGTCTCAGCAGAGCAGAGGGGCAGAATCCCCTCCCTTGCCCTGCTGGTAAAGTGGCCTGGAGTTTCAATAGCTGGATAGTTCTACAGGCTGGGGCAACGTTTACATGGAAAGTTTTCTCAGCTTCATAACAAGGAAATACCCTTGGTACAGAAATGCTGCTGTATGTGTGTTTCCACTCCTGCAAAGGAAGATTTTTAAGGCCAAATCTTAAATATTCCAATGAGAATGAAGATGGATCTTAAAACCCCTTTTTCTTGTTTTTTTTTTTCTTTAATTTTATTTTGAGTCAACAAAGTGACCCGAAAGTGGAGTCACAAGCAGGAGCGCTCGGTTCCAGCGTGGCCGTGGCAGGCGGTGCTGGATCAGCTGCAATTGCTTAAGATAAAGAAATTGTTTCAGGTTTCCCGATCGCAACTGCAGCGCCGGAGCTGGGAGGGCTCTCGGCACCGCTGAACAATTTGACTGAATTGAAGGAAAAACAGGAAAAAGTCTGTTAGTCACCGGGGTGAGGTGCAGCCCGGCTGGAGAAGGGGGCAGGGCAGTCCCGTGGCGCTGCGGGTACCACTTCCCCCACGGGGAGCGAGGTTGGGGTGGATGTGTGCCTGGACCAGCATCCCTGGTGTGGTTACCTCACCGTGGGGCTGCAAGGAGAGCGAAAAGGCAGCGCTGCAAACCGCTTTGGGGCTGGGGCGAGAGGCGTTTGGCAACGGAACCGCTTTGTTGTCTACTGACAACGTTAGTGATCTCCTGCCCCTCCCATCACCTCGTGGGCTCAGCCGTGCTGGGAGTGATGCTCCAAGCCTTGCAGGTGCTCAGGTCATGCCTAGCGCTTCCCACTGCATCAGAGAGGTGAGGGAAGAGGGGACTGAGAGAGCCTGATGAGCAAACTTCTGCGTGTGTGGGTTATTTTGCAAGCAGGCAGGGAGCTGTGTGCCTCCACTGGGCTGCCCAGCAGGACCTTCTGCCCAGGATTCCTGCTATCAGCTGCGTGGAGCCAGGGATCCTGCAGGAGGGATCTGCTGGGGCTACAGCCAGATCTTTGCTTCTGACTGCCCAGTGGTTGCTGTTTTCTCACCCTGGGATCCCACAGCGGTGCCTGTGATAATTCCAAAGGGCACATATTGCCTTTCTGACCTCTCTTGAGTCTCTAATTGGTCTCTATGACTTCTTGCCATAATAAGTTGAAGCCAAGCATTTTAATAATCTTCTGTGAAGATAATGAGTTGCATTAGGTAGAAATATTTGTATAATAGAAAAGTAAATAAATACATTTCGGGGCACAAGCCAAGTTGCATTTGACGCAGCTAGAAGCAATGTTCTAAAAAGCACAGATTATTCTATAATTGCTCTTTTATGAAGTTCTTGCCTCCTTCCTTGGAGGCATTTGCCCTTGTCCAGAGTAGAGGAGGAAGCAGTGGATTATGTGGAAGCCCTATGTGATCAAGGCTGACCTGTTTGTCCTCCTTAAGGCTCCTCTGATTGTAATCAGTGGGGTTTGCACCCGTAAAGAATTAGGATGATGGCATGTAAACTGTCTATAATAAATACAGGGAGTCTTTTTGTATGGTTTCAGGCTTGAAATTTGTCAGTGATAATTGCTCTATAATCTTTCCAAGCTCCTTGTGTTGATCCCTTATTTACAGCTACAGCGTAAATATTTAGTAAGATAGAGCTGAACACAGAAAGGAGATTTTTGGGGAAGAGCTTTACTGCTCTGATGGATGCTTTACAGCTTCCTGATGCTGCAGGACAGCTCCATGGATCTGTGCAGCGCTGCAACCTAGGAACATGGACCTGATTGCCAGATATTCCTTGGGACACTGTTCAGAAAAGCAAAAGCATTGCCTGTCTTCCTTCAAACACAGTCAGAAAAGGAGATGCTTCTGCTGGGAGCAGGAAGGAGGCACTGCTATAGGTATCATGTTGTCTGTGGAGGCCAGGTCTGTCTAATTGGTGGTGGTGGAGAAACCCCTCTGTGCTGTATTTCCCTGGTTCCTTATACACCCTCTGCATGAAGATAAATACCTTACAGGAATGAATATTGAGATCCCTAACCCCAGTTTAGGTGAGGCACCTACGTGCCTGTTTGAGCATTGTAGCCAGCAGGTTGAGGAAGGGGATTTTCCCACTCTGCTCCTCTCTCGTGAACCCACCTGGAGTTCTGTGTCCAGTTCTGGAATCCACAATATAAGAAGGAAATGAAACTGTTGAAATCAGTCCAGAGGAGGCCACGGAGATGTTCTGAGGGCTGGAGCACCTCTGTTATGAGGACAGGCTGAGAGAGTTGGGGTTTTTCAGCCTGGAGAAGAGAAGGCTCTGGGGAGACCTTAGAGCAGCCTCCCAGTGCTGAAAGGGGCTCCAGGAAAGCTGGGGAGGGACTTTATACAAAGGTCTGGAGTGATAGAACAAAGGGGAACGGCTTAAAACTGAAAGGGGGAAGATTTACCTAGACATTGGGAAGAAATTATTAATGATGAGAGTGGGGAGGCCCTGGTCCAGGTTGCCCAGAGCAGTGGTGGCTGCCCCATCCTTGGAGGAGTTCAAGGCCAGGCTGGATGTGGCTTTGAGCCCCCTGATCCAGTGGGAGGTGTCCCTGCCCATGGCAGGGAGTTGGGACTGGATAGGCTTTGATGTCCCTTCCAACCCAAACCATTCATGAAAGGCAGGAGTTGTGATTTTTATGCTAAAGATGCAGCTCTCCTCGGTGGCAGCTGGGACACAGCTGAGTGGGAGCTGTGGTCAGGGGTGTCTGTGAGAGGGACAGACTGTGAGCATGTCCTGAGCATGCAGGAGGGCTTCTAGAGAAGAAACAGAGTGGGACAAGTTCTGTGTCAGAAGCACTGTGACCAGCAGGAGCAGGGAAGTCACCCTTCCCCTGTACTCAGCAATGGTTATGCTGCACCTTGAATCCTGGGTTCAGTTTTGGGCCCCTCACTCCAAGAAGGACTTTGAGGGGCTGGAGTGTGTCCAGAGAAGGGAACAGAGCTGGGGAAGGATCTGGTGAACAGGGTTTGTGGGAGCGGCTGAGGGCCCTGGGGCTGTTTATTCTGGAGAAGGGGAGGCTGAAGGGAGACCTCATGGCTCTCTACAACTCCTGGAAGGGAGGCTGTGGTGAGGTGGGTGCTGGACTCTTCTCTCAAGTAACAAGTGATGGGATGAGAGGAAATGGCCTCAAGTTGCACCAGGGGAGGTCCTATCACCTGTCCAACCCATATCCCAAGTTGGATGCTCAATTAATTTATCTCTTCTTTGCCCCCTGCTTCCATTGCATCCAACCCCCACTGAGGCTGGGGAAGCTGGAAGTCGAAGTCTCCCTTCCCAGAGATGGGATGAGGAGGTGTGGCTTGGGAGGAGTGTTCAACGTAGTTTTCTTTCAGGGTTGGAAAAAAAATAAGCATGGGCGTGTGCCTTTGAGGTGAGGATCAAAAAGATTGGCTTTAATTGGGCGCAGAGGTGCTTCCTGGCTTCTCCAGACCTGTTTCCGTCACGCTGTAGGGGCTGTGGGGCAGAGCAGTCGCTGCCTGACGTGTGTTTTGCTATCCACACCCTCTGCTGATGCTGTCAGGACCAAAGCATCCACCTGCCAGTGTGCTGGGGCTTAGCAATTCACAACCCTTCCCAACTCCTGAGTCTTTTGGGGAGATCATTTCTGGCACGCTGAGAGGCTGCTCTGAGGTCTCCCTGCAGCCTTCTGTTCTCCAGGCTGAACAACCCCAACCCTCTCAGCCTGTCCTCGTACAGGAGGTGCTCCAGCCCTTGGATCACCTCTGTGGCCTCCTCTGGACTCGCTCCAACAACTCCATGTCCTTCCTGTGCTGAGGACTCCAGAACTGGACACAGGGCTCCAGGTGGGGTCTCACCAGAGCGGAGCAGAGGGGCAGAACCCCCTCCCTCCCCTCTGGTCCCACTGCTTTGGGTGCAGCCCAGCACACGGGTGGTTTCTGGGCTGGGAGCGCTCGTTGCCGGCTCATATTGAGCTTCTCCTCCCCCAGCACTCCAAGTCCTTCTCCTCAGGGCTGCTCCAAATCCATTCTCCTCCCAACCTGTACTTGTACTTGGCATTGCCCCGACCCCGCCGCAGGACCTTGCACTTGGCTGTGTTGAGCTTCATGAGGTTTTCTGCTGGACAAGCCCATATTCTTAAATGCTTTTTCTTAAGCATTTCGTTTGTCTCTTCTGAAGGAAGAAGGGGTCACTTTTTCCATGCCAGTGACGTGAGCAGTGATTCACAAGGGCTGTGGGAAGGTGCTGTTACTGGGATTCATAACCTGTCAAAATATTTGCCATCTTCATCTTGATGTCCTCGGGCATTTTGCTGCCCGTGTGCCAAATGGTTGGGTATGAGCAGAGTTCTCTTTTGAGTCTTCTCAAGTGGGTTGGACAGGAAGGATTGACTCCTTAAAGACTTATTTCACGGGGAAGATATGGTCTCTATGTATGGGAGAGCTCGTTTGTTTTAATACAGGGAAGAAATGTGTGAGCACATAGCAGAGGTCCAGTGCATGGCCTGTGAGCCAAGTGGATTGTGCTTTGGTCCTGAGCGCTGGCTCTGGCCGAGTGAAAGACACAGCACAGGAATAGCATCCAGAAAGCCCAGCAGGTTTTGCAAACCCTGGTAGTGCTGGTGAGCTGAAGCCAGGAGTGGCACAGCCCTGCCTGTGCGGGCAGGTCGAGTGCGGGCGTGGGAGTTCCTGCAGCTCTTGCACCAGCTGAGGGCTTTGAACCTCATCATGGAGCACAGACGAGCTTGTGTGCCGTGATTCGCTGTGGGCTGGTCCCGTGCCTCCAACAGAGCGGGCGTCCTTGCAGAAGCCTCTTTGCCAAGGTGTGCTCCTGTATTTACAGTCTGATGCCCAGCTTGCCCGTGGCTGCTGCTGTGAAGGTCCAGAGGTTTACAGAGCTGTTGCAAAGGTATCGCTGCTGTTTGGTGCTGGCTGAACACTGCAGTGTTTAAGGGGTTTAGGTTTGTGTGACATGAGCTGGCGAATCGGTGTGTTGTGTTTTGTGTGATAGCAATGCTGTGCAAAACCTGGATGATTTTTCCCCAGTGATGAGTGCTGTTCCACTGGGGTTGGTATTGGGACTGGTGTTGTTTAACATCTTTGTTGCAGACATGGACAGGGGGACTGAGGGCACCCTCAGCGAGTTGGCTGATAGCACCAAGCTGAGTGGTGCAGTCGACACGCTGGAGGGAAGGGATGGCATCCAGAGGGACCTGGACAGGCTGGAGAGGTGGGACTGTGTGAACTTCATGAAGTTCAACAGGGTGAAGTAATAAGGTTCTGCACCTGGGTCAGGGAAATCCCAAGCACAAATATAGACTGGACAGATTGGGAAGCAGCCCTGAGGAGAAGGACTTGGGGTGCTGGGGGATGAGAAGCTCAACATGAGCCGGCAATGAGTGCTCCCAGCCCAGAAACCACCCGTGTCCTGGGCTGCACCCAAAGCAGTGGGACCAGAGAGGAGGGAGGGAATTCTGCCCCTCTGCTCTGCTCTGCTGAGACCCCACCTGGAGCCCTGTGTCCAGTTCTGGAGTCCTCACCACAGGAAGGACCTGGAGCTGTTGGAGTGGGTGCAGAGGAGACCACAGAGATGATCCGTCTGGAGCACCTCCTGTACGAGGACAGGCTGAGAGAGTTGGGGTTGTTCAGGCTGGAGAAGGGAAGGCTGTGGGGAGACCTTAGAGCAGCCTCCCAGGACTGAAAGGGGCTCCGGGAAAGCTGGGGAGGGGCTCTTGATCAGGGAGTGCAGGAGCAGGATGAGAGTGAAGGGTTTTCGTCTGCAAGAGGGGAGATTGAGATGAGATCTGAGGGAGAAATGTTTTACTGTGAGGGTGGGGAGGCCCTGGCCCAGGTTGCCCAGAGCAGTGGTGGCTGCACCATCGCTGGAGTTGTTGAAGACCAGGTTGGATGTGGCTTTGAGCCCCCTGATCCACTGGGAGGTGTCCCTGCCCGTGTCACAAGGGTGGAACTGGATGGGCTTTGAGGTCTCTTCCAACCCAAACCATTCCATGATTCTATGTCTTCCCAGACTGTTTGTGCTTTTAAAGCAGGGATGAAGATGTAGGTGCTGGGCTTGTCCTTGAAGATGGGGAGATGACCCTTCAAAAGGGATGCAATGGGCATTTTCATTATGACTGGCCCAGTCCTTTCCTTCCTCTGGTTTTTGTTTAGTGCTCTGCCACCCATAGCACTTGCTGTTGAAAAGGAGTTTTTGGAGAGACTTAACAGAATCTAAAAAAGGGTGAATTAAAAGGATACCTAGTACTTGGAACAAAATCCTCCACTCCTTCTAAAAGAGGTTCAGGCTTTGCTTTGTAAATGGTGATAATTGGAATCTTTAGCTGCTCCTGCTCAGCTGGGGTTTTTAACCCTGAAAATGGGATAAGTGTATCCTTGAGGAGGGCAGGGTGGGAAGGCAGAGGAGGTGTGACTGTGTGTGCACAGCCCCATCCTGGTGTCTGGGCTGCGTGGTGGGGGCCCAGGCGCGAGATCAAAGAGCTCACTGGTTGTGATGCTAATTGGCCGCGATGGTGCTCCCCTGCGTTCAGAGGCGGCCGCCGCCACCCGGCGCAGTGTGGCTGGCTCGAGCGGGGCCCTGGTGCGTGAGGAATGGGAGCTGACAGCCCCTTTTGCAGGGAAAAGCCACGTCGGTGGGACCGTGCAGCAATCCAGACAGGGGATGCGCTCGCGGAGCCGGCTTAGAAGCTGCTTGTTTGGTTTGGTATCCGTATGGGCTCGGCAGGGCGGCCTTGCATCAACAACGTGAGGGTTTGGAGTCTTGGGCTGTAAGATGTGTTCATAGAATCACAGAACGGTGTGGGTTGGCAGGATCACCTCCCACTGCCCCATGAAGGTGCCTTCAGCACCTCCAGGGATGGGGCAGGCACCACTTCTCTGGGCAACCTGGGCCAGGGCCTCCACACCCTCATGGTGAAAAGATTTTTCCTAATGTCTAACCTGACTCTTCCCTATTTGAATTTAAAGCCATTCCCCCTCATCCTGTCACTTGTAAAAAGACCCTCCTCAACTTTCCTTTGGGTACTGGGAGGCTGCTCTAAGGTCCCCCCAGAGCTTTCTCTTGTCCAGGCTGAACAACCCCAACTCTCTCAGCCTGTCCTCATGGCAGAGGTGCTCCAGCCCTCGGTCATCTTCGTGGCGTCCTCTGGACCCATTCCTACAGTTCCATATCCTTCTCATGTTGAGGACTCCAGAACTGGACACAGGGCTCCAGGTGGGTTCTCACGAGTTGGTATTGTGTTGATGGTTGGATTTGCTGATCTTAGAAGGTTCTCTTTAACCTTAAGATTTCCATGATTCTGTGTGCATGGGAGGACCAGCTCTGGCTGGGCTGGACTGCACAAATGCAGGATAATACCTACAGCAACTGCAGCATTGCCACCAATACTGGGCTCCAAACATCACCCACCTACTGGGTCCTCCAGCCTGGGCTGACCACGTGGTCCTGGCAGGTGTGTAGCGGCTCTGGAGGCAAATAAGTATTATTTTGTGTTGTTGCTATGGAGGGAGGATGGCAGGAGAGGGAGGATGGCAGGAGAGGGAGGATGGCAGGAAAAAAGTGACTGTGTGTCTGGGAGGCACTTTGTGACTCTGCAGGGTTCTGGGCATGGGATGGGCATGCTTGGATGAGATGATACATAGAGCACTGTGTGTCTCTGGGGTGAGAAACCCCAGCCATAGAGCAGGCTGGGCAACCTGCAGCCAGAGTGCTTCTCTAGAAACACAAGATAAGGATTTTCATGTGTCTAAAAGCAATTTTGTGCAAGGCCACTTGTCTCCCCAAGTTGGATATCCCAGACTGTGACAGTGGCTGAACTCCCAGCAAGTGTCATGGGCCTGTTGGGAACATCAAACCTCCAAACACCCAGAAACTGGGTTGATTTTACTCAAAAGCAGTGCAGAAGATTGCTAAAACAATCATAGAATTGTCTTGGCTAGAAGGGACCTTAAAGATCAAGTTCCAAAGGCAAGGGCACCTGGGCACTTGATACCCTCGGCTCTGGTCTGAGAATTGCTGTCGATTTCAGAGTGTGGGCAGGGCTGTACCTCACCTCTCAGTCAAAAGGCTTTGCTTCATGAGTTAGTTTCTCTCTAACATGGTGAATCAAAAGCAAATCAGCAACCAACTGTTCAGTCTTATAGTGTTGTGTTTGTGTTTGAAGATGTTCGTTCATAGAATCGTAGAATGTCCTGATTTGGAAGGGACTCACAGGGACCATTGAGAGTCCAACTCCTGTCCCTGCACAGGACAACCCCAACATTCACACCGTGGGGCTGAGGGCCTTGGCCAAATGCTGCTGGAATATTGTCAGGCTGTGACTGCTTCCCTGGGGAGCTGTTCCAGGGCTCCACCACCCTCTGGGGGAAGAACCTTTTGCAAGTCCAACCCAACCCTTCCCTGGCACATCTTCCTGCCATTCCCTTGGCTCCTGTCGTTGGTCACCAGAGAGAAGAGCTCAGTGCCTGCTCCTCCTCCTCCCCTGGTGAGGAAGCTGCAGAGGGTGACGAGGTCTCCTCTCAGTCTCCTCTTCCCCAGGCTGATCAGACCAAGTGACTTCAGCCACTCCTAACATGGCTTTCCCTCCCCAGCTTTGTGTTCTCCTCTGGACACTCTCCAGTAGCTTTAGATCCTTTTTGTCCTGTTTTGGGGGTTTGCTGTGCCGTGAAGCCAGGCTACATGGCAGGTTTGTTCCTAGCAGCCTGTTTATGAGAGCTGGGAGCAGCCATTCAGCCCCTGTCGCTGCCTTTCCCTTTCCCTCCAAAATGTGTTTGATCAAGAGACGTGAAGGAAATGATGGTTCCTGTTCAACCTGCCGTAAGGAAAAGGGTAGGGGAAAGAAGTACAAGGGAAATCGCACCCATATTTGCTGCCTGAAAAGAACAGGTCACTTGGTATGTGCCTGGAGGTAGAGATGGACCTTAGGGGGAGGCAGTTCAGTAGGTGTGAGACCATAGAATCATAGCATCATTAAATGGTTTGGGTTGGAAGGGGCCTCAAAGCCCATCCAGTTCCAACCCCGTGCCACGGGCAGGGACACCTCCCACTGGATCAGGGGGCTCAAAGCCCCATCCAACCTGGCCTTGAACACCTCCAGGGATGGGGCAGCCACCACTGCTCCGGGCAACCTGGGCCAGGGCCTCCCCACCCTCACAGCAAAACGTTTCTCCCTAAGATCTCATCTCAATCTCCCCTCTTTCAGCTGAAAACCCTTCCCCCTCATCCTGTCCCTGTACTCCCTGATCAAGAGCCCCTCCCCAGCTTTCCTGGAGCCCCTTTCAGTACTGGGAGGCTGCTCTAAGGTCTCCCCAGAGACTTCTCTTCTCCAGGCTGAACAACCCCAACTCTCTCAGCCTGTCCTTGTATGGGAAGTGCTCCAGCCCTTGGATCATCTCCATAGCCCTGGACCCCTTCTGACAGTCCCATATTCTTCCTATGCTGGGGATTCCATAACTGGACACAGTATTCCAGGTGAGGTCTGATGAGCTGGTGCTGTGTTGATGATTGGACTTGATCTTAGAGGTCTTTTCCAACTTTAACAATTCCATGATTCTCTGTGCATGGGAGAACCAGCTCTGGCTGAGCCCTTTGACATCACCAGGGCAAGGTAAGGGCGTTGCTGAGGAATAATTCTTGGCAATGTTTGAGCAGAACCAGTTGCTGCATGCGCTCCTGGTCTTTACCTGGGAATTTGAGGCCGGTGCTGGCACTCACTCTTGGTTTCTCCTCTTGAGCTGAACGTGCTGAACATACATCAACGCCGAAACGCGGGGTGCGAGGTCTGTAACTATGGCAATGCATCCGCAAACGTGACCCCCTGTGCCTCATTCCAGTGTCGACATCGGGGAGCTGCCTTGTGAGATGCCACTGGTTTGTCCTCGTAGTAATTCCATGTCAGAGAGGAAATCTAAATAAACTCCCCAAACAAAAGAAACAAGGAAAAAATAATTCTTTCAAACATTAGGGCAGGAACAATAGGGTAGGATATGCACTCTCTGGGGAGAGGCAATGGCTGAGGGCGATAGGAGCGCGGTGTCTGCCCTCCTCTGCTTTGTAACGAGCACAAACCTTTGCTCGACCACAGATTATTTATAGCAGTCGTTATGGCAGAAGCATATGTGACCTGTAGGCTCCCTGCTAGGGGAAGAGCTTTCCTGTGCTGTCTCTGGGATACAATAGACAATTATTTAGACACTATCTTTGTCTCAAGAGATAAACAATTAAATGCTGGTTACTGTTTTCTGTTCAGCCGACAGGCAGCTGTGCTTTGTTACTTTGGGATTTTTGGGGGAAGGAGAGGGTTTTTAGGGGGTTCGTTGCAGAGAAATGTCAGAGCTGTAAAGTTCTTGAGACGTTTCTATTTAATTGATTAATTGAGAATGCAAAGTCATGTCACAAGCATCATGCAGTCGGTGCCTCCCAGCATCCTGACGAAGGATGGCAGCCAGCGGGTTGGTGGTGTTTGGCTGACGTTGATGGGGTGTGTATGGGTGTAGGCGCCAGAATCTGCCTGTGCTGCTCACCTCTGTGATCTTAGAGTACCTACAGCTGCTACTGCTTAGTAATTAAAGGTTCTTATATATAATTAACTACTTTCCACTGATTACTGAGCAGCTTAAATAATCTACGTGTAACGGCAGATATTTCTGTATCATAATGGTGACAGTGCCAAATATCTGAGAAGGTTGGGGAAACAGCTCTTGTGTATCAAAACATAACCTTGTGTTGGAGAAGACTGCTTTTTCAGGTACCTCATTTTGGCATCAGTTCCTGTGCATCCTGGGTACCAATATTGAAAATCTCCTTTTGGATCTCTTCAGTACTCACCTCAGTTTTATTTTTTGAAGAGCGAAAGAATTTGGAATTGCAAAAAAGGGCTTATGAAAATGTGAAGGGTTGTGCAATGGGTGATGCCACCACAAACCCAATGGCTGTTAAATGGCTAAGGGTGTATTATCATTGGCAATTGATGGGTCAGCTGTGTGAGTCTGGAGAAACATTTAGCAGCAGATACAATGCCAAAGCCCTCTGGGCTCCGTGCGAAGCCTTGCTCTGAAAGTCAGCTTCAGTAGGAGTTAATCTAATCTAATTAATCTAATTAATTCCTCTTCATCCTTCGACTCCAGCTTTTAGAATGCTGTTTTCTTCTTGAGTTTCTTCTGCTCATGGTCTGCATGAGGAGTTGGATGATGGTGCTCACCCATTTTTGGTGAGGGCACTGCAGGTATAAACCTTTTGCTGACTTGCTGAATGGTTTTAGAGATGAGAGTGATCATAAAATCATAGAGTGGTTTGGGTCGGAAGAGACCTCAAAGCCCATCCAGTTCCATGGGCAGGGACACCTCCACCGGATCAGGGGGCTCAAAGCCCCATCCAACTGGCCTTGAACACCTCCAGGGATGGGGCAACCACAGCTTCTCTGGGCAACCTGAGCCAGGGCCTCCCCACCCTCATAGTGAAGAATTTCTTCCTAATGTCTAATCTAAATCTTCCTCCTTCCAATTTAAAGTGATTCCCCCATGTCCTGTCACTCCATGTCCTTGTAAAAAGTCCCTCCCCAGCTTTCCTGGAGCCCCTTTCAGTACTGGGAGGCTGCTCTAAGGTCTCCCCACAGCCTTCTCTTCTCCAGGCTGAGCAACCCCAACTCTCTCAGCCTGTCCTCATACAGGAGGTGCTCCAGCCCTCGGATCATCTCTGTGGCCTCCTCTGGACTCGCTCCAACAGCTCCAGGTCCTTCCTGTGCTGAGGACTCCAGAACTGGACACAGGGCTCCAGGTGAGGTCTCACTAGAGCAGAGCAGAGTGATGTAGAGCCAAGTGCTGGTACCCTGATAAGCTGCCTGGCCCCTCTCTGCACGATCACACCATTTCATCAGGCCCACCAAGCCCTGAATGTGGAGCTCTGCGTGGTGGCAGTGAGCTGATCCCTTTCCTGGCAGCACCAGCACAAATCCAGTTTATCTGACAGAGCAGCTGAGCAGCTCTGTTTCCCCTCAGCCACAGGCAAAACGAGTCTCCTGCTCTAATGTCATTGTGTTTAGCCATTGCACAAACTCTAAAGCTCCCTGAAATGGGAAGTAATGTTTAAATTATACATGAGTGAACTGGTTTACTCAAGCCAAAGTTCTGAGTTCCGTCCTTATGAATACAGCGGTGGAGATGTCTGTCTGTGCATCCATCTGTCTGTGCACGGAATATTGAATTAACAGGAACACAAATGCAATTCCAGTCCTGTTAAAGCTTTGGCTTAAAGCAGTGACAACTGCAGGGCAGATGCCTGCTGCTGCAGGAGTGGAGTGTTCACCTGGAGTTGAGGGGTCCAGTAAGGTTGCCCTCAGAGGCAGAGCAATGCTAGTGCTGCCACTGACAACTCAGAGCTTCAGTAAGGGCTGTCCACTCTTCACTGGAAGGACAATGTTGTCTGAGAAGGGCAATGAAGCTGGAGAAGGGGCTGGAGAACAAGTCTTACGAGGAGCAGCTGAGGGGAGTGGAGCTGTTTAGCCTGGAGAAGAGGAGGCTGAGGGGAGACCTTGTCACTGTTTACAACTGCCTGAAAGGAGGCTGTGGTGAGGTGAATGTTGATCTCTTCTCCCAAGTGACAAGTGATAGGATAAGAGGAAATGGCCTCAAGTTGTGCCAGGGAGGTTTAGATTGGATATCAGGGGAAATCTCTTCACTGAAAGGGTTCTCAGGCACTGGAATGTCCGCATGGGGAGGTGGTTGAGTCCCTGTCCCTGGAGGCATTTAAAAGATGGGCAGATGAGGTGCTCAGGGTTCTGGTTTAGTAGTGGACAGATATGGCTGGATTTGGATGATCTCAAAGCTCTTTTCCAAACAAACCATTCTGTGAGTCTATGATTCAAGCTGCTCTCCTGCTCCTAACGAGGGGGTTTTACTTCCTGTGTAACCTATTTTGCAGAGCATGTAAAATGCTGGTTACGTCCCATGGTCACTTCCTGTGGGCACTTGCTCAGCACTCCTTAGGGAGCCCAGCGCCGGAAAACCGTAACTGCGCTTACTAATGGCCTGGAGATCCCTTTTGCAGATGTTTCACCCAAGTGTCTTCTCCACGTTCCTTCCACCTTTATTGAAACAAAATGAATATGCAAGCTGCCGTACTGCCATGCCTGGCCAAAGCTCAGCACCAAACTGACTTTCTTGTCTTCTAACCAAGAGATGCTCAATTTTTGTAGAGGCTGCAGCAATTTGTGGACCAGAATCTGCTGGTGGGGATCTGCCAGGCAGGCAGAAGCTCAAGTGTGGCTGGCTTTTGCCTGAATCATCCAGGAGCTTGAATGTGGCTTTGTGGTTGATTCTTTGGAACAGCACCCAGAGAGGCTGAAACGTCTGCGGAGACATAAACAGAAAGGGCCTGAAGTCACGATTCTCTCCCGATTTATTTGACCTAAATACACTGAAGTAACTGTACCCTCATGAAAGAGATAATTTCCTGACGCTGGAGAGCTTAACATCTGTTTCCTCCCATTTTTTTGCGGTGGTAGAACATGGTAACGGAAGAGCTGGCGGGGTTTTCTTTCCTCTTTTTCTTTTGTATAGCAAAAGGCGCTGCATGCTTGGGCTAAATACGCTCTCTGAGAGCAGACAAGTTTCTCTCAAGGGTTATATGATCATTTGTTCTCTATTTTCTCTCCTTCCTGTCTCCCCCCACCCCTCCTGGAGAGGAGCGGATACGCCGAAGCCCAGGCAGGACTTCCTTAGCTCAGCCATGCCTCTGGCAGGCTGCGCCGCGTGCCCTCTCCCCGTCACCCCCCTTCCCCGAGAAACAATGGCCAAAGGCTCCTTCTTGTTTGTTGTTTTGTATCCCGTGGAGGAAGAGCCGAGTGGAAGATCATGTCCCTGGGGGCCCTCGGTGCGTTCCCTTTGCTGTGCATCCCCAGGCCTTTAGTGCAAACCAGCAGCACCGTGTGATGCTGTGGGTGGCCAGTGGATTTGGAAGCAAATTTGGTGCTGCTGGTAGGTGAGAGAGGGTGATGGGGAGCCTTGAAGGGGAGTCTGGAGTCATTGCTCCTCAACCAGAGCAGATCCTGTCCTTTCAACACCAAGCACAGCGCTGAGAGGAGCTGGGCTGTTGTACCAACTACTTCTGAGGAGATCCTGTCCTTTGAACATTCAGTGCTGTGTCAAGAGGAGCTGGGCTCTTGTAACAAGTATTTCAGGTGTGCTTTGAACCCCCCTTTTGCTGTGTAGTCAGGCTGTTGTGAGCCTCAGACCCTCTGTACCTGGGCACCACAACTCCAGAGGTTGACATTGGGTCTCTCCAGGTGGTTTCTACCAGAGGCTCTGTGGTGAAGAGCACACTTCTCTCGTGGTCCTGTCTGGACTGGCCCAAGGGCTGCACAGCACCAGTTTCCTCTTTGATCTCTTCAAAGGCCTCTTGCTCTTTGGTGCCCCAGTTGGAATAGCTCTTCTTTCGGGTCACTTGACAGAAGGGGTTTACAAGTTGGCTGGAACCTGGAATGTGCATTCTCTGGAGTCCCCACAACACCTGTGGGCAGCTGGGTTTCCTTTTGCTTACTGGTGGGTGATAACTTCTTGAGCACATCGACTGGGATGTACAATCTGCCACCCAGGGACTGATCATTGCCAGCCAGGAGAGGGAGGGGATTGTCCCGCTCTGCTCCGCACTGGGGCGGCCCCAGCTTGAGCACTGGGGACAGTTCTGGGGCCATCAGACAAAAAAGGATCTGAAGCTGCTGGAGAGTGTCCAGAGAAGGGCACGGAGTTGGGGAAGGATTTGGAGGGGAAGCTATGTGAGGAGTGGCTGAAGGCGCTTGGTCTGATCAGCCTGGAGGAGGCTGAGGGGAGACCTCATCACCCTCTGCAGCTTCCTGACCAGGGGAGGAGGAGGAGCAGGCACTGAGCTCTTCTCTCTGGTGACCAATGATAGGACCCAAGGGAATGGCAGGAAGATGTGCCAGGGGAGGGTTAGGTTGGACATCAGGAGAAGGTTCTTCTCCAGAGGGTGGTGGAGCCCTGGAACAGCTCCCCAGGGAAGCAGCCACAGCCTGACAATATTCCAGCAGCATTTGGCCAAGGCCCTCAGCCCCACAGTGTGAATGTTGGGGTTGTCCTGTGCAGGGACAGGAGTTGCACTTGATGGTCCTTGTGGGTTCCTCCCAATCCAGGACATTCTAGGATTCTCTGATGTGTTCCTATGTGGCATCCCCAATTAGTTTTTTAACTTTACAAGCAGCAATCAAAATGAGACTCCCAACAGGCGCTGGTTTGAACAGTCTGATTACACAAGGATTAGCAAGGAACTGAATGGCTGTTACATCAAGGCTATAAAGACCTCTCCTGCAGCAGTGGAAGGCGTAGCTGCTATTCTTTCCTCTCTCCACAAAATATCAGAGGGTATTTTCTGATTTTCTCCATGAGGTGGTTCTCAGAGTGCTGGGATAGCAGCAATGTGCCCAGGAAGCCGTGGAGTCTCCAAAATGGTTTTGTAAACCACTGCAATCAATCTGACACTGAAAAGTGCTCCAGCTTACAGGAGCGACGTGGGTCCTCCTACCCTGCCCTCCCACAACAACCTATTGTTCTTCACATCATTCAAGCAGTGGCCCTTCATTCTGAAAGTTCACCTTCCTGCTCCAGGTCACTGAGGTGGACGAGAAAGTTAGGATTACAGAAAGGAGAGGAGAGCTAGATGAGATCTTAGAGAGAAATGTTTTGCTGTGAGGGTGGGGAGGCCCTGGCCCAGGCTGCCCCATCCCTGGAGGTGTTCAAGGCCAGGTTGGATGGGACTTTGAGCCCCGTGATCCAGTGGGAGGTGTCCCTGCCCATGGCAGGGCAGTGGGACTGGATGGGTTTTGGGAGGGCTGTGCAGGATCTCTCCTGTTACAGACTCTCTTTTTCTTGACACATGAGAAACAGCCTCTGTCTTCTCCATCCCTGTATCCCTCCCCACACTGCACACACAAGCCTATTTGCTTTGAGTCTCCTTTCTTCATGCTGGATCCACCCAGCTGAAGCCAATAAAACATTAAACTGGAAGGAGAAAATAAAAAAATAGGGGGTTCTTTTGGATTTTGCTGCCAGTTGGCTGCACAACTTGGGATTACTCAAATGCTCTGGGTTTTTTTTTTTCCACTCTTTTAAATCCATCCAAATGTGTTCCTCTTTAAATTACAGCAGGGATTGCTGTGAATGACTCGCAGAGCCAGAGCGAGAGCCGGGACTGAGGAGCTGGTCCCCTTCCTGAGCACCAGATGGAGGAACAGTCCCGCTAAACCCTTGGTTTCTGGGGAACAAAAGATTTCTGTGGTCTCTGTATGGACCCAGGGCATCACAGCTCCGGTGTGGATTTGTGCTACATGGTTAAAGTGATGGCAGGCGTTGTTGAGGACCCAAAACAGGCTTTGGCCTGGGGAAGGAGGGTCTCTTTTCACATCCCCTTGTGATGAGTACAAAATGCAGTGAGCTGAGTAAATAGATGGCCAAAGAAGAGTGAGGCGGTGTGTGTGGGAGATAATGGCTCTACAGCCAGGGTGTGGAGCTCTAGGGGTGGGTTTGGGGGTGTGCTTAAAGAGGGCTCCAGGAAAGCTGGGGAAGGGCTTTTAATCAGGAATTTCAGGGATAGGATGAGGGGGAACGGTTTTCAGTTGAAAGAGCAGAGAGTGAGATGAGGTCTTAGGGAGAAATGTTTTGCTGGGAGGGTGGGGAGGCCCTGGCCCAGGTTGCCCAGAGCAGTGGTGGCTGCCCCATCCCTGGAGGTGTTGAAGGCCAGGTTGGATGGGGCTTTGAGGAACCTGATCCAGTGGGAGGTGTCCCTGCCCATGGGAGGGACTGGAACTGGATGGACTTCGAGGTCCCTTCCAACCCAAACCATTCTACGATTGTATGATAATGATTTTTTTTTTGTAGCTATGGGGAGGGATCGTAGAGCAATGAGAGTGATTTGGGTGAGAGAGGGAGTGAGCTTTGTGCCCATGTGTCAGCACACTGCAGTGTGACTGCTTTTTCTCTCTGCCTGGGGGGAACAGGGAGTTTTCTATTGTCAAACCCTTGTCTCTGGGGCTGTACCCATTCTGGTTCCTATTCCTTCTCCCCTCTTCTTCCTGAAAGTTGGATTGGAAATTGAGAAATTTGAACCATCTTTTGTGCCTGGCATGTAGACAGCAAACCCAGGTCCACCCTGTGAAGCTGTTCCAGTGAGAGAGGGCAGAGGAACACCAATGGAAGGAACTTTATGAGTTTAGCTGTATTCACAGAAAGGGATTGGAGTTGTTTCCATTGCTGTTGCCTGTGCAATACTTGTGTTTTTCACCCTCTTCACTAGGAAAAGAACTCAGTTGAGAGGAACACGTGTCTTTTGTGTAGCATTGAGTGGTGGCCAAGCAGCTTTCATCTAGCAGCACGGTTCCAGCGAGGGATTCCCGTGCTGGTGCCATAGCAATAGTAGAAAAAAACCTGGCTTGAATATTCTATGAGTTTTCTGATACTGTAGTATTTCAAAATTGCATTGGTTCCAGGAAAAGGCTCATCCTGACTTTTGTTTGAATGCCTGTCTGAAGAGACGGAACTCATTGGGAGTGCGTTGCCGGTTCCTGACGGATGGGGCTGGTGGAGATGACAGTGACATGTGCAGGGAGGCTTTCCTTTAATTTCCCCTCTCTGTCACCTGCTCTGATGTATTTAAAATCACATTTAAATGAAAATGTTATTTATAGTATTCTGTGTATACTCTGCAATTGCCTGAAAGGAGGTTGTGGTGAGGTGGGTGCTGGGCTCTTCTTCCAAATAACAAGTGGTAGGATGAGAGGAAGTGGCCTCAAGTTGTGCCAGGGGAGGTTTAGATTGGTTATTTGGAAAAATTTCTTTATGGAAAGAGTGTTGAAGCCCTGGCAGAGGCTGCCCAGGGCAGTGGTGGAGTCTCCATCCTTGGAGGGGTTCAAAAAGCTTGTAGACATGGCACTTGGGGACAGGGTTTAACAGGCGCAATGGGGTTGGGCTGATGATCGGGCTGGGTGAACTCAGAGGTCTTTTCCAACCTTAACAATTCAATGATTCTATAATTCTACTCGCAGTAATTTTATTAATGCTGGAAGTTTATTTGCAGTCACTAAATCTTCAGTCATTTAAATCAGAATTTCAGTTACTTTAAAATTTATGCAGTTTAGGAGCCTCTAAAACCAATGACAAACCCCACCACTGCTCCTGGGTTAAGATTTGACCTGTGATGCTCTAACAAATGTCTTCTAAAAAATAGTCCTACTCCTAATTGCACTCCTTTTTTCTTTTTTCCTGAAGTCTTGTGAAGAAAACAATCTGAAGACGATGCCTCGGTGACCCCTGGTACCAACTTGCGCGTTGGCGTGATGGAAGTTCTAGAGAGCTGTCGGCACTGTGGTCCTGCGGCACTTCCAAATGGATATGCAAACAGGATTTTTCAAGGCAACGTGGAGGAAGGGAGTCCTGATGCGTTGGAGGTCTGTGGTGTTGAGCACTGCACCTCCAGTGGTGCAATCCCAAATGAACAGGAGGAAGCACCCAGGTATAAGAAGACAACGAAGGGCAACCGGATCTGGAATTTTGTTAGACGAAGGAAAGGACTCTCTACGAATAAAGGAAGACCTCAGTCCATGATCCTGCTGGGAGTTAGCTCTGAGGTCTCAGAACTTAAAAAACTGTCCTTCATGGACAGGATAAGGCCGTCAAAAAAGGGAAGAACTTCCAGGGTGCCTAAGAACGTGGATTTGAATGCATCCAGGGTCCAGGATGCTTGTGACCCCGAGGAGGACCATCATGGCAGCGGGCAAAGAGCTGTCTACAGGGTTAGGAAACTGGGTGACGGTCGGAGGCCATCCCGCCACTCGTACGCGGGGTACGTTGATGATTTGGATTCTTCTTTTGAAGACATAGAGCTGAATATCAGCATTTCTGACATTGATGCCAGTGAAAGTAGATGTCTCAGGGATATTAGCACCAGATTACACAGTGAAGATAATGACAGTAACTGCCAGAGAATACCAGCCAGGAAGAGCGAGTCCTTGAATTTTGAAACCTTTAAGAGTCCTGCAATTACAGAAGGGGACAATCAAAGGAGATGTCCTGTGCTCCCACAGGAGAGCAGGAGAGGAAGGAGCTCTGATGTCTGGAGCTATCTGAAAGGGATTTCATTAACCAGCAGAGAGAATGCAAAGCTTCCAGACCAAAGGGCTGAAACCAGTTTCCAGAACTTAGAAAATACAACTGAGCATTCTCCTTCTTATTTTGACTTTGATACAAAATGCGAGGAGAATCTCAGCCAGCGGAAAAAATCCAACAGTACAACCAAATCCACTCACTTTGGGGGTGTGGTGAGGTTCCTAACCAGCGTGGCCGAGGCGGCGCGGAGGCTGCGAGGCTCCTCGAGGGCATTTTCACCTGATGAGAAACGGCCTCAGCAGAGTTTCCGAAGCTGGAGGCAGGACAGTACCTCCCACAAGGAGGCCTTGGTTATTGAGAACGAGAGCGCGAGGGCCTTCTGCACGGTGGGAGCGTGTCTGCAGTCCCCCGATTCAGGCACGTGGGATAATGTGAGCTTTGAGAGTTTGGTGGGGAAGGAGCCCACCCAGCATTGCAGAAGCACAGAAGTGTCGCAAGACGTTGGTTCCGCTGCCCTGAGCAGTGGGAATGATAGATTTAACGGACCATCCCTTTCTTCTTTTGGGCCAGAACCATCCCTCTCCCACCTACCAAATGACTCTTTCATTGACCTAAATACTAAAGACCCCCCTGAGGATCTGATTGACTTTCCACAGACACCTCTGGCTAAACAGATTCAGGACTTGAACAGTACTCCAGAGAAGACAGAGGTCCTGGGCAGGGACCTGCCATGTTCTCAGGGTCTTCCTGGGAATGATCTGGATACTGTGGACCTGGGCTCTTCTCCAGCTGCAGGTGGTGACTGTTCTGCAGTGACTGAGGCTTTGATCCACCTTCCACAGACAACCATGACTAAACTTGATACTAAGTATGTGGCTTGTGCTCCAGTGGTTGCTAAAGACATGGATCCATCTCCAGCAGTGGATCAGGAGCTTTCTAAGACAGAACTGGATATGCGGGGCTTGAGTAATCCTGAGCTGCCTTTTCAAGACTTGTCTGGGGGTGAGCTGGGGATTCAGGACTTGGGCAGTACTCCGGAGAAAACACAGATCCTGGGCAGGGACTTGCCATGTTCTCAAGGTCTTCCTGTGAATATTCTGGATACGAGGGATGTAGACTGTTCTCCAGCTGCAGATGGTGATTGTTCTGCAGTGACTGAGGCTCTGATCCACCTTCCACAGACAACCCTGACTAAATTTGATACCAAGGATGTGGCTTGTGCTCCAGTGGTTGCTAAAGACATGGATCCATCTCCAGCAGTGGATCAGAAGCTTTCTAAGACAGAACTGGATATGCAGGGCTTGAGTAATCCTGAGCTGCCTTTTCAAGACTTGTCTGGGGGTGAGCTGGGGATTCGGGCCTCGGGCAGTACTCTGGAGGAGACACAGGTCATGAGCATGGGCGTGCCACGTCCTCAAGGTCTTCCTGTGAATGCTCTGGATCCTGCAGACCTGGGCCATTCTCCAGTGGATGACATTGACTTTTCTGTAGAGTCTTTTTTAAGTTGTGCCACAATTGAAGGACAGGTTTTAGAGCGGACTGACCGCCGCTTTAAGAAGCGTGGAACCACTTCATTTGTAGAACAACACTCTGTAGAGGTAACGGAGGGTGGGGAGCAGTTCAGCTGTGACCACGAGTGCCGGCCCTTCCAAGTGCACGTCTCCAGAATTCTCTCCTCGGGACGGCTCAAGAATGGGAAGGTGAGTGTAACTTTCACTGTAATGTTTTTGCTAAGTGTCACGGTTTAGCCCCAGCTGGGCCAATTTCTGCAGCTAAAACTGAGCAGTTGGGCTCTCAGTTCCCTTCCTGCCCCACCCTCTAGGGAAAGGGGAAGGGAAACGAGAGGAAAAGACTTGTGGATTGGAAACTTTAAGTAGGGGCTTTGTTAAAAAAATAATAATGGTGAAAATACCAAGTAATAAAATATATACAAATATATGAAATTGCACTCCCAGCCCTCAGTGACTGCATCACCACAGATGCTGCAGAGCAGACAGAGCAAATGGGTCCAAGGTTCTGTCCATCTGAAAGGAGTCAGTTGACTGCACATCCCTGAGCTGTCAGTGTGAACTTCCAGAGCTGCTCCTCCTACAATCCTTTGGCAATTTGTCTCAGTGTCTCTAGAAGAGGGCTGTGGTAGAAGTTTCTGTATTTCTAGGCACTACCTTTAATTTTTTTCCTGTCTACATTTAGTTCATTTGAAGCAGAAACTTGTAAGAAGAGTGCTTTTGACAATATCAGAGTTTTGAAGTGTGCCATGGATGAATGGCCTTCAGAAAATGCTCTGTGTTTTCTTATCTAAAAAAAACAGTAGAGGTGGAAGTTGTTTATTTTTATTAGGTGATGATGGTTACAACACAGTGTCCAGAGTAGCAGTCAGAGTCCCAGCACACAGTGCAGCAACAGGAAAACAAAAAAGAAGGCTTATGTCTTGTAGAGCCTAACTGAAGGTATTTTCAGGCACTGGCAGAGGCTGCCCAGGGCAGTGGTGGAGTCTCCATCCCTGGACAAATACAAAATACGTGTGGATGTGGTGCTTAGGGCCAAGGTTTAGTGGTGGACTTGGCACTGTGAGGTTTATGGCTGGACTTGGTCTTTTGCAACCTAAATGATTCTGTTATTCTGTGAAGCCCAGCTCTTTTCTTTTGGGTCTCTGCTGATCGGCTGGGGCTGAAACAATGGCTTTTGTTTATTAAGAAGCCAGTTAGGGAAACTGGGTCAATTTGTGAAGACACTTTCTCCTTTCATTTTGGGCTTGGAGAGACCATAGATGTTACAGAGGTGGTGGTGTTATTCCCTATTAGTAGGAGTCACTGTAACTTCTGAGCCAAGAGGGGAAGTGCTTGAAAATTGGCAGGAGATTAGAAAGGATGGGAGGAAAAAAATTGTAGATTTGTGATTCACAGCTGCAGTGGGCAGTGCCATTGTTACTCCTGGATTTGTTTTTCTGCTCCATTTTATGTAATACAAAAATATAAGGACAGCTCACGCTGTAAATCCAGGCACTTATGAAGCAAGGTGAACTGTAGTTCTTGGGGGTTCTAGAAACAATGTGTTTAGGAGGAGCTTGAATGAGAGGACTATGGTTTGATGTCCCTTCACAGGGACTGTGTTGGAGGTGTTCTGGGCATAGGCAAGATAAGAGACATGAAGGGATTGAGTGGAGCAGAGGAAAAGGTTGGCACTCTTCTCCCAGAGCAGCCACATCTCTGCTAGTGGAGGGCAGTGGTTGCTCTCCTGATCAGCACTCCTGGGGCAGAGCCTGAGTGGTTTCCCACGTCAGCTCTGTGAGCAGGAGGTGCCGTAAGCCCCAGCTCAGCTGGTGCTGCTTAAAAACATTACTGAGAAACTTAAATATGGTGCTTGAGATAACTGGACAGGAAACCTCCCCCGAGTTCCCGTCGAGCATGGCGATAGAAGTACGACCTCTGGATTGCTGGGGCTTCCGGCTACGCGGAAGGGCTGCCTCACTCGGCAGCAGTGGGATGGAAGGGAAAGCAGAGAGCCTGCCCTGGCTTGTAAACACCTCCTGCATCCCAGAGACTTAGGCTGGAGATAGAGAAATGCGTAGCGAGCTGGTGGCAGCATCATAGGATCATAGGATGTCCTGAGTTGGAAGGGACCCACAAGGACCATCGAGTCCAACTCCTGTCCCTGCCCAGGACAACCCCAACATTCACACTGAGGGGCTGAGGGCCTTGGGCAAATGCTGCTGGAATATTGTCAGGCTGTGGCTGCTTCCCTGGGGAGCTGTTCCAGGGCTCCACCGCCCTCTGGGGGAAGAACCTCTTCCTAATACCTAACTGAAACCTCCCCTGGCACACCTTCCTGCCATTCCCTCGGCTCCTGTCATTGGTCTCCACAGAGAAGAGCTCAGTGCCTGCTCCTCCTCCTCCCCTGGTGAGGAAGCTGCAGAGTGCAATGAGGTCTCCCCTCAGTCCCCTCTTCTCCAGGCTGATCAGACCAAGTGATTTTAGCTGCTCCTCACATGGCTTCCTCTCTGAACCCTTCACCAATTTGCAGGCTTCCTCATGGCTCATGTTTCCCAGGGACTGGAGCAAAATGAGTCTTCCTGGGGCTCTGGATCTGTCTCAGCTGAGTCAACAAACCAACAAAACTCCTCTTCCCCAGCCTGCTGCTCCTCACACGGCTTCCCCTCTAAACCCTTCCCCAACTCTGTGCCCTCCTCTTCTCACTCTCCAGTAGCTTTAGATCCTTGTTGTCCTGTGGTGCCCAAAACTGCATCCAGCAAACCCAGAGCAGTCCAGAGTGAGGCTGAAGGATGGATGCTCTGGGATAGGAGCTGACCTAGAGAGGCTTGTCAGCAGCTTCAGTAATGAATGTCCTGAGAATCCCGAAGGATTTGCTTCCCTATCTCTCATCAGGGAGTGGCACTCGGAAATGTTTTACCAAAAATAACCACTCAAGAGAAATAAATTCAGCCTGAGCATGACACTACCAGCAAACTCCAGCCTTGTTTTGTTTTAGTGCTAAATCCAGCTCTTTGCTGGCACCTGCTCCCAGGGCAGTTGTTGCCCCTCCTGCCTCCACCCCAGGCTGCTCTGCATTCATTCAAGGATTTGTATTCTGAGGGAAATGCTCAGGCACAAGCAGGGAGAAGCTGCTGCCAGAATGGGGTGGCTTGGCTGGGTTGTAAGCAAGTGTTCCAGCAGTTTTAACGTGTGCTCATGTAGAGCAGAAATAGGGCAAGGAAATATTTTCAAAACAACCTCGACATTATCCCATAAAAAGCACAAAAGGGCCAGTTCTCCCCGAGGCTCCCTGCCTGGAGGTGGTGGGAGAGACTGAGGGTGGTGTAGCACAAGTGGTGCTGGAGTGGGATTTAGTGGACCTGTGCGTTTGTGAACAGTCATAGAATCATGGAGTGGTTTGGCTTGGAAAGAACCCATCCAGTTCCAACCCCCTGGATTGGAATACCATTGGATATTGGATACCCCCAGGGCAGGGACACCTTCCACTGGATCAGGGGGCTCCAAGCCCCATCCAACCTGGCCTTCAACACCTCCAGGGATGGGGCAGCCACCACTGCTCTGGGCAACCTGGGCCAGGGCCTCCCCACCCTCACAGCAAAACATTTCTCCCTCAGATCTCATCTCAATCTCCCCTCTCTCAGCTGAAAACCATTCCCCCTCACCATGTCCCTGCACTCAGGAGCCCCTCCCCAGCTTTCCTGGAGCCCCTTTCAGTACTGGGAGGCTGCTCTAAAGTCTTCTCAGAGCCTTCTCTTTTCCAGGCTCTCTCTCCCAGCCTGTCTTCATATTGACCACTCTCACCCAGTCTATATTTGTGCTTGGGATTTCCCTGACCCAGGTGCAGAACCTTATTACTTCACCCTGTTGAACTTCATGAAGTTCACACAGCCCCACCTCTCCAGCCTGTCCAGGTCCCTCTGGATGCCATCCCTTCCCTCCAGCGTGTCGACTGCACCACACAGCTTGGTGCCATCAGCCAACTCGCTGAGTGTGCCCTCAGTCCCCCTGTCCATGTCTGCAACAAAGATGTTAAACAACACCAGTCCCAATACCAACCCCAGTGGAAAGTCACTCGTTACCAGTCTCCACTTGGACATTAAGCTACTGACCACAACTCTTTAGGTGTGACCACCCAAACAATTCTTTATCCACTGAGTGTTCTCTCCTTCCAATCCATGTGTCTCCTGTTGTACTCTCCTGCAATTGATGTCCCTTTTTCTTGCTTTCCTAGTCTTGTCTTTTAAAATATTAATGTCTTTGGTTAGGAGCTGAGTGATGTTATAGGTGAGCAATAGCTCAGTGGGATTTGATCTTGATGCTGTGAAGGAAATAGCATTGTGGCAGCACTTAATAAAAACAGCAGCTATAGGGAGGTAGAAAAGTGCTTCTCAAACTGTCCCCCAGCCCAGTTGCTGTCAAACCCCATTCCAGTTCTCATTTGTTCTGGGAACTCGAGAAACAGTGGAGATAAAAAGCATTGAAAGAACTGTAAAGGTCAAAATAAATTGTTGATTGGAAGTGAATTATGGATTTCACCATTCACAGTGCTGCAACTCCAGAATGAGAGTCCATTTCTTCTTTATAGAAGGAGACAAGAAATGAACTGGGTTGTGATATGGAGGCTTCATGAGATCTTGGACACTTCCAAACTATAGAAGTTTTCTTTCTCCATGTCCCCACTGAAGTGACTTATTGTAATCCCACCTCTCAAACCACTGCATCCCAACAGGAAGAATGCTGCTGCAGGGAGTCAGGAGGTTGGATGTGACTGCTTCCAGTAGCTTGAGATGATGCTTAGGTGGAAGGAAGCTTTGATACCACATAGGCTACTTTGTGGTCTTGGCTTTTCCATCAGGCCTTCAAACTGCTTGATGTGTCCTTGGACAGGGTTTGTGAATGCTTTGATACCTCCTTTGGGAATGATTTCATAATTTGTGCATCAATTTGGAATTTTTAGGACTGGGAAACTTGCTTCAGGGCTTACTGCTGGCAGAGACATCCTCCCTGCTGGTGGCACACACAGGGACTGAGCCCTACAGAGCAGTTTGGCCTGTGACATAGCTATGGTTGGACTTATGATCTCAAAAGCCTTTTCCAACCAAATGATTTGAGGATTCTTGCAGAGAAGGAGCAGAGGGTTTTCACGGTGGTCTTTCTGTGCCCTCTGCTGGCTTCTTTGTGAAATAAGAGTGTATTTTTACAGCACAAAAACCCTTTTATTTCTGTAGGATTGTGAATTTTATCTCCCAAAGGTTCACAGATGGCAGTGGTTGGTTTTGTGATGCCATTTTATGAGGAATTATGATTTGGAAGTGTGAAAATGAAATTTCTACAGGCTTGCCAAGGTGCTTGTCCCATAGGATGAGGTGACAGGCTGAGCTGGGATGCTTCAGGTTTCAGGGGCTCTCTGACCAAACTCGCTTCTCGGCATCACAGCAGATGGTGCAGATGTTTCTCCTGTCAAGTCTGTTCCCAATCCCATACTTAGGAGCCAGCCTGTCCAGGCCCTGTAAAGGCATTTGCTGTTGTGGAGTGGAATAACACTGTGAGTGGCCTGAGCTGATGGCACAGGATTGGTGCTTTCAGGGCGTTATTAGGGCTGCAGCTGGGCTGCTCAGGGTGGGAAACCTGGAGCCTCTCCCTGGGTGGTTTGGTCAAACTGGAAGTGCAGGGTTCCTGATTGGTCTGAGTGTGCACGTGCCAGAGGATGCATTTGCAGATTTGGTGTTTGATAGCTGGGTCATCTCAGATCCTCCCATAGGTTTGGATTTCTACGTTAGTGCAGGAGGTGCGAGTGCTGTTTCCTGAGAGGAAGAGACAGCGCTTTTCTTTTTCTGTGTTTGGTGATGTGCAGCAAGTTCTCCTGGTGACCTTTAGCTTCAGAGTGCTTTGTCATCTCCCTGCTACAGGAGGGTTTGGGAGCAGCAACAGAAATGGGGCTGGTTTGTCCCCACCCTGCTCTGTTGAATGACACGGACCAGGAATCAGGTGGTACTGAGAGCTGATCTGCAGAGCTCTCTTCATCTCCTGGTACTGGCAGTAAACTGGGTTGTGTCTCAGCCTGCTGCTGCTTCACAGTCCTTCCAAATTAAGAAAGAGTACTTTCTAAATCCTGCAGTTACCAAGAGAGCACAGTACTCCTGTTGGAGTGAGGTTTGATTGAGTTCATGGAATCATGGAGTGGTTTGGGTTGGAAGGGACCTCAAAGCCCATCCAGTTCCACCCCCTGCCACGAGCAGGGACACCTCCCACTGGATCAGGGGGCTCAAAGCCCCATCCAACCTGGCCTTGAACACCTCCAGGGATGGGGCAGCCACCACTGCTCTGGGAAACCTTGGACAGGGCCTTACCACTCTCACCATTAATAATTTCTTCCTAAAGTCTAATCTAAATCTTTCTACTTCCAGTTTTAATCCATTCTTCCTCTTCCTATCACTCCAGGCACTTGTAAAAAGTCCCTCCCCAGCTTTCCTGGAGCCCCTTTCAGTCCTGGGAGGCTGCTCTAAGGTCTCCCCACAGCCTTCTCTTCTCCAGGTTGAACAACCCCAACTCTCCCAGCCTGTCCTCGTACAGGAGGTGCTCCAGCCCTCAGATCATCTCTGTGGCCTCCTCTGGACTCTCTCCAACAATTCCAGGTCCTTTCTGCGCTGAGGATTCCAGAATGGGACAGAGGGCTTCAGGTGGGGTCTCCCCAGAGTGGAGCAGAGGGGCAGAATCCCCTCCCTCCCCTCTCGTCCCACTCTTTGGGTGCAGCCCAGCACACGGGTGGTTTCTGGGCTGGGAGCGCTTGTTGCCGGCTCATGTTGAGCTTCTCCTCCCCCAGCACCCCCAGTCCTTCTCCTCAGGGCTGCTCTCGTAGGTCATATAGACCAGAGGTTCCCATTCACATCACTCCTCTGGTGGCACCAAAGGTGCCAGGAGGTGGTCTGTTGTAACTTTCAGGCTGGGAACTAGATGACGGCAAGACCCAACAAGTATTTTAAGAAAACATGTGGAAATCTTCTTCTCCCATGTGCTCAGGGTTATATATACATGTAAAGCCTATCAGCTTTGCAAACTCAACTTGCCTTTTCCTGACAATGCTAAAAATATGTTTCCCAAAAAAATCCCTACACCACTATAGATAGCACTAAATAGAGACTTTAATTCAAGATTTTGCCAGCACCTCACGGTTATTAAAAATACAAAATCTGTACAGCTTGAAGATAGGCTTTAGCTGTTTTGTCTCCTCTAAAAATGATTGTCAGACATAACCATATTAAAAGCCATAAACACACAAAATCATTCTGCAACTATTGCATCCAGTTCTGGAGTCCTCAGCACAGGAAGGACATGGAGCTGTTGGAGTGGGTGCAGAGGAGTCCATGGAGATGATCCGAGGGCTGGAGCACCTCCTGTACGAGGGCTGAGAGAGTTGGGGTTGTTCAGCCTGGAGAAGAGAAGGCTGTGGGGAGACCTTAGAGCAGCCTCCCAGTACTGAAAGGGGCTCCAGGAAAGCTGGGGAGGGGCTCTTGATCAGGGAGTGCAGGGATAGGACAAGGGGGAATGGTTTTCAGCTGAAAGAGGGGAGATTGAGGTGAGATCTTAGGAAGAAATGTTTTGCTGTGAGGGTGGGGAGGTCCTGGCCCAGGTTGCCCAGAGCAGTGGTGGCTGCCCCATCCCTGGAGGTGTTCAAGGCCAGGTTGGATGGGTCTTTGAGCCCCCTGATCCAGTGGGACGTGTCCCTGCCTATGGCATGGGGTTGGAGCTGGATGGGCTTTGAGGTTCCTCCCAACCTAAACCATTCTGTGATCCTATATGCTAGTGGGACTCTGTGTCCAAAACTTCTCTGGGAGGAAGGTTTCACTGGCTTTTCCCTCCTCCTAGCTGTTATCCACCATAGGGAACACACTGGGTCACTGGACATAGTGCTGGGAGCAGAGAATGGGAGATCAAGGCTTAATTCATCCAGAGACTCACAGTGTGCCTTTGGGGTAATTACAGCCTGTCTGCTTTATTTGTCATCTGTAAATAAAGATAATAATGCATCAGTGATGGCTGGGGCTGGGAGGATGACAAAGCTGTCTCTGATCAGCACTAGAAATCTCCTAGTGAAGAGCAACTCCTGTTTTCATTTCCCGACCTTTGCAAATGGTTTCTTCTGCAATTTTCTTGACTCTCAGTTTATACACTGGGCTTCCACAGTCTCACATGTCACAGAGAATGAAAAGAAAAGAAGGATCTTGAATTGTTTCGTTTGATTTTTTAAAGAAAATTCCATTCTGCAAAATGGAACACTGGTCAACAGGAGCTGAACGTGAGCCAGCAGTGTGCTTGGGTGGCCAAGAGGGCCACCAGCACCCTGGCTTGGCTCAGCAGTGGGGTGGCAGCAGGAAGCTGGTGAGGCTGCACCTCGAAGCCTGGGTTCAATTTTGGGCCCCTCACAAAGACCTTGAGGGGCTGGAACGCATCCAGAGAAGGGAACGGAGCTGGAGAAGGGTCTGGAGAACAGGGGTTCTGGAAGCAGCTGAGGGACCTGGGGCTGTTTAGCCTGGAGAAGAGGAGGCTGAGGGGAGACCTCATCACTCTCTGCAGCTCCTGGAAAGGAGGATGCAGAGAGGTGGGTGCTGGGCTCTTCTCCCAAGTGACAAGAGATGCGACGAGAGGAAATGGCCTCAAGTTGTGCCAAGGGAGGTTTTAGACTGGATATTTGGAAAAATTTCTTTACTGACAGAGTGGTGAAGCCCTGGCAGAGGCTGCCAAAGGCAGTGGTGGAGTCTCCATCTCTGGAGGGGTTCACAGAACATGTAGATGTGATGCTTTGGGCTGAGAGTAATCACAGAATCATGGAATGGTTTGGGTGGGAAGGGACCTCAAAGCCCACCCAGTTCCACCCCCTGCCATGGGCAGGGACACCTCCCACTGGATCAGGGGCCTCAAAGTCCCATCCAACCTGCCCTTGAACACCTCCAGGGATGGGGCAGCCACCACTGCTCTGGGAAACCTGGGCCAGGGTCTCCCCACCCTCACAGGAAAAAAAGTCTTTCTAAAATCTGTCCAAACCTCGTTATCAAACGTTAAATTATAAACTGGGGTGTTTGACCACTTTTTGGGTGCTTCAGTCAATTGCAGGTATCCTTCTGTTTGAAGTAATACTTTGTAGACTGTTGATGTAGAGGTTGTGTGATTATAAGGAGATGGTGTTATGGATATTGGGTTGCCCAAGGGTTGGTTCATTTGTTTTAGACCTTTGCTGACAGCTAGGTGAGGTGAGACTCTGGTTTTGAAGGAGGACAGTCAAAGGGTCTGATATGTTCTTTTGCAGTTATTTATTCCACTGAAGTGATTCAACATGTACAGGAAGAGCCCTTTCTCTCCCCAGAAGGCTCTGTGTTCCCTCCTGATGACTCCAGCAGCACAGCAGTAATAGCAATGCTGTTGTGCTTTTCACCTCCTGGCTTCTATGCACACCATCCATTGGCTTCTGTTCATGGAATTGGAAAAGACCTTCCATGACCCCTGGAAATACCTGGAAGGGAGCGCTTTGTTAACATTTTTGGGAGTGGGGAGAATGACATCCTGTTACTAATTTCATTTACTTTTACATGATTCTTTTTATCAGGAAGACTGTTGAGTTTTGCAGGAATTGTTCTTTATTCTAAGAACTTGTTACTTTTATTTTTATGGTAGTACTGGTAAATCCTAGTATTGTGCTGCTGGATGAGCACACGTGTAAATGGACTCTTCTCCTGCACCTCACCATTGCAAACTCGTTGCTTTACTCCGTGACTGTGACTTTCATAGAATCACCTGGTTGGAAAAGACCTTTGAGATCATTGAGTCCCTGTCCACTACTAAACCAGATCCCTGAGCACCTCATCTGCCTGGCTTTTAAACCCCTCCAGGGATGGTGACTCCACCACTGCCCTGGGCAGCCTCTGCCAGTGCCTGAGAACCCTTTCAGTGCAGGAATTTTCTTTGATATCCAGTCTGAACCTGCCTTGGTGCAACTTGAGGCCATTTCTTCTCATCCTGTCACTTGTTACTTGGGAGAAGAGACCAACACCCACCTCACCACAACCTCCTTTCAGGCAGTTGTAGATAGTGATGAGGTCTCCCCTCACCCTCCTTTTTTCCAGGCTAAACAGTCACAGCCCCAAGCCTGACACTGTTCCAGCAGCCTTTGGCCAAGGCCCTCAGCCCCACGGTGTGAATGTTGGGGTTGTCCTGTGCAGGGACAGGAGTTGGACTTGTTGATACCTGTGAGTCCCTTCCAACTCAGGACATTCTATGATTGTGTCTTACTCTCAGAAGTGCCTTGGCAGCTTGGTGCCACTGGAAATTGTTGGGAGCTGTGTTCGGTGGATGAGCCCCATGCAGTGGGAGATAAGACACTCCAACACCAGACCCAGCAAGTCCTGATCTTATCAGTCCAAAATAATTAAGCAGGTGCTGAGTGCAGTGAGAAGGTGTGAGATGTGTTGTACTGTCTGGAAATTTACACGTATTGTTATGTATTCTGCAATTCCTGTGTCTGATGTTTGAGGCATTGGTAAAATTCTTTTGTGCCCCTTTTCTTGGCAGCCAATGTGTCATCCTTCTCAACCGTCCCCTCAAGCACCACCCTTCAAAGTTCTTGTGGAGAGATGCCGCTCGGAACCTCTCTCGCAGAGCACCCCGATGGGGCTGGATCAGGTGGGAGGGCGCATGCAGCACCTGCTCAGGAGACGTGGTGAGTACCTTTGTGGGGGTGTTCTCCCAGGTTTGGTTTTGGGTCTCTCCTCTCCTGCAGAGCAAGCCAAGGGCAATGTGGGTGAAAAAGTCCAAAGAGTGACTTAGTCCATGTTTGTTACAGCCTTGGAGCCAGATGAGGGAGCTCTGATAGCTGCCTGCCAGGGAGTTTCTTGCTACCTAATAAGATCTTTTTATATATAGTGTATTTATGAAACGAGGCTATTTCTCTCTTTAATGTCTCTGAACACAGTCCCTGTGATTTGAAGATGAAAAGAGAAGTACAGAAAGTATAAAAGCTGTTCAGCAGCTTCTGTGTGAGTTTTCATTTGGTAGCTTCCTCTCAGCTTTCTGCCCTCTTACCAGCCCCTGTTGTGGGTGCTTGGCGTTTGGAAGGAGGCACGTGGTGATGAATTCTGAGATCCCAGCCCAAGGCTGATGCTTGTTTGGAAACACAGCAACACTTGGGAGCTTTTTTTTGCAATGCTTGGGTACTCTTAGAGTCATGGAATGGTTTGGGTTGGAAGGGACCTTAAAGGCTATCTATTTCCAACCCCCTGCCATGGGCAGGGACATCTCCCACTGGATCAGGGGGCTCAAAGCCCCATCCAACCTGGCCTTGAACACCTCCAGGGATGGGACCTTCACAGCTTCCGTGGGCAGCCTGGGACAAGGCCACCCCACTCTCACAGGAAAACATTTGTTCCTAATGTCCAATCTGAATCTTCCCTCTTCCAGTTTAAAGCCATTCTCCCTCGTCCTGTCACTACAGGTCCTTGTAAAAAGTCCCCCCTAGCTTTCCTGGAGCCCCTTTCAGTACTGGGAGGCTGCTCTAAGGTCTCCCTGCAGCCTTCTTTTCTCCAGGCTGAAGAACCCCAACTCTCTCAGCCTGTCCTCATAACAGAGGTGCTCCAGCCCATGGATCATTTTCTTGGCCTCCTCTCAACCTGTTCCAACAGTTCCACATCCTTCTAATGTTGGGGATTCCAGAACTGGACACAGGGCTCCAGATGGGGTCTCACCAGAGCAGAGCAGAGGGGCAGAATCCCCTCCCTGCCCTCTGGTCCCACTCTTTGGATGCAGCCCAGGACACGGGTGGTTTCTGGGCTGGGAGCACACATTGATGGCTCATGTTGAGCTTCTCATTAATCAGTGCCTCAAGTCCTTCTCCGCAGAGCTGCTGTCAATCAGGGCTGCTCTCTTTCTGATGAAGAAGACAATCTCATGAGCCAAAGACCATGCTGAGGTATCCTCTGCATTTGTCCTGCTCGAAATGCTGCTGGCAAAAGCCCTACAGAATGTATTTGCTGGAAGGGTCTTGTGTTGGCAGGTAAATGGGCTGAGAGTTGAATAGATGACATCATTTTCTGAACCTCTAATTAAAATGATTGATAATTAGAGTAAGGAAATAATTTCCTGAAGGGCTACTGCTAACACCAAGCATCCTGTGATTTAGTAATGGGCAAGTACAGGAGAGGTGCCAGCCCATGCTGGCATCGCTCGGGAGCACACGGCGGAGCCGGGCGGTTAATGGATGGCGGCAGCACATCGGGGTTAAGAGCTGCCACGCAGGAAGAGGCGAAGTGGCTGCCTCTGTAATTGATGGCTCTGCTGGGCTGCACACATTTCTAACACACGGGGAGTAACAGAGGCATCTCTCAGGGAGAGCACTGCTGTGTTTGCACGTTGCTCGCGGGTGCTACTATCTTGGCGCGCTGCCCCTGGAGCCCGTTCGCAGCCTCTCGCTCGGAGCGGCACTCGCGCTGCAGCTCCGTTTGCTGCAAGTCTGGAAAGGGAAACGCAGGTTGCTAAAAATAACAGCAGGCTGCCTGCGTCAGCACTGCGTTTAGGAAATAGGTCTCGGTGCAATCTCTCTCCCAGCAATGCTGGAAGAAAATCGGGATTGCTGCCCACCCAGCCGTGCCAGGGCTGCAGCAGTCCCAGCTCCGCTGCTGCTGCCCTGGGCAGAGCGGAGTCCCAGCTCCCCGGCACTCGTGCTGCTGCCCTGGGCAGAGCAGGTTTCTCCCCTGTTTGATCTGGGGGCAGGGATCATGTAGCACCTGTGTGTTTTGTAAGGTAAAACTGATGTGAAGCCTAGAAGCGGGGATATGCATCTCCCCTCTCCCAAAACCTGGGACCATTCACCCTTTGTTGTCTTGCTCCAAAATCCTCAGGGCTGAGAGAGCCTGAAACGTCTGCCTGGGTTAGAGCTGCAGCAGGGAAAACAGAAAGTCTGCATCTTTGAGGGATGGTTGAGGCTGTTTTCTCTAGGTGCCTTTCTCTGGGAATGGGATGAGGGGCTTCCAGGGGATGGGCTCACGTGTGTGTGTGTGTGTGTGTGTGTGTGTGCATGTGCAGGCACGTGTGTGTGCACTACCTGGACCGCAAGCACCTGCACCCAGCAGCTGTTATTCCAGGCTAGGGGATGCAAAAAGTCTGATGGAGGAGGGGATTAAAGTCTAACCTTGCCAAATGTGGGAAGGCAAAACCCCATTCTTGCACCCAATCATAGAGTGGTTTGGGTTGGAAGGGACCTTAAAGCCCATCCAGTCCCACCCCCCTGCCATGGACAGGGACACCTCCCACTGGATCAGAGGGCTCAAAGCCCCATCCAACCTGGCCTTGAACACCTCCAGGGATGGGGCAGCCACCACTTCTCTGGGCAACCTGGGCCAGGGCCTCCCCACCCTCGTCATGAAGAATTACTTCATAATATCTAATCTAAATCTTCCCCCTTCCAGCTTAAAGCCGTTCCCCCTCATCCTATCACTACAGGCCCTTGTAAAAAGTCCCTCCCCAGTTTTCACCCCAGAAAGAGGGATAGGATGGGGAGCTGAAAATCTGGGCTGATTAGAGAAGCAGAGCTGAATTTTGAAAGGTGAATTGTTCTCCCTTCTCCACCACCTGCCTCTTCTTCCCAAGCTGCTTGGTGCCTGGGCACCTCCATCTGTAAGGCAAGGCAGAGATCTGGTGTAAACACTACAACTTACGCAAAGCTGGATCAGACTTGCATCTGGGAGGGACTGGCCTGGAATGCTTGGGGTGAGAAGTAGCCCAGTTTCTTTGAAAAACAGCTTGTATGGACTTCTCCAGGTTTGTTTTCTGTATAAGTGTGAGGAGCAGTTTCTTTTTCAAAGCATTGCATCACATGGACCACAGTGAGTGGAAAGCTGGGCTTCCAGCACGTCCAAGCCACAGAGATGCTGCTGGCGGTTAGGACCCAAGGAGCTGTTGCGCTTTGGGTGCTGGTGCTGCCTGGGAGAGCATTCCAGCTTTACACCCAGCTTCTCTGACCCCACCTGCTCACACCATCTCTTAGGTTGTGCCTGTGGTTTTGTAGTACCCAAGCTGTGCTATTTTTCTTGTATCCCAAGAGCACTGAATAAAGCACCTAAATAGACTCTCTGCTCTCTTTTTCTAAAGCAGAGGTTGAATGAGTCTCTTGCAAACAATTTTGTTTCTTTCATTTAAAAGAACAGCCTCCGCCCCCAGCCTGAGCTAAAGCACAGCATTTCTCTTTTGTCATTCCTTTTTTTTTTTGTTCCTGTGGATTTCATCCTGGCAGCTGAGAACGAACAGGCTTCAAAGACTCTGAAGGTGCGCGGGAACTGCAGGAACGGTGGCCGTCGATGGAACCTCTTCAAGCCTGGAGCTGAGAAGCTGCAGATCAGTCGGGTAAGGTGGTGTTTGGAATACGGCTCTGCCTGCTTCAGGGGGAGTGTTTTATCTGCTGCATGTTTAACCTTGGAGGCTAACAATGTGCTCTGCTAACTGCTTCCCAAATCTGATTCCTTCAGCCATAGATTTTTTGTTATTACTTAATTTGTAGCAATAAAAGAGTAGATGGGTTATCCTTTCCCGCTTGGATAAGTTTCCCTTCAATGTAAATTGGAGGCTTTATGGCATAACAGAGGCATTGGGCCTCCCATGTCTCTGGCTGAGTGTTCCTCGCAGGTGAAGGGAACCACAACACTTCCAATTGCCAATGGATTTGCTCTGTGGTTTGGATGATTTGGCATTTTTTCCTTCCCTTTTTTAACCGTCAGGTTTGGTACCATTACAGCACCGTCTTAGTGACAAATTCACATCGCTGATCCTTTCCCAAAGTGTTTTGTGGATAGAGGCACAATCTGCTGTGTTTGTTTTTTCTGAACTGTTCTTCTAACAGAGCAAGTCAAGGCTGCCGTGGGCCTGGGTGTCCGTGTTTTTCTCTGGGAAGGACTCAGAAAACATGGCAAAAATGGCACTGTGTGTCAGATGCGTTTCCTTATTTGGGTGAGGGGTTGTTCTTCATCCATGTATTCAAAGTCTGGAGACTGTGGTTATTCCATGGTCTTGGTTTGGATTTGTGTTATCTGTGAGTTTGGTTTCACTGGTACCCAATGTGTAAGGCTCTGGGTTGTCCCAAACCCGATAGATTTGCCAGCGGGATGCAAGGAGAGTTCTCTAGTGAATAAGACACAAGAGGTTTTGCCCTTAATATTTCTCTAGGGCAGAAAAGCAAAGCATGGTCTGGGAGCCAGGAATCAAAAAGGGGAGCTGACCTATAGCTTTGTCTCTGTGGCTCTTTCCCTCCCTGTTACTCTCCTTCCTTACCAGCCCTTTGTTATATTAATTTTCCCTTTGATATCTGATGAGCTGCCTTCCTGCAATGTGATTTCCAGGAAGGACCTGGCCTCTGTATCTGTTTTTCCATCATAGAAGCAGTAAGTTGGCAGTGAGAACGACTTCTCCACGCTGCTTGCGTTGTGTGTTGGTTTCCAGGGAACGTGAGAGGGGATGGGACCACTTGTGTTTCAGACATTGTGACTTTCTGCAATCATCTTGCATCACTTCTGTCTTCTTTCCTGATTTTTTGTGCACTCAGATACAAGCAGGAGGATACAGTGAACAGGATTTCAGCCCTTGATTTTTTCTCCCTTCTACTACTCCCTGCTACTTTGTTTCCCACACATAAACTGCTTCTTTCACCTCAGGAAGGCTGTTTTGGTTATAGGCATGATGAACATCTAAGCTTCTGGAAGATAAAATGATCCAAATCCAGTAGAGCTCCTTGTCCTTGGCACCAGAATAAAGGCACTGAAGTTTCCTGTTGTGCAGCATTCAAGTCCTATCTTGGGATATTACAGAATCATAGACTGGTTTGGGTTGGAAGGGACCTTAAAGCCCAGCCAGTGCCATGAGCAGGGACACCTCCCACTGGATCAGGGGGCTCAAAGCCCCATCCAACCTGGCCTTGAACACCTCCAGGGATGGGGCAGCCACCACTGCTCTGGGCAACCTGGGCCAGGGCCTCCACACCCTCACAGGAGAACACTTCAGTGTTCCCTCTTTCAGCTGAAAACTGTTCCCCCTCATCCTGTCCCTGTACTCCCTGATCAAGAGTCCCTCCCCAGCTTTCCTGGAGCCCCTTTCAGTCCTGGGAGGCTGCTCTAAGGTCTCCCCACAGCCTTCTCTTCTCCAGGCTGAACAACTCCAACTCTCTCAGCCTGTCCTCATAGCCGTGTAATAAACTATTTCCATGCTCAGGATCTGGTGCTGACCAGTACAGGGATATGTTTGGTCTCTCTTAATTAATCAAACAGTTTCTTAACCTCTTCAGAAGAGCATTATGTTTTTCAGCCTTCACAGCTGTCCTACCAGCCCTGCTGGGAAACCCAGGTGCTTTTCTGTTCCAACATAGCATTGATGGCACGAGAAACCACAGTCCATATCCTGAATCATCTCAGTGAAACCAGACCCATTTCTGATTGCAAACAGAATGTGGCATTAGAGCACTCTCACAAAGGGCAGCAAACCAAATGTATAGTTCAAGATTTGGAAGGGTTGCTTAGGAGATGTTGCTTCTCCATCAGAAAGGATGTGGAACTGAAAAAGCAAATGAGCTGCTTATCAGCAGATACCTGTGTGTGATGTTTGGTTCAGACACAGCTGTGCCAATGACCTCTGCATTGCTGGGACAGAGGTTTGGGTGCTGCTCAACATGCCCTTGGAGACTTGTTGAGCACAACCATAAGGCAGCTTGTTGCTCAGTTTGAATTATGGAGAACAGGCAGTGTGAAACCAATGCTGTGGTTTATAAATCAGAGCTACTGCATTAAGTGCTGCGAGAGTGGGATGTATAAACGTGCCTCACAATAGCAGTGCTGGAAAATTCATCTGTTGCCTCTGCCCCAAGCTGGGTGAACGTCTCTAAATCACCTCCTTGCCAGAAAAAAAATTCTTCTTTGGCAAGATTTATAAATTTGAGGTAAGATTTAAGGGCTTGAGTGTCTTGTCAGGTATGTTTGTTGACAGCTGACGGCCAGTCAGGTGGCAGAGCTAGCACAGAAAGGAGTGATTTATAATTCCAAACCAGAGGCCAGGCTTCTGCAGGAACTATATCTGATTTCCATCTTGAATGGGAATATGTGATGTGGAAAGAGAGCAAGAGGAGACAGACAAAGTGTTGGGGTTGTCCCAGTGGCGTTGGTGCCATCTTGGCTCTTGGAGGAATCTGAGTGGTTGTGGGAAAAGAACATTGGTATCATAGAATCTTAAAATCACAGACTGGTTTGGGTTGGAAGGGTCCTCAAAGCCCATCCAGTTCCAACCTCTCTGCCACGGGCAGGGACACCTTCCACTGGATCAGGAGGCTCAAGACCCCATTCAACCTGGCCTTGAACACCTCCAGGGATGGGGCAGCCACCACTGCTCTGGGCAACCTGGGCCAGGGCCTCCCCACCCTCACAGGAAAACGTTTTTCCCTAAGATCTCATCTCAATCTCCCCTCTTTCAACTTTTCAATATCATGTCATGCACAAATCTGGAACTGTTTATGAGCAGATGCCTTTTGAACCCTCAGAGGCTGCCTATTCTTTGCTCTGTGCAATGTACAGGTTTTGGGAAGGTCATTCCCTTCTTCCTCCCTTCCTCTTTTTTCCTTATTTTTGGGTAGAGTTGTATGTGTGGTTAAGAAATGACATCTCTGAACGCCTACTGACCCAGAAGTCTGGGCTGAGAGGCTGCTCCTAAGCCTAAGGAGGAATCCCCCTTGTCAAAACCAGTGTTTGGTGCATTTGGTAACAGTATCCATCATTTTGCAGCTGACTGTGTTTCATTGCATGTGTCCAGACAGCAAGAATGGCAAAAAGCAGTTGTAGATGTAAGAGGCCGTAGCCAGAAAGGAGAGAAGGGCAATCATCTAATCCTGTGCTCCCATCTCATTTTCATCCTTGGAGTGCACATGTCCATGCACAAACCTCTGCTTTTTCTTACCACTCAGGACTCTCTTCTCCTGTCCTGAGCTGTGCTAACAAGTTAGAGCATGCAGGTCTGGGCCCAAGCTTTAAAAATTATCTATGGAGTGGGTAAGGAGCCCTGTGTCCAGTTCTGGAGTCCTCAGCACAGAAAGGACATGGAGCTGTTGGAGAGAGTCCAGAGGAGGCCACGGAGATGATCCAAGGGCTGGAGCACCTCCTGTATGAGGACAGGCTGAGAGAGTTGGGGTTGTTCAGCCTGGAGAAGAAGAGGCTCCAGGGAGACCTTAGAGCAGCCTCCCAGGACTGAAAGGGGCTCCAGGAAAGCTGGGGAGGGGCTCTTGATCAGGGATTGCAGGGACAGGACCGGGGGGAAGGTTTTTCAGCTGAAAGAGGGAAGACTGAGATGGAATCTTAGGAAGAAATGTTTTGCTGTGAGGGTGGGGAGGCCCTGGCCCAGGTTGCCCAGAGCAGTGGTGTCTTCCCCATCCCTGGAGGTGAAGGCCAGGTTGGATGGGGCTTTGAGCCCCTTGATCCAGTGGAAGGCGTCCCTGTCCATGGCAGGGGGGTGGGACTGGATGGGCTTTGAGGTCCTTTCCAACCCAACCCATTCCATGATTCTGCAATATAAATCCTGGCTTTAGTCCCTTGTACAGGAGCACACAGACAGGAAGGGGGAAAAAGAGGACTCCAAATGAGGTCTCATGAGATTAGAGAGTAGAGTGACGTGGTGGAGGAAGCCACTGTCTATCCAGTTGGAATGGAGGCTTTGCAGGAGAGCCAGCTTTGCCATCCCTGTCCCAGTAAGAGACAGCCCTGCTGTGCAACGTGTTGAATATTCACAAACCCCACCAGCCCAGCCTGTCCTTTCTCCTCTCCAAGTCCTGAGCTGTTTTCAGAGGCTGGTGGGGGGTTGCCATTGTGATGCTGATGGCTGTGCAAGTCCTCAGCTCCCCAGAGCTAATCCCCCACCGATGTGCTTAGGAGGGATAAGAAATTCAAACACCGTGCAGCCTCCAAGAGAACAGAGTGAAGAGAAAGTTGATTTGGGCTCTCTTGCTCCCACTGTGCTGCAGTGAGCAGGGAATCCTGCTTGATATTCAGTACCAGCTCTCCTGCTTTCTATTTTTATCCCCTGGAATGATGCTGAGCGAGCAGTTTGTTTAGTGGGGCTATTTTTTTTTTGCTATTTGAAATGTGTCCTGCACCACGTTCCTCTTCCCTTGCTGCCTGGGGAGGGAAGGGGGTGTGGAGGGATCAGGGACTGCTGCATTGTGGTACGTGAGCTGTATGTGAGGTGTTTTCTGGTCCTGGTTGGTAGGAAAGCACGGCCTCGTGGCTTTCCTGGTGCTAATTAGTTTAAATATCAGTGTGCTGGTTACAGGAGGTGTATATGCCCATATGGAGGGCTGCCAGGGAAATGCATCCTCTCTGAATCCCTCTGCCCTCTTTTCAAACAGTCCGTACTGGCAGGGTATGGCTGATCTGTGTGGTTTTTCTGAGGTGAGTGTTTTAGATCTTGATAAACCTATTACACTGCTCTAATTCAGTGCTCTGCAACCTTGGTTTAGGTTTTTTTCCATCGCTTTCCTCTCTGAACCCACTCCTAAGCATTTATAAATGATTTTGGTGAGTTCTGAGAACCTGTTTGTGCAGCATTGTTTTAGAAAACACAGGTTGGCTTGCTGGTTCACAGAGGAGCCTGTGGTAGGGTTCAGGCTGACAGACCCTCATGCCCCTGTTACGTGGTCCCCATCTGTCTGTGTGAAGGGTCTCAGTGAGGATCTCTGAGTTAGAGGGGTCTGTGCAGCCTTTTAAGTACCTGAGCTCTGCTGTGCCTAATCCGATTGAGTTTATGAACTGGTCAGAGCCCGGGGAATATTGAATGAGTGTGTTTAGTCTCTGGTGAACTCCAGGTCACCCTTAAACCCATTTGCATCCATATCACATGGATGGACCATGCTTTGAACTTGCTCCCCAGTGACTGTGATGACTGTTAGTGCAAACTTTAGGGTTTCTAGTACCACAAGTGAGCAGTGCTTGAACTTACCAAGCTCTGGTCATTTTGTCTTGCTTGGAAGTAACATTTGAGTGCTGTGTTTGTGTACAGAGCAGGGCTGAGGGGGACATAAGTCTTTGTTATGTTGGTGTTACACCAACAGTGTTTCTTCACCCCACCTGGGAACAGACAGCAAGTGTGAATCCTTACAGGCAGGAGAAACTTGAAATAACAAAGTGATGAACTTTGAGTTGTGGGTTCCTGTTTTGGGTAGCACAGAGAGGCAATTGAAGTTCTAGGCTTAGATGAGGTTCTCAGCTGTTTAGAGGTGACTTGTAAGCCTCTGTTAAGCAGAATCTCAGCTTACGGTTTGTGGTGGTCTTTCCAGTGCAGTTGGATCTTGGGGTGTCCTCTGTGCCACTGCAGGTAGTCAGTACTGCATCCTGCATGGTGTTGTGTTTGTATCAGCCATGGTGTGGCAGCAGGAGCAGGGAAGGGATCATCCCCCTGCACTCAGAGCTGGTGAGGCTGCACCTCGAATCCTGGGTTCAGTTTTGGGCCCCTCAATACAAGAGAGACCTTGAGGGGCTGGAGAGCATCTGGAGAAGGGAATGGAGCTGGGGAAGGGTCTGGAGAACAGGGGTTCTGGGAGCAGCTGAGGGCCCTGGGGCTGTTCAGCCTGCAGAAGAGGAGGCTGAGGGGAGACCTCATCGCTCTCTGCAGCTCCTGGAAAGGAGGTTGTGGTGAGGTGGGTGCTGGGCTCTCCACACATGTAACGAGCGATAGGATGAGAGGAAATGGCCTCAAGTTGTGCCAAGGGAAGTTTAAATTGGATATTAGGGAAAGAGTCTTTACTGAAAGAGCCTTGGCAGAGGCTGCCCAGGGAGGTGGTGAAGTTTCCATCCCTGAAATTTTTAAAAAAATGTGTAGATGTAGCACTTGGGGACATGGTTCAGCAGGCACTGGGGTTGGGCTGATGGTTGGGCTTGGTGCTCTTAGAGGTTATTTCCAAGCTTAACCATTCTATGGTTAAATACATATATAACAGTGACTGTGCATAATCACCTCTTCTATAGTTCCAATGAATTTCTCTATCCTCTTCTTAAAAGTATCAGCTTGGAATCGATCCTTTTCCCTGTGGCTCACTCGTCCCACCTTGAGTGCTCTGCTTCAACTCATTACTCAGCTTGGTCACTGTGTTGCACTCTGGGATATGATTTGTACAAAAGGAGCTTTAATGTAAACTCAATTTGTGTTGCATTCCTAAAACCTTAATGACATTTTGCTTGGCAGCCACGTGGACTCTGTGTGGTTTTCCCTTCCCCAGTGCCCCGTGTTCTCAATAAACAAAAGTCCATGGTAGGTGTAGCATGAAAAATCTCTCAGTAAATAAATACTGGAAGCTTTTGTAGTGCTTCCTAAGCTCTGGCTGCATTTGTGATTCAAGGCCACTGCAGTGTCACCAGGATTTAGCTGAAAAGGAGCTAAATTTGGGAGGGAGAGGCGAAAGCACAGGTCATAGCTTCAAAATCATTGCTGTAGCTGCTGAGATGTGATTTGGAGATGCATCTTCCATACAGAAGTGCTGCTGATGCTGTCGGTCACTGGCTAGGTGAACACATCCAGAAACTCATCAAGGGATGAAGGGGAGGTGTTTACCAGATGTGTGGCTCCCTGTGCTCTTGAAAATAAGGTCTGAGGCGCTTCACTGCATCATCAGGCTGGCATGGCCAAGGGCAATTCCCCTTTGGCTCCTGTGATGGAGAGCTGCAGTGTGGAGGTGACACTAAACTGGGCAGAAGTGCTGATCTGCATGAGGGTAGGAAGGCTCTGCAGAGAGAACAGGCTGGATCCATGGGCTGTGACCAATGGGATGAGATTCAGCAAGGCCGAGTGCTGTGTCCTGCACTTGGGCCACAACAACCCCATGCGGTGCTCCAGGCTTGGGGAAGAGCAGCTGGAAACTGCCTGGTGGAAAAGGCCTTGGGGGTGCTGGTTGACAGTGGCTCAACATGAGCCAGCAGTGGCCCAGGTGGCCAAGGCCACCAGCATCCTGGCTTGGCTCAGCCATGGGGTGGCTGCAGGAGCAGGGAAGGGATCGACCCCTGCACTCCCAAACCTCGACTCCTGGGTTCAGTTTTGGGCCCCTCAGTACAAGAAGGACCTTGAGGGGCTGGAGCGCGTCCAGAGAAGGGAACGGAGCTGGGGAAGGGTCTGGAAAACAGGGGTTCTGGGAGCAGCTGAGGGACCTGGGGCTGTTTAGGCTGGAGAAGAGGAGGCTGAGGGGAGACCTCATCGCTCTCTGCAGCTCCTGGAAAGAAGGTTGGAGCGAGGTGGGTGCTGGGCTCTGTTCCCAAGTCACAAGCGATGGGATGAGAGGAAATGGCCTCAAGTTGTGCCAGGGGAGGTTCAGGAGCAAGTCCTTCACAGAAGGGGTTCTCAGGCACTGGCAGAGGCTGCCCAGGGAGGTGGTGGAGGGGTTTAAAAGCCAGGCAGATGAGGTGCTCAGGGATGTGGTTTAGCAGTGGACAGGGATGGTTGGACTCAATAATCTCAAAGGCTTTTTCCAACCAGACAGTTCTGTGATTCCAGCCACACTGCTGTGATGCTCTGACTGATGTGAAAATCTGGGGCTTGCAGGGAAGGTACAGTTGCTTTGGATGGTTTTTTCTCTGAATTTTGAAACCAAGATGCTGTAGTAGGGTTTGGGTACCACAGATAGGAACAAAGGCTCTAACTCTGCCAGGTTTCTTTCCTGCAGAACTGTAGTGGTTTTCATACCTGAATTAAATTTACAACATTGACCTGACACTGTGCTTGTACTTGGAGAATGAGGAGTATAAAATTAACAGGATGAGAAGCTGCAAAGGGAACTTGGGTATTATATTAGTGGAGTCACGTGGCCTGAAATGAGCTCCTCGATGAATCAGGGAGCACTTCATCTCTTAATGGACTGCACAGAATATAGAGAATAATTCCCCTAATAAATCTCTTTCAATCTCTAATATCTAGGGGAATATAGCATCATGTTGTCCAAAAACCTTGAGAGATCAGTCTTATCTGAGCAAGAACAGACGTGTCACGTTAGCGCTGTCTGCTGTGATAGCTGGAAAAGAAGGTGGAATAATGGCTGGTTGCAAAATATCATTTGCTGTGACGAGACCAAGACCACCATCAGTGCCATGGGCTGCATCCAGAGCAGTGGGACCAGCAGGGTGAGGGAGGGGATTCTGCCCCTCTAATAAGCTCTGGTGAAACCCCACCTGGAGCCCTGTGTCCAGTTCTGGAGCCCTCAGCACAGGAAGGACCTGGAGCTGTTGGGGTGGGTGCAAAGAAGGCCACAGAGATGATCCAAGGGCTGGAGCACCAGATCCAAGGGCTGTATGAGGAGAGGCTGAGAGAGTTTGGGTTGTTCAGCCTGGAGAAGAGAAGGCTGTGGGGAGACCTTAGAGCAGCCTCCCAGGACTGAAAGGGGCTCCAGGAAAGCTGGGGAGGGGCTCTTGATCAGGGAGTGCAGGGATGGGATGAGGGGGAAGGGTTTTCATCTGAAAGAGATGAGATCTGAGGGAGAAATGTTTTGCTGTGAGGGTGGGGAGGCCCTGGCCCACGATTCTATGTTCCTACGATCCTTGTGAGGAGGTAGGGAGGCTACAGAGCCTGAAGCAGAGCCAGCATCACAGAAACCACCCCTTTCCAGGGATGCAATGTGGAGCCTGTGGTGGTTGGGAGCCACCTCTGGAGGTGTCTTTGGGCGCTGGCCTTGAGCCATGCTCGCCCTCAGTAGTGGATATAACTGATGGTGAATGTGGAGAGCTGCTGGGGCAATGGTCACTGCCCAGGTCAAGGTGTGTTTGCCTGCAAAAATCTTCATGCTAAGAGCAAAGTGTTGGGTTTTGCAGTTCTGCTTGGCTGCCATTGCTCTGTGTGGTGGTGTCAAACGGAGGCTTTCTCCCCGGTGATGCTATATGTGAACCTGGTAGTGACAGAAAAGAAACCAAAACAATTGCTACAAGCCCAAAAAGACCTGCTATAAACCACAGCTGGAGTGGGATGCCCACAAAGCAGATTCCTCCAGGAGTGATGAGTCAGTAGTGAACGATCCCCCTTCACACTCCTCGCTCACCCAAGCACCCAACAGCAGAAATAAGTCCACCACTGCCCTTTGCATGATGGGTGCTCCTCAGCTCTCTCTTGACACACTTCTAAATTTTTAGGTGAGGTCAGCCTTGCCTGGAGAAACGAGCAGGTCACGTTGGAGCCAGGCAGTGGTTTGTGTCTGTCTTTTAAAGGAGACCTGATTGTCTCTGAGATGCTTGGATTTGGCAGTGAGCAGCTCAGATGAGTGCCTGCAGAGGGCTGGGGAGGGCTGAGCTGCATAGTGAGCAGCACCTTGGCAAGCAGTGACAGGGCTGGCTTGTTGTAGCTCCTTCAAATGGGCTGTGTGGAGGTGATGTCATAGAATCATAGAATGTCCTGAGTTGGAAGGGACCCACAAGGACCATCGAGTCCAACTCCTGTCCCTGCACTGGACAACCCCAACATTCACACCGTGGGGCTGAGGGCCTTGGCCAAATGCTGCTGGAATATTGTCAGGCTGTGACTGCTTCCCTGGGGAGCTGTTCCAGTGTTCCACCACCCTCTGAGTAATGGGAGAACAAAGAGAAAAAGGTAAATTAAAGCTTTTCAAGACTTCCCCTTAGCAGTGATGCACTCAGGTGTCTCAGCAATGGTGTCTGTGTTCCTGGAGTCACCCAGGGTGCTGCTGGCAGAAGCTGGTTTGTGGGATTTCCTTTGCCTTGTGGGTGTCAGCTCCCAGATGTTCAGTTGCGTTGGCCACTTGGCGTGAGCAGCTCTGCGAGGTTTCCAGTGTCTTTGCAGCATGACAGTCCTGGGCTCTGCACTGTGAGGCTTTCAGCTCCCCAATGACTCTGTGAAATGGTGAAGAAGCTAACGCAGTCTTTTACACACAGGTCTGTTCTTTTGTCTCTATCAAGCCTTCTGAACAGTGTGTTCTCAGGTGTTTGCCCTGCAACTGTGCTGTGTAGTGCTCTCTGCATAATTCCCCAGTGCTATGAGCAAAGCTCCCAGGATGTGCTGCTTCAGTGCAGGATGAGAAAGATGTGTCTAGACTCTCCTCCCATCTCTGGCAGCTCAGTGGTTTGTGCAAGTGAGAGATTTCTTCCTAGAGAAGAGGAGGGATGGGGCTCTGAGCAACCTGATCTGGTAAAATGACCCTGCTCCTACAGGGGGTTGGACTGGATGACTTGTAAAGGTCCCTTCTAACCCAAGCCCTTCTATGATTCTGTGATTCTGTTCCCCACCATGGCCTCTGTCCCTTCCCTTTATACTGCAGGCAGTGTTTGTCAGGGATTGATCTGCTCGTGGTCTTATTCCTGGGAGGCTTCACTGGGGCTGGTGGGTGTGTGGAGTGAAACACCTCAAGCCCTGTTAGTGTTGTGTGCAGGGGTGGGTAAGGATGGTGGATGCAGGAGGAAGATAGAGAAGGGAGATATCTCACGTGTAAACCGAGCAATAATCCTGCCCAAATGTGATGTTCTTGCTCAGGCAACGCTGTCCTGGGAGGCAAAGCTTTGGCTGGGAGCGAATCCTAGAGTCACAGAATGCCTTGGGTTGGAAGGGACCTTTACAGCTCATCCAGTCCAACCCCCCTGCAGGAGCAGGGACAACTTTAATCAGATCAGGTTGCTCAGAGCCCCATCCAACCTGGCCTTGAATGTTCCCAGGGATGGGGCCTCCACTGCTTCCTTGGGCAGCTTGTGCCAGTGCCTCCCCACCCTCGTGGTAAAAAGCTTCTTCCTAATATCCAGACTAAATTCCCTTAGTTTAAAGCCATTGCTCCTTGTCCTGTCACTGTGCTCCCTGATAAAGTGAAGGAAGAACCTGAAGCACTGGTACTTTCAGAACAAGGATGTGCTGAACCAAAAGCAGTCAATTCTCCTGACTCAGTGAGCTGCACCCATGAGGTGCTCAGTCCCACCTGACAGTGTTTTGCTGTAACAGAGTTGTTACAGAAAAGGATTTTGTCCATCTTTTGCCAGTAGTTGGAAACTGGACAAGAAGCAGCGGTGGCTGGATCTTCTTGTAGGGATTTATTTCCCTGCATTCTGTATTAGGGCCATGTCTTTTCTTCTAAGATATCTCCCTCTTATTTTTAACACTGGACAAATATCAAATATTCCTCAAGAGAGATTTGTGATTGCAGCTCAGTTTTGACAGTTGAGAAAAGTCCAACCGACACATTTGCCTCATCTGAAATGCTGCTATTTTGAGCTCTGCTTTTGTTTTTAACCATCAATGCTAAGTTTGCATTTCCTATGAATGATATTTTGGGTTGCCAGGAGTTGTCACAAATCAGGTCTGCAGTGGATCTGGCTGCATAGAACTCCACTGTGTGAGATGGTTGTCTTCCTGTGTGAGTTGTGTTTGGTCTTTTATTGTTTGATACTGTTTCACCCAAAATAGAGCAGAATTAAATCCCTGCATCTCAGCTGCTCATCACTAAATAATTTGGTTTATGTCTTACTGAGGCATTTTGCAGAAAGACCTTTTCCTCATTTTTTTTCTTTTGTTTTGGCATGAAGATGACAGAATCATGGAATGGTTTGGGTTGGAAGGGACCTCAAAGCCCATCCACATCCAACACCCTGCCATGTGCAGGGACACCTCCCACTGGATCAGGGGTCTCCAAGCCCCATCCAACCTGGCCTTGAACACCTCCAGGGATGGGGCAGAACCACTGCTCTGGGCAACCTGGGCCAGGGCCTCCCCACCCTCACAGCAAAACATTTCTCCCTAAGATCTCATCTCAATCTCCCCTCTTTCAGCTGAAAGCTGTTCCCCCTCATCCTATCCCTGCAATCCCTGATGAAGAGGAGGCAAAGACAAAGGCAAACTGAACTTCTCAGGCACTTCTTTGGGAATTGGGCATTTTCCAGCTATTATTTTGCAAACTATTAGAGCGGCAGATCAGGAGGTGGGAACCTGGTTATGCAAACAAAGCCACATCACTCTTGGCCAAAAATAGCTTCAGTAGATGTGCAGTAAGGTGGAAACGAAGGCCTTTGGTGCACACACAGCACACAGCGATGGGAGGGGGGTGGGAGGGGGGCTGCAGCTTTTTGTTTAGAGCCTCTCAGGAGGTGTTTGGAGAAAGTGTGTTTGCTGGAAACGAGCAGGGTATTGCTGCTTGTGAGTTCAGAGGGATAAGTACAGCTTTTCTTTATACAAAAAGGGCACTGGGGTTTTGAGAGATGGCACTCTGTTCCCAAGGGTGTTAATTTTTACCATGCAGATCCCACACAGACATGAAGAAATACTAGAGATGAGTTAACAAATGGTTTGTTTTCCCTTTCCCTCCTCTACTCAGTCCATCTGAAGCAGAGTGAAACCCTGCTGGCTTCTGCAGCCTCGTGTAGTTTGTAGCCAGCCTGTCGCTCCCTGCCTGTGGGAGGTGGTTTCGCATCTCCTCGTGGAGATGTTTCCTTTGCCACCTTGGCTTAAGCCTTCATCTGTTTTCGTTTCAGCCTCATCCAGCACTGCAGTGTCCTAAATAATGTTGAGATCACCCTATTGGCTGTTTGCTGTGTGTTTATGGACATGCTGTCTGTTAAGTGCTTTCAGTATTGAAAGGGGCTACAGGAAAGCTGGGGACAGACTTTTTAGCAAGGCCTGTTGTGATAGGACAAGGACTGATGGTTTTAAGCTAAGGGAGGGGAGGTTTAGATTGGGTATAAGCAGGATATTTTTTACAGTGAGGGTGGTGAAACAGTGGCCCAGGTTGCCCAGGCAGGCAGTGGGTGCTCCATCCCTGGGGACACTCAAGACCGGGTTGGATGGGGCTCTGAGCAACCTGAGCTGGTTTGAGATGTCCCTGCTCCTGCAGGGGGTTGGACTGGATGACCAGTAAAGGTCCCATCCAACTCAAAATCATCTGTGATTCTATGATTCTATTCCCCACCACAGCCTCTGTCCCTTCCCTTTACTGCAGGCTGTGCTCACTGGGTATTTGCAGCAGGAATGGTGTCTGGCTTCCTCTAATATGCCGTGTGTTACCCTCTACCAAGCTTAAAAGGCACTTTGTTTCCCCTTTATTTTGTAACATTGCTACACGGAGCTCCCTTGGCAGTGCTGTGTGTAATTGCAGTTTGTTATCTCACTGTTAGGAGATTGTTTAGTGGTTTTGGCCCAAGATACACTTTTTGGATAAGTAGAGGAACTGAAGTAGGAACTCGGGTATGGAAAGTGCAACTTGTAGTTGCACAGAGGTAGTTTCCACTGGATTCAAACTTCCTTTTTATGAAGACTTGCAATTTCTTGTCTTACAATACTTTCCTGGGATGAGTTGAAAGGGGCTGATAAAGCTGTCTTCTGTAATGTGCAAAGCAATTCCCCGGCGCTGCTCATTGCCTGTTCCTCACAGATCTTTTGTTGTTTCAATTAGAAATCTTGTTCGAATTATCTCTGTGTTCATCCAGAATTGCGAGTGCCTCTCAGAGTGTCTTACTGTGTTCCATCAGGAGTTCTCTATTCCTGCTCCTCCTATTTCATGGAATCCTGGAATGGTTTGGGTTGGAAGGGACCTCAAAGCCCATCCAGTTCCACCCCCCTGCCTTGGGCAGGGACACCTCCCACTGGATCAGGGGCTCAAAGCCACATCCAACCTGGCCTTGAACACCTCCAGGGATGGGGCAGCCACCACTTCTCTGGGCAATCTGGGCCAGGGCCTCCCCCCCCTCACAGCAAAACATTTCTTCCTAGGATTTCATCTCAGTCTTCCCTCTTTCAGCTGAAAACTGTTTCCTCTTATCCTATCCCTGCAGTCCCTGATCAAGAGCCCCTCCCCAGCTAACATCTATTCTAATATCTAATCTAAATCTCCACTCTTTCAACTTAATATCTCCACCATTTCATCTCAAAAGTATGGGTCAATATATCTATGTATATTCCAAATGGATGTATAAACTTTTTCTCCTGCAAAGCTTTCCAAACAGAGATTGTCATTCTTTAGGCCCCCACTAAGTTTTGTTATAGGTAGGTGTCTGCTTCAAGCATTAGGATGCTTTGCTTTTTGCAAACTTGAGTGTTTTCCAAGCAGGATTCCCATGCTGTTCCTGTTGTGGCAACTGAATATTGCTGGATTCTGAAATAGCTGACCTCAGCTGCCCGTCAGCACGCACAGCTACCCAGAAAGGCAAGATTACTGCTGATTTATTGCTCTGTCAATTAAATGAAAGCACTGGGATTCTCCCTTCGTGGCTGGGAGGTTCAGTGTGGTGGTGACAGCAAAAGATCTCCTTCCTTAAATGTAACTGCTCGCTTCTATACATTTATGTCTAATTAAAACATTCCTACATCCTGCACTCCACAACATTAATTCTGAGGCTTATTTTGAACCACTGCCAGGGGAATACATTGTTATGGCATCCTCTTTCCACATCTATTAGCAGGAAGAGGATAATTGAGGAAATCTCACACAGATCTAATTGGGGACTGAGGGCAGGAGCAGGGAGGGGGCGAAAGCCAGCGCGGAAGTAGGTCAGGAATTTGGCAGTGGATGGTTCTTGCTTGACACGGAGCTGTAGGTGGCTGTGGGTCTGCTGTGGTTTTGGGGTTAACCAGGTGGTGCTGTGAGAAGAGTTCCCTCTCGTATAGCTCGGATAACGTGCCGCGTGTTGGCCAGCGCGGGCTCGGCTGCCTCTGCGGGCGTCGCAAGGGCGGACGGCGATCCCTCGTGGCTTTGTGCAGAGTCAGTAAGGAAATGGGGGTGGCTGAGAGCCCTTCAGCCTGGTTGGGAGTGGGCTGTGTGCAATTTGAAGCTCGGTTTCAAGAAGGCAGGCGTCGTGCTCTGTTTTGCAGCTGCCTGCGATGTGCTGGGGAGCAACATCCTCGCAAGGATGAGCCCTGGTCCGTGTGGGAACCGTGTGCTCCCGTCGCGCACCGTCAGCCCCTCCAGCGCTGCGGCTGAGCAGTGGCTCCTGACTGAGGCAGGGTCAGGAGCTTCTGCCAATCATTATTTTATTATTTGCTTTTTGCCTGGTGTGGCAGCAGCACGTGGCACTGTTGGGCAAATCCGCGCTAGGCGTTCCTTTCGCTGGTGATGCTTCTGCTGCCTTAGGTTCACGTAGAACCATGGAATGATTTCGGTTGGAAGGGACCATGGAGGTCGTCCAGTCCAACCCCCCTGCAGTGAGCAACGACATCTTCAATTATCACTTTGCTCAGAGCCTCATCCAACCTGACCTTGAATGTTTCCAGGGATGGGGCATCTACCACCTTTTGGGGCAACCTGTGGCACTGTTTCACCAACCTCAGTGTGAAAACTATCTTCCTAATATCTAGTCTTAAACCTCTCCCCTTTTAGTTTAACACAATCACTCCTTGTCCCATTGCTACAGACTCTGCTAAAAAGCTTTTCCCCTTCTTTCTTTTAAGCCACATTTAAGTATTGAAAGCCCAAATAATGTCTCCTTGGAGCCTTCTCTTCTCCAGGCTGAACAACCCCAACTCTCTCAGACTGTCCTCATACAGGAGGTTCTCCAGCCCTTGGATCATCTCTGTGGCCTCCTCTGGACTTGCTCCAACAGATCCATGTCCTTCTTGTGCTGAGGACTCCAGAAATGAATTCAGGGCTCCAGGTTGGATCTCATGAGAGCGGAGCAGAGGGACAGAGTCCCCTCCCTCTCCCCTCTGGTCACACTTCTTTGGATGCAGCCCAGGACGCGGTTGGTTTCTGGGCTGCGAGTGCACATGGCCAGCTCATGTTCAGCTTCTCATGCATCAGGACCCCCGAGGTCCTTCTCCTCAGAGCTGCTCTCAATCATCTCTTCACCCTCCAGTCTGTATTGATACTGAGGGTTGCCCCAATCCAGGTGCAGGACCTTGCATTTTGCCTCACGATGTGCTCAGCTCTGGATGCACAGTGCAGATGCCTGAGCAGTCCATGTTCAAAACCCCTGTGAAGCTGCAGGCTCCTAGTCAGGGCACTAAATGTGTGCTGATTTTCCTTGAGACACTGCTCTGTTCTCTGGACCCGTGGTCTGGTGACTCCTCCATCCACCTTTTAGACTCAGAAGTCCCACTTGCAGTGTAAACTTTGGGTCTACACCTTGGACTTTGTTTTGTGCCTGGACAGTCCCTAAGGCAAACCTGTGCCACACGTGGCCCAGGAGTGGAGCTGGACCCCCAGAGCAGTTTCATGCCCACTGTGGGATGCTGACACACCAACACGACTGTCCACATGTCCCACAAACTGACTTGGGGTGCAGGGATAAGACACCCCATAACCAGCAGTGCACAGGTTTACATGGGTATTGAGGGGGCCTCCTCCAGGGACAGCATCAGGCTTGGGATGTGTGAAACTTGATGTGGGAATGTGGCAGGCAAAAGCAGCAGAGGAGGAAAACCCACGGTGCTCATGACTACAGTCTGTTTAATAGCTCATTTGTGATATTTAACAGCCCACCACACATGCTGCCAGGGAGGTGGGCAGGAATGGGATGGGTTTTCCATACAGCCATGAGGTAAACAGCAGATAATCTCACTAAATTGTCCTGTTCTTTAATTTCTTCTCAGTGACTTTCTGTGTGCTACTGGAAAACTCACAGCTTTTGCCATACTTTGGCATTCCCTCCCTTGCAGCAGTGCTGTGACCACATCCTGGCAAGATGAAAGAGATCATGGAATCATGGAATGGTTTGGGTCAGAAGTGACCTCCAAGTCCATCCAGTCCCAACCCCCTGCCATAGGCAGGGACACCTCCCACTGGATCAGGGGGCTCCAAGCCCCATCCAACCTGGCCTTGAACACCTCCAGGGATGGGGCAGCCACCACTGCTCTGGGCAACCTGGGCCAGGGCCTTCCCACCCTCATTGGGAAAAATTTCTTCCTAGTGTCTCTTCTAAATCTTTCCCCTTTTGATGTAAAAGCTATTCCCCGGTGTCCTGTGCCTACTGGCCTTTGTAAAAAGTCCCTCCTCAGCTGTTACTGGAATTGCAGTGCTTGATGCAGTTTTGTCCCTTGGGATTTGTTTTGTGTCTTGGGAGAAGCCCTGTGGTGTTGGTGTGCAGCAGGAAGTCTGGATTTACTGGCTGGGATCGCTGTGTCCAGATAGTCTCAGGATGGCCCATAGAGTTGCCCAGCAACTGGGCAGAGAAGCCAAACCCTGTGTGTGCCAGATGGCAGCTGGACTGCCTGGGGTGGGGTGGTGACCACCAGGAGCAGAACTAAGGGGAGAACTCATCACCCTCGGCAGCTTCCTCACCAGGAGTTGAGGAGGAGCAGGTGCTGAGCTCTTCTCTCTGGTGACCAATGACAGGAGCCAAGGGGATGGCAGGAAGATGTGCCAGGGGAGGGTTGGGTTGGACATCAGGAGAAGGTTCTTCCCCTAGAGGGTGGTGGAGCCCTGGAACAGCTCCCCAGGGAAGCAGTCACAGCCTGACAATATTCCAGCAGCATTTGGCCAAGGCCCTCAGCCCCACGGTGTGAATGTTGGGGTTGTCCTGTGCAGGGACAGGAGTTGGACTCCATGATCCTTGTGGGTCTCCTCCATCTCAGGACATTCTAGGATTCTATGAAGTGTTTCACTAGGAGGGAGGGAGCCAGACATGGTGCTTTTTAAACCCTTTTCACCTCGCTTCACTCCAGAGAGATGCACGTGGCTTGTGTCAAAGCTGCCTGAGCAAGGGCAGGTCCTGAATCTGCTTCTATAGAAAGAAGCAGCACGAGGTGTACCAGAGTGGTCGTTTCCCACTAGGGATGCACAACAATCCCACTTCAAAACACCTCCTCCTACTCCAGCACAGGATTTGTTCCCACACCAGCAGACTCTTTCCTACTCACGCTTTGGCTTCAGCAGTTGCTGAGTTGTCTAACTCAGGACATTCTCTGATTCTATGGGTGCACTTTGCTCTTTCTCTCCCAAAACTGAAGCTGGGCACAGTCAGCAGCTGGTGCCTTTCCCAGGCCCCTCCACTACCTCTGTCCCTGTGGTTTAGCTCCAAGCTGGGAGCAAACCAGCTGAAGCGTGAGATGCCGTGTGTTGTTGAGCAGAGCTGTTGGCCCCGGGTTGGGGCTGACTCTGTTGTTCTGAGCTTGAGCAAACAGTGGGCAGCAGTGCTTGCCCTAAAGAGCCCACAATGCAAACACAGACAGACATATTCTAATAGACAAAGAAGAGAAGAGCTTTAATTACAAATCTTGCTGTGGGATATTTTTACAGGGTTTCCCGAAAGCCTCTTCCACCAGCACTGCTGACCTGGAGCATCAACAAAAGCCATTCTGGCTTAGAGACGGGCGTGATTAGGAAATACAAACATGGAACAGGGTGAGGGTAATTTGCCTCTGTTTTTTGAGCCTTGATGGAGTCTTGTCTCAAGTTCTTTCATCCAGTCACACAGAGCAGAAGCCTTTTCAGTTTGTATTTAAGAAAACAGAAAGGAAACTCATTCTCATGCTAGCAGCAGGTCCCGGCCTGTTTCTCAAGCCATGATATGGGGCCAACCCTTCGTGGGCATATCTTTCTGTGAAGGGTTTTGGGGTTCTTTCCTCATTATTGCTTTCTAGGATCCTCCCCCCAGGTTGAAATGTTAGGCTGTGGGTGCTGCTGCACTGGTTAACCTGTGTGTTTGCTCAAGGATGAGTCTTTCTTTCCAGCTACCAGTGGCAAAGCCCACTGGGGCTGCAGATGCGTCGGCTTGTGCTGGAACAGAGTGTACAAGAATTACAATCCTCAAGGACGTGGCTTTGTGTACTACAGAGGCTGATGTCAGAGGATGGAAAAGGTCTTGTTTTCTCCGGAAATCTTTATTCTTAATGTGCATTTGAGAGAGACAGGCAAAAAAAAAAGTGTGTTCTGCTAAACCTAACTTAAGAAGCTTGTTCAATTTTTAAACAGTTACATAAAGCCATCAGAGTCTGACAGGAGAGAGACGCAAGTTTTGCAAAAGAGAAAGGCAAAAAGAAGCTGAAATGAAGTGTTGAAGTGAATTCCCCCAGGCTTACACCTAAAAGAGATGAACTCACTTCTGCTCTCTTTCTCCCTTTCTCATTTTTTCCCCCTTTCTTGACAAAGGTCTTCACGTTGCTGAACTCCTGGCTAAGTGTGAATGCTTCTTACGCCAACACTGCTGCTTTTGCCAAACCAGCTCTGGGGCTACAGAAGCGATTCTGTGCAGCCCTCGGGGAATGCATTTGTGGATGTAAGCGATAGGAACAGGGACTGATGGAAACACAGGCAGGGCTCCAGAACTCCTGAGTGCTTTGTTCCTCACGGTTACACCTAGGTCAGAGTCGCTGTTTGCTACTGCAAAAGGTAACAGTTGGGATGCTCGTGGAATAATAGAATCATTAAGGTTGAAGAAAACCTCCAAGATCTTCAAGTCCAGTCACAACGCAGTAGCAACATCCCTTCTGAACCACATCCTGAAGTGCCATGTCTACATGCTTTTTGAACCCCTCCAGGGATGGAGACTCCACAGCCTCTACCAGTGCTTTGCAACTCTTTCCATAAAGAAATGTTCCCTGATATCCAATCTAAACCTCCCCTGGCACAATTTGAGGCTATTTCCTCTCATCCCATCACTTGTTACTTGGGAACACAGCCCAACCCCCTCTCTTCCCCAGCCTCCTTTCCAGGAGCTGCAGAGAGTGATGAGGTCTCCCCTCAGCCTCCTCTTCTCCAGGCTGAACAGCCCCAGGTTCCTCAGCTGCTCCCAGAACCCCTGTTCTCCAGCCCCTTCCCCAGCTCCGTTCCCTTCTCCAGACACACTCCAGCCCCTCAAGGTCCTTCTTGTACTGAGGGGCCCAAAACTGAACCCAGGATTCGAGGTTTGGCCTCACCAGCGCCGAGTGCAGGGAACAATCCCTTCCCTGCTCCTGCTGCCACACCATGGCTGAGCCAAGCCAGGATGCTGGTGGCCTTCTTGGCCACCTGGGCCACTGCTGGCTCATGCTCAGCTGCTGCTGACCAACACCCCCAGGCCCTTTTCCATGGGGCAGCTTTCCAGCCACTCTCCATCAAGCCTGGAGTGTTGCACAGGGTTGTTGTGGCCCAAGTGCAGAACCCAGCACTCAGCCTTGTTGAATCTAAACAGTATCAGGACTCAAGCCTTGGTGGAGAGTGAGTGCTGCTTTTGTCATGGCTCAAAGCCAGCTAAGCCTCCCCAGAAATGTCTGCCAGTTCCTGTTGGTAGCTTTTTCTGAATGAAAGAAGAAATTGGAAGGTTATTATAGTGAGGTTGAGGATCACAGCTCACTGCTGGTGAGGAGTGGGTGCAGAAGAAGTTAGGGGTGTGTTCATGGGAGTCCCTTTGTGCTTTCCAAAAGGAACAAAGAAGGACACTCCGTAGGGGTAGCGTTAGAGTAACAGTGCACTGTATGAGTCTCAGAATCAAAAGTGTATATCTGCAAAAGAGCACCAGAAACAGCAATCAGACAGAGTTTTGGTGCTGTCTCTGCCCTTATGAGTTTTGATGCAGCTGGGGGCAGTTCCCTCTTTGGCACCGTGCTGTCAGTGGACCTGTGCTGAACATTGGAGGGGCCTGGGCATCTGATCACAGCAGTCTCTGTGTCGACTGTGTGAGACATTGGAGGAATTCAGTTCATGCATTTTCTGGGCTGCTGGCTGTAACCCGGTCAGAGAGTCATGGAGTGGTTTGGGTTGGAAGAGACCTCAAAGCCCACCCAGCTCCAACCCCCTGCCATGGGCAGGGACACCTCCCACTGGATCAGGGGGCTCAAAAGCCCCATCCAACCTGGCCTTGAACACCTCCAGGGATGGGGCAGCCACCACTGCTCTGGGCAACCTGGGCCAGGGTCTCCCCACCCTCACAGCAAAACATTTCTCCCTAAGATCTCATCTCTGTCTTCCTCCTTTCAACTCAAAACTGTTCCCTCTCATCCTGTCCCTGCACTCCCTGATCAGATTTCCTGGAGCCCCTTTCAGTCCTGGGAGGCTGCTCTAAGGTCTCCCCACAGCCTTCTCTTCTCCAGGCTGAACAACCCAAACTCTCTCAGCCTGTCCTGGTACAGGAGGTGCTCCAGCCCTTGGATCATCTCTGTGGCCTCCTCTGCACTCACTCCAACAACTCCAGGTCCTTCCCGTGCTGAGGACTCCAGAACTGGACACAGGGCTCCAGGTGGGGTCTCACCAGAGCTTATTAGAGGGGCAGAATCCCCTCCCTTGTATGCTGCTCACACGTTTGGTGCAACCCCGGATATGGTTAACTGCGTCTACACTCTTCCTTCTTGTGCACAGCAAGGCTTTGTTCTATGACAAGGATTGCTAGAGAAAATAGTTGGGAGAGGAGATGCTCAAAATTCAGGTTTGAAGAAGTATGCCCTTTAAAAAATAAGTGGTATTTGAGACTCTGAAGGGCTCTTGTGCTCTGTGGAAATTGCACCATTTCCTTCCTGTGTTTGGGAAGTGCTTTGAACCTCCTCTGAGCTCTCCAGAAGCTGCAAGATGTCAGTGTTTACTTTAGGGTCCCTAACTGAACAGCGTTGCCTGTTTCTCACAGTGTTGTCTCCAGCCTGAAGATCTGACCAAAGAAAACTTGGTCAGAACATGAAAGCATCTGTGTTCCTTGTTTGTCTGAAGAGCTGCCCCTGTGTCCTGAAGGGGTTAGATTGGATATTAGAAAAAAAATCTTTACCAAAAGAAGCATCAGCAGAGGCTGCCCAGGGCAGTGGTGGAGTCTCCATCCCTGGAGGGGTTAAAAATATGTGTAGATGTGACACTTGGGGACATGGTTTAGTCAACACTGTGGGGTTGGGCTGATGGTTGGACTGGATGAGCTTGGAGGTCTTTTCCAACCTCAGTGATTCTATGAGTCTATGATTCAGTGATACTGTGAGTGGCTGATTTGGTAGGACTGTGCTTAAGATCTCAATGTGCTGAAACTCTTTTTGTAAAGTGTTTTCTTTTGCTGCCTTGTCACAGGTTGGGGACACTTTCCTCCTTTCATGCCCACGTGACCGTATGCATGGAAAAAGCTGCCACGTTGTTGAGGTGGTTACAGTTCCAGGAGGAGTAAAGTGCTGGGGGAGTCTCTACAGCCCCACCTTGAGCACCGGGGGCAGTTCTGGGGCCACAGGAGAAAAAGGATCTAAAGCTGCTGGAGAGTGTCCAGAGGAGGGCATGGAGTTGGGGAAGGGTTTGGAGGGGAAGCATGGGGGGAGAGGCTGAAGTCACTTGGTCTGTTCAGTCTGGGGAGGAGGAGACTGAGGGGGGATCTTATCACCCTCTGGAGCTTCCTCACCAGGGGAGGAGGAGGAACAGGCACTGAGCTCTTCTCTCTGGTGACCAATGACAGGACCACAGGGAATGGCAGGAAGAGGGGCCAGGGGAGGGTTGGGTTGAACATCAGGAGAAGGTTCTTCCCCCAGAGGGTGGTGGAGCACTGGAACAGCTCCCCAGGGAAGCAGTCACAGCCTGACAATATTCCAGCAGCATTTGGCCAAGGCCCTCAGCCCCACGGTGTGAATGTTGGGGTTGTCCTGTGTAGGGACAGGAGTTGGACTCCATGGTCCTTGTGGGTCCCCTCCAACTCAGGACATTCTGTGATTCTGTGACAGACACTACAGAATTACAAGTAATTGTCATTAGAATGCTCAAAGTATTTCTGCACACACAGCCTCAGGTACAAGACAAATAATGAAGATGGGCCATAAGGGAGGCAATTCTTGCATAATTAAATCCCCTGATGTTTGTGTGACAGATGACAACATTATTTGGTCTGCTCAGTGTGGATACGGTCACTGCTCAGTCAAAAATCACATGACAGGAAGAGAAGAGTTTCCTTTTATAGTGCCCAGTGTTGGCATGGCCTGGGGTGAAAGGATGGTGAGGTGGGAGTGGAGAATGAGTGCAGGCTTGTGTGGAAGGCAGGAGGGCAGTGGATCAGGCAGTGATGGAGAACCCTGGTGTGGACTGGTTAGAGGAAACAGGGAGACTGACCTGCCTGGGTGCATCTTTCCCATCAACAGTCGAAGGTTCCCAGGGATTGAAGAAGTTTTTATCAAATGAGCAGCAGAGGAACTTTGATGAAAGGTATGAAGGAACAAAGCATAAGAAGTTGGTCATGTAAGGTGTACGTGGTGTCTCCTGGTGTTGTGTGTGCCTGATACAGGCTGCCTCACCTTTCCCGTGGGAATGGGGAAGTGCCAGGATCCTCACCGTAGACAGGGATGATGGGGACACTCAGAACTGACCTTTATTTTTTAAGTTGAGACACGTGAGGTGGACTTTTTATGAACTTTGGAGAAGGATGTGAGCAAGCCATTTGGCTGAGTGTGACTTGCCACCAAGATACTGCTTGGGGAGAAACTGTTTCTAACTCAGCAACCCTTCCCAATCAACTGTATCACAGAATCATGGAATGGTTTGGGTTGGAAGTGACCATTTCCACCCCCCTGCCATGGGCAGGGACACCTCCCACTGGATCAGGGGGCTCAAAGTCCCATCCAACCTGGCCTTCAACACCTCCAGGGATGGGGCAGCCACCACTGCTCTGGGCAACCTGGGCCAGGGCCTCCCCACCCTCACAGCAAAACATTTCTTCCTAAGATCTCATCTCAGTCTCCCCTCTTGCAGCTGAAAATGGTTCCTTCTTGTCCTGTCCCTGCACTCCCAGAACAAGAGCCCCTCCCCAGCTTTCCTGGAGCCCCTTTCAGTACTGGGAGGCTGCTCTAAGGTCTCCCTGCAGCCTTCTTTTCTGGAGGCTGAACAACTTCGACTGTCTCAGCCCCTCAGCTTTAGTTGTAGACAACGTTTTGTGCTTCCTGGGCAGTTCTTGAAGTTCCTCTGCACCTCTCGAAGTCTGAATGCGGTTTCAGGCAGAGTCTGAGCCAGTGCCAGGTAGAACTGTGCTGGGGACACTGCAGTGCTCCCAGGCTCTGACTTTTCACCATACAGATGTGCAGATCCTGTAGCTGTGCAGATCCAGCTTTCTGCCTCACCCAAACTTCCCAGTCCTACGGCTGAACCCCGGTTTACGTTTGAAGCATTGTGGTGGCAGCCTCTCAGGTGAGCTCTCTTTGTTCTGGCTATGAGAAACCTGGCAGGGCTCCACTTTCTACTCTTGAGCTTTCAGAGCACCGTGCCTGAAATAGAAACACTGCACAGGAAAGTCTCCAGTAAAAAACTGCTTCCAGTAGGCAGCTTTCATCTTGGATTATTCCCCTCTGGATTCAGTAAGAGTTTGTTCTACCTGGGGGTCATCCCTGCAGATTCAGTCCTGAGTCTTGTCATGGGCTGGTGGTGGGAGATTTTTCCCCTGTTACAGAGCTCCCTGTTTCTCTGCTCCCACTTGGGAAGCAGGGAAAGCTGTGCAGCCCGGAAGCAGCATGGCAGCAATCCCTGACAGGTGGATAGTCCTGTGGGGCTGTTGCACATCAGCCTCATTGAGAGCAGTCTGAAGGATTTCTCCTGTGAATTAGGCTGACGTGCAGGGACTGCTCAGGGACAGAGAATACCCTTCCCTGCGGTGCCTCTGAGCTGTGCCATGATCTGAGTGGGCTCCCACTGCATCAGGGGTCTGGAGACTGCAGTGTTGAGAACCTCGACCAGAGCTGGATTTCTGTTTTAACTGAAATATTGATGGTTGAGTCCCCATCCCTGGAGGTGTTTAAAAGATGAGGTGCTCAGGGATCTGGTTTGGTAGTGGACAGGTACAGTTGGACTCGACCTCAAAGGTCTTTTCCAACCAATCAGTTCTATGATTCTGTCAGTCCTTATGGAGACTGATTACTCATTAATCTGTGGAGTATCTAGAAAGAGTGCTTGTCTTAACTCCTCTGGGCTGCACCTCTCCAGGGGCCAGGTCCTGGCTGGTCCTAGTGATGCTTTTGCCATGCTGATGCTTCTCTTTCTTTCAGACACCACAGGTGCCCCAGATGCTGCTCTCTGAATTCTGTCTCTCGTTCTTTTCTTCCTTTCTATCTTCTTGCTGTTCAAAAGGAAAGAGTGTGGGGGCGAAAGCAGTTTTGTGGCCTGAAGGGGTTTGCCAGTCTCTGGTAATTGTTGAAGTGTCAGCAATTGTAAGAAGAGAGCCTAAATAAAATATCTCGCCTTCCTTTCCTAGCACAACTCAGCTTATCCATTTTGTCACCTGAACTTAGAAGTATACATCAGTTAGAGGATGGAGATTTGCATAATTAGTGTTTTTGAGGTACCTTCTGAAATACAGAAGATGCTCTTACACGTCTCGGCTCTTATCTAATGAGGTGCTGACAAAGAGGTATCCATGGAGACATCCATTATAAGGCACTGTTCTGAAGTTGGTTCTTTCCAATGCCTGTTAAAATGCCAAAGGGTTTTCTCAAGCATAATTTATACCATTTCTTTGCTGCATCCCTAAACAAAAATAGTTATGCCTGAAGATGATGAGAACCATCATTTTAAAAACGAGTTTGCAAATTCTTCTTAAGAAACAGGGAGAGGAGTGACTTGGGAGAAAGGAGCCGAGGTTTTAAGGTATCCTATAGGGTATCTGAGTGCAGAGAACTCCTGCTAAGATGCCAGGACAGAACACCTGTAGCCCTCTTGGGTACTGAGCATCACTGACTTCTGGGGCAGCCTCAGCATCTCGCAGCTCGCTCCATCTGGATGCCTCAGTGGTGCTGGGGTTGACCAAATTCTGCCCATCCAAATGGATCCATCCAAACTGGTCATGGAGATGTTTCCCTGCAAGGGGACACCTCAACATCCTCAAGGAGTTTTTGTGACCTCTTTCTGAAGAGGCTGAGTGGTGGCTGCAGTCACTGCTTTATGGTGTTTGCCAGCATGTTAGGAATCACAGGAAAAATTTAGGTAGGCAGGAAGCAGATGCCCCATTCCTGGAGATGTTCAAGACCAAGCTAGGTGGAGCTCTGAACATCCTGATCCAGTAGAAGGTGTCCCTGCCCATGGCAACGGGGGGCTGGCTGGATGACCTTCGCGGTCCCTTCCAACCCAAACCATTCCATGATTCTATGAAGTAATCCTCTGTTTTTTCAGACTTGGCAAACATAGTAGGGCACATAATTATGGGATTTTCAGACACAGGCGATCCTGTCAGTGGGGCAGGGCATGGATTTTCTTTTTAAATCCCCTCTCTTTCCTGCCCTCTCTGCCATTGCTCCAGTCCCAGCACTTTGCACTTTGACAACACTCTTCAAGCCCTGACAAAGATGCTTGGGGGCAAAAGGCCTTTCTGATGCAAGAAAGGAGCTGGCAGGGCCAGGAGCCCTGTCCCACAGCTCTGTGTGAGCTGTGGCTTTCCTGCTGTGTGCCTTGAGGTCATCCCTTCCTCTGTCCCATGGCTGTGTGCTGGTCAGAGACATCTGAAAACAGACCATGTGTTTTATGATTTTGCAGCTCATGCTTGTGCCTGTTTGGCTCTGTCAACCTGCACAGCATTTGTACATAAGCATTATACTGTAAAAACCAAAAAGATGGATCTAACCCCACCCTTTCTCCCTGCCTTTCCTGTTTTCTTGCATGGTGAAAATAGGAGTTTACAGAATCCTGCGTATCCAACGTGGTTATTTATAGATTGAAGCTGTTGGGGTTTATTTTTGAGTTGAGCTTATGGGTTTTTCTTTGTTGGAGCTGGGAAACAATAGGAAAAAATCTGCAACATATCAGAAGTGATGATTGAGGTGTGTGCACTCTCCTGAGCTGTTCCAGTATCCACATGAATACCTGTGTGTTCACTAAAAAATAAATACCAGTCTGTAAAGCTGGAGGATTCTCCCAAAGGGGATCTGCACTGTGGTTTAGACTGTGCTGCCTGACATCCTGGAGTAGCAGCGTTTCAGGGAATCACAGAATGCCAGGTTGGAAAGGACCTCAAGGATCACCTGGTCCAACCTTTTAGGTCATATATAGCTTAAATGGGATGGCCCAGAACCCTGTCAAGCTGAGCCTTAAGAGTGTCCTGTGCAGAAGAATCCACAACTTCCCTGGGGAGGTTGTTGCAATGTTTCACTGTTCTCATGAAGGTTTTCTCCTGGAATCCGATCGGAATCTCCCAAAGAGCATCTTGTACCCATCACCCCTTGTCTTATCCACGTGACTCCTCGTAAAAAGGGAATTTCAGTATTTCAGTGTTTGTAGTATTTGCAGATTCTGTGCTGGTCTGCACAGAGGGAAGGTGGTCTTCTTCACATGCATCTGAAATAAGTGGATTCTTCACTTACGAGTTCAGAGTACTAAGAGATAACTAATTGGAGAATTAGAGTTTCATCCCAAAGAGAGTTCAGAGCCTAAAACTTTATCCTTCTCTGTCATCCAGGCATTGTCTCTCTCTAGTGGATTTGAGGATCACTGAGCAGCCCTCAAGCTGTGGGAACTTACCAGGCTCCAACAACTGGTGTCTCAAGGGTGGTAGTTAAAGCAGAGATTTCTGAGCTGTGCTCCGTGGAGGATCTCTAAATGATAACCAAGAAAAGTGACTCTAAAAGATATGTTTTGCTGTGAGGGTGGGGAGGCCCTGGCCCAGGTTGCCCAGAGCAGTGGTGGCTGCCCCATTCCTGGAGGTGTTGAAGGCCAGGTTGGATGGGGCTTTGAGCCCCTTGATCCAGTGGGAGGTGTCCCTGCCCATGGCAGATGGGGTGGAACTGGATGGGCTTTCAGGTCCCTTCCAACCCAAACCATTCTATGATTTTAAGTAATGGGCAACTTAAAATCATCTTTGAGTGGTCTGTTGTGCTGTGCTTCTCTCCCTGGAAATGTTAGTGCTCTCTGTAAGTGATCTGCAAGCCAATGGCTGGATACCACAAGGCTGGGCAGCTATAACTGAGCTGACTGCTCCGGTGTGGTCACTACAGAGCAGTCCATCAGCTGTAAAGATCTGGACAGAATAAAACTAAGAGCTGCTCTCCTCTGGCAATGATGAGCTTTGGGGACATTTTCACCGGGATCAGGAAAGAGACATCTCTTTTCTGGGGATGGTGCATAAAATGCTTAAGTGATGGGTTCAGCTTGAGAGGGTCTTGTGGCGAAATTAGTATCTGAAGAGCAGTATTTGGTTTTATATCAAAGAAGAGGGAAGAGGGGGAGAAAAAAGGACTTGGCTGTTCAGGAAATGCAGAAACAACTGGAGCATCTCATGGCATTTGAAGGAGAGTGGCTTCTCTTTTCTGACAGTCTCCTTTTAGCATGTGCTGGAGGTGCTGGTTGCTGTTACCTGAGCTACCTGGATATTCGAGTCGCTGTGGGTAATGCAGACTTAAGTGGAGAAACAAAACCACAAAATGAACTTTCTGCCTGCAGATTTCAGGCTGACATCAGCCTCCAGCTGCCACTTTGTTTGGATGCTTGGAAGGGTTGCGAGGGGAGGGAGGAGGGCTGGGGAAGGCGGGTTTTGCTGAGCAGGAATTATGAAAGCTCACAGGAGCTGCAGCTTCCCAGATCTTTAAATACATGCTGACAAAAATCTCAATGGGGAGCTCCCCCTGTGCAAAACCAGTCCCTGCTGTCACCTCTGCTTGCTCCTTTCTTCCCCATCCCTGCGGATGCTGTGGCTGCGAGGTCTTTGATGTGCAGCTACAGTGACGCATGTTTCATTCCCTAATCAGAGCCCTGATAGTTTTGGAATAGGGTGAATGTTCAGGGCTCTGGATTGTACACAATGCAGCAAAGATCGGGGAGGAGAGGGGGCAAGGAGGGCACTGGAGCAAGTGCCAAGCTGGGATCAGGCACCACGTGCCCCAGGGACATCACCCAGCCTCGCCGCAAGGTGCTGGGAGCCAACCACACCTACAGGCAGAGCTGCCCAGCATTCAGTTCTCTCTGCAGAAAAGGTCTCCCCAGCAGCAGCTCCCTGGGTGCTTTTAAAGGGCAGCTGCTCTCACCCCTCTTTTTTTGTGGTGGACACACATGCACGTGCTATCTGGACACAGTTTGGAACCCAGGACCTACAAGGAAGCCAACACTGCTCAGAGGGGGGGCACATGTTCAGCACCTGTCAAAGGAGAAGTCATTTTTATTTTCTCTAAAACTTGCAATGTTTGTCTTTATTTTGTTCTCACGTGAGTTTGGGCTCGTGTGAGTGAGGGGAAGCAGCCAAACATCACTGGGGAGCCCCTCTAGGTTGGTCCTTGCTGCTCTTGCAGCCTTTGGATTCTCTGTTTACAATAATTTTCTGTAGGGTTGAGAAGAAAGGATGTTTAATGGTGGTTTCCCCCATCCCTGCAGCACTGCCAGCCCAAAGTGCTCACCATTCCTGCATCAGTCCTCACTGCCTGCCCCAGACCGTGGCACCAGTGGGGAAAATGGCATCGTGGTTTGGACTGGAAATGGAAGGAACATGTTAATTTGGGATTCTTGCACTAAACTGGCCTTTGAGCTGGAGCTCGTGTGTTGTGTTTGGCTCATGTCTCTCAGTCCCGTGCTCCTGTGGCTCCTCCTTTGCTCCACAAGCAGGCTGCTGGCGCTTGATACAACGGAATTAAAAGCTGCTGTTTGATGAATCCATGACTTCTAAGTGATCTGTGGCGTGAGCCAGGCTTCAACCCCTTGAGATCCCTATGCAGAGAGCTGAGTGCTGGCAGAATTCTGCTGGGAACACTCAGTGCTAATGAAATGTTTGAGTAACCAAACAGAGATCTGGATTTTTAGAACTGTAGAATCATTATGATTGGGAAAGCCCTCTAAGCCCATCCAGTCCAACCATCAGTCCAACCCCTCCGTGCCTGCTAAACCATGTCCCAAAGAGCCACAGCCACAGGGTTTTGAAACCCCTCCAGGGATGGAGACTCCACCATAGCCCTGGGCAGCCTCTGCCAGGGCTTCACCACTCTGTTGGTGAGGAAATTTTACCTGATATCCAAGAGTTACGAAAGATCTGTGGTTTTGATTTATACTTATTACACAGATTAATCAGAGAAAAGTAAGACAATAGAAGGCAACATTAGATTAGACATTAGGAAGAAATTCTTCACAATGAGGGTGAGGAGGCCCTGGCCCAGGTTGCCCAGAGCAGTGGTGGCTGCCCCATCCCTGGAGGTGTTCAAGGCCAGGTTGGATGGGGCTTTGAGCCCCCTGATCCAGTGGGAGGTGTCCCTGCTCATGGCAGGGGGTTGGAACTGGATGGGCTTTAAGGTTCCTTCTGACCCAAACCATTCTATGATTCTACAAGGTGCTGTATTCATCACAGGAACAATCCCACTGCCTTCCTTCAACTCAAATCTGCAATGACTTTTCTTTTCTTTGACCCCGAGGATTACGACAGAAGTGCTGATGGTGGTGGTGTGCTCTGTGATGTTTTGCAGTGGAAAGAGAGCTCATTGTTCTCTTGCCAGTCTGTAAAGATTTTTTGACCCTTAGCACTGCTTCTTTTCGGAGCTTATGGCTTCCAACAGGACTCTCATTGCATGAATCTCCTTGCCCAGATGTGCAGCTTTGCTCCGAGAGCCTCTGATGGCACAGGAAAAGGGATCTCCATCACTGTTTGGTGTCCTTAGAATGAGAGAATGGCCTGAAAAGACATTTGAAAAGACACAGAAGGGTCATTGAGTCCAGCTCCTTGGGTATGAACAACTGATGGCCCATCTGTCTCTGACCAGCTCAGCAGCACAGAGTTGGGTTTGTTACGCTGTGCCTAATGTTAATTTAGAGCCTCTTTTCTCTCTTCTGACAGCCTACTTCAGCTCCTGCTTTGGAAATTAAGCTTAATAGCATTTTCAGGTAATTCAGAGAATCTGGATGTGGGGTTTATGCCTGGTGGGAAGTTTCCCACGTAAAAAAAGGTTGAAGTCCTTTGTGAAAGCTGGAAATTTCCTTTGCTTTCAAAACAGGCTTCTCATCCAAAAATAGCAGCAAGCTGGTAGCTCGGCTTCTCCGTGTGTATTAGCAGATGCTGCTGATGGCTGCAGAGGGCTGTCTGGACGAGCAGTGTGTGTGCAGGGCACTGAGGTGCCTTGCTGGCAGCTGAGCCAAACCAGACACTCACCACAGGATTGGATCCCCCCATTCCTTGTGGGATTCCCAGGCTTGCTGCCCTTGCAGGGAGGATACAGCAGCACCAAGCCCTTATTTGCTCTCAGCTGCCCAAATTGGCAAGGAAGGACATACAACCCGAGAAGGTGTTTTGTTCTGTACCTGCTATGAGCTTTCATGCCTGCACAGGCAGATGTTCCCTGGCAGCACGTGGTGATTCTGCAGCAACTGAGGTAGGAGCTGGCTTTGGAGAGTTTCAGGGCTCATCTGGGAGAATCTGTGTCCTTCCAGCACAGACCTGGGCAGCGTACAGCAATACAAAAATGAGTGAAACCAAGCTTCTGTTTATCCCTTCCTCAAATGTCAGGACTGCCTGCCACAGCCTCTCTGCTGTTCTGATGGCCAGTGTCAGGATTGCACCACATGGCTGGTAGAAGCATGGAATTGTTTGGTTGGAAAAGATCTTCAAGATGAGTATAGCTGTACATGTCCACTTCTGGACTAGATCCCTGAGCGCCTCATCCACCCATCTGTTAAAGCCCTCCAGGGGTGGTGGCTCCAGCACCTCCCTGGGCAGCCATTCCAGTGCTTGAGAACTCTTTCAGTACATAATTTTTCCTGATGTCCAATCTAAACCTTCCCTGGCACAACTTGAGGCCATTTCCTCTCATTCTGTCACTTGTCACTTGGGAGAAGAGCCCAGCACCCTCCTCACCACAACCTCCTTTCAGGCAGTTACAGACAGTGATGAGGTCTCCCCTCACCCTCCTCCAGGCTAAACAACCACAGGTCCCTCAGCTGCTCCTCATAAGACTTGTTCTCCAGCCCCTTCCCCAGCTCTGTTCCTTTCTCCAGCCCCTCAGTGTCCTTCTTGTAGTGAGGGGCCCAAAACTGAACACAGGATTTGGGGTGAGGCCTCACCAGCACCGAGTAGAGGGGCACAGTCACTGCCCTGATGTTCTAATTGCACTCAGTAAATTAACAGTGAAGCACTTGAAGCTGTTTCTCTGGTTGTTGGTGTGTTTTCTGGAAGGCAGCATCCTTGTTCTGCTTTGGGGTATTGCCTTCCTTAGTTGTTTTTGGTGCAATGAGAGACATGGGATTGAGGTCTCCTGTTAAGGATCTTCAGAAATTCAGTCTGTGCAATGATTGCCCAGAGCAGTGGTGGCTGCCCCATCCCTGGAGGTGTTCAAGGCCAGGTTGGATGGGGCTTGGAGTCCCCTGATCCGGTGGGAGGTGTCCCTGCCCATGGCAGGGGGGTGGAACTGGGTGGGCTTTGAGGTCCCTTCCCACCTTTCTATGTTTCTGTTAGTAAGTCCACCTTGTTCACAGTATTGTAGTCTCTTCCTCTCATGGTGCCCTGTGTGAACACATAGATAGGGTAGAGTGCATCCAGTGCTAAGTTGAGTGAGTTGAGTCACCACCTCTGCAAACAAGTGGATGGATTCTGGCCTGGCCCAAGATGCACATCCTGCAGAGCACAGCTCCAGGCTGAGATTTGCACAGCAGTCAGTGGAGCACTTCTCAAGGCAAACTTCAGCTTAGCATGGGCTTGGTAGGTTCATTTTTGGCTCACGGAGCATTGGAAGGATGTTACTTGGTGGAAGTCAAAGATGATTCTGGGAGACATTGCTAGGAAAGTCATGCTGAGGTGTGTCAGAGCTCAGGGCATGGGTAATCTGGGTCTGTTTCTGGGAACCATGAGTACCTTTACCTTCCCTTGAGCTCAAAGCAAGGTACAGAGCTGAAGGTGCTGTGGGCTGTAATGTGGAGCGTGTCCAGAGGAGGGGAACGAGGCTGCTGAAGGGTCTGGAGCACAAGTCTTGTGAGGAACGGATGACCAAACTGGGATTGTTTAGCCTGGAGAAGAAGAGGCTGAGGAGAGACCATGCTGCTCTGTACAACTACCTGGAGGTTTTAGGGAGGTGGGTGCTGGTTTCTTATCCCAAGGAACGGGGGGTAGGACGAGAGGAAATGGCCTCGAGTTGCACCAGGGAGGTTCAGATTGGATATGGGGGAAAATTTCTTCTGCAGTGAAGCCCTGGCAGAGACTGCCTGGGACAGTGCTGGAGGCTCCATCCCTGGAGGGCTTCAAAACCCTGTGGCTGTGGCTCTTTGGGACATGGTTTAGCAGGCACGGTGGGGTTGGGCTGATGGTTGGGCTGGATGAGTTTAGAGGTGTTTTCCAACCTCAACGATTCTATGATTCTTTGTGGTTTCCACACACCTTGTAGTCCTGTTCCTTGTTGGATATTCTTTGCTTAATGACTGTCCAGCATCATTAAGCCCATCCAGAAGACTTATTTCCACAAAGAACAGTTCTTCACACCCTGTCATGGGGTTCCTGGCAAACTTTTGTGTCTAATGGTCGTTTATTTTCCATTTCCTCCAGCTCCACATTTTTTAAACTTAGAAAGCAAAACAAAAGACCCTGTTAAATTCCTGTAATTACAGTCATCCAAGCAGGCACATTCACGATAGGATTAATAAGGCAGCAACATGTCAAGCCTTTGTCTCTGAGAAGGGGGGAAAAAAGTCCTTTGGTACTTCAGAACAGTTTATGACTGCTTCTGTGTGTAATTTGCAAGCCATTAAAGCCATGCCTGGTGGTGGCCCAAAAAGGCAGAATGGAGTCCTGAAAATGGAAACAAATTATGCAGTTCCCTGCTCTGCAGTTATCCAACTTGTTGAAACACCAGGAGAAATTTTAATTCATGGCTTTTGATGCTTTATCTTAGCTGTATCAGGATTTTGCAGGGCAGGACTTAACCCGCTTCATAGAATCATGGAATCATAGAATGTTCCGAGTTGGAAGGGACCCACAAGGACCATTGAGTCCAACTCCTGTCCCTGCACAGGACAACCCCAACATTCACACCGTGGGGCTGAGGGCCTTGGCCAAATGCTGCTGGAATATTGTCAGGCTGTGACTGCTTCCCTGGGGAGCTGTTCCAGTGCCCACCACCCTCTGGAAGAACCTTCTCCTGATGTCCAACCTAACCCTCCCCTGGCACATCTTCCTGCCATTCCCTTGGCTCCTGTCATTGGAGGCTCAGGACCTGCTTCCCCTCTAAACTCTTCCCCAACTCTGTTTCCTCCTTTGGACACTCTGAGGTCCTTTTCATACTGTGGTGCCCAAAACTGCACCCAAAGTGCTCATCCCAGTTTGTTGCAGAGTAGGATGTTTCTCATGGCCAGGGTGAACAAAGCGTGGGCTGTTGGGACACTGACTATTTAAAATGTTTCTTTTGAAAGAGATTGGGATTATTAATGCACAGAAAGGGGAGCATTCATTTCATCCCAGGGATCCTGTGTTCAGCACTGTGTGGTGGCAACAGAAGTGAGGAGAAGGGAGTGGCAGCACTAGAGCTCAGAGTCCCCCTCCAGCTGGAGTGCATTTAATCCTCTCCCTCTTTGACAGCGAACGTCGCAGAGCTGACCCAAAGGTTTTATGCAGATCTTCCATCAGCTGATGACAAAAGGCAGAGGCTTTTAGGGGTAGCAAGAGACAGGCTGGAGGAATAAAACCTCTCCTGCAGACAGTCTATTTTATCACCTTTGTTCTCTTTTTAGCCACTAAACTATTCCTGGAAGAGCTAATATTAGCTCCTCCTGTCTGTTTCTTAGAAGCTGGGAAAATAAAAATCCGATTGAATGTCCTTGTTTCCAGGTGAACCAAGTTGTACAGTTGGCTCCAAAAACCCTGATGAGCTCTTGCATCACCAACCCTTGGTGTGGGGAGGCGTAGAAATAGATGATTCTGGAAGGGGCAGCATGAGAGGGATGAAAAATCATCAGCAATGTATTTAATTGGCTTGGGAGTTACTCCCTGTGCCTTCCCCTGGCGAGATGCAGACAGTCATGGAACATGGTTTTGCTTCCTTTTGCTGTATAAAAGCAGGTCCTGAGATGGTTTCAGCGGAGGCTTGGCTCCAAATGCCAGAATTTTGGCAGGGTATTTAGCCAGGATTCAACAGTGTGTCTTGTCCTTCACGTCCTGTTGTATTCAGGGTGCTCAAGGCTAAATTAAAGACAAAGGAGTGAGTGTAATGGATTGCAGAGGTTCATCTTTATTCCATAAGTGACGTCCATAGCAATGTTGCTCCGATTACAGGGAAAGGATGATCCTTCAAATTGCTGCTCAGCAACTCCACCTGGGATATGGCTGGCACAGAATCATAGCATCACTTGGTTGGAAAAGAACTTTGAGATCACCCAGTCCAACTCTCCCTGTCCACTGCTAAACCAGGTCCTTGAGCACCTCATCTGCCCGGCTTTTAAACCCCTCCAGGGATGGTGACTCCACCACCGCCCTGGGCAGCCTCTGCCAGTGCCTGAGAACCCTTTCAGTGCAGGAATTTTCTTTGATATCCAGTCTGAACCTGCCTTGGTGCAACTTGAGGCCGTTTCCTCTCATCCTGTCACTTGTCACTTGGGAGAAGAGCCCAGCACCCACTTTGCTACAACCTCCTCTCAGGGAGCTGCAGAGCGATGAGGTCTCCCCTCAGCCTCCTTTTCTCCAGGGTGAACAGCCCCAGGGCCCTCAGCCCCTCCTCATAAGACTTGTGCTCCAGACCCTACCACCTTCACCTCTTCCTGCAAGGTTTGGGAGATCTGTGATGTTTCCTGGTTGCAGACTCCTCCCTATGGCACACTCCTGGTCTTGCCAAGAAACCTGCCCTTTGCTGCTGTCGCTTCGGGTGCTCAGCACAGTGAGAGGTGCCTGGCTGTGTCCTGAGGCTCTGCTTCGGGGGAGCAAAGTCTGTGGACAGGCAGCACTCCAGCTTCAGGGTTAAAAATGAAATGAGTTCACTGGTTAGCAAGGCAGACCTTCAGAAACCATTGATGTATGGGAAAATAATTTCAAGTGAAAGATGTAACACCTAGAACTCCTTTTGTTCGAAATTAAGGTACTTTTTTGCAATGTGGCATTCTCATTCGTGAGGTACCCAAACCTTGTACTTAGCAGAACAATCCTCCCCCTGCTCACAGTGAAATCACAGGCTACTGCTCTGAACCTGCACAGGTTTTCGTTGTGTTCACACAGCATTTCAGGCTGAACTGGACCCACATTTGGCCTTTACAGAATCACAGAATCCTGGAATGGTTTGGGTTGGAAGGGACCTCAAAGTCCATCCAGTTCCACCCCTCTGCCATGGGCAGGGACACTTCCCACTGGATCAGGGGCTCAAAGCCCCATCCAACCTGGCCTTGAACACCTCCAGGGATGGGGCAGCCACCACTGCTCTGGGCAACCTGGGCCAGGGCCTCCCCATCCTCACAGAAAAACATTTCTCCCTAAGATCTCATCTCAATCTCCCCTCTTTCAGATCAAAATTGGTCCCTCTCATCCTGTCCCTGCACTCCTTGATGAAGAGCCCCTCCCCAGCTTTCCTGGAGCCCCTTTCAGTCCTGGGAGGCTGCTCTAAGGTCTCCCCACAGCCTTCTCCTCTCCAGTCTGAACAACCCCAACTCTCAGCCTGTCCTCATACGGGAGGTGCTCCAGCCCTCGGATCATCTCTGTGGCCTCCTCTGGACTTGTAACATATCCAAGTTGTCTTTCTGGATCAGAAGGACACTGCAGCTGTATTTATATGAAATCCCATCTATAAAAATTGGAGGCTGGTTTTAAAAGTTAAAATCTTCATATTCAACAGTGCTATCATTTACTGTGTGAACAAAATGGGCAGAGCAGGCCCAGGTTCCTCCAGCACCCTTTTGGTGGCAGCACCCTGTGTGAGGTGTGTCCAGGGAGCTGTGTGCTGGGAGGAATGCTTTTCCCATTGCTTCCTATGCAGAAGAGATGAAGGCTGATGTGGAAACGCCAGAGTCCATATCCCTTCCCTATCTCCTGCCGTGGCCGCTGGCTCTCTGGAGGTCAGGGTGGTGGGAACAAGTCTTTGCTCATCTGCCTGGGGTTTCCCAGCTGAGGAACACTGCTTTGTGTGGGGACAGCCCGCTCTGGTGCCCAGGAGCAGTTGGCATCGCCCATGGCATGGAGGCTGCATTCAGATTCGTAGAATGGTTTGGGTTGGAGATCATCCAGTTCCAGCTCCGCTGCCGTGGTTGTCATGGAGTGATGTGGTGGTCACTTTTTTCAAGAGGGTGCTTCAGAGGATTGACAGGGGGAACAGTTTGCATGGTCATGCCTTCCCAGGGTACTTTTTATGTTTGACCAGATATGAAGAAACTAGTAAATATTTTTCATTTATTGTTTGAACTGGAGAAATGTTTGCATTTGAGGGTATTCGTCCTGCTCTTTCGTCATCTCAAAGACATTCAAACAGTGTTCTTTTTTCTTCCCTCCCTCCCACTGTATCAGTTCATGAGTCTTAAAAATGTTCTGGTGTGCAGTTTCAAATGGGATATCCAGAGCATGTGGGAGATGTACGTGAATGCACATCTGGGAATAAGAGCAGGAGCCTTGCAGAGGGAAAAGTATGTGTTGGTTTGTTAGAATGTGCCTTGTTAAAGGGAACAGCTTCTCTCAGCTCTGGAAGAGCACCTCGAGAAGACAGATAAGTGTGAGAGGAGCAGTGAGAGCCCAGGGACGATTTGGAATTCCCAAAGCTTGGCTCAGAATCTGGAAGTGGTGTTGTGGGACATGTTTTCAGCCTGAAAGCGCTTCTGTAACAGTGAAGCTTAACCCTAAATGTTCAGCTTTTGCTGAATGGCTTTGGAGAGACTGCAAGGGGTCTACAGGGCTTCCCAATATGTACTATGGAGAAAGGAAAGCAGCAGCTTTCAGGTAGTTATCTCTTGATTGCTGCAGCTGGGGCAGGGGGTGAATGGGATGTGTTGATCACCACGCTGCCTTTTTGGCAGCTCTTCTGTGATAGGGAGTGTTAGTGTCTCCTATCCAGTTGCCCAGGTACCAATATCCATGCACAGAGGGTAACTGAAATTGCTTTGAGAGCTCAGACTTGTCCATCTCCATGTCCAGGAGCACCCTGCATCCTCGTGTCAGTGAGGGGGTGGTTTGCTTTCAGGAGGAGCTGGATGAGGTCCTGCCTTGGGGCAGAATTGGCCTTATTACAGCAGTGTCATGGTAGGGTGGGGAGTGGAGTGATCCTTCCCTCATTTTGGAGGGCAGCCTCTCGAAGTCACGTTCAATGAATGGTGCAGTGAGGCTTTTGTTGCTAGTGCTCAGCCAATATCTGTTTTGGAGTCTCAGGGTTATTAAACCAGCATCCATAACTTTCAAAAGCAGAAACAATTAACACACTCAGTGGGAGAAGAGCTTTCAGGGAGAAGAGCTTTCAGGGAGAAACAATTTAATGTGCTGAAAGACTGTGTATGCAACATAATCAATGCAGTTACTGTATGAAGATACCAGAGGTAGTTTTCCAGCAAGCCTCACCTACGCTGATTTTTTAGGGTTCAGTAGTCTTCCTAAACTTGAGAAAGCACTGAGCTCCTTGAGGGAACAAATAAAGCGAGCAGACAAAATAAAAAAGGAATTTTGACAAGGATAAATTGCTGTTGTTTCTACCAAACAACAAAAAGCTCCAGGCACAGACTGTTAGCAGTTCTTACGGAGCTGTTGCAGAGTTCCTTGGTGTCCCCAGACAGTCACACCCACACCCCTCCTGTGCTCACCACGGATAACTCCTCATCAGTGAGCTCTGTAGATGTTAGAAGGGATTACTAAAACCTGTGCAGCTCATAGGGAAAGATTGCAGGAGGAGACAAGGCCCTCAGCCCCACGGTGTGAATGCTGGGGTTGTCCTGTGCAGGGACAGGAGTTGGATTCGATGATCCTTGTGGGACCTTTCCGACTCTGGACATTCAGTGATGCCCAGTGAGAAAACTGTAGGGCTGCCAAAGGCTGCTGCATTTGGTTCTTTCTCTGCCTGTCACTCTCATCCTCATGCTTGGGGAAAGGTTTTGAATTCAGGGGGTTGGCAGCAAAGTGGTGGCAGCTCTACAGGGCCCTGCCTTGTCCTTGGCAAGGCAGTAGACAGGAATGGACCAGAATTGCTCATCGCATCCTGGGTGGATGAGAAGAGACTGGTTCCTTGTTTCCCTTGCACGCCCATGGTGCTCCTGGGGTTTGTTGAGTTACTTAGAATCACAGGATCATTAAGGTTGGAAAAGACCTCCAGGCTCATCCAGTCCAACCGTCAGTGCAGCCCCACAGTGCCTGCTGAACCGTGTCCCCAGGTGCCACGGCCACACGGTCTTTGAACCCCTCCAGGGGTGGAGACTCCACCACTGCCCTGGGCAGCCTCTGCTGGGGCTTCAGTGCTCTGTCAGTGAAGAAATTTTTCCTGATATCCAATCTAAACTTCCCTGGCACAACTCGAGGCCATTTCCTCTCATCTCATCACTGGTTACTTGGGAGAAGAGCCCAGCACCCACCTCACCACAACCTCATCTCCAGGAGCTGCAGTGTGATGAGGTCTCCCCTCAGCCTCCTCTTCTCCAGGCTAAACAGCCCCAGGTCCCTCAGCTGCTCCCAGAACCCCTGTTCTCCAGAGCCTTCCCCAGCTTTGTTCCCTTCTCTGGATGCATTCCATCCCCTCAAGGTCCTTGGAGTGAGGGGTCTGAAACTAAACCCAGGATTCGAGGTTTGGCCTCACCAGCTCTGAGTGCAGGAGGACGATCCCTTCCCTGCTCCTGCTGCCACACCATGGCTGAGCCAAGCCAGGATGCTGGTGGCCTCCTTGCCCACCTGAGCACAGTACTTTGAGGCCTCCAAGAGAACTGAGGCCAGCAGAAGCTCCCACAAGCCTCCTGCAGCCCTACGTGAGATCGCCAGCGATTTCTGAGTTCTGCTCATGGATGTTGCCCTGGGATTGTCCCTGCTGCCACTGTTGCCCATCCTGTGTCTTTAAACTGAGAACCACTACATGAGCACAGCAGCCATAGAACATTTTAGGGTTTTGGAATAAATCCAAGTGTAAACAACCTGTTAGAGTCAGTAGAACTGCAATGTCCATTTCTCCATTCTCTCCTGCTTATTAATCCTGACCAACGTAGCAGGGATGGACTGGTGTGCACCCAGGCTTGTGCTGAACAGCTTCGTTAAGGGCTGCTTGAATATTTTCCATTCAGATTTACAACTAATATTTGTGTTCATTCTGCTGCCTGGAAATTTTTTTCTTCTTTTTAAGGGATCAAAGTAGAAAAATCAGAAAATTCTAAAGCTCTGAACTGTGTTCAGGTGTCTCTGTTGAAACACTCAACTTTTAGGTTTTAGTTGAAACTGAGAATTTTCTTCAGAAAACTTGTTAAAAAACCAAAAGACCCAGCAATAACCAAACATAAACCCTCCACAACCTAAGCCTGCATTAATATCTCTGAGCATTCTATACTGAAGTCACAATTTTCTGATCAGCTCCATAAGGGTTGCCCAGAGCAGTGGTGGCTGCCCCATCCCTGGAGGTGTTCAAGGCCAGGCTGGATGGGGCTTTGAGCCCCCTGATCCGGTGGGAGGTGTCCCTGCCTGTGTAGGGGGGTTGGAACTGGGTGGGCTTTGAGGTCCCTTCCAACCCAAACCATCCTGTGATTCTCTAATGGCTATGGCACAATGTGTGTTTGAGTGTTCATTACTTTGAGGCTTAATCTATTGTACAGCATTTCTGTGGGCTGCCTGCACCACCAGCTTCAGCTCAGTGTAAGGGAATATTGCATCTAATTCCTGTAAATGAGTGTAAAATGATTTGAGGTCTTATAAGCTTCAGCATTATGACTATTAGAAAAATGAGAATGCTTTAGAGCCACCAGAGCTCAGCCCTGTTGCTTGGGCTGTTCTACGTAGGCTTGAAGTCAGTGGGAGCAGAGAACACCTGGGGTTTCGGAGGAGTTGACCACATCTGTGAAGGGGACCAGAGCTGTTTTAAAATGTTAAACAGAAGAGAAAATACAAGGGAAAGGGAGGGGGGGGAAGAAAAAAAAAATTCAAGAGGGGGGAGAGATCCTAATGAACCATTCTGTGATTCTATGGTTTTCTCTCTTCATGAAGTTTTTGTACCCAAAGTGAGTCTAGGAGGTTTATGTATTGTCAGAAAATAAAGCCTGAGCGTCGTGCAAGAAGGGAAAGAGTGGGAGCTATGAATGGGACAACAACTGGCAGGCCAGAAAGATTGAGCAGATATACTGTGGTGCCTAAATATGTCAAATCCAGGTTTTCTGTTCGGAATGTGATGCATACAGGGCAAGAAGTGCTTATTGCATTTTCTGCTGGTGTTTTTTTGTGGAGTTAATTGATTTTTGAAAGAGGTTTCCCATTGTTTTTCTTTTAAAACTTCAAAGTCAGAGGGGAAATTGCAGCTGGAGACTTTGGATAAAAGAGAAGGCTCCCGATGAAGAACACTCGGTGCTGGGTGCCTCCTGAAAATATGGCCTTCCTGGTGCTGGTTTTCTTGTTTTCCAGCTGGAACTGTAGGTATCAAAGCAAATTGTTTAACAGAAATGTTCTCTAACGAGCAGCAATTCCAGGAATCTTTGCCAAAAGTGATCTTTTCTTTGGTTACCATTAAAGTTAAAAGTTAAAAAACTTGTGAAATGTTTGGGAGGAAATGTAACCAAATAAACCTGAGCATCAAGAGTTGATGGTGTGATTGGAACATGGCTGGAGAACAATCTGCTCTCCTGGTAGAAGATGACCCTTTTGTTTCTAGTCTAGGACAAAGTCTTACTGAGAGGCTGTGGATGCCCCATCCCCGGAAGGCACAGAATCATAGAATGGTTTGAGTCAGAGGGACCTTAAAGCCTTTCCAGTTCCACCCCCTGCCATGGGCAGGGACACCTCCCACTGGATCAGGGGGCTCAAAGGCCCATCCAACCTGGCCTTGAACATCTCCAGGGATGGGGCAGCCACCACTGCTCTGGGCAACCTGGGCCAGGGCTTCCCCACCCTCACAGCAAAACATTTCTCCCTCAGATCTCATCTCAATCTCCCCTCTTTCAGCTGAAAACCGTTCCCCCTCATCCTACCCCTGCACCTCCTGATCAAGAGCCCCTCCCCAGCTTTCCTGGAGTCCCTTTCAGTACTGGGAGGCTGCTCTAAGGTCTCCCCTCAGCCTTCTCTTCTCCAGGCTGAACAACTCCAACTCTCTTAGAATGCTCCAGTCCTTGGATCATCTCCGTGGACTCCTCTGGACTCGCTCCAACAGCTCCAGGTCCTTCCTGTGCTGAGGACTCCAGAACTGGACACAGGGCTCCAGGTGGGGTTTCACCAGAGCAGAGCAGAGAGGCAGAATCCCCTCCCTTGCCTTGCTGGTCCCACTGCTCTGGATGCAGCCCAGGACACAGCTGCATATTTCTTTCTTACAGAACTTTTTGCACATCTTCATTTTGTGAAAACGAAGGGTAAAAGTAAAAAATCTCCTATCCTGGCATTGGAATTCAGGAAGTTTTCCCCTCACTGCCTGTGTAACTCATTTCTCTTGCTGTATTCTAAATGTGGTTAAAATTGTCAGTTTACAAGACTTACACTCTCAGAGGTGTTAGGACACTCATCCTGCCTGACAGCATCCCTTTCGAAGAACCTGCGAAGATTAGTTGGTAGCGTAGATTTTTCCTGTATTGAAGTTTATAAGAATGAAGAGCCCCACGTAGAACAGATCTGTGCAAGTTCAGTGACAAAAATTGCTAAGCACATTATATATAAATAGCAAGCTGCCTTCTTTAGGGACAGATACAGACTGCTCTCAAGATAGCTAAGTAGACAAGTATATAGTAAAATATGTGTATATTTAGCACTCCAGAAGGCGATAGATGGTGTTCTGACATCACATCGTGTGGGCTCTTAAAGGCTTTACCTTTGTATAATCCCTTGTACTCAGCAGTGATGTTGTGGCACGTTTGGGACCTCATTATGAGCTTCATTGCCAGTCAGAGTACCTAAAGGATAGTTTTGGAAAGCAAAGGATGGACCTAACTCATAAATTATGAAGGAGATGCAGGAAAAGGCCGGGGCGGTGTGATGGGATTTGGATTTAATATGGTTTAATGGGATTTTTGGCATAAATGAGGTTTTCAATGTCTCGTTGCTTCTTACTGGCAATCTCTTGGTGAATGCCTTTTGGTTTGCACCCACTTCTTCAAAAACCAACACTCAAATGATTATGGTCACACAACAAGATCTTGTAAAAACCCCTGCTGGGCTTGTCCCAGTGTAACTTCTTAGGGGCAATGGGAGAGAAGAAGGCTGAGGGAGCAGCCAGAAGGGTGTGGGGAGCTCCAGTTAACTTTTCCAGGCCAGTTCCAAACAGGTTTTCCTTCTGGCTGTTTTATTCCTGGCACTGTAAATATGTCCAAAAGTGGAGATCTTCCCACTTCAAATTCACCCTCTTTTTCCAATGCTTTTGAAAACACTCGAATTTGCTTCTGCTTGGCATGCAAGCTTGGAAAAACTGCAAAGTGGATTTGCAAATGTTATCTTTGACTCAAACCCACCAGCTCTCTTGGGTAGTGCCCCTCACTGCTTGCTTCCTTTTCCCCTTCCCTTTTATATGAACATTTTTGCTGCTGTTGAGAATATCCATCCAGCATTCGTGCCCCCACACACCTATTTTGTGCTGATGTGAGGATGTCAGTTATCAACCGTGACTTATTTTTTTGGTTAAATAGGTGAAGTGGTAGAGCTATGTTGCAGTGAGTGGAGAGGAACTGTCTTGAGCTGGTACTGCTGTGTTGTCCTCCTTCTGCTGTCCTAAATGATGCTCTATTTATTTACAGTGAAGGTCATGTACCATGCTAGTTAGAGGATGGATTGGGCAGCAGAAGGCTTGTGTGACCACAAGTCCCAGCACTCCTATAAATGGAGAAGCCATGTAACCAAATCTGGGTTGATATTTTGTGTTCTTTAAAATCCCTGAGCAATGCTAAGATAAGTATATTCAGAAACACTTTATTGTGGAGCTCTTTGTCATATATCATCTCCAGTTGCACGCTTGGTTTGTCTCACCAGTGCTGCCTTTGTGTGGTCAGACTGTCTCAGCCTGGCTTTTTTGTGTGCCTCGTGCTTTATGAGAAGCGCGCGGAGGTTGTGAGGTGTGAGCAGACCTGGCAGGCTGCCTGGTGCAGGGTGATGGGTGGCACTAAGGATGGGGTGGCTCTCGTATGTTCTTGGCAGTGGTGCATTAAAAGTACAGGTGTCATAAAGTGGAACGTTCTGGAGAAGAAAAACAAACACATGCAGGCAAAGCACGTAGGTAGGTGGCTCTGGGGCAATAACCTGTAGGCATCTAGTGAATCATGGAGTGGTTTGGCTTGGAAGGAACCTTAAAACCCATCCAGTTCCAACCCCTGCCATGGGCAGGGACACCTCCCACTGGATCAGGGGGCTTAAAGCCCCATCCAGCCTGGCCTTGAACACCTCCAGGGATGGGGCAGCCACAACTTCTCTGGGAAAACTGGGCCAGGGCCTCCCCACCCTCACAGCAAAACATTTCTCCCTAAGATCTCATCTCAATCTCCCCTCTTTCAGATGAAAACTGTTCCCCCTCATCCTGTCCCTGCACTCCCTGACCAAGAGCCCCTCCCCAGCTTTCCTGGAGCCCCTTTCAGTCCTGGGAGGTTGCTCTAAGGTCTCCCCAGAGCCTTCTCCTCTCCAGGCTGAACAACCCCAACTCTCTCAGCCTGTTCTCATATGGGAGGTTCTCCAGCCCTTGGATCATCTTCGTGGCCTCCTCTGGACCAGCTTGTTGCATCCTGTTCTTCACAGTGCTGACAGGATGTGACCCTTGCAAAGGATGCAATACCTTTTCTGGGCTCAGTACCTGCTGGAGCTATTGCTTACTCCTGGGAGGGTTTGGGGATAAATAGACTGGAGCAACTATATTTGTTTCCAGGAATTGCAGGGTCAGACTCCATTTCTAAGCCTCCAGCCACTAGAGGGAGAGAATGCTACGTATTTATGGTTTTATATGGTGGGGATGCTGTTTTATAAAGGAATTGCTTTTCTACAGGAAGGCTTTCCCAGCAATGCTGCTTTTAACCCCTTCATTTATTTGAGTGCAGTTGTGTAACAGCTCCTGAGCGCTGACCTCTGTAGACTTCTGCTGGTTTATGACTGAAAATTGCCAATGCTCTGGAAGATGTTAGCTGATCCTTGTCCATGTTTTACACTCTGTATTTGCTATTGAGCATCCCTGCTGTGAAATGGCTTCCATGGGGAAACCTTTGGCTCCTCCTGGATCTGCCTGTCTCCTCGTGTTACCGCACACCCTGCTGCACTGAGACAGCGTAACGGGCCGTGTGTCACCACGGAGATGGAAGACATGGGAACAACAGGGGAGTGATACCTCTTCTTCCTTGCTTCGTGGCAAGCCAGAGACTCTTTGAGCCTATGGCCTTGTTTCCTCTGCAATAATACAAGCCCAAGAGGGATCTCCTTTCATTTGGTAGTAATTATTGTAGGCAGTTGAGTTTTAACACTTTCAAAGGACACCAGCAAGGAACTGTAGGTTTAGGGAGAGGAACAGAGATTCAAGTTTTTAAAAAGGCAGTGTCAGAAAGTGAATTTTGTATAGTTTGGAAAGCAAAGCAAGACGGATGCTTTCCTGTGCAGAAGCCCCATGGATGGGCTGTATCATTGAAAATCTGAGGAGGGGATTGTGGGACTTGGAGGGGTCTTGAAAAGCAGACTGGGGTGAAAGTAGCATGCTCAGTGGGTTTGGAGAGCTGCAGCCTTTGGGATTTACACCCCTCTGTGGATGTTGTGTGGGCTAGAGAGAGTCTCTGCCTTCCTTTTGACTACAGCAGGTGACTCAAGGCAGTGCTCTCTCAGAAGGCAAACCTCGTGATGCTTTAGCAGCCCAAAGTGTTGAAGGAGCCTTTCTCTCTGGGTAATTTTCCTGACTCTCAAAGTGAACACTTCCAGTTAATGAGAGACTCAGCAAAGAGGTTTCCTTCTGCTGACTGGAGCTGCAGATGATGCTCCAGCACAAGAAGTTCTCTTGCTGAGGCTGGGGCTGGTCCCAGCTGCTCCTTTCCCTGCGTGTTTGACTTGCCCAGCTGCGCTCTGGCTGCCACAGCTGACAACAGGAGGAGAGGGAAATGGGCAGGGAGGTGCCAGAAACCTTGAGACTGACCTGGCCCAGGCACATGAGATAAATATTTATGTAAGGACTAAATATGCATCGTCTTAGAGAAGACAATTAAGACAGTCCTCGTCCTGGGGGTCCATCCCTGGCCATCCTCCCTTCTCCAGTGTGCGCTCCTCTCTGCACAGCTTGTTTGCCTGAGGGTCTCTTTCCACATCCTTGTAGCTCAGACTGACTGAAGCCATGAGAATGTGGCCACAAACTGAAGTGCTTAAGCTTCAAATCCAGAGCCACAGATCACAGCTTGTATTAAATGTTGGAGCTGGGAGAGCATCAAGTGAGTATGAAAGACTTGGCCACATCACTCTCTGCATTTTGATGAACTGTGGCCCTAAGTTGATAAATACCACCTGCTTGTTAAGCCTTCTCCTGCTTGATGGAGATGCAGGGTCTTGGGAGACCAATTTACTTGCCTTCTGTACAACAGCTTTGTTTGTTGAGAGCCATCCTGTAAAGTTGTTATCCAAGCAGGAATTCCATGGACTTCAGTGGGAGCTCTTCCTTGGCTGGATCACTCCATACCATCTCACCACTGTGGTTTCTGCTGGTGCAGATTATCTCAAGGGGATGAAAAGCAGCTCTGTTCAGGGGTTGAGTATATATTTGTGGGTGTAGGACCAGGTTGGGGTGCCTTGTCTGGAGTCATCTAGCTCCAGTGAGATCCCCACTGGGTTTGGGAGGGGAAGAGAGGAGAGACAGAAGCTTGGGGTCTTGCTTCTGCAGACCCTTGGGAGGGCTGGAAGAGCCCCTGGGCCAAGAGGCATGGCTGTGCTGTGGGCCCTGGAGGCTCTGCCTCAAGGTCCTGCAAGGATCCCTCCAGGCAAGAGCAAGGAGCACAGTGGCAGAGTATTTGGCTCCAGGGAGACCTTAGAGCAGTCTCCCAGTACTGAAAGGGGCTGCAGGAAAGCTGGGGAGGGGCTCTTGATCAGGGAGTGCAGGGATAGGATGAGGGGGAAAGATTTTCAGCTGCAAGAGGGGAGATTGAGATGAGATCTTAGGGAGAAATGTTTTGCTGGGAGGGTGGGGAGGCCCTGGCTCAGGTTGCCCAGAGCAGTGGTGGCTGCCCCATCCCTGGAGGTGTTCAAGCCCAGGCTGGATGGGGCTTTGAGCCCCCTGATCCAGTGGGAGGTGTCCCTGCCCATGGCAGGGGTTGGAGCTGGCTGGACTTTGAGGTCCCTTCCAACCCAAACCATTCCAGGATTCTTAGGTTTGTGTTTGCCAGTCCCTTCTGACCTCAAACTCTGTGACCCAGGAGAGCATCTCATTTCCCTGTAGATCTCCTGAACAGTAACATTAAGCTCTAGGATTTCTTGTTTAAAAAAAGTCTTTTTTTGGCTGCAGATCTCTCTCTAAGTACACAAACAAAATGATTTTTTATGCCAGCATTGTGCTGCTTGTAAAGCTCTTTCTTTTTCAAATTTAGTTTTATTCCTTTTTTTAATCTCTATAGGATTTTCCCTGAATAAGCAGAACTAGGGCAGTGCTGGTAACAGATGGACATAAAGAAGCCTGGGATGCTGGAGAGACTTTTTCCAGGCCTGGGCAGTCTGAACTGGGTGCTTTCCTCATCACCTAAAAAGTTTAATTTGATTGCAGATTATTAATTTTCACCTCTAAAGCAGAGGTCTTAGCAACAGAGCGCATTCCTTGGCAACAGACTGCCACGGCTTAATTAAAGCAGGTGTGGGAGGTTTAAAAATACCACTGTTGGAAAAGTTGAAAGGTATTAGCAAATCAAATGGGCTGAGGCATCAGTCCCCCTGTCAGTCAGATGGGGGTGAGAAGGAAACAAGAATAGTAAACAAGATGCAAACTGTGGAGGCAAGTATGTGGAAAGGAGCGGTTCTGGAAGGGAGGCAGGTGTGAGACTTGATTGCTGCCATAGACTCACAGAATCATTGAGGTTGGAAAAGCCCTCCAAGCTCATCCAGTCCAACCATCAGCCCAACTCCACCGTTCCTGCTAAACCCTGTCCCCAAGTGCCACGTCTACACATTTTTTGAACCCCTCCAGGGATGGAAACTCTACAACTGCCCTGGGCAGCCTCTGTCAGGGCTTCACCACTCTGCCAGTAAAGACATTTTTCCTGATATCCAATGTAAACATCCCTTGGCTTTCCAAGGGGCCAGGCTGTGGCTCACCCTGACCATCCCACAGGAGAGCATGGAGAGGGATGGGAGGAACGTTTGTGTGTTTGGGAGAGCTGTGCTGGGAATGACAGGTTTCCAAACGGTGGTTTTCTACGAGGGCTTCATAAATGTTTTAATTTGTTTTCACTTTCTCAAATATTGTAGTTGTTGTTTTGTTACTAAAATCAAACAAAAAGGGTGGGGAGGCCCTGGCCCAGGTTGCCCAGAGCAGTGGTGGCTGCTCCATCCCTGGAGGTGTTCAAGGCCAGGTTGGATGTGGCTTTGAGCCCCCTGATCCAGTGGGAGGTGTCTCTGCCCATGGCAGGGGGGTGGAGCTGGGTGGGCTTTAAGGTCTCTTGGAACCCAAAGCGTTCCATGATTCTGTGATTCTTGAAGTCCTTTGAGCCCTTTCCATCCTTTACCTGTGTTCCCATAGGATCAAGCTGTGTGTGATAGGCACCTCTGCCTGCTCTCAACTGGTGTCTGTTTGCACTGTGCCTGCTAAATATAAATATACCCAATAAGGAATACTGCAAATTGTGTATCAGTAAATTAGAAATAACTCTAGCTGGCGCCAGCGTATGGAGTGTACAGACATGTGGCTCGTCTGAACTGGAGAAGTGGTTTGGAGTGACAAGTTTGGGCTCCCCTGCCTGCCCCTGCCATTGTTTTGATGTGTAAATGTTCTGGTTTGAGCTAAAGTAGAATCGTAATCAGAAACTGCAAGCCCAGTTGCTTGGTTTTAACTGCCAGATTGGGCTGGGCTGGGGCTAAACCATGACAGGAACCTCGGGCAACTCAGGGGGAGACCTTATGCCCCTGGTCTGCAGCTGCAAGAGGGAGATAATAATCTTGTTGCCTCTCTGTGCTAAACAACAAAGATTCTGATCCTTTACATCAGAGCAAGTGATTTTTATGCACTTGTTCAAGTCCTATAATTTTTGACTACAAGTATCAGAGTTAGTTCAGGAGCACATTGGTATCTGGAGCTTCTGAAGATGTCATCTCCTATTAAAGAGCAAATAAACTATCTTGTAATGTGGCATAAATAATAATACAAGAGCCCGAAGCACCGCGTTATTGCTGTGCTAATCTGGGAGGCACCGACCCATTATGGCCCCCCAGTTTGGGAAAGATGTCAGGATACTGGAATGTGTCCAGAAGAGGGCAACGAAGATGGTGAAGGGGCTGGAGCACAAGCCCTACGAGGAGTGACTGAGGGAGTTGGGGCTGTTTAGTCTGAAGAAGAGGAGGCTCAGGGGAGACCTCATTGCTCTCTACAACTACCTAAAAGGAGGTTGTAGTCGGGCAGGGGTTGGTCTCTTCTCTCAGGTGACCAGTGACAGAACCAGAGGGCATGGACTCAAGCTTCATCAGGGGAGGTTTAGGCTTGATGTGAGGAAGAAGTTCTTCACTGAAAGGGTGATTGGCCATTGGAATGAGCTGCCCAGGGAGGGGGTGGAGTCATCATCCCTGGAGGTGTTTAAGGGGAGACTGGATGAGGCACTGAGTGCCATGGTTTAGATGATGGTGTTAGTGTTGGGTTATAGGTTGGACTTGATGATCTCAGAGGTCCTTTCCAACCTTGTGATACTGTGATACTGTGTGAAAGTATTCCATGGGGTTTATTTTGTTTCCTGAAGGAAGGTACATAGCTCATAGCTGCGTAGCGTGGCTGATTGGTTTATAAAGCCAGGCTGGCTAATTCCTGGTAGAGGTTAGACAATTTCCCCCTTCTTTCTCGTTAATTAAGCTGTAGGGTTTGATGCCTTTTCTTTGCAGTTCAGCAGAGACAGTGGCTGCGAGAACGTGCTGTGTGGTGGAGAACATCTGCCCTCCACAGCAGTGAAAGGACCCGTGTGTGGCAGGGCTCTGCAAAGAGCAGTCAGGCTCCCATGGGAACGAGGCAATGCAGGGCTGGAATTGCGATGGGGAGGCACTCACTGGGTGGTATTCTCCAGCCCCTCCAGTGAACGTTGTAGCTGGAGGAAGGAAAGAGTGGGTGAAAAGCAAAGGAAGGAAAATCACAGAATGGTTTGGGTTGGAAGGGACCTCAAAGCCCATCCAGTTCCAACCCCCTGCCATGGGCAGGGACACCTCCCACTGGATCAGGGGGTTCAAAGCCCCATCCAACCTGGCCTTGAACACCTCCAGGGATGGGGCAGCCACCACTGCTCTGGGCAACCTGGGCCAGGGCCTCCCCACCCTCACAGCAAAACATTTCTCCCTAAGATCTCATCTCAATCTCCCCTCTTTCAGCTGAAAGCTGTTCTCTCTCATCCTGTCCCTGCTCTCCCTAATAAAGAGCCCCTCCCCAGCTCTCCTGGAGCCCCTTTCAGTACTGGGAGGCTGCTCTAAGGTCTTCCCAGAGCCTTCTTTTCTCCACGATGAGCAAACTCTCCTCTCCCATCCTGTCCTCACTGGGAAGGCGTGGGTCCCACTATGAATCCTCTTGTGAAGGCGCAGCAAGGGAGGGAGAGAAACATCATGGAAAGATTCCCCATCCAGAGAATGGTTTTTAGCAATGTTCTTGCTGTGGGATTAGAGAAAGGAGGCCTTGAAGATCTAAAGGAGATTTCAGTGGTGATTTGGTAATATCATACAGCAAAGAAAAGAGATTAGAGGCAGATAAAAACCTGTAATGCTGCTGTACTTCCTTTACTGCTCCTGCAACTTGCAAGAAAATTAACCCTTACATTTGGGATGTCAGGGTTGGGTTTTGGATCTGTCTCAAACCAGGGATCTGCACCCTAGAGCTGCCCTGTGATTCCACAGCATCACAGCGTATAATGGTGGGAGAGCAGGGTGGATGTCTGCAGATATTGGATTGGACAGCAGATTGCAGTGGGAATGTCATTAAAGTCTCCTGCATCAGTTACACGGCTCCAAATGTGTCGTGTGAGGTACAAGGATGGAGATTACTTTTTGCCTTTTCAGCCGTGTGATGTGATTGTAAATGTCCTTCTGCTCAGACACGTTTGCTTTGCTTCTGAATCGCTCTCCAGCTGCAAGTAATTAGGAGAAAAAAGTTACATATGGAAAAGTGGCATTAATATAGTAATTATAGTCCTTGTGTCAGTCACAATTGCTGCTGCAGAGCAGCTTCCAGGTAAATCTTGTCCTTACCTTTGTGTCTCACTTGTGAGGTTTTCTCACGTTAAGAATATCAGTCACTTGGCAGTAGGCAGGGACCCTGAACTGGGTTGGCTTCTCGCTGTCAGAGAGAGGATCACAGAATCATTAAGGTTGGAAAAGCCCTCTGAGCTCATCCAGTCCAATTGTCAGCCCAACCCCACCGTGCCAACTAAACCATGTCCCAAAGTGCCACATCTACACATTGCTTGAACCCCTCCAGAGATGAAGACTCAACCACTGTCTTGGGCAGCCTCTGCTAGTGCTTCAACACTGCCAGGAAAGGTTTCCCTGATATCCAGTCTAAACCTCCCCTGGTGAACCTTGAGGCCTTTTCCTCTTATTCCTATCACTTGTCACTTGGGGGAAGAGTCCAGCACCCACTTCACCACAACCTCCTTTCCAGGAGCTGCAGAGAGCGATGAGGTCTCCCCTCAGCCTCCTCTTCTCCAGCCTAAACAGCCCCAGGACCCTCAGCCAATCCCAGAACCCCTGTTCTCCAGACCCTTCCCCAGCTCCATTCCCTTCTCCAGATGTTCTCCAGCCCCTCAATGTCCTTCTTGTACAGAGGGGCCCAAAACTGAACCCAGGATTCAAGGTGCAGCCTCACCAGCGCTGAGTGCAGGGGGACAACCCCTTCTCTGCTCGTGCTGGACACACCATGGCTGATGCAGGCCAGGATGCTGATGTTCCTGTGATTTGGCATTGCCCTGCAGCCAGCTACTGCCCATGCAGGGGGTGAGGGGAGGTCCTCTCAGGCTGGAGGCACAGGGTGTGTGGTGCAAGGGCTGCATTCTGCTCCTGCAGAAATACAGGTCAGATGTTTGGCTGTGCAGAGCTTCAGGGCTGACTGTGGAGGCATGATCCAGCGTGGACTGGGAGCATTTTCCCCAGCCCTCGGGTGTTGGTAGGATCCTTCATGCTGCAAGAAGTTTTTAGTCTGTACAGATTTCAACCAAGTGACTGGATTATCCCAAAAGTTGTGTGATCCAGACTAAGAGTGTGGTAAAAGGAATTGTGCAAGCAACAGGGGTCTGGAAGGAGGTCCCTGAGGTTGAAAAACAGCAGGTGGTTTTGGTCCTAATTCTGTAGGGAAAGAGGCTTTTAGGGTCTGTGACAGGGAAAATATGACCAGACCTCAGCACTGCCCAGAAGGAATGGGGTGCTGTGTTGTTGGTGAGAAGCATGTGAGCTCTTACAGAGGACTTATTCTGGAGCAATCCCCCAGACAAACCAAGGACTGCTCTGCTCACCTAAGCAAAATCTGTTCCCAGCCTCCCCAGCTGGACTTGGTGCTGCTTTGTCTTGTCTCAGGTGTGCGAGTCCACCCTGGGGCCTCCGCGGCAGCGCTGGCACGGCTCCAGCCGATGGGAACCTCTGCAGGAGTTTGCTGAATGTGCTGCCTGTGACACATCCCCACCTCGTGTGGGTGGTGGAGGGATGGGGAAGAGATAGCTGCAAGGAACTTCTGCTATTTGCCTGCTTCTTCAATGCCTTTCTGGCAGTAGAGGGATTTCCTCAAGTTATTTCAAGCAATTTTGAATTAACACTATCATCCTGGAATGCCTTGAGTTGGAAGGGACCCACAGGGAACATCGAGTGCAACTCCTGTCCCTGCACAGGACAACCCCAACATTCACACTGTGGGGCTGAGGGCCTTGACCAAATGCTGCTGGAATATTGTCAGGCTGTGACTGCTTCCCTGAGGAGCTGTTCCAGTGCTCCACCACCCTCTGGGGGAAGAACCTTCTCCTGATGTCCAACCTAACCCTCCCCTGGCACATCTTCCTGCCATTCCCTCGGCTGCTGTCATTGGTCACCAGAGAGAAGAGCTCAGCGCCTCCTCCCCTTGTGAGGAAGCTGCAGAGTGTGGTGAGGTCTCCCCTCTGACTCCTCTCTTTCCCCTTAGGAATGTGGGTTTTACTACCAGTGCAGTGCCTGTAGAAGTGCTCCACGTGTTCCATCTGAAGTCCTGTGTGTCCAGTGTGTGCTGGTGGGGCTCCCCCCTGTGCTTTCCTCTGTTCCGGGGTTGCTGCAGTGGACAATCATAGAATCATAGAACGTCCTGACCTGGAAAGGACCCACAAGGGTCCCAACATCAAGCCTGCAGGTGACTCTTCCTTTTGCCCCCCTCTGCTCTGGCAGGGCCTTTGGGTTGGGTCCTCTGGCTACAAATGCTTTGCAAGGAGAGGGAAACAATGGAGAGGCATCTTCTTGGGAAGGGGAAGCGCAGCTGGGTTCTTTCTGAGATTTCATGTACTGGAGCGAATCGCTGCCCCACTGACCTGGGCAGGGTTGGATTTGTGTGCAGACTGATGCTGATTCAGGGATTTGGCTAATCCCTGCTCCTTCCTGCCTTTTGTCACCTTCGCAGGGAGCAAGAATTAACCTGGCAACCTTTGGTTTACTTTGCAAATCGGCTTAGAGTAAACAAGGGATGGGAAGTGAAAGGGTGCAATGTTGGCCTAATCAACGGCTGAAAAGCAGGAGGAGAAGAGTCAGTGTGATTTCTGCTTGTGCTTAACAAGCCTCAACAAAAATTGTCCTCCTCCTCCTCCAGATCCACTTCACCAATTAAAGGAACAGGATGGGATGTGCCAGGCAACTTCTCCCTCCTGTTGCACCGCCGAGGTTACGCTGGGTGTAACATGGACTGAGGTTAAAGGGGTTACTGGGATCGTGCAGTGTGTGTTTTAAAGATGATCTTGTGTTTAAGTGGGTCTTTCTTGTGAGTGCCTGACAAAAAAGCAGATCTCTCATTTAATATTTCCTTGTAGAAAAAAAGCATTTACCCTTCAGTTATAGGTAACCTGATCCTTGCTTTCATTTTTAGCCCAATTTTCTGAAGGAAACAATGCCCATGTGTTCAGGATGTCTGTCTGCCTGACAGTTCTTCCGTCCCAGCTTGGCCCAACCCCTCCAGCTTCTGCGTTGGTTGGTGAAGTTCACAGAACCATAGAATCGTGGAATTGTTTGTGTTGGAAGGGGCCTCAAAGCCCATCCAGTTCCAGCCCCCGGCCATGGGCAGGGACACCTCCCACTGGATCAGGGGGATCAAAGCCCCATCCAACCTGGCCTTGAACACCTCCAGGGATGGGGCAGCCACCACTGCTCTGGGCAACCTGGGCCAGGGCCTCCCCACCCTCACAGGAAAACATTTCTCCCTCAGATCTCATCTCAATCTCCCCTCTTTCAGCTGAAAACCCTTCCCCCTTGTTCTATCCCTGCACTCTCTGTAATCAAAACTTAAAAAAATGTTGAAAGGGAATTCAGAGAACAAAAGGTCTGAGTACTGTACGTGGTGGAGATGCTTATGGTGGGGGCACTGCAGCAGCCAGGAAACTCGTCCTGTCCCTCACTCCCTGATCAAGAGCCCTCCCCAGCTTTCCTGGAGCCCCTTTCAGTCCTGGGAGGCTGCTCTAAGGTCTCCCCACAGCCTTCTCTTCTCCAGGCTGAACAACCCCAACTCTCTCAGCCTGTCCTCGTACAGGAGGTGCTTCAGCCCTTGGATCATCTCTGTGGCCTCCTCTGGACTCACTCCAACAGCTCCAGGTCCTTCCTGTGCTGAGGACTCCAGAACTGGACACAGGGCTCCAGGTGGGGTCTTGCGAGAGTGGAGTTGCCCTGGGTCTGACTGACATCCCAAAGAGATGATGTACCTCTGAGTTCTGTGAAAGGCAGGGCCATGTGAAGACATGACCATCATTGTATCATGCCTTACGAGCCTGGTCTCTCCCTGGGAAGGTGGGGAGCAGACCCAGATTGGCTATATTTGCTTTCCAGAATGGTTTTCAGGGGCGGGATTTGCAGATCAGAGTCCTGTTTTGGATGTCAACAACTTACCTGGCATTTCTTAGGATGCTTAGGCAGATTCTAGAGTTTGGGCATCTGTAAGCATTTACCTCCTTCCTTTGTCAGCCATCTCCAGGAATAATGATGGCTGTCAGTGCCCATATGAAAGGTGATGGGATATGGCTTGATATAACTAGAGCAGGCTACGTGGGGTCCACGTGATGCACCGATGCCGGGCAGCATCCCTTCACTCCTGCCTGTACTTTTGTCCTGTCCTATTTAAATAAGCAAGTGAAGGCACCCAGGCTCCGATCCCTCACGTGTCCTGCTGAGTGGGATGGGGGAAGTAGAAGGTGGCAGTCACGAGGAGCTGCCTGATGTGTCCTGACTCCAGACCTCCAGCTGCAGGAAAAATGTTGCCTCCTCCGGAGGTCAGGAGCAGGAGGTTCAAACGCCCTTCTGCCCTTGAGGCAGGTGCACGGAGAAAAGCCTTGTTCAGACACAACCCCAAATCCTCTCTGCAGAGGTAGTGGAGGAGACTGTAGGTTCTCCAGAGGTTTTGCAGTCTGTCCCGGGCGTGGATGCAGTATATGCAGCGCGCCCAGCGTCTGTATATCCTGGCTGTGGAATTCTGTGCCAGGAGCAGGATGGCAGCCACCTTGTCTCCATGATTTCTACTTGCCCTCTGAAGCTAGCAGTGGGCTTGATCAGCTGCCAAAGAGGAGACAGCGGGAATACCAGTGGGGTATTTTGGCTGTACTCAGGTGTGTGTCAGCCCTCGCGACGGGCAGTGCCTTCCTGCGGGCAGTCGGCTCCAGGAGGATGGGCAGAGGGCTGCGGGGGCAGCACCGCAGCTTCGCCGCGCGGCCTTGGCCAACTCCTTTGGATCTCTGTGTCTCCTCTGTAAAATGGGGAGAACCATGTCAACATACGTGTCCCGGCTGGAGGGAATGGAAGGATTCGGTCCCGTTTCCAGTTGGCTGTACACATCCCATATGGTACCACCGCCTCTTCGCACCAGCGCCAGACAGACTGCGCTCATCTACCCCGGCGTGGTGGGTGGCCGTGCTGCTGCTGAGCACTGATTGAGTGTCTTGTCTTTTCTAACTGTACAAGGGGGGCTGGGGGCTGTCTTTGCCTTGCTTTGACCAGGAAGTCAGGATAAAGAAAGGAAAGCGGGCAGGGGGTGGAAACCCTTAGCAGGGAGCAGAGTGCAGGTGCTGGGGGGGATCATCCTGGGTGGGTGCTGTGCTTTGCTGGGAGGTTTGGTTGCAGTGGGAAGGGTATGTAACCTGCATGCAGAGAGCAGAGGGAGTACTTACTGCCCTTTGAACGTCAGCAAAATCCCCAGCCCCGTGCTGTGCACGGAGTCATGTGCTGCCTCTGCAGATTTGGGAGTCTCATAGTGTCGGGGTGACCGGCCACCGCCCGAAGGGCAGGAGTGCTGAGCATCTCTGGGGACCCTCCCCAACTTCTCGTAGATCTCCCCTCCCTCCCTTCCCTCCTGCAGCATTTCAAAGCATGGCAAGGGAAAGAAAGGACATCCCCCCTCCCCTGAAATCGCTTGGGCTGTGACTGAAATAAATAACGAGGATCCCAGGTAGTGAGGAGGCTGCTAATAACGTGCTCTTGACAGGCACGGGATTGCCGGGCTGAGCGATGTCTGAGTGAAAGCTCCAGGCTAGGGTGGGGGTGGGGGGGCTTCTTTTTTTTTCTCTGCCAGCTCTCGCCAGGCAGTAGGTTTTTTTTTTCCACTCCCTGATAATAAGGACATCATCAGAAGCAAGATGCAGTGGCTAAGGGATGGAGCAGGAATGGTGAGTTCAGGTAGCTATGGCTTTCTCTTTTCCTCTTATTGCAGTACTTTGACAGGGAAATAAGCCTCTGTCCTATCTCCTGACTCCTCCTTTACTCCCTGTCCTTGAAACCATTGATCACTCTGTAGCCATTTTATGGGCTCTGCATTCCCAAACTGCCGAGCAGAAGGAGAAATTAAAAGAAGGGGGGGGGGGTGTGGGTGCATGTGCTGGGGCGTGGGAAGGGGGGAGCGGCGCTTGGCAAGGGCTGGGGAGGTGGGTTTTGGTGGGATGAATTGGTGCCTTTGTGGGAGAAAGCAAAGGATTTTCCAGGTGCTGGTGTGTGGGGTGACACAGCTGGGGAGAGGACTGGAAGGAGGGGGGGGAGTACCGGAGCGGGGATGCTGCTGGGACCTGTCAGATCTGCCCCTTCTGGGGATGATGAGTTGCGGTGCGGGGGGAGAGTCTGAATTTGCTGCTGAGCTGGAGCATCCCTGCCCTTGCTTGCATCACACTGTAAAACATTCCTCTGAAGTCGGGATGCTTCAGTTTAAACAATGACAGCTCTGCTTAAGAAAACAAAAATACTGCCAGTTTGCAGCACTGTACCTGGTGCACGGCTCGGAGGGGCTGTGTCTGCCCGGAGGGAAAGTGGGGAAGTTGCCCCATCTCAGCAAGGGTCCCTGTTTCTCCTTCAGAAACTTCCCCGTGAAGAGATGTGGCTGTTATTGAGATATTCCTCCTCCTCCCCTCCTTGTACAGCTTTTCTTTGTAACGGCGTTTCCCTCTGCTTTCCCCTCTCTGTGCTGGACTGGGGTTTGCTGGGTTTTTTTTGGTTTGCCCTTCCCTGGGCATTTTCCATCCTGTGGGGAACCTCAGGGCATCCCTACGGGCTGGTCCCCTGGTGGGGACCCTCTCCGGGTGGCTTGGCAGCGTGGGGCGTGCGGGCTGCTGGCGTCACCTGGCTCAGCCTCTCCGCTTCGACTCCGCTGGGGACACCCGGCAGATGTTCCTGGGATGGTTTAGGAGCCAGCACAGAAATCACTGCCCATTCTCTCCTGATGCCCAGCCAGCAGCTCTGTGATTCCCTGGGCAGCTTGTTCCTGCCCTCCATCCCCTCTGAGATACTTACAAAAACAGGAGCTTAGTGGTTTATGCTTCTTAAAGACTCGGAAGCCGGCGCTGTGAGCATCATGTGAGGGTGCAGATGGCAGCCTGCAGCAGACAGCACATTTGTTTAGGGTCCTGCTTGAGGCTTGTCTGCCACCCAGCAGCAGTTTGGGGCTTTTGCCTGCCCGCTCTGAGCATCCAGGCTCTGCCTTCCCCTCTGCCGTGCGCCTCAGCGCGGTCCTGGTCCCCTCTCCGCCGGTGTCTAAGCAACACAAATCGCCTTCCGCCCGTTTGCCCGTTTACACTTTTCAGAGTGGTGACGAAAAGCTGGATGTGGCTCTTCCATCCTTTTTCCTTTATTCCCAGGTGGCTGCTGTGCTTTGGTAGAGAGAGGATGGGGTGCAGAGCAAACTGCTTTTCTAATTGACATAGCACAAGGCTTGACACTTTCTCGCTCTCTTATCTTCCCAGCTTCCTTTCTTGCTGCTGGCAATGAGGGAGACGTTATTTTCTTCTGATTAGTCTAATCTTGACCTTCTCTTAGAGAGAAATTACAGTGGATGTGAAATACCTGGTATTTTTGGGGGGGAAATTGAAAAATAAAATATTTTTGGGGGCAGTTGGAACTCCAGTGATTGATTTTGAAGCAGGTTCTCCCCAGGAATTTCCCAATATTGCTCCTTCTAGTAGGGGAAAAATGAGAGAGGGCTGTGGTTTCTGTGTTTTCTAGAGCAGTTTAACAACCTCAGCAGTATTGAAGACACTCCACATATCTCTAGGTCACCTGAAAATAAGGTAAAATATGATTACAAAACAACAAAGTAGAACTGAGCCAAGCAAGATAAATCCATCAGAGATCTTCGGAAGCACTTGTGAGCCAGGAGCCTGGTTCCTGAGGGATGGGTGGCTGTGATCCGAGGGATGTGACACACCCATGCTTGGATGTGCTGGGCTGCTGCACTGCAAAGCCAAGGTGCTGGTGACACTCGGTCCCTACAAATTCTGCTCTCTTTTTGCAAGAGAAGGCACATTGGTGCAGATGTCCTGGCCAGATGCCAATGCAGACAGCTTTATTCCATACAATGCAGGGTTTGCCTACTCTTCCTCTTGGTAAGTTACTTTAATTTTTAGTACTCAAGACGTTGGATCATGTTGGTGTATTCTGTTAAACAAATGAGTTATTCCACCCCAGAAGTAGCTGCATTTCAGCATGTCAGTGTGAATATTATCATCTCAGTTTACTGGCTAAAACATGCTACAGAATACATAATGGCTCAGTTTACTCCTAAGCAAGGGCTGCCTGATCTGTTCACACACATTAAGCTGCCTGCCATATGGTGAAGAACCTTAGAGCAACACTGGACCAATTTTCACGAGTACTGAGCCTCTATTATGGATTTTCAGCTGTCTTTTTTTAGTCTGATATTTTTTTCCTTGTATCTACTAAAGAATGACAATGGAAATTTGATTTGGAAAGCGTCCCTGTGCTTTCTTCTGCTCAGGCACACTGGTGTAAACCTAAAATTTGGATGGACTTCTCAGAAGTTCTGCACAGCGCTGATTTATTCATGGAATCATAGAATCCCAGAACGGTTTGGGTTGGAAGGGATCTTAAAGACCATCCAGTTCCACCCCCCTGCCATGGGTAGGGACACCTCCCACTGGATCAGGGGGCTCAAAGCCCCATCCAACCTGGCCTTGAACACCTCCAGGGATGGGGCAGCCACCACTGCTCTGGGCAACCTGGGCCAGGGCCTCCCCACCCTCACAGGAAAACATTTCTGCCTAAGATCTCATCTCAATCTCCCCTCTTTCAGGTGAAAACTGTTCCCCCTTGTCCTATCACTTATTGAAAGGGCTATTCTGTTTTCTCAGAGCTGGGTTGGGTTGGTCAATCAAACCTGCTCTCTTTCAGAGGTAGTCATCTCCAAGAAGCATCACTAATATTTTACAAGCAGTGGTACCTTTTGTTCTCTTGGCAGGTGGCTCTTTATTTCTCAATCAACCCCTTACACCCAGCTATTATTCCATGATATAAAGCTGTTAGGGCTTCTTTTTTTTTTCCTCCTTTGCATGTGCTGCTTTCTGTTTTTTTAAACAATTAATCTTTTGCCAATTATGCTGGTGTCCCATGAGGGTATTTTACAAGCTTCATTGGTACTAAGTTGCTAAAGTGCTGGTATCTGTTTCTAACCCAGAAAGATGAGACTAATTGTCATCCACAGTGATGGGAATGAATTGGCACATCTGATCAGCATTCTGAGTATGGTGATTATTGCTTTAGGTGTCCCACACAGACAATATTGATCCAACAGGGCAATCCAATGAGTTGGTTTCCATCATGCCACAGTACAGATTTTTCTGGAACAGAATCATAAAACCATTTGCTTGGAAAAGACCTTTGAGTTCATCGAGTCCCACTGTCCCTGTCCACTGCTGAACCAGATCCCTGAGCACCTCGTCTGCCTGTCTGTTAAACTCCTCCAGGAATGGGGACTCCATCACCTCCCTGGTAGCTCTTTCAGTGAAGAACTTTTTCCTAATATCTGATCTGAACCTCTCTTGGCACAACCTGAGGCCATAATATAGTGTTTTATCTGACAAGGGCAGTGTTTTCCCCGAGCCTTTGACTGTATTATAGGAAAAACAAGCGTGCACCTTCCTCACATAGGGTCTAATTTTGGACTTGGTGTTGTGCCTGTGAAAATCAAAGTGAGTGCAACTGTTAGGTTCAATGGATGCAGAGTCTCAGTGCTTTTGTTTTTTTCTCACAGGCATATATGGCCATGTGTTACAGTGCATGGTGGTCAAGTATTTAAAATCAATCTGTTGGTACTTTACGTTGCTGTCATCAACAAAAAGTAAGCTTTTGTAAAACACAAAATCTTAGAATGGTTTGGAGCTTTATATTACTATTCAGGAGATCTACAGGGAAACAACTGCTCTCCTGACATTCTGAGGTCAGAAGAGACCTGTAAAGCCAAATTATAGAATCATAGAGTGGTTTGAGTCAGAAAGGACCTCAAAGCTCATCCAGTCCCACCCCCTGCCATGGGCAGGGACACCTCCCACTGGATCAGGGGGCTCAAAACCCCATCCAACCTGCCCTTGAACACCTCCAGGGATGGGGCAGCCACCACTGCTCTGGGCAACCTGGGCCAGGGCCTCCCCACCCTCACAGGAAAACATTTCTCCCCAAGATCTCATCTCAGTCTCCCCTCCTGAAGCTGAAAACCGTTCCCCCTTGTTCTATCCCTGCACTCTCTGTAATCACAACTTAAAAACATGTTGAAAGGGAATTCAGAGAACAAAAGGGAGGGGTACTGTACGTGGTGGAGATACTCATGGGTGGGACACTGCAGCAGCCAGGGAACTTCTGTATGCTTTTCTGTTCTGATTCTGCTCCACTTGTCAGTCTGCAAATCACGGGGTGTTTAAAATACAAGGAGTCTTTGCGCTCCATAATCGTAAAAAGCTGAATGTAAATTCAGAAAAAGAGAAGTGGAAGAAAGGAGTTTTGATCTGATTTTTGATTTTGAGAGTTTGGTTAAGCAAATGCAGTTGGTGGGGAGAAGCCAGGCCAGGATGGGGTGGAAAAACGATATTGTAGTATCCAGGTTTGTTTATTGCAAGTTTGATCCTGTTCATCCTGAGATCTCTCTCCCTGAAGGTTGATGCTTGGGTTGAACACTCTGTGCATGCACTGGAGAACTGTGTCTGTGCTGCAATGCTGTAGAGCTCCCAAAGTCTTAGGTCAACCCTACCAAGTGCATTTCTTGGTGGGATTTTTCTCACCATGGGGTTTCTGTTCTGTTTTTTGTTTCACTCTCAGTTTGGGGCTTCTTTCCTCTTGCAATCACAGCCTCCTGCTAGCGTCGCTGTGAGGGTACACGGGAAATGTCCACATTAAAGAGCTGATGTTATGGTAAATAAAAATATGTGGCTGCATCCCTGATCTGTGCTGCCAATTGCCCTCTGTCCATCCCCAAAGCAGCCAGAAGGAGGCCTGGCTCTGATCCCACACGCAAACCACAGCTCTGGGACCCGGTTCCTACCTGCTCCACAACGAACGTGCCAGTAACTTCTCTGTCTCCTTAGTTATGTCCCAGTGTTTCGTCAGGGATGCCTGGAAAATCCTTTGAGGCCATTTCCTGGAGGGTGCCATAAAAATAAGAAGCAGTATTTTGTAAGGCATCGCACAGGATGCACTCACTGGGAGGCCACCCGCACCGCGTGGCCACCGAATCCATCTGTCCCTGCCGTGTTCCACATTCTGGTGTTGGAGCACAGCAGGCTTTGTAAACTGTGGTGCTTTTTAAATGCTAAAATCTGACTTTCCTTGCATCTAGTCTTTCTTTTTTTTTTTTCAACACTTTGTGAAACGTCTCTGAACTGCTCCAAGCGAACATCTTAATGTATTTATGACATTAGCTGCTCCTGCTCCAGAACGGTTGCTCTGAATCTCTTTGAGCCTGGTTGTTATTTTGAACATGACTAATTCCCTGAGTGACTAAGCTGTTAGATAATAGGAAAAATTCATCAAGTTATCTCGGTCTCCAATAGTTTCTATTGTTATGAAAAGATGTCTTATGAAAAAAGAAATAAATAAAGTTGCCCATTATGCAATGTGGGCAGGGAAAGGGAAGACGAGTCTGTTAGAGAACAGCAGGAGTGTCCTATCTGGGGGCCAGTTTCCAGCTGTGACATCCCTAACTTGGTCTCATAGGAGGATGTGGGTGAGAAGTCAGGTCTGCTTGTGGGTCCAGGGCTCTGGTGAACTCCCACTGAACCCAAAGGGGTGCATTCCTGTGCACGAGTGCTTTGTTCAGAGGGCATCCCAGCTACTGGAGGGAACGGCAGGAAGATGTGCTAGGGAGTAATATATTGGACATCAGGAGAATGTTCTTCCCCCAGAGGGTGGTGGAGCACTGGAACAGCTCCCCAGGGAAGCCGTCACAGCCTGACAATATTCCAGAAGCCTTTGGCCAAGGCCCTCAGCCCCACGGTGTGAATGTTGGGGTTGTCCTGTGCAGGGACAGGAGTCCTTGTGGGTCCCTTCCAACTCAGGGCCTTCTGTGATCCTATAATTCTGTCTCCCCAGCTCTGCCACGCTACCAAATTCCTTGGACTTCACTGAAGATAATGTTGGGCATGCAGTAAATGACACCATGCCTTCTCTGCTGTGGTGGTTGTCAGGTTGCAGACTGAAGCACTCAGAACTTATGAAATGCCATGTTTCAGATAGCACAGCAGACCTCAGCTCTGTCCCAGTGCACCTCTGTGTTGGCGTTGCTGATTAGTGATGCAGGAATTGTACTGCTTGAAGAAGCCAGTGGAACACCAGGTTCTTCTCTGTGCCCGTTGTGTTTAGCCCATGGCTCCAGTGTGTTCCCACACAGCGAGGGTCCCTTTGGTTCCCCGCAGTTGCCCATTGTCAGGAGTTCCTGGAAGGCTCTTGGATAGCATCAGGTGGGGAGTGGGGCCTGTGCTGCAAGCGATCCCACTGGGCTGGGGTGGAATAGGAAAAGAAAACCTGTTGGCACTCATTTGCCTCAGCTGGAGAAGAAAAAAAAAAGAAATAAAAAAGCTATAAACTTCTTTTTCCTTATTAATGCTGATATTAGTACTGATAGAAATTAGTGTTTTATGTCCTATTCGTAAATCTACTGATATCCAGCTGGAATTCCTACTTCATTAGGTTGCCATGCATCATTTTCTTCATTAAAAGAGGGCCAGATTCAATAGGCTGTTCCCTCTCCTTTTTTTGGGAGGCAGAGAGCAGGGGAGAAAATGATTTATATGAAACACATCTAATTCTCTGGGTTAATTTGTGTGAAGAACATGAGACCCATGGGTCAGCTTCTTAATAAGATGTTTTCTTCTCTACTCCATATCTTGACAAGGAGGAATCCAGGGAAGCCAAAGCATCAGTGTCACAGAAGGGGTATGAGGAGGGCTGCAAGGAGCTGTAGGCGATTTCTTTCAATCCTCATCCCTCTTGTGTGGAGCTGGGACGTGACTTCTGTTCCCACCTGCCACAGCGTTGAGTTGTGACTCCCTGTGTGTCTGGGGGGCTCTGTCTGGGCATTGCTCTCCCAGTGTAGAAAGAATCATTGAATGGTTTGAGTTAGAAGAGACTTAAAGCCCATCCAGTTCCACCAACTCAACACGCACAGCCCCAGCTGAGGAGCCAGGGTTTAGACCCTGAATGCTTACAGGTCCTACGTCCCACTCCCACTGCCAGGGACGCTGTCTCCGGAGGAGCTGGCAGCACAGCCAAGGCTGTGTGGCCGTACAGGGCTTCAGCTCCAATTCCCTGTTCTGCCACAGATCCCTTGTGCAGATTTAGCACCTTCCACTGCAGCAACTGCCAGGACACACAGAGCCATCTGTGTTCTCCCAAAACATCAGCTCCACCTTCCACTAACTGCAAAAAGCATAGAATCACAGAACCATAGAATGGTTTGAGATTGAAGGGACCTCAAAGCCCATCCAGTTCCACCCCCTGTCATGGGCAGGGACACCTCCCACTGGATCAGGGGGCTCAAAGCCCCATCTAACCTGGCCTGGAACACCTCCAGGGATGGGGCAGCCACCACTGCTCTGGGCAGCCTGGGCCAGGGCCTCCCCATCCTCACAGCAAAACATTTCTCCCTAAGATCTCATCTCAATCTCCCCTCCTTCAGACGAAAACTGTTCCCCCCATCCCTGTCCCTGCACTCCCTGATCAAGAGCCCCTCCCCAGTTTTCCTGGAGCCCCTTTCAGTCCTGGAAGGCTGCTCTAAGGTCTCCCCACAGCCTTCTCTTTGCCAGGCTGAACAACCCCAACTCTCTCAGCCTGTCCTGGTACAGGAGGTGCTCCAGCCGTTGGATCATTTCTGTGGCCTCATCTGCAGCCACTCCAACAGCTCCAGATCCTTCCTGTGCTGAGGACTCCAGTGCTGGACACAGGGCTCCAGGTGGGGTCTCAGCAGAGCAGAGCAGAGGGGCAGAATCCCCTTCATTGCCCTGCTGTTTCCACTGCTTTGGATGCAGCCAAGTTGCATAGATAAGTAGTAATATTTCCATGTTTTACTCAGAATAAGCTCAAGCTGACAGAGCAGCAGCAAAAGGTGGAATAACAAGTCTCAAGGAGTGCTCTGCATCAGGAGTTTCAAATTCATAAGCGTTGGTATTTCCATGGTGCACAGGAGCAGGGCCTCATTTGGCTGTGCCCGTAAGCAGCGCTGATTATCATCTGTGCAGTGCAGAGGGGAGAGCCCTCGCGCGGGAGAAGTGCTCATTAAAACCCACGCTTTCTGCAAGGTCGGACAATAAAAGCACAAAGCAGAACCAGAAACTTTTTCTTCTTGTCTGCCTGGTCCTCTGTGTGGTTTCTGCCATCGCTGTTTAGGATGTGCGTCATGGATCGTGCCGTTTCCACGCTGCCTGGTACCTCACTCCTGCACTGCTAATTGCTGGACCTCCACAGGCTTAAGCAGATGAAAATCCTCTCTTAGATTTGCTTTTCAAGTGCACAGAAATGCAAAGCACTGGATTTCAAAGGAGTTGTCTGTGTTGTGACAAAGCTGGAATGCACCCTTTGATTTTCCTGGCAAAGAGCTTTCTTTTCTCTGTGGCTGTGCAGCTGGATTGTTCAGGGACCACCCTGAGGTCCCTGGATTTGCAAAGGTCATTTCTGGTGGGTGATGATTTCTTTTCTCGCTTACCACTCTGTCCAGGCATGTGTTGGTGTGAAAATCTGCAAATGAATGTCAGAAATTAAGAATTAGATTAGAAATTAGGACAAAATTCTTCACAGTGAGGGTGGGGAGGCCCTGGCCCAGGTTGCCCAGAGCAGTGGTGGCTGCCCCATCCCTGGAGGTGTTCAAGGCCAGGCTGGATGGGGCTTTGAGCCCCCTGATCCGGTGGGAGGTGTCTCTGCCCATGGCAGGGGGTGGAACTGGATGGGCTTTGAGGTCCCTTCCAACCCAAACCATTCCATGATTCTGTCATCTTAAGGCCAAAAAAAAAAGAAAAAAAAATAGGAAAAAATCTTCCAGCAAAAAAACTTCCTCTAGGAGTGCCTGGAGGTAACAGTGGAAGGAAGGCATTTTGGATTTTTCTGCAATATAAGCTTTGCTTTTTTAACCTCATCTCAAAGCTCAACGGCAAACCCAGGAACCTGGGAAGTAAAATTAAGAAGTAAATCTCTATATATTCTTCTAGACAGTGTTTCTTTTCAGACAAAAGAGTGCTTATAAAAGGTTGAAATAATAGAATCACAGAATGGTTTTGGTTGGAAGTGACCTCAAAGCCCATCCAGTTCCAACCCCTGCCATGGGCAGGGACACCTCCCACTGGATCAGGGGGCTCAAAGCCCCATCCAATGTGACCTTGGACACCTCCAGGGATGGTGCAGCCACCACTGCTCGGGGCAACCTGGGCCAGGGCCTCCCCACCCTCACAGCAAAACCTGCCTAAGATCTCATCTCAGCCTCCCCTCTTTCAGCTGAAAACTCTTCCCCCTCATCCCATCCCTGCACTCCCTGATCAAGAGCCCCTCCCCAGCTTTTCTGGAGCCCCTTTCAGCACTGGGAGGCTGCTCTAAGGTCTCCCCACAGCCTTCTCTTCTCCAGGCTGAACAACCCCAACTCTCTCAGCCTGTCAAAATGAACATCTGCATTGGATAGGTCTCTTTAATGTGAACTTTGCTGGTCCCTGAAATCTGTGGCTGGGATAACTGTTGTTACAACAGCTGATTTCTGCTGGATTTGAAGTGTTTTTAAATTTTCTTTTTCGAAACTGGGAGTCTGAGGATGCTTCCAGTGTACAGACTGGGGCGTGGAGCAGATGCAAGAAGAATAGAAAACACTTGCAACATGATTGCCAGGGGCATGAGATTTTAGTCTGTTTTAATGCTTTAAGTTCAGATAAACTTAAAAATAGCAGTTCTGTTTTTCTCAGTGCCACTCAGAGAAGCACAATGGAACCAGCCCCCCAGACAGGCTCCCTCTCCGTGCCATTCCAGTGTGATTAGTGCAGTGTTACAAAAGCTATGGAAATGGATTATATCCGTGCTTGACTCTTCTTGTAGTGCAGCCAGCGCTGGGGTGGAGCCTGGCGGTTGCGTCCCTGTGGCACAGCACAGCCACCGAGGGCTGGAGGTTAGTGGGGACACTCTGAGCCCTGCTGGGATGCAGATGTCAGGGTGCTCTGGATAAAACATCTGGCCACCTTTAAATCAACAGTGATGAGGCTTGGGCTACATTTCCCCCCTTACAGCATCGTGCAAGTGTTTTAGTTCTTCAACAGAGGAAAGAGCACCATCTGCTGAGATGCTTGCTCTGGTTGCAGAAGGAACTAGGATTAATTGAGGTCTCCAGATGTGGTCCAAGGCCAACCTTGGTTTGTGTCTCTCAAGTCACTACTGCCCTTTGCACAAGGGGTTAAGACCTGTTTGTCTGGAGCAGGGTTGGTCTTTAAGAGGTTGGTTAAAGAGGGCTGGTGCACAAGAATGTTGCAAGCTCCTTGGCCTATCTTTGATTGTTGTTGGGCTGTTAGCATGAAATGAAATGGTTATAAACAAATCAGTCTCTAGCCAGGGACATAATTCTACTGTGCATCCCTTCTTTTTTTCTGAGATAAAAATAGAACTGGTGAAGAATGGGGAAGAGTTCACCTACTACAGCCTGGCTGCACTCTGTGTGGGTTTGTGTAGAGCACACCTACCGAGGGCCAAGCTGTGGAGGTCAGCGTGGTGCTTCCCATCATCTGGTGAAACTGCTGGTTTACTTTGTGATGGAATTCTTAGAGCAGTGATCTGGAGATGCTCATGTCTGTCCTCTTAGCCTCTGAGCTTGTGTGATGCTCTTGGCCAGCTGGTCATGTAGGTTAAGCAGCGTGGCAAACTCAACCTCTGGCAGTGCTCTGTGTTCCCTAAACATTGCGAAAGTCAGCTTAAAAAATTAACTTTATCTCTTTTGCAGCACTCAGCCTTGCTTCAAGAGCAGTTGGCTTCGTACATCTTGCTCTGCCCTCTTTCCCATCCACTTTCTCTCCCATTTCAGTGCTTTGCAGGCTCTTAACTCAGTCTTTTCTTCTGCAGTTCTTTCTCTGAAGTCTACTTGTGCCTCACCATCTCTTTAGATTGTCATCTTGCCCAGCTCTTCTTCTTCCCCCGTTGTCTTTCTGTAATAGTATTTTGTATTTGTTCTGTAAATTGGATCCTTTGCTTGTCCAGCTGTGCTGTGAAGTTTCATGAGTGTGTTGTGCAGTCAATGTGGAAGATGCTGGAGGAAGCTGCACTGGTTCCAGCCACCCCATCACTTTGTTTGTCTCTCTGGTAGAGGACACTCAAGCTGCTACGGGGGGAATCGCTGGGACAGAGGGTGAGGGGAAGTAAGAGCCTCAAAGGGACATGGGTAGAGCATGGAAAATGAGGAAGGATGAAAGAAAAAAGTAGAGGAAGCTGCTGGGAGAAAGTCCCAAGTTCACATGGACAGTGATGAAGGCTTGCATTTGGAGTGGAGGGACAAGGAACAGTGGGTGACTGAAAAGAGAACTTCTGCCAAAATCAACACCCTCAGTCCTAGATGTTACAGATATTCCTCCATTTGGAATGCTCCTCAGTTTGGGTATGGAATTTTGGGCATCTGGGGAGTTTTACAGCTCCCTGTTAAGCCAGACAGCGTGCATAGGTGGCCAAGAAGGCCAACAGTGTCCTCATGTGCATCAACCGTGGCCAGCTGGAGCAGGGAAGTCATCTTTCCGCTGCACTCAGCGCTGGTGAGGTGACAACTTGAATCCTGGATTCAGTTTTGGGCCCCTCACTCCAAGAAAGACCTTGCAGGGCTGGAGCGTGTCCAGAGAAGGGAATGGAGCTGGGGAAGGGTCTGGAGAACAGGGGTTCTGGGAGCAGCTGAGGGCCCTGGGGCTGTTTAGACTAGAGAAGAGGAGGCTGAGAGGAGACCTCATCACTGTCTACAACTCCCAGAAAGGAGGTTGTAGTGAGGTGGGTGTTGGTCTCTTCTCCCAATTAACAAGTGACAGGATGAGAGGAAAAGGCCTCAAGGTTCACCAGGGAAGGTTTAGATTGGATATCAGTGAAAATTTCTTCCCTGAAAGGGTTCTCAGGCCAGACAGAGGCTGCCCAGGGCAGTGGTTGAGTCCCCATCCCTGCCGGTGTTTAAAAGCCGGGCAGATGAGGTGCTCAGGGGTCTGGTTTAGCAGTGGACAGGGACGGTTGGACTCCATAATCTCAAGGGTCTTTTCCATCCAAACAATTCTATGATTCTATGGTTCAGTCCATAAACATACAAGGTTACAGAGATTTTTCAGGAAAAAACTGCCTTTAGCAGCTCTGGAGCTCTGGAGTTGGCGCCTCCCCTGTGGCCAAAGGATGGGAGATGTGGGCTCTGTGTCAGAGTCGCTGTGATGAGAAAGGAAATAGAGGCAACTCCCAGTTTAAGAAAATCCTCCTTTTTGGAATCTTAGCAAATCATAATCCCACAGGCCTTTAATCTCTGAAATGCTGAGTTTAATTCTTGGCTAGATTTAGAAAAAAATAATGGATTTGATGGGCTTCTCATAATCTCTAATCGAGTTCATGACTCAAAGCCCATGTCAGTGTCTGACGTATCCGGCAGCAATCAGTAAGTGCCCAGGAGATGGGACTGGGCGTGGAAGAACAGTTGCCCTTCTTCTGCCCACAGATCCGTTGGTGCTGTTGTTGTTTGTTCCTCTTTGGAGACTGTGTTGATTAAAATTGGAAGTTTAAGCTTCTCTCATGGTGCCATATAGGTCTGAGATGGAGCTGGTGCTCAAAGAGGGAATCAAAGGACGGGCAGCAATTCAGGATGGATGGTTGCTGGCAGCCGTTTCCCCATGGATTCCATCCAGTGCAGACCAACACCACCGGAGTTTTGTTCCCACTCAGAATCCCAGGCGATTGTGGGATTTGTTTGAAAGTTACCCAAATTCATCAGAAGATTTATCTCCATTATTTGAGTGACGAGCAGGTATTCCTGGCCTGGCAGAGTTAGGATCCTCATGCGAAATCCGAGAGCTCAGCCACGCTGCTTCCTACAGCGGCGTTAACACAACTCACTGGACCTGCCTTGAGCTTATAAGTTTGAGTGCTTAATTTTTAATGAAGTAAGGGGAGTTGCTGTTTTTTAATTTAATAGACTGAGCACAGCCCTGAGGAGAAGGACTTGGGGTGCTGGGGAAGAGAAGCTCAACATGAGCCGGCAACGTGCACTCCCAGCCCAGAAACCACCGGTGTGCTGGGCTGCACCCAAAGAGTGGGACCAGAGGGGAGGGAGGGGATTCTGCCCCTCTGCTCTGCTCTGGTGAGACCCCACCTGGAGCCCTGTGTCCGGTTCTGGAGTCCTCAGCACAGGAAGGACCTGGAGCTGTAGGAATGAGTCCAGAGGAGGCCACAGAGGTGATCCAAGGGCTGGAGCACCTCCTGTACCAGGACAGGCTGAGAGACTTGGGATCCTCCAGCCTGGCGAAGAGAAGGCTGTGGGGAGACCTTAGAGCAGCCTCCCAGTACTGAAAGGGGCTCCAGGAAAGCTGGGGAGGGGCTCTTGATCAGGGAGTGCAGGGATAGGGTGAGGAGGAACAGTTTTCAGCTGCAAGAGGGGAGATTGAGATGAGATCTTAGGGAGAAATGTTTTGCTGTGAGGGTGGGGAGGCCCTGGCCCAGGTTGCCCAGAGCAGTGGTGGCTGCCCCATCCCTGGAGGTGTTCAAGGCCAGGTTGGATGGGGCTTTGAGCCCCCTGATCCAGTGGGAGGTGTCCCTGCCCATGACAGGGGGTGGAACTGGATGGGCTTTGAGGTCCCTTCAATCTCAAACCATTCTATGGTTCTGTGATTCTATGCTTTTTGCAGTTAGTGGAAGGTGGAGCTGATGTTTTGGGAGAACACAGATGGCTCTGTGTGTCCTGGCAGTTGCTGCAGTGGAAGGTGCTAAATCTGCACAAGGGATCTGTGGCAGAACAGGGAATTGGAGCTGAAGCCCTGTACGGCCACACAGCCTTGGCTGTGCTGCCAGCTCCTCCGGAGACAGCGTCCCTGGCAGTGGGAGTGGGACGTAGGACCTGTAAGCATTCAGGGTCTAAACCCTGGCTCCTCAGCTGGGGCTGTGGGTGTTGAGCTGGAAGCGAGCTGTGCTGCTGACTGGAGACATCCATAGGAGGGAGTCGTGCTCACATGGCAGAGCCCAAAGATCACACACATAAGGAACCAAGGCTGAGCATCAGCTTGCCTCACCATCACCATATTGTAATTAATGCTGCTGTGGTGGCCCTACTCATTTGTCTGTTAATTCAGAGCCCAGAATACACTCTCTCTTTATATATCTGTGTATATTCAGATTTATATCTACATATGGATGTATGGAATTACGAGTGGAAGCTCTGACTGAAGCTCAAAACTGCCTTCTCCTACAGAAGCCATCGCTGATCTTGCATAACAAATTGTACTGTAGTGCCAGGACTTATTCTGTGCTGTAAGGGGAGGTGGAATTTTATATAACTGTTTCAAATCTTCTCGTTCCTCAGTGTAGCTCTACACAGTTTAGACTAAACTTTTCACTATTAAACTTTGCAGTGGTTTTATATAAACTCTTGATGTGTAGTTGTTCTTTTTCAATAAGCAAGTACCACTGATTTTCCCAGTAAAATTAACATTAAGTGCATGCAGAAGGCATGGGAAATTATATAAAGCAGCAAGTACTACTGGGAATACTGTGAGTGTAATTTAAATTGAAGCTTCTGTGCAGTAAACCTGTTTGTGCTGATCACTCTTGGTAGCTCTCACACACACGGCTTTCGCTGGAACCAAGTGTTTGTATCTGTGAGGCAGCCGGTGCTGATCCTTTGGGGTGATTGTGGTGCCCCTCTCGCAGCCCCTCCGGCCGTGGGCTCTGCAGCAGCTCCTGATGCACAATCCCTACGTGGTGAGCAGGATAGTGGGGAGCTCCTGCCTGCAGCTGGCAGTTCCAGGCTGGGGGCTGGCTTCGCTGCCTCTATTTATATTCACTGCCCTCCCCTGCGCTGTGAGTGGCTCAGCTCCTGCACAATGACTGCCTGAGAGCTGCCAGGCACATCACTCCTCATGAAATCCTCTTTTTCAGCTACGGAAGTAGCTACTGAGCATGTGTGAGAGCTACTGCACCTTTTTTCTGGATATTTCTTAGGCCTCTGCTCCTTCTACCTGTCCAGTTTTGGATCCCCTGTCTATATGCAAATGCACAGAGGAGTCTACCTTGACATCGAGCTTGTTGCTTCCCCTTCTTGGTGTTGAGGGGACAAAAACAGCACGGGAGAAGTCTGTGTTTGTGGAGGTGTCTGCAGGCCCTCAGGGTGGCTGTGGACAGCTGGAACATCTCTGCCAGGCTTTCTGTAGAAGTGAGGCTGAATCTGAGGCTGGGGTCAGGACCCAGCCTCCCTCTGTGCTCATTGCAATTTAGAGGAAAAGATTAACTGGCCGTAAAGATGCCTCTAAATTTGAGCCCATTGTAGAATCACAGATTCATAGAATGGTTTGGGTTGGAAGGGACCTCAAAGCCCATCCAGTTCCATCCCCCTGCCTTGGGCAGAGACACCTTCCACTGGATCAGGAGGCTCAAAGCCCCATCCAACCTGGCCTTGAACACCTCCAGGGATGGGGCAGCCACCACTGCTCTGGGCAACCTGGGCCAGGGCCTCCCCACCCTCACAGCAAAACATTTCGTCCAGTTATCTCATTTAAGTCTCCCCTCTTTCAACTTAAATGTATGTTTTGGAGAGATCAATGTTATTACTGAGACAGAAACTGGAATTTCCTGGATGTTTGTGAGAGTTCAGTCTTGGGTTTTGGACAATTACTTGTGTTGTTTTGGGAAAGGACGGTAACAAGAATAGATAGCACACATCTATTACGTGTTTGCTATCTGATTAGTCTAGAATTGTGTTAAACAGACTGAGTATCCTAACAATGCAAACTGGATAGGAGAAGCATGTCTAGAAGCTGATGATGAGGTAGATTCATCACCTGGGCACAGCCTGGCATGTGTGCTAATGGGGCTGCCTGGGGCAGGTTTAAAGCAGCTTCTTGTAAATAAGCAAGTGGAAAATTGTCTTCCTCTGTTCTCCTGAATGAGAAGTTCTCTGCTTGAACAGGGCAGGGGGTCTCCATTGCTGGAGGCAGCCTCTGGGTTTTAGTTCTCACACAAAAGAAGAAAGAGAGGAAAGGAAAGCACCAAATTAACCCAAACCATGCTTATTTCTAAGGCTGCTGAACACAACCCACCCTCTGCGCCTGCGAACGCATCGTAGCCCACACAGGCTGCAAAGCTGCTAGGGAACGAGGAGGGTGCAGAGCTGGGCGAGCATTGGCCTCACATGGACCACTGGGTCTCAGCAGAGGCTGAGGAGGGGGGCACTGGGGGGAACTGGTCCTTGCCCACACAAAGTGATCTCTTCTTTGATGGTGTTTGGGGGCGGACAGAGAAAACAACCTTGTTCCTTTGGAGGGAGCCCTCTGGAAAGCAAAGGAAGCAAAACAAAATGAGCTTTGCAGTAAACAAGTTTAGTGTTGGTTTGAATGGTAAATGAGGAGTAGGAGCATAACCCCACCTACCCCTTCCCCAGGTGCTGGTGACACAAAAGGAAGGATGCTGTGATGGGAGGAAAGGCTGAGAGCCAGCTCCAGCCCCTGTCTGTTCCTCTTTGAACATTGAAGTTGCCATGAACTCTTGTTGTTTGCTACTGAAGAACAAAACAAGAGCTTGTTTGGTGCTTGGTGGCCTTGTGTCATGTCCCGGGTGTGTTCGAAGGAGCAGGTTTCTGGAAGGTGCTGATGAGCAGCCCCCGTGTGCACATTTGAGTGTGTAACGCATATCGATTTGCAACAGTTCTGTATCTGTCTTTGTAGAATCATTTGCTTTTTCCAGCTGAGCACATCTTGGTGTGTGATGCAGCTTCTGGGTCTGGGATCTAAGAATGAGGTTTGTTATAGCAGCTGGCACCTGGACCATAAACCCTGAGTCTGTATGTGAAGTTAATGTGGGAATGAGCTTTTCTGACTGTTGTACAAAGAATAAAGAGCCCCCATCCTGCCCTTCCCCCCCCCATCCCCATTTTATACATCTCTGTCTGTAAAATCAGGATTCAATTTAGGTCTTAGCGTGGAGAAACCCAGGGCAGCTCCGAAGAGAGAGGCTATGCGATAGATTTGTGATGGGATGACGTGCATAGATTGTACAGAGCTAAGAAGTGATTCCCCCTTCAAAATTCCCACCTTACAAGCTCACAGTGAATTCCCAAGTTACCAGGAGTTGCCTTTTTAGTTATTCTGTCTGCTTTGCTTCCCCGTTCTTTCTCCTGCTCCCCTACCTGGTCTGAGCAAGCTCCTAGCAGCGCTGGCTCTTTCTGCTGGCATTTAGTATTTCCCGTCCGAAGCTCAGCGCGGGCGGCACGGACGGGGCAGACGTCTCCCCGCCGTACAAAGCCGCCGAGGATCGGGATCTGCGCCGCACAGAAAGCCCAGAGACGCCTTCCCGGAGCTCAACGTTGGCATTGGACGGCGACGCCGGCTTCCCGACCCCTCCCTGCACCGCTCTGTTTTCCGAACTGCCGCAAAAGTCAAGGGGAAAATCATGCCTGCGTGGCTCTCCCCGCCACGGCGGGCGGAAGACTCGCGTATTTATGGAGCCAGCGCTTCCTTTTGCGTTTGACTGACAGCCAGGATCCCTTCGCTGCCTGGTCACTGGAGCTGATTAGTATGCGAAAGGGCCCGCCTCGCACCGAGAGATGCAGCCGCAGCAGCTTGCAGAGCTGTCACACTCACCCAGGCTTCTTATCTGCACTGGCTTGACGAATTAAAAAGCAAACCAGCCAGCGAGAGAGAGACCGGGAGAGAGAGGGGGGAAGAGAGAGAGAGAAGCTTGCAGACAGCGCTGGCTTTCGTTTCCTAAAGGAAGGATTTCGCATCTTAAGTGCTCACTGGTTGTGATGATGCTTCACTTAGCGGGCTCCAGCGTGAGCTAGAGACAGCAGATAGGGGATAAACTCAAAGCAGAGCACAAAGCATTCCGAACAAAACCAAAACCAGGAACAGTTTTCTCCTCTATTCTAGCATGGTGGATGTATGGACAGTCTTACAGAGCAGAGGTTGACTTCTCCAAATCTGCCAGCCCCACATCTCGAACACTACAGTGTTCTGCATTGCACCATGACCTTGGATGTTCAAACGGTGGTCGTTTTTGCCGTGATTGTGGTGCTATTGCTTGTGAATGTCATACTCATGTTCTTCCTGGGCACTCGTTAAATGGATTTTTTCTCCTGAGCTGTTGGGGGCTACTACTACCACTAGCAATTCAACAAGAGAGCAAGAGCGAGAGAGAGAGAGAGAGAAAGGCGAGAGAGAGAGAGAAAGAGAGAGAGAGATTTCTTACTGAGGGGGGAAACGCGTTGAGCTTCAACATGGCCTCGCTGTGATATGTATGACGTTGGTATATTATCTCTCCCTAAATCTTTTGTCATGTCTTGTCTTTTAAGTATGCCTGTAAGTGTGGCTGCTTTTGCCTGGGTTTTAAATGTGATAAATAACAGTTATCCATTCCTATATCGTTCTGTGCTAGCGAGATAGAGCTGTCCGTGTTTAGTGAGGAGCAGAGTGAAAATATCTGTCTGTGGTAAGCACTGGCTGTGTTGTTTGGCTGCCTTTGAAATAGAGACTCGAGTCAATAATGATAAGTCATTTTGTGTGTGATTTCTAGCAAGCAGTTAATGTGCAGTCTGTGCAGTAACCATGTAGCTGCCAGGTGAGAGGTGGTGGTGTGTGCGATCAAATCGAGCTCGGGAGGGGGATGCGAAATCCTGTTAAAGGATTAAATCTTTGCTGAAATAACATTCAGCCACCAAATAAAGGGAGGGGGGGATAGAAATTCTACTTACTTTATTTATCTGTGTTGCCCTGATGATCTGACTTGATTTCTCAAGCTCCAAAGCCTCCAAATTCTCGGTCCACACTGATGTTGCTTAGCTTCTTTCTTTAAAGATGGGAGAGGGACCGGAACGTAGCCTGCTGGGCTTTTTTTCTGCTTGTATGTGCTTTATATCTCTGCAAATTGGGAAGGAGGGATCAGAGATAAAAAGGGGAATGCATGCTTTATTTTTCTTTTCTAAAGCAACAGATACGGAGGGGTTGGGGTTTGCTTTGATTTTGCTAGAAATGTCATTTCGGCTTCATTTTCTCTCATGTGTTTTTGTGAGTATATATATAGAGAGATAATTTTGGGTAATGTGTGTCAGAAAAATCTTTACCCACCTCAAGGATAACAGGATTTTTGAGATAGGTTGTTTTGTGTGACTTTATTTACATTGATTTTCTTGCAAATGAAGTGCTAAGTTGTATATTATGGGTTTGCTGAAAAGGTGTCTGGTGGTTTGAGATCCTTCTGCTGAAAGATGTCTGGACCAAAATTGCAATGTTTACAGCTTGGAAGCAGAGCTGGTGGAGGGGTTCGAGTGGCAGAGCGTGAAGTTGAGAGAGAATATGAAGGGGATGGCTGAAAAGAGTAATGCCTTTTCCTCTTGATAATATGGGCTTCTGGTAGGAATCTTATGGATTTTTAATATTTTCCTCTCTGGAAAAATCAGAATTGCTCAAAACAAACAAAGTCACAATTTGGAAATGTTGCCATCTCTTGCTGGTGTTCACTGGAATTATATTATTGATATATATTATATTGCCTTGATAATTTAACTCATGCATGCTAATTCCAGCTGTCTGTTATTTATCGGATGCCCTCTACTAACTGGGCAAAAAAATCTCATCTTGTAACTGATTCATAGAGACGCAGCAGGAGCTTAGAGAAGAAGACATAGAAGATGTATTTCCATGTGAGAGCCTGTCTGCTGCAGGTTAAATGCATAGCTGGGCTCAGGAGCCGATTTTGGCTGGTGGCATCATTGGAAATTGAGTTAAATGCTGCAAATCTTGCACTTTCAGAGTGATTTCAGCTGTAAATAAAAAATGTTCCTTGGGTCCTGGTGTGGTACCGGTCAGCCCCAAAGCTGACAGGAAGTGTTTAGTAGCAGTAGCCCATTTTAATGGGTAAAAAAGCCAAGACCCAGTGATAAAAGCCCAGTGAGGATGTTGTGGAGCCTGCTGGCTCTCTTTCCCCCTCTTCACTTGTAGCTCTCACTGCAAGAGTTATCGGCTTTGCTTCCCCAGAGACAGAGTGAATCTGTTTTAAAAAACAGTATAAATTGATGCTCAGGATGGTTTGGGTTCTTAAACAGCTGAAATTTGCTTTATTTCCCTGTTAGCTATCATATGTCATTAGTTCTAGGGGATGTGGAATCTCCTGGAAATGTAGTAATTGAGCAAAGGAAAGGGAATCAATCAGGCAGCAACCAAAGCCATCCTTTCAGGACCAGCTTTTCAAGGATCGAAGGTGGAACCGTGAGAAAACAATTCCAAACAAACCAGGGAGTTAAAAATGCTCCTGTGTCTGAATGTTGATTTCCCTCATGATTGAGTTTGCTAGCACAAAGGTTACTTTTCAGTATGATTCCTACAAGGAACGCTTGGTCCTTAACCTGGTTTTCTAGTGCAGGCAAAGTGCATTCCTTGATCCGGAGCTTGGGCTTCTCGGGTGGTGTTTGGGAGGGGTGTGGGTACAGGACCCTGTGTGTTATCCCATGGCTTGGGGTCCCTGTGAGCCCCTCCTGGGTCCATCGGTGGGGTTGGGTGTTGCTGGGGCATCTCCAGCTCGGGAGGTGCATGAGGAGGAGAGGCTGTCGTGCGCGCTCAGCTACCGCGGAAGCAAACGCTGGACTTCATTTTTTTCCCTCATGGAATGTGCTTGAGCGAATTAATGTTGTTTTATTACAACTTTCTGACCTGTTATTTCCCCAAAGGCTGGTGGAGTCAAGGAACACAGGTTTGTGCCAAGCAATATGAGTATGAAAGTTGGGAGCAGGAAACTTTGTTATTGCGAGAATGCCTTCCCGTTGGATTTGGGGGGGAAAGAGAGGCAAAAACCCTAAAAAGTGAGGAAGGGCTGGGGTTTCTGCATGTTTGGATTGATCCCTGTTTCCCAGCCCTGGCCCTTAGTGGCCACCTTTTCAAACAAGCCTGGAGCTGCTTGCCCCAACCCCGTTTTTGTGTTTTGGCACCTGCAATTTTCCATTTTCCCAGCCTGGAACTGCTTGGTTTGTCGGAGCAATTAGCGAGTTAAACGCGCCGTGCTTTTCAGGAGCAGCTCGATCCACGGCAGGCTGCATTTGCAGCTTTTTGGGGTGACAGAGTTCCTTGTAAGTGGTTGTGCTTGCAAAATTCAGGGTGTAATTTGCACCCTGTCACATATCTATGTATTGTGGAGCTTTCCTTCTCCCGAAGCTCCGTGGGGCAATCCGGGTCACGAGCGGGGCTGCTCACGGTTGGGGTAGTTTGGCCCCGTAACTCACCCCCCATACGTTAAGTTCTTTCCGTTTGTGGGGATGCTCAAGCCCAGGGATGGGGGAAAGGGATCATTCCTTTCAGTAAATCAAAGTGCCGACCCTCTGGAAAATACGATCCCACAATAAAAAACATTCATTTGTATACAAATAGCAGATTTATAACGCATCAAACCTCTTCCCATGATTGCCTCTGTGTGTTTGCTAAGGGTCGGCGATGGGAGCCCTGCCTTGCCGTTTGCCTGCTTAGACAGGGTTCAATGTTATTTGCCACAGGATTCATGGAAATGCCTCTGACTGTATCATAGCAACCCTGTTTCACACAGTCCATAAAAAGTCCATTCCTCCTGAGCAGCAAGCCGCCGTCTTAAAGACTCAGGCACCCTTCTTGCCACGGGGAGAGGGTTCAATTCTCCCTCTTTGGATGTTTCAGAAAAAGCATCCGTGTCAGGATGCTCCCCGCTAGCCCTGCGGTCACTGTGATTTTTTTGCTCTTTCTTTAAGGCTGATAAAGAGGATTCCCTTTTGGATTTTTCTCCTCCCCCACCCTGGCTATTTCCCACCTCTGTTTTAAACCTCACATGACAAGTTAAAAGGGGGACGGGACAGCTCAGAGGTCTCTGACGCGATGGCTCTTTTCTGTCCTGCCATTTGGATTTTCCCCCGGGATGGCAGCAGCACAGCACTTGCTTTTGCTCTCTAGTGAATGAAGATCTGTCCAGATCCGAGCCCTTCTGTGGGAGCACAGAGGTGCTTTCTTATCCCCCTAGATGAATGTTGTTAAGAGCTGCACGTTCACCTGACTCCTGCCCCCAGCTGTTTGCATAATGTGCTTATATTTCTTTTTGGATCAGGTATTCAGTACACAGCCCAACCGCTGTGTATAATGTCTGAAGGAAAATTGCCAAAAATCCATGTAAGTTTTTTTTTTTTTTTGGTCTGTTTTGCTTTGAGTTGTGAATAGAACCTCTGTCCTGTTATAGTTCATTTCATTTGGTTGTTGGTCCTTGGTTTCTGTATCTGGTGGATGCTGGTTGTGATGGGAGATGGGTGCTCTTTGTGTACAGTGCTTGCCCGGTGCATGTGTGTACGTGTTGTGCCGTATCGTGTCTGTGTGTGCCTCGTGTTAATATTGCATCTGTGTCGGTGAGGAGGGGGGGGGGTCTGTATTTTACATTGGCATTGTGCATCTTTCTCAGCTGGGTGTGATAACTGAGCCCAATGTGTCTCTCCCAGTGAAATAATATGCGAGCTATTTTGATAAAAGGCAGGGATTTGTCTCTAATATGTGGAATCTCCAATGCCCAGAAGTTAGGAAGCTTGAGGTGAACTCCCCAATGTTAATAATTGTGTAATAATTGTCCTGATGTGAAGAGGAGGTTTATTTGGAGTTTACAGTGGTGGCAGAGGATGGTTCTGCCGGGTCCTGGCTTTGCCACTGATGTACTCTATTGCCTTGGGCACCTTCCTTTGCCCCCCTGTGCCTCCTCTTTTCCAGTGGTAGAAGAAGAACATCATCACCCATTGGCAAGGTGTAGCCAAGACTGATCAACTCCTGTTTCTCCCTGTCCTGCAGTGTCTTGTAGCTGCAAAGTGCTGTTCGGGCAGCAGTGGGTGTGGAGGTGCAGGGGAACGGCGTGACTGTGCCCGTGGTGGCCCAACTACGTGTAGATGGGTTTTGCCTGTTGGAGATGTTGTAGACAGCAGGCTGTAGTGATTGATGCTTCTCCCTAAAAATAGACACTCCTGGAGGAAGGGCTGCTGGAGGAACCATAATTTATTTTTTTATTGTGCTGCTTATGGTTGAATTTCTTTCCTGAGTGGAAAGGAGTCTTAATCTGAAAGGGCCCAGAGGTGGCCAGGTTGTCTTCAACCCTGCTGTCCTCCTCACCAGCAAAGGACTGTGCAGCCTCAACCTCTTGTTTCCAGTTTTGTAGAGTATTGCTCTGGTGTTGCTGGGAACATCACGCTGACAGCGTGTTCACTTGAACGTTTGAGCTTGGGGCAAGAAGCCGGCAGAGCTCTCCTCTTGATGAACATGTTGGACAGGGCTGGAGGTTTACCACCCGAATTAAAGAGGCCTTAGGGGGTGAAGGAGCATCCACATGAGGTATTTAAGGAATAGGGTTTGAGTTTCAACCTATTCATACAGAAAATGTCATCGGGATGTGCTGCTTTGAGGAGCTGCCCCTGCTCCCCTCCCAGAGCCAGGGAAGCTGAGCCTGCGGCAGGGGAGATGGGGGTCAGCAGGGGAGCCGAGAGAGGGAGCAAAGCTCAGGTGCCCCTTGGTGGCTCTGGTGCTGTGCTACCTCCTCATAATCCTTAGTTTTTGTCTTGTACATTCCCATCTGAACCTCGCTGTTTGGAAGTGTCAGAGGGACTGATGTGTGCTGAGGACCCACGGAGCGAACTGCCTGCAGCCTGGTGGAGGATCTCTTTTAGGGGATGTTGGAGCTCCCAGCGGAGCAGACTCCAGGAGCAGAAAAGTCTATCCATGCCCATGTGGAAGGTCCCATGTGGTTTAGCACCTGCCCTTTCTTTTGCATCAGCTGAGACGTTTATAACGTAATGTATAGACTGCTGGCGGTGATTGCGTTTCTATTTTAGGCAGCAGCTCTGGCTGAGTAAAGCAGGGGCTGCTCTGCGAGCTGCGGTGCTCGGCGATCTGGTTCGAGTCTCCGAGGGATGAACTGTTTCTGGTCCTCTTGCCCTCCTCTAGGAGCTGACCAGGCCTTGCAGGGCCTGCAGTCGTAGCCCTGATGGGTGTGCAGGTGGAGGCAGGCAGCCCTGCCGTGGCGACACTACGGCCAGAGGGAAAACGGTCTCAGCGTGCGGTGAGGCAGCCCGGCTGGCAGCCTGTCCCTTGTTTGGCCTTTTTCTTTGGGGCAATAAAGCCCAAAGTTAATTTCTAGGTCATTTATCGTTATTAGATTATCTCACTGCCCCACTCCAAGCATGGGCAGCTGTGTGCGCTGGCATCCTTCCCTCCTCCAGCGCGCTGCGTTGCTGCCGTGCCCCAGGGAGCTCTGCGTGTTTGCCGTGGGGCTGGTGGAGGCTGTAGATAGAGTGGTCTTTCCCACTTGGTTTCCCATGGGAAAAGCAGCATGCTCGACTATCCTGTGCCTCTCAAGAGCCTTTGTCCCCAGATCTGCTTCCCCTCTGTGACCTTTGCAGATGTCCTGCCTGGGATGAGGATAATTGTCATCGGGGCAGGGATGGAGCTGAGCATCCTGGATGTGCCGTGAGGCACCAGAGCCAACTCAGCCTCACCGGTCATCAAATAAAATTCCCTAGATACTGCTGATGGGGTTTGTTTGCATCAGGTTCCTCTCTATACTCGGGATGTTTGCCAGAGAGTGCCTGTTTCTAAGGGGCTGAAGCTTCTCCTGGTGCCTGTTGTGGGTTCTTTGAGCCGCTGTCGGGGAGCGCAGCGCTCGTGGCGGTGGCAGCCGTTGCGGCTGACACTGGAACGGCGCTGGGAGAGGAATCAGCCGAAATCCAAGGATTTTGAAAGTAGCAAAAATCCTGAATGTGTAGGGTTTTTCTCATACTGGATAAAATGCAATGTGGTCTCAGCTACACAAATACAGAAATAGAGAAACACCCATGATAAGCAGTGGGCTGATTTGCTGGGCATGTCAGTAGGGAAGTTTTGTTAAGTAAAATTGTTCCATTTGAAAAGGCTGTTGCTGGCATTATCAGAAAACAGGGGTTTTAAAGCATTTGAACAAACCACGTTCCCTGCACTATTTCTGTTCCTTCTATGCTCCTTTATTGTACTCCTTAAATCTGACAAGGTTTTCTTCATCGTTCTGCACTGAAATTTTCATTCCAAATTTAGGGAAGGCTTGTTATCTGAAATTCTTTCTTCCTGGCTTGATAAAGTGCTGATTAATTTTTTGCAACTCTCTTTCCTTATCTAGTTGTTAGTATAAGCACAATCAATCTTTAATGTTTGCTTTTAAGGTTTATTCCAAAGACTTTTAGGAACGCTGAGTGTTTGGTCTTTTGTGAATTTCTATGAGAATCAAGTTAAAAAGTAACAATTATAGAGCAGGTCTTGAATCCAGATGAAATGTTTTGAATTTTTTGTTAAACAGGAGAGAGCATGCTTTAAATGGCAATTGACTCTGATGTCACAGTGAGGGTGGGGAGGCCCTGGCCCAGGTTGCCCAGGGAAGTGGTGGCTGCCCCATCCCTGAAGGTGGGTGAGTCTTTGAGCCCCCTGACCAGTGGGAGGTGCCCCTGCCCATGGGGAACTGGATAGGCTTTATGGTCCCTTCCAACTCAAACCATTCTATGTTTCTGTGTAGTTTTAGCTGTTAAATTGGGATTGTGTTGCTCTAGGGCTGCACATATACAAAGGTGGATGGATAAACCAGAAAATGCCAGTAGTGACTGTATATAGGAATATGGGTATGTGTGTAACTATCTGATAATAGGAATGAAGGAGAGGGAAGTGGATGGATGGGAGGATGAAGGCCCAGGAAAGTGGAGTCACCATCCCTGGTGGGATTTAAAAGCTGTGTAGATCTGGTGCTTAAGGACAAGATTTAGTGGTGGATTTGGCAATGTTGGGTTTATGGTTGGACTCGATGATCTTAAAGGTCTTCTCCAACCTAAATGATACTGTGATTCCGTGGCTGTTCCCTCTCCGTAGGCGTGAGTAAGGTAAGGAGGGACGGTGGCAGCTTCACGTACCTCTGCCCTACCCATCGAGAGGGCTGTGGGGACACAGGGTGCTGTGCTGGGAACCCACCTCCTGCTTTTGCCAGAATGCACAGGCAGGAGGAGGAGGCAGTGCAAGGCTGTGTCTGCGCGGTTCCTGCGCGGTTGTGTCTGTGGGTGCAGCCATCTCGCTCTTGGCAAGGAGGCTTCTCGGCGGGGTTGGGCGCAGCTCCCACCCCTGCCAGGCGCTGCGAGCAGGGGCAACCGTGCCGGGGCGGAGAGGAAACTCAGCTGTCATCGGCTGAGAGCCTCTGCCTTGATTTGGTGCTCAGGAGCTGACATCTGGATAGATTTTCAGTCTCCTCTGGTCCAGGGGAGATGAATCTCTCATCCGATGCCCAGCAACAGATCGATCCCATCTCTTGGATATTGAGGATTTTGCAGAAGCGGCTAAAAATCTTGCCTTAAAGAATTAAAAGTGCACACACGGGCAGAGCAAGGAAACCAAACCTCAACAAACTGCAGGCCAGGAACAAATATGCTGAAGATTAGTCAGCTGCCTTCATCCAGGAGTCTGGCTCCTTCAGAGCACACCTTGAGCCTGGGAAGTATTAACAGGATTGAAACCCGAGGCTGATGGAGTTTAGAGAGCACTGCCCTCGCTCTCCCACTGCACCCAGCACCCTGCACAGGAGTGGGTGCTGTGCCACCCCCCCGAGTCAGGATGACACTCTCAGCCCACTGCTGCTCACAGATTGTCACAGTGGCCCCACCTGTCAGAAAAAAAGGTTTTTTCCAGCTCAGTTTTAGGCTCAGTAGGAGCCTGTCTCTCATCCTTGGAGACCAGGTTTGGCTGGAGGTTGTAGGCAGCACCTTTCTAATGCATCTTATTTTACCATTTCCCCCGTAGCTTCCTGGCTCCTTCTTCTCCTCCTACACTCCCCACGTTAAACAGTTGCTGTGTTTTGCCCCAGAAAATGGTGATGGTTTAATCTCTCTCCAGTGTGTTTTTAGAGCAGATGCCAGGCTGTCCCTCCATCTCATCCTCACACACAGCACCGTGCACGCGTGTGCAGGTGTTTCTGCATCTCTGTTTCTTTTTCCCCACACAGGGGAACATACTGATTAAAACACATGTGCGTGTGTTCTCCTCTCCAGATATATTTTGGAAAATGTGAGTCAGCAGCAGGCAAGAACACATTACATAATCTCTGGGAGCGCAGAGAAACCTTGCAGTTTATTAGGAGGCAGCTTTCTGCAAGCAGCATTTCCTAACATCATTTAGTGACCGCCCCTCGGTGTGTGCCTCTCGGCCAAGTGGCCTTATTTCCATCTTACACCGTTGTGTCTGAGGCAGAAATGTAGTCCCAGGGTGGTTCTTAAACCCCGTGGTAACAATAGCAGAGTCTCAGGGCTGTGATGATGATGACGACTTTTCACCTCTTCCTTAGCATGTTTTCCTGCACAGAGCCTGTGATTTTCCTTTTTGGTCCCCCCTCAGCTCCCCACCTCCTGCTGTCTTCTATAAAATCTCAGCATTGGGAGGAATCGCACATGAGTGCAGCTGGAAAGAAACGTTGCCCCCTCCGCCTCCCCGCTGCTCGCGGCCACCCACCTCCACAGCCTCCACCCAAATGGGAGAGTGAAGTCAACATCCACTTTTAGCCCTCATCTCCTGCTCTCGCAGAGCTTAGGGGCTGGAATTTGGAGGGGGTGGAACACTATTTTAATGGCTTCTGCAGCCAAAAGAGCACTTGTCTGGTCCCATCGGCGGTCGCGCTATCGTGTGCCTGAACATAAGGGGACGAGAGAGGACACGCAGTTCTCTTCTTGTTCACTGAGCATCACAGGGAGGGGGGAGCATCATGAATTATGGAGAGACAGAGGAGCGCAAACAAAACCCCAAGTTAGATGGATCTGGCTCAAATCAGACAGCGATAACGTCAGGGGTTTGAATCCTGCATCCTGGGCTGCAAAGGGTGCTGTGAGTGGCGGCGGGATGGGAAGCAGTGGGACGTGAGCAGAGCGTGGTGGTCGGGTGTTCTTATCCCCTTGGCAGTGCCGTGTTGCCGTTTTCTCCATCTCTACTGCCATGCTTAATTCCAGGCTTTTCAGGCGAATCCCTGCATTTCTGAAGGATGCTTCAAAAGCCTGGGAGGGGAACGAGCATCGGCAGAGTTAAAGGAGATAAAGAAAAGGGCTTGCTTGTTTATTTTTAATTTGCTCAATAAAATTGAAAGGTTTTGAACCGCTTTCATCTCCCAGGGCACTGCAAATACTTCCGTTGTGGCTGAGCTAGGGGTTGCCTTTCAAGCGAAGAGAAAGCTCTGTTCTGGTTTTAAAATATCAAAGCCTTCCCAAGGAGGCAGTAAGTTGTAAATTGCCGTGCGGGCTGAAACCAGGAGTGCAAGCAGCTCCATGCCCTGTCTGGGACAGTGTCTGAGAGACATGCTGGAGAGAAAATTGAGAGAGACACAGTAATTGATGGTGACGGAATAACCTGTTTATCCAGAGCACTCTGTCTTCACCCCCATTAGCTCGCAGGTTTCTGATGCTCTGAGACAAAAGAATTTAAATCTTCTGGGTTTTTAAAACCACAAAAATCCCTGCTATAACCAGAAAATCTCATGAGCTCAGCAGAGGGAATGTGCTCTTCAGTCCAGCCTCCATTAGAGCTCCGTATGTGTTGAGCTCTGTGTGTCTGCCCAGTGTTTGGAGCAGCTGGGGAATGGTAGGGTGCTCCCAGGGCTGGTGTAAGGGGGAGCTGCCCCCCGTTGGTAGCCTCTCTGCAGCCTCATGGGTGATGTTGCAGAGCCCACTTCATTTTTCTACATCTTTGGAGCAGTTGGGGAATGGTAAGGTGCTCCCAGGGCTGGAGTTTAGGGGAAATGCCCCCATTGGATGCCTCTCTGTAGCCCCACGGGTGATGCTGCAAAGGCCACTTTCTACATCTTTTTCTTCCTGTAAAATGTGCAGAAGGAAATTGCCCTTTCCTGTTAGATACTTTGACAACTGAGGATGAAAAGGGCTGTATTCAGGGCAGATGGGATTAGAGCAGAACAAGGATTGCTGAAAAATGCCACCCTGCCCTTGGCAGGCAAGGAGGAGAGAAGGAGACAGGCTCTGCAGGGGCCTCTGGCAAACCAGGGCTCCCACCCAGGCTGCTCCCTCTGTTAGTTAAAAGCAACGTCTCGGATTCCACCTGAGATGCCAAACGGTGCCAGCAGGGTTCCACCAAAGATTAATCTGGCCTCAAAGATTTTGCATATGCAACGTCAGATTTCATCCTTATTATTTGCACTGTTTTACGCAGCGTTCAGCTGGATGAGGTCTCTGAACCTCTTTAGAGCCTTCAGTCGTTACTCATTAATAATACAGTTGCTCTCTGCTATTAATTGATCCAAATAGGGCTTTTTTTGTTTCCCTAAGCCTTTTGTGGTATTTCTGTGCAGTTAAGAAACTAATCTGTATTAAGTAGAAATACTGAACTAAAAATAGTAGCTTTGCAGTAGCAGCTTTGCAGTCTTTTGTGGCGTAAGCTCTGGGGCAGAACAATTTAGGGTAACCAGTAATCTTTGCTTCATGGCCAGTAAGAAGATACAGGAGAGGCTCACAGTCCCTAAGGAATGGCACAAAAGCAACCCAAGGCAACCCAGCCCTGCTCTGGATGGTGGGATCCCCCTGGAAGGGCTGTCTCTCTGACTGAGTGATGTGAGCTCACTCTTAATTCCCAGATCTTTCCTTTTAGAGCCACTGTGCTTGGCCATCCTTTCCCCAAAGGAAGATCCTTGCCCAGGGCACATTTCCTCCTCTATTGTCAAACCAGGCAGGTTTGTGTGGTTCATCTCAGATGGGCATGAAAGACTCACACTTGTTCCTTTGAAAACATCTCCCCATCACTGGCAGTGACTTTAGCTTTCTTTTATTTCCCCCTTTCTCCCTTTCTGTTTCTCCTGCTGACACTTTTACCTCTGCTGGTTTATTTTTCCAACTCAGATTGAAGTTTCAGTGATAATAATAATAATACTTGACATTCTTCATTCAAGCCTCTTAAAAATGTTTTCTGAAGTTGGGTTTCTTAAAAGTTTTTCTGCTATGTAAATAGTTGAGTACTTTTTCTATTTTAAAATGGAAATGAGTGCCTGGAACCCCTGAAAAGTCAAATGAAGATCAAAGGCTTGGGACTACTAGCAGTTTTCTCTATTATCCACAGGAGCTCAAGTGTAAGGTTATATAGGATCAGCACAAAGCGACCGCTTTGCTGATAATCATGGAATCATAGAACCATAAAATGGTTTGGGTTGGAAGGGAGCTTAAAGCCCATCCAGTTCCAGCCCCTGCCATGGGCAGGGACACCTCCCACTGGATCAGGGGGATTAAAACCCCATCCAACCAGGCCTTGAACACCTCCAGGGATGGGGCAGCCACCACTGCTCTGGGCAACCTGGGCCAGGGCCTCCCCACCCTCACAGCAAAACTTTTCTCCCTCAAATCTCATCTCAATCTACCCTTTTGCAGCTGAAAACCCTTCCCATCATCCTGTCCCTGCACTCCCTGATCAAGAGTCCCTCCCTAACTTTCCTGGAGCCCCTTTCAGTGCTGGAAGGCTGCTCTGAGGGCCCAGTGCTCTTGAGAGTTGGACTTGATGCCTGACATTCCCGCTGCTGGCCTGGCTGGAAATCCCATGTTTTATCATCTTGTTTTCATGTCCATTCCTGGGCAAAAGTGACCAGCAAATTGCTTGGAACAGGGCTAATGGTAGCAATGCCCTTTTCAGTGGTAGCTGGCCTTGCTTTACAGGCTTTTCTGAAAAGCAAAACTGTTTTCCTGTAGTGCATCGTTCCTCACTGTTTTCCTCCCTCTCTGTGGCTTACGAGTAGGAATCAGGACAATAAAGGCAAATTTATGTCCTGGAGGCATGTGACAAGGGTATCCTGAGGGTTCAGGGCAGCTCACAAAATAATTGCCTCTGATAAATGCTCAGAGGTGTCCGTGAGTTCTCTCAGCAGCTGCAGTCATTCTCACAGTGGGTATTGTCTCCACTGGCCAGCTATTCATTGGGAAATGTCACAAGGCTGCATAAGCCACCACCAGCTTAATCCTGGTAGTAATATGACATAAAAATGGATGCAGAGTGATTTGGGCAGAAGGAGTGAAGAGGAAAACACAGTTAAAATCCAAGGATTTTAATCCAAGGAGGGGATTCTGCCCCTCTGCTCTGCTCTGCTCTGGTGAGACCCCACCTGGAGCCCTGTGTCCAGTTCTGGAGTCCTCAGCACAGGAAGGACCTGGAGCTGTTGGAGCAAGTCTAGAGTAGGCCACAGAGATGATCCAAGGGCTGGAGAACCTCCTGTACAAGGACAGGCTGAGAGAGTTGGGGTTGTTCAGCCTGGAGAAGAGAAGGCTCCAGAAGCCTCCCAGTACTGAAAGGGGCTCCAGGAAAGCTAGGGAGGGGCTCTTGATCAGGGAGTGCAGGGACAGGATGAGGGAGAAAGGATTTCATCTGAAAGAGGGGAGATTGAGATGAGATCTTAGGGAGAAATGTTTTCCTGTGAGGGTGGGGAGGCCCTGGCCCAGGTTTCCCAGAGCAGTGGTGGCTGCCCCATCCCTGGAGGTGTTCAAGGTCATTTGGATGTGGCTTTGATCCCCCTGATCCAGTGGGAGGTGTCCCTGCCCATGGCAGAGGGTGGAACTGGATGGGCTTTGAGGTCCCTTCCAACCCAAAGCATTCCATGATTCATTCTGTGATTGGATGTGGAAATGCAAAAGGATCTAGAAAGCAAAGATGCAAAAATAAAGTCTGAAGCGGAAATGAGTAACGTTTTTGTCGTGTTGTGTAACTCATTTTAATTGCAATCCATCTAGAAATCTATTTGAGGCAAGAAGTCAGTTTGGAGCAAAGCAATGGTCTTCCAGATGTTTGTAGCTTTCTGGATTGTTATTTTCAGCTGCTTTCCACGATTTATTTGAATCTCTTCTTCCTTGCAAGTGCTATGGAAAGCCTCCACCCCCTTGGCTGAGTTCGGGTGGGGCAGTAAGTAAAGCATCCTGAGCTTTCTGCTCTGAGCTTTCCTTCTTGTTGTCTCTTGAGTAACACCATGAGGTGGTGGTTCTGTTGAGCATGGGGGGTTGGAAGGTGGAAGCTCCAAGATTTCTATAGGATTACCCCACTTTGGATAGGACCAGGCTACGTCTTCCAGGCGAGACTGAGGTAGTCAGGATGGGCTGTTGACCACACCCAGGGAACTCCTCTTTTCCAAAGACAATAATGCTGTGAGTGGTGAAGCTGGGGCCATACTTTGCTGTTTACTCTGGTCATCTCTTTTTAAATATGTGAGGTCAGATGATGGGATTACAGCTGCCTCATCATCTGCTGTTTGTCTTTCCCCATGTATCTTCTCAGCCTGCTTAAGAGACAGAATGTCCTCAGTTGGAAGGGACCCACAGGGATCATCAATTCCAACTCCTGTCCCTGCACAGGACAACCCCAACATTCACACTGTGGGGCTGAGGGCCTTGGCCAAATGCTGCTGGAATATTGTCAGGCTGTGGCTGCTTCCCTGGGGAGCTGTTCCAGGGCTCCACCACCCTCTGGGGGAAGAATCTTCTGATGTCCAACTTAACCCTCCCCTGGCACATCTTCCTCCCATTCCCTTGGGCCCTGTCAATGTTAAAGGCTTCTGGGATATGGCAGGATATGGTACATTTGTCTAGGCAGAATTAAGTCCTGATTCTATCAGATGTCATTGGTGTCACTCCCAGCAGGCTCCTGAAAGGCCAGTTTGGGGCACCTAGGTGGGACTAGAAAGCAAAAAATGGGGCTGGAGATCAGGACAAATTAAAACATGCAGAAAATTTAATCCACTTGGCTACGGATTTGTATTTCTGGACAATATCTGAAGTCCCTTCCCTCTCCATGAGGCTGGAGAGAATGCCAGGAACAGGTACTCAAGGGGACGGTCTTCCTTTGGCTTTGAGCAAGCCAGTTGATTCAAATCTGGGTTTTTTTGAGCACAGAGCCCCCTGAATTGTGAGGAGCACTGTGATTCCTGACATTCAGACAGATCTGGGCAGCACAGCTGAGAGTGAAGGGGCAGCACCAGCAGGATCTGCAGAGAGCAGAGTTCATTGTAATAATAGCTGCAGAGCGGCCCAGTAACCTCCCCAGGACAGATGGATTCCTAAGTAGAAGGGCTCTGGAAACGGGGCTGTTGGTAACACTGGAGCAGAGGGGAAGGGAATATTTGTTGTTATTACCTGGAGTGGATTCAAGCCTTAAACAGATGGGAGGATCAGTTTGCCTGTGTTGGAAAGCTGGGCTTTGGAGGCTTGCAAGCCAGTCAGCCCCATCCATCGCTCTGGCTACGGGGTCTTGTGTCCACCAGGGCTTTGTGAGACTGAATAGAGGGTTAAGGAAAAGGTCAGATTTGGTTTGGTGGTGATGCTGGTGCAGATTTGGTTTGGTGGTTACAGGTGCCTGGAGCTCATGCTGAGAGGACATCTTGGCTTTGGCACCAGTCCTAAAGAAGAACAAACCAGTAAGTGAGATATTTCATATGCTGGAATCAGTGCTTTGATTACTGCTTTTGAAAGATTGATAGAGGGTGGATTTGGCTGTAAGAAAAGGTTTTATCTCAGCAGTGCAATTACCTATTCCAAACCTTCCTGATCTCTGCAGTGCAGTCAGAAGTCCCCTGGATTTATGGATGACCTCAGAAAGAGCAGGCGGTGTTTGGGCAGCCGGGTGCTGGGGAGACAGGGCTAGAGAGGCTTATCTGTGCCCAGCAGCCTCAAAATCTTGTTTTTAAAAAGGCTCCTCTATTCATTACCAAGAGCACTGGGTTCTTCTTCTAGCACAAAAAAAAAGCCCCTTAATTCTTAAATAACTCTGTCCCATTGTGTGCTACTGCTTGATAAACTCTCCCTACTTTACACCGATGCATAAATGCAGAACAGATGTGTTTTCCCCCCTTTCTCTACCTGCAGCAGCACCACCTGTTTTAAAGCTGTGAGCTCAAACTCCAGGGTTCTTCCTAATCCTGATGGACCTAACTGAGGAGAACACTGGGAAGCAATTCTGGAAGTCTGGAAATGAGCCCAAGATCTTCAAAACCGTGAAGCAGGTTCTTGGTCAACAAAGACTTCTGAGCTTTCCTAATTTGTTAGGAAGTCACTGTCGTGGGTCACCAGAGAGAAGAGTTCAGCAGCTGCTTCTCCCTTGGTGAGGAAGCTGCAGAGCTCGGTGAGGTCTCCCCCCAGTCTCCTGTTCTCCAGGCTGAACAGACCAAGTGATTTTAGCTGCTCCTCACATGGCTTCTCCTCTAAACCCCTCACCAGCTTTGTGGTGTCCTCTGGGTGCACATCACAAATCACCTGCACAGGTGTTGTAGGTGCGTGGAGGTGTCATCACGTGTGTGCAGAGCGCAGTAAAGGTGACCCCTCTGTGAAGACAAAAATGTGGAGCTGTGTGCAGCTTCAGAGACCCAAGTGTATACACGTGCTGCATACAGGGTGGGACTCTTGGGATTCTGATGCAGTTTCCTATGTGTGCAGTTATTACCTGTACACAGACAGAACTCTGCTGCTCGTGGACCCCTGTGCAGATGCCCTCCTGCTCTGTCTTGGATCCATGGTGTTTTATTGTTGCTTTGAAGACTCCATCTTAAAATTCCCCTGGCATTTATTCAAACAGAGCACCAGTAGCCTCAAACTCAACTTGTTTCCTTTACATCCAATCACAAAGCTCATCAATAGCAATCTCAGCCTCCAGCAGGGAACACAAAGGCATTTTGGGTTTGACACCCTCAATAGCCTTGTGGTAAATAGGTCATTACTGATACAATAGCAGCAATAAACCACAGTGTCTGAATTTAGAGAGTTAGAAATGATGGTGTTTGTGTGCCTTTTTCTTCAGTAGCAGATATTATTTCTAATGCCAGCAGAATGATTTAGGTAATGTTTGCTTGTTACTTTATGGAGTCAATGAGCAGCATCTTGTCATGGGTTTGTGCCTTGGGATCGACAAATGCTCAGGTGCTTTTGTACCTCAGTGGTTACTTTTATTAACTACATTGAGCTTAACAGACAAGATGAAACCTAGGAGATCCCTACTGCTGGTCGTGTTGGTGCACACTGGAGCTCCAACCAGTTTGTTGGAGCCTTCTTCCAGCAGGTTCATAGAATCACAGAATGTTTTTTGTTGGCAAAGAACTCAAAGCCCATCCAGTACCATCACCCTGCCACAGGCAGGGACGCCTCCCACGGGATTAGGTTGCACAAAGCCCCATCCAGAGTGGTCTTGAAGTTGTCTTAGAGCCTTTGGTTTTTCCAACACGGATGTCAGATGTGATAGAGGGACTCGAAAAGGCCAGTTTTACCTTTAAAGTCTAGGTTTAATCTTTTTTTTTTAGTTAAAAAAATGTGTTTCGACAGTTTGTCACATCGGCTCAGGCTGCCACGTCGTGGGCAGTGAAGTGTTAGGATGGAAAAGCAAAAAGGATCTTGATGAAGGATCAAGTCAACTCTCTAATGCTTTCTGAACATCTCCTGCGTTGACCTTGGTCTGTGCAGACGCCCGCCTGCTCCTCTGGCTCCCTTCTCTCTGGGAGAGCTTTGGGAGGTGCAGGGAGAGTTGCCAGGCAGGATCTGGGGAGATCTGGGTACCAGTTTTGAAGGGGAGTTGCTGGAGGTTTGTGCTTTGCAGCAGAGACGTTTTGCTGGCTCCTCCTGAATTGAAGTCTCCATCGTGTGTTTATTTTTGCACTGAGGAGGAGGGAAGGAGGGAGGTAACATCATCAGGCATTTTTTATAGCTATGGAGAGTGGGGAGGGTGAAGCCTGTGTGTCAAAAGAGACCCTGAATCTCCAGGCTCAGGTTCAAAGAATGCACAAAACCAGTCTCTCTTGTGTTCTTTTTCCACTAGACAAACATTTAATTATTTTGCTTTCATGCTGCTGATAAATCAGCTGAGAGAACTACAAAAGATAATGTACTTCTATTTTTATATCTTGCACTAATGAGGCTCAGGTTAGAACTTTCCTCTGTATGATTGGCTAAAACAAGGTAGGAAAAATTCAGATGGGAGAGGGAAGCAGGATGCTTGTACGTGGTTTGGAGAAAATGTGCAACGCCTTCATGAAACAGAAAGCAAGAAGAGAAGCACTTTATTCATATCAAATCATCACTAGAGGATGAGCTTCTCCAGGAGGAGCTGTGGCCCAGGGTGGGTGGAGGCAGCGGTGCTGCCGGGGCTGCGCTGCTGGCTCTGGTTTCTTGGCACTGCTGCCGAGCGGCGAGGCTGTGCACCAGGACTGTGTTGCACAGCCCCTGGCCACCAGCGTGGTCTCTCTTCCTTGCTGTAAAGCATCCTCTTGGACTTGGCAGGGTGCGAGGGCTCCATCAAAAGTTCATTAATCTGTTCAGTTAGAGCCGCACGGCTGCGTCCGGCCTGCTGACAAACACCGGGAGAGAGGCAGAGCAGAGCGGGCTGCGGCACAGAGTCACGAATGACCACTGCCTTTGCTGTTAGTGGGGACCTTAGAGCAGCCTCCCAGCGCTGAAAGGGGCTCCAGGAAAGCTGGGGAGGGGCTCTTGATCAGGGAGTGCAGGGACAGGGTGAGGGGAATGGTTTTTATCTGAAAGAGGGGAGATTGAGATGAGATCTGAGGGAGAAATGTTTTCCTGTGAGGGTGGGGAGGCCCTGGCCCAGGTTGCCCAGAGCAGTGGTGGCTGCCCCATCCTTGGAGGTGTTGAAGGCCAGGTTGGATGGGGCTTGGAGCCCCCTGATCCAGTGGGAGGTGTCCCTGCCCATGGATGAGCTTTGAGGTCCCTTCCAGCCCAAGCCACTCCATGATTCTATGAAATAGCTGCAGGGCAGAGCACAGGTAGCTTTGCAGGGCTTGGGTCTGCCCCGTGCTGACATGTTAATCCCAACCACAGTATCTGACACCTCAGCACTGCAGAGATTGCTGCCCCCTAAGCCCCTTAGCTGGCTGTTAGATAGCCCTGTGCGAGCCGAGGGCTCAGCGCACAGGCTTAGCGAAGGCTGGTGTTTGTGGCTCAGCATCAAGAAGAAAATCAAGCCCAAAGTCTCTGTATCTGATAACATGGTCTCCAGCAATTTCAGTCCCAGACGGCGGAGATTTGGCCTCGCTGCTTGAGACTGGGCTGTGCTGGGAGTCAGCCCGCTGGGATTTGGGTTGCAGCTATGATGGAGTTGGAAATGAGACCTGGGGTTGAATATGGAGGAGCCCGTGTAAGCAGTTGTTTCCGAGGTGGGAACCTGCTCCTAAACTGCTCAAATGCTTCTGAAAGACTCAAATTAAAGGTCTGAGGATTTGACATCTGCTTTCATAATAAAAGAGAGGGAGTAATCAACGTACAGAGCCAGGGAGTGATTTTATTAATTTGCTGAACTGCGGTGCTGTCACTCAATGTAAAATAAGACATTACTTTCTATTTGTGAAACATGAGTGGGGAAAGTAAAGTGTAAATCACCAAAAAAGCAGCTTTTTCTCGGATTTTCCAGCAGCTGATAAGAGCTAACCCAGGGGACCTGGAGGGCATGGCTTCTCAGCATCCTTGCTTATATTTTGGGACTAATAATGTGCAATATTTACACCTCAGAAAAACCAGCTGCAATATTTCAGTGCTTGACTAGTTGTGTCATTGGTTTGACATCCTTTGAAGGGGACAGGGAGGATATGTGCCAGTGAGAAAACCCAAGGTAGGTGAGAGGTATGCTTGGAGAGTCAACTTTAGATAATGGAAGATCTGTGTAGGAATTTGTCCTCTTAAAAGGGCCCCAGATCATAGAATCATAGAATGGTTTGGGCTGGAAGGGACCTTAAAGCCCATCCAATTCCAAGCCCCCTGCTATGGGCAGGGACACCTCCCACTGAATTACGTTGCTCGAAGATCCATCCATCCTGGCCTTGAACACATCAAAGGATAGAGTGTCCATAACTTCTCTGGACAAACAATTGTGGAGTGGTGTTTTATAGTGCCTGTAAAAAGAACTATTAATGCAATCAGCGTGGAAGGGAAGGATGGTGCAGAAAGAAAGATGAAATTTTACAACCCCAATATACAGTAGATGAAAAGTATAAATCCAGCCCTGGCTGGTGGTGTCTGGAAAGCATTACTACTTGACCCCAAGTAGTGTTGCAGCTCCAGTCCAACTGAACAGATACCCACAGCACCACCATTACCATAATTCTTATTCCTAGTTGAAGATGCAGTTGTCAAGGCCAAAGTCTGAACTGCTTTGAGCCCGAAACACTGCCTGTTTTTATCTATCAGTAAATCAGAGTGGTTTGACCTCGGGCTGCTGCGGCTGCGGCTGCGCGGTGTGGTGTGAGTATCCTCGATCAGCGTGTCTGGAGGGGCAGGAAGGGGGGGAAAAGGGAAAAGAAGAACCACTTTGATGAGTTCAGAGCATGCTTTGTGGGAAATGTAAACCTAGATGCACACAGGAAATGTATGAAAAACATAAAGACAAGGGAGAGCGGGCAGCTTGATCACATGTGATGCTGAAGTTTGTCGTCCACCTCGAGCACTGGGGGCTGTTTTGGGCACCACAGGATAAAAACGATCTAAAGCTGCTGGAGAGTGTCCAGAGGAGGAAGCCATGTGAGGAACAGCTGAAGTCACTTGGTCTATTCAGCCTGGAGAAGAGGAGACTGAGGGGAGACCTCACCAGGGGAGGAGGAGGAGCAGGCACTGAGCTCTTCTCTCTGGTGACCAATGACAGCAGCCAAGGGAATGGCAGGAAGATGGGCCAGGGGAGGGTTAGGTTGGACATCAGGAGAAGGTTCTTCCCCCAGAGGGTGGTGGAGCCCTGGAACAGCTCCCCAGGGAAGCAGTCACAGCCTGACAATATTCCAGCAGCATTTGGCCAAGGCCCTCAGCCCCACGGTGTGAATGTTGGGGTTGTCCTGTGCAGGGACAGGAGCTGGACCCGATGTTCCCTGTGGGTCCCTTCCAAGGCAGCCCATTCTATGATTCTATGATCTGATGCTGTTCATTCTGTAGGATGAAGGGTATTTTATGTTTTTGGGAAAAGTTTAATCTCAAGAATGCAAGGAGCTTAGAAACACTGAAAAAAAGTAAATGGGAGCAAGTTAATACAGTGAACTTGTGTGCACAGGGAGCACAAATCCTGACTGCGGGGAGAGACAGCTGTACCTTTGATAAACGTTAACGGCTGAGGCTTCCCTGGCTCTCAGGAACTGTGTTTGTGCTTCTGGCCTTTCAGAAATTGAAGTTTGAAAATCTGGGAGAAACAGACTTTTTATTTGGTTTGTGTTTTGGACCTGACAAACTGAAAGTCATAATACCCTGTAAAACATTTGAGGCGATGGGGAATATAGTGTTTCTTATTAAACTCTACGGGGTTTAAAGTCTTCACAGGTTTTCATAGCGGTGCAGGGGGATGACCCCAAGAATGTTCAACAGGATACATGAGAAATCAAGATGAATTTAACAAAAATCACTGCCTCCTCGATGCTCCAGGTCTTCCATTTATTTTCTGGGTAGAGTTAAATTCTTAATGGGCTAACTGAACCTCTTATTTCCTAAAAAAAAAGAAAGAGCTTGTTGTAGTCTGGGCATGAGAGAGTGCTTTGTGACAGATATTTTATTGAATCCATTTGTCCATGGCAGCAATAACAAAGTGTAATGACATAACTGCAATATTTTCAAGATGGTGGGAAATTGTCAGGTTTTGCATATTTTCAAGATTATTTCTGGCCATTTTAAGCAAATACGCTGGGGTTTTGGAATTTCAGAGAATACCCAAACCCTGTGGATAAATGTACCAGTTCATAGAATCATAGAATCACCGAATGGTTTGAGTTGAAAGAGACCTCAAAGCCCACCCAGTTCCACCCCCCTGCCATGGGCAGGGACACCTCCCACTGGATCAGGGGGCTCAAAGCCCCATCCAGCCTGGCCTTGAACACCTCCAGGGATGGGGCAGCCACCACTGCTCTGGGCAACCTGGGCCAGGGCCTCCCCACCCTCACAGCAAAACATTTCTCCCTGAGATCTCATCTCAATCTCCTCTCTTTCAGATGAAAACCCTTCTCCCTCATCCTGTCCCTGCACTCCCTGATCAAGAGCCCCTCCCCAGCTTTCCTGGAGCCCTTTTCAGTACTGGGAGGCTGCTCTAAGGTCTCCCTGGAGCCTTCTCTTCTCCAATCTGGAGAACCCCAACTCTCTCAGCCTGTCCTCAGATGGGTGGTGCTCCAACCTTTCGATCATGATAACATCCTCTTCTGACATCCGTGATCTGTTATATCGAGGTGTTTGGAAGATAGCACCAAAAGAATGGCTTGGTCTGACACTCGTTTAGGGCAGGAATACTTTCCTGAGAGAAAAGGATCTGTCAGGCTGGGAGGAGCTGCTGGCACTGCTGCAAACCCCAGTGTGTTTCCTTATTGACAGGTTAACACCTCTGCACTTGCCGAGGGATTTATCTGCGTGCTCTGGAGTCAGTGGCAGAATCCCAGAAGGGCAGATTGTCCCAGGGAGCTGTGCTCCTCTGTGATTATTTTTGTTTGAGAGCAAGGATTGAATTATGTTTTTTAAAAAGCCTGAACAACCAAGGATAATGTCCTGGCCGGGCTCTTTGGGGGATACACAGGGCCGAGCAGTCAGAAGAGTTGCTCTTCTCATAAGAGTGTAGCAGACCACACTGTGAGATCTTGTGGGTGATGGGGAATGGGAAAGATCAGTCTCAAACTGCAGTTAGCCCTAATCAAGATTTCTGTCTTCTCTCACGGAGGATGTGTGTGTGCAGACTGGTGTGTCACTCGCCACAGCCACCAAGACTTCTGGCAGGCAACCAAGCTGACCACCCACCCCACCTCTCTCCTTGTCCTTCCTCCTCTGCCAGCTGAGTTTGAGCTTGGTTTGCTCTGGGTTCATTAATATGCAAATCCTCCTGCTAGGCTGCACTGTCTCCACTCACCAGCTTGCGGCTAATGTCTGCAGAAAAAAGGTGATTGCCTTTCTGGGTCATTAACAGAGGAAAAGGAAGCCACTGAGGTGTTTGATCATGATGGCAGAGAGGTTTGGGAGGTGTGCACCTCCCTTCTTTGGAGCCTTTGTTATATTCTGTGTAGAACTCTTAAATAGTGAAGTGAGCCTCGGGGTGGTTACTGTCATGGTGGACCTTCATCCTGCTCACAGACTTTCTGCCCATGTGCACATGCACAAAGAAATTCTTACTGTCATTGATTGGGAATTAATCAAAGCAATGGAAGCTTCAAAGCTCAGAGCCAGCTTTGGTTGCTAATTTTCCACCACTGAAAGAAAGAGAATTCCATGCAGGACACCAAAAAAAAACCCAACCCAAACCAAAAAAAGCAATGAAGAAGGAAACTCCCTCTAGGTTTCAGTTCAAGAATTACCCTGATATATCAGCTGCCCACAGTTTTCTCTGCAAAATATCCCTTGGGTCCCTCACAGTCTGGTGTTATTTCCAGCACTGAGGATGGGAAATGGAGATGCAGCAAAGAAGGCACCTTTTCAGCAGGAGCCGTTGAGCGCTGCCGTGGTGGCTCCAGGGGCTGGTGCTGGGCACGGCTCCCGTGCCTTCCCAGTGAGCAGCATCAGCTGGTGGGGAGCCGAGATCTCTGCCAGCTCGTTTGCAGAGGCTGTAATCTATAAGGCATCAAGCAGCAGAGTTTAAGAAGAACAGAATGAAAATCTCCCTTCTACAAGGCACAAATAAAAAGCAAATGGTTGAGATAACAGTAATTTAAAAACCTGTGTTCCTGCCTCAGGCGCTGCAGTGGGAGGGATTGCACGAGCACAGCTGTATTCCCTAAGGAGAGCAGGTGCTTTCCTCGTTGTCCAGGTGCAGGAATCCAGTCTTCATGTTCATTTTCCTTTAGTTTCTTCCTTTCTGATATTTTGTTCTCCTTTAGCATTGCTTAGGACCATCCTGTGCTCCTAAGCCCTGCTGTGCTGGATTTGCAGTATGAGGAAAGCAAGTTAAGGGGGGACTGTGGGGAGATTATATTATATTGAGCTTAATTTCTATTAAAAATCAAAAGGAGTTTCCTGGTTGAAGCAGGAAATTTGGGGTGAGATGCTCTAAATTGCTCAGGATCCTAAAATGTGAGTTCATATGCCTGAGGCTGGTGAGCTGTGCACAGACCCCTGCAGCACCTTTGAGGCACCACAAAGGAACTTGGGGGTTTTGGGGGTGACTACAAACAACTGATCATAGAATTATAGAATCATAGAATGGTTTGGGTTGGAAGGTATTTTATAGAACATCTATTTCCAACCCCCCTGCCATGGGCAGGGACACCTCCCACTAGACCAGGGTGCTCAGAGCCCCGTCCAGCCTGGCCTTGAATACCTTCAGGAATGAGGCAGCTGCAGCTTCCCTGGGCAGCTTGTGCCAGGGCCTCATTGCCCTCACTGTGAAGAATTTCTTCCTCATGTCTAATGTAAATCTGCCCTCTTCCAATTTAAAGGTGTTCCCCCTCATCCTAAGTGATGCTGAGTGATGCTTTGCAGACCTGCTCTGAGGTGCCCCAGGGAGGCCGGACACAGCCACAGCGCTGGTGCCTCGTGGCTTAGTACTGGGGCATTCACCTCGGGGCTGCAAGATTTCTGATGGATGGTCTTTCTTGTGAATTGTTTCATCAAGGTGAAAGTTGCTTTGCACAAACCTTGGTAGCGTTAGGGAACAAGGAGCTAGTGGAGTTAGCCAGCTTGGATCCTCTGCAATGACATTTTCAGAGCAGCCTCGCAAAGCAAACTCCCAGCAAGTTTCTGCACCCTTGGATCATTTGCATGCATCAGTATAAACCTGTGTTTCCCAAGAAAGCTCTGTCAGTAAGAGCTCTGCATCTTCTAGTGCACGGCGATGCTTAAATTAAAGCTGCTGGAGAAGAGACTCGTAGGAAGAGCTCTGAGCAGAGAGGGGAGATGAGAGCATCTGAGCGGCGGAGCTGGCGCACAGCTGATCTGCAGCACCCAGATGGGTGCTGTCACGGCTGTGCCCTCCCCGTGCCTCCCGAAACCGGTGGCTTTAGGGGGAGAATAAACTGGCAGAGCATCCGATCTGGCCAAAGGAAAGGTGGGTTAAATCCCAGAGGGAAGGATCAGGAGGGTTTTTTATCTCTTATCCAGAAGATTTGCAGTGGAGGCACCTGGAGGTTGATAGACGCACTCAGTAAGTCTAAAAGAGATGCAGAAGCGGAATTGTTGAGGCAGTGCTGGGGAGGCTGAGAGGAACTCATTGGGCACAGGGCTGGTTGTGCTGCACTGTGTTCCCTTCCTTGGTGTTCTGGTGCTCTCTTCCCAAGCACATTCCTTGTCTCTTAGGGCTGGGTAGTGTTACTGGTATTTAAGGTTCTCAGGGTAGGCACATGAGCAAAGATCACTCTAGAAGAGAACGCCAGGCTGTTGGTCTTACCCCATTTACATGTGTCCCTGACCAAGCTGGTCTGAGAACAGAAGCACTTATCCCCTAAACAGAGTTTCAGTGGGTTACAAGGGAAGAGGATTCCTCTTTGGATACAGATCCTCAAACCCCTCCTGAGAACCCAAACCAGCTGTGTTGTGTCAGGTCCTTGATCCAAGTGACTGTTGAATTGCAATTGAAGGCCCCTCTAGCTTCTGCTTTCCTCTTCGCATTGTGTTTCTCTAGTTTGACCTTGGCCAGTGTTTCCCTGTCCTTCCCTTTGGGCCAGGTCCTGGCCTCAGTCACAGCAGTTAAATCCGAGGTAGCTGCTCTCTGGATGAGACAGAACTGGCTCCAGAGACGACAGTGGAGCGTGTCTGGAGCAAAGCTTTGCGGGTCGATGCTGTCAGCATCGATCCTCCAGGGGTGGATTCAGAGGCAGAACCACACACCTGCACGAACAGTGTTGGAGAATTGCATCAGAGTTTGTTGGTGCTCTGTGCAAAAGGCCTATTAGAAAGTCCATAAGCATCACTTTGTGTAAGGAGATGATAGAGTCTGAAACATCTGGCTAGAGCCGATTGCATAAGCGCGTGTCTCCATGCGTCTACATGTGTTTGCATGGGAGCATGTGGTGCATGTCTGGACCTTGGGGTTTCTGCATGTTTGTTATTTACTGCTATTTTTTTCACTGTGGAATATTGCACATGGCTTTTATTCTGTTACTATCAGTAAGGGAAGAATCAAATTTAGCTTGGATACTCACAAAAGTCCCTGGGAATTATCCAACTATATACCTTCTCTTAAATTTGGATGTTCCTTCTACATTCTTAGTTTCCCTTCGTTCTTGGTCTCCCTCTGCTATTCTTTCCTTTACCAGAAGTCTTGCAGGAAGAGGGAACCCAGTCCTACCTGTGGTCCGACAGCTCAATCCTGATCTCATTCACGCTCACATAAACCAAAAATATAACTGGGTATTGGGAATAATAAAATAATAATATTGGAAAAATAATAAGGAAACAGTAAAATAATAAAAAAGTAATATTGGAAATTGGGAAATCTAGTGTATTGACAATGATTTCCCAACTCTGCTGGTGGTTTCTGGATTCCTGTCTGCTTGAAACTGGACTGAGAACTACTAATTCAGGAAACAGCAATTTGAGCTTGGGGGAAGGTTGGTGCCCTCGGTTGAGGGAACACTCTCTCTGCTTTGACTACACAGCGTGAAGGCCTCCTGTCATTTTGGCCCAAGGTGGGCCGAGTTGCGCTGGGGCTTGGGAGATCCCGTTGACTGTTTCTTCTGACACAAGACTGTCATTCCAGAAGCTGAGTCTCTCTTGTTTCAGGCTGTGCATTCACCTGGGCTTTGGAGACCAACCTTGGTTTAGCATTTCTGTTTCTCGCTCTGTTTATGCATTTATGGAGCCCTTGACCTATTTAACAGGAAAGCAAGTTCCTGAAAAACATCAGCCTGGGCACAAGCCCCAGGTGGTTTTCCTCAGAATTTGGAGGGTATTTTGAGGAGGGATTTGAGCTTGATGAAGATACCAGAGGAAGTTTGAAAGCACAGGAAGTCTTCTGTGTTTCCTTAAGTGAAAACCCAACTATTTATTCAACATGAGAAAATAATTCTGCAGGTGGATTGATAAAACAATGGGGAGGGATGGAGAAACTTGGCAGCAGGTATCATTTTCAGCTCGATTTCTTCAATGATTTTGTCGAGTTCAGTGTTCTTAATGTGGAGAGGCTGAAATTCCTCCCATATCCTGCTCTTGTGAGCCGGAAGGTCCCTTTCTTATTTCAGACACAGAGATGTCGCAGGTTAGCGCTTGTTGCACGGATGTGCTGAGCTGCAGCAACGGCTGAAGCCAAGGTGTGAGTAGAAGAGAGTCTGCGGGTGTGGGAACAAATCCTGTGCTGGAGTAGGAGGAGGTGTTTTGAAGTGGGATTGTTGTGCATCACTAGTGGGAAACCACTGCTCTGGTACACCTCGTGCTGCTTCTGTGTGAAGCAAGAGGACTTTCTGCAGAAGCAGGTTCAGGCAGCCATGGGAATCCCTCTGAAGTCAAGTAAAAAGGGTTAAAAAAGCACCACGTCTGTCTCCTTCCTTCCTAGTGAAGAGCTTCATAGAATCCTAGAATGTCCTGACTTGGAAGGGACCCACAAGGATCAGGGAGTCCAGCTCCTGTCCCTGCACAGGACAACCCCAACACTCACACCGTGGGGCTGAGGGCCTTGCCCAAATGCTGCTGGAATATTGTCAGGCTGTGACTGCTTCCCTGGGGAGCTGTTCCAGTGCTCCACCACCCTCTGGGGAAGAACCTTCTCCTGATGTCCAACCTAACCCTCCCCTGGCACATCTTCCTGCCCCTCCCTTGGGTCCTGTCATTGGTCACCAGAGAGAAGAGCTCAGTGCCTGCTCCTCCTCCTCCCGTGGTGACATCCCCCCTCAGTCTCCTTTTCTCCAGGCTGAACAGACCAAGTGACTTCAGCTGCTCCAGGGAAGGTGGCTGCAGTCAGCAAGGTGCATTCAGCAGGTGGGCTCTGGGCTCTGGTGTTGCATAGGCTGGAACAGCCAAATTTCTTCCTCTTCCAGTAAGTGTAGGAGGGAATTTACCTTGGTTTGACCCGCTGCTGGTAAGCTCCTGGTCTTGCGTTCCTCAGGAGCTGGCTTGGCAAGGTGTGGACAAACCATAGAATCATAGAAATCACAAAATGGGTTGAGTTGGAAGGGAGCTTAAAGTCCATCCAGTTCCAAACCCCCTGCCACGGACAGGACCATATTCCACTGGATCAGGGGGCTCAAAACCCCATCCCTGCTTTCGTTTCAGGTTTATTTGCTGGGGGAAGCTGTGATTTTGTTCTCCTCTTGAAACACCTTCATTAGTCTGGTGCTAAGATATGGGTCTAAATTTACTGAGATAGTGAAAATGGCTATTTAAAGAAGTGGTTTAAGCCTTGGATTTTTCTGCTTCTTATATTAGCAGGGAAGGATATGGAATATTACCAGGGTAACCAAGTAACCAGACAGCAGATTGGAGGTTACAAGCAGCACGGAACAGCAGAGAGCAGTGTGTGGCTCACAGGGAGAGCGGTGCCTGCTGCAGCCTTCTCTGGTGCACACAGGAAGGAGACTGAGCTGTATCAGGGTGATCAAAGACTGACAAGGAGCTGACAGTGGGGTATGGCCATCAAAAAGCAAGGTATGATCCAAGGGTGAATTAGAAGATGAATTTCCAGTAGAGATTAATGCTGCTGTACCAGACAGTGGTGCAACCTCACTTGGACTAGAGAGACTGTTTGATTGCCAATATTCAACAAAAATGAATTGGAACTGGAACAGGGACAAGGACAATCTGGGGAATGGAGGATCTGTCTTTGAAAGGGAAGCTGCAGAGTGCCTTGTCTGACCTGGCAAAGTGGCAAACGTGGCTCTCTACAAATGCTCTGAGGACAGGGATAGGATGAGGGGGAATGGTTTTCAGCTGCAAGAGGGGAAATTGAGGTGAGATCTTAGGGAGAAATGTTTTCCTGTGAGGGTGGGGAGGCCCTGGCCCGGGTTGATCAGGGAAGTTGTATCTGCCCCATCCCTGGACATGTTGAAGGCCAGGTTGGATGGGCCTTTGAGCCCCCTGATCCAGTGGGAGGTTGGAACTGGATGGGCTTTAAGGTTCCCTCTGACCCAAACCATTCTGTCATTCTGTGTTTCTATGACAAAGACTTGCTGGGCAGAACTGATGAAGATGAAGGGTGAAAGAACGAGGAAGTATTGGGTAATGGCAGCAAAACACAGGCTCTTAGTTAGAAGGTGGTGTCTGACCACCAGGCAGGAGTGTGGTGTTAGAGCAGCCTCCCTTAGGGTGTCACTGGGGTCAAAACAGAGAAGGATGGAGACTCTGGAGCAGTGATCCCTCCAGGTATAGTCATGGAGTAGGTGAGTTTGGGACCCCTCCCATTGAGCCTGACCACTGCACCAGGACATGTGGTGGTTGTGAGCAGGTAGTGGCTGCAGGCTTTAAGCTGGCCGTGCCTTACTGGTAATTACACCAATACCAAAGTGGGTGCCTGGGGCGTGTCACAGGCCTTTTTCATACACACTCAGCTCAAACTATTTTGCTTCACTTTTGTTCCTGCCAGTGTCGTAGAATCATGGAATCATTGAGGTTGGAAAAAACTCTAAGCTTGTCCAGTCCAACCGTCAGCCCAACCCCACCGTACCTGCTAAACCGTGTCCCCATATGTCACAGACACACGTTTTTGAACCCCTCCAGGGATGGAGACTCCACCACTGCCCTGGGCAGCCTCTGCCAGGGCTTCACCACTCTTTCAATAAAGACATTTTTCTTAATATCCAATCTAAATCTGCCCTGACACATCTTGAGGCCATTCCCTCTTGTCCTATGACTTGTTACTTGCTTGAAGAGACCAGTACTGAACTCACCTTTCAGGAACAGCAGACAGCGATGAGGTCTCCCCTCAGCCTCCTCTTCTCCAGGCTAAAGAGCCCCAGGTCCCTCAGCTGCTCCTCATAAGATTTGTTCTCCATCCCCATCCCCAGCTCCGTTCCCATCTCTGGACGTGCTCCAGCCCCTCAAGGTCTTTCTTGGAGTGAGGGGCCCAAAACTGAACCCAGGATTCGAGGTGCTGAGTGCAGGGGGACGATCCCTTCCCTGCTCCTGCTGGTCACACCATGGCTGATCCAAGCCAAGATTCTGGTGGCCTTCTTGGCCATCTGTGTCCTAATATGGCATTTGCTGGTACATCAGGCAAATAGGAGCCTGTCCTCTGGTTCCTACGCAGAATAACCGGTCCTGATGTCTACATCTTTTTTTTTTATCCAACTTTTATTCAGTAAAGAGATGTCAAAAACTCCATCAAGAGAGAAAACCTGGCTTCAGCATGTGCCCAGGCACTGAGGCTGTTGTTGGACCTGTTGCAGGGCTCTAGTCTGTGCTTTAACAACATGGTAGATTAAGTGATCTTAACTCGTGTTGCTGGGTTTCCATGGCAGCCCTTTTGCTAATTAACGCACAGTAGTGAGGGGGAAAAATCTGTCCTTAATGATGAATTAATTTGACAAGATTGTTATGGTAAGAAGCATTCTGGATAGACACTCCGAAGGTGTGGAGTGGGGATGTGAGGATGCTCTTTGCTTATAAGGAGAATAGCTGGGATAAAGAAAAATAACTCATGTTATTCTGATGTCGTGGCATTCAAACTGAAATCTTCCTAGCAATTTAGAAAGGGTTTGCATTTCAAAAGGAAAAAAATATACCCTGAAAAATTGTTATGCTTCTTTGTTCCTCTTTTTTATTTGAAGACATTTTAATGATTTTTGGTGTTTAAAAGATTAGGTAAAAGCTAAGTGAATTGGAGAAATTAAATACATGAAAGAATCAGAAAATTCACACTTAAAAATTACATTATGTTGATATTGATGTTGTTCAGCCCAGAGAAGAGAAAGCTCTGAGGAGACCTTATACCTATACCAGGGCTCCAGGAAAGCTGGGGAGGGAATTTTCCAAGGGCCTGTAGTGATAGGACAGGGGGAACGGCTTTAAATTGGAAGGGGGAAGATTTAGATTAGACAGTAGGAAGAAATTCTTCACAATGAGGGTGGGGAGGCCCTGGCCCAGGTTGCCCAGGGAAGCTGTGGCTTCCCCATCTCTGGAGGTGTTCCAGGCCAGGTTGGATGTGGCTTTGAGCCCCCTGATCCAGTGGGAGGTGTCCCTGCCCATGGCAGGGGGGGTGGAATTGGATGGGCTTTGAGGCCCCTTCTAATCCAAACCACTCTATGATTCTGTAATATTATGATTATTTTTGTACAGAAAAACCCCAATTCATTGTGGCTCCTCCCAAATTTCAACCCACTCTGCTCTCTTGCTCCAGTTCACCCTGCAGTGCACATGGGGAATCGGCCGTAGCTGGCAAGATCCTGGCCCGAATGAAACCATAGATTGAGCTCGTGGATTTGAAAGGCAAAAGAGACCCAACTGCTACTTCACAGCAGGGTCCTGACCACCAAAGCGGTGGCCTTGGGAGCACATTAGCCAAAGTATATCAGGAGTGAGCAAAATAGCAACTTCTTGATGTGGTGGAGATGAGTCACGGATGTGGATTCCCATCAGCAGCGGCAATTAAGCTCCTTTAGCACTTTGTGCACCAGGCAATGGGTTGAGGCACAGTGTCCTGGCTAAATTCTTACTTGGATAATTGTACTCAGCCTTCCCGAATCCTCCCCTCCTGCAGTTTTAATTAGGTAGAGCTGCAGCTCTCCAACTTCTGTGTTGCGTGACCCACAACCTAATGGGGAGTTTGGTAGAAACCTGTCATCCTACCGGTGATCTTGCGATTACCTCCCATCCTGTTGTGACTGCAGCAATTACTTACATGGAAAAGTTCTGTTAGGGAAATAATGGATGTATTTTAGCTGCTGTTTAATGAGATTTGGCTTTCAGAAGCAAGGGCATCGCACTGCTTACTGCCTCTTTGCAAAACTGCCAGCAAGGGGCCTGTGAATCTGCTGTACCCCCAGCCAGAGCCTGTGAATTGGTGAAGTCTGGATCCCACATCTCGGGGTCCTGTAGGGCTGGGGGAGTGGTGAAAAGCTGCCATGATGGCTGTGTGTTGGTGGAAAAGGGAGGAGAGTTGGAAGATGTCGTGTTCTTGCTGCTCTTGCTGCCAGGTGATCAGACACAGTCACCATGGGTTTATGAAAGGCAAGTCCTGCCAGACCAACCTGATCTCCTTCTGTGACAAGGTTACCCAGTTAATGGACGAGGGAAAGGCTGTGAATGTGCTGTACCTGGACTGCAGTAAAGCCTTTGACACCATTTCTCACAGTGTTCTGATTGAGAAACCGGCTGCCATTGGCCTGGACAACACACCCTCTGCTGGGTGAAAAACTGGCTGGATGGCCGGGCCCAGAGGGTGGTGGGGAATGGAGTTAAATCCAGTTGGAAACCAGTCACAAGTGGTGTTCCCCAGGGCTCAGTGCTGGGTCCAGTCCTGTTCAATATCTTTATTAATGGTCTGGACAAAGGGATCGAGTGCACCCTTAGCAAGTTTGCAGATGACACCAAGCTGGGTGGCAGTGTTGATCTGTTTGAAGGAAGGGAGGCTCTGCAGAGAGATCTGGACAGGTTGGATTGATGGGCAGAGACCAATGGGATGAGTTTTAACAAGACCAAGTACCAAGTCCTGCACCTGGGACACAACCACCCCGTGCAGCGTTACAGGCTTGGGGAAGTGTGGCTGGAGAGCTGCCTGGAGGAGAAGGACCTGGGGGTGTTGGTTGACAGTGGCTGAACATGAGCCAGCAGTGGCCCAGGTGGTCAAGAGGGCCAATGGCATCTTGGCCTGTGTCAGAAACAATGTGGGCAGCAGGAGCAGGGCAGTGATTGTGCCCCTGGACTGGGCACTGGTGAGGCCACACCTCGAGTGCTGTGTTCAGTTCTGGGCCCCTCAGGATAAGAAGGATGTTGAGGTGTTGGAGAGCATCCAGAGAAGGGAAGGAGGCTGGTGAAGGGGCTGGAGAACAGGTCCTGTAAGGAACGGCTGAGGGAACTGGGGCTGTTTAGACTGGAAAAGAGGAGGCTGAGGGGAGACCTCATCACTGTCTACGGCTGCCTGAAAGGAGGCTGTGGCAGAGCGAGTGTTGATCTCTGCTCTCAAGTGACAGGTGATAGGACAAGGGGAAATGGCCATAAGTTGCTCCAGGGGAGGTTCAGACTGGTTATTGTGAAGAATTTCTTTACTGAAAGGGTGTTCAGGCACTGGAACAGCTGCCCAGGGAGGTGGTTGAGTCACCATCCGTGGAGGTGTTTAAAAGATGGGTAGATGAGTTTTTGAGGGACATGGTTTAGCAGAGGATGGGTGTGGTTGGACTCGATGATCTCAAAGGTCTTTTCCAATCAGAAGGTTCTATGATTCTTTGTCTTTGTGGCTGCTTGGGAGCAGATCTGGGATGGAGGTGAGTGTGAGGTTCAGAGGATTCATCTGCTGTGGCCAGAAAAGGACAACAGAGCTCTGGGGGAGATTCTGGAGAGCAAGTCTCCCGAGGAGCAGCTGAGGCACCTGGGGCTGTTTAGCCTGGAGAAGAGGAGACTGAGGGGACACCTCATCGCTCTCTGCAGATCCCTGAGAGGAGCCGGGTGGGTGCTGAGCTCTTCTGCCAAGTAACAAGTGTTAGGATGAAATGAAATGACCTCAAGTTGAACCAGGGGAGGGTTAGATTGGATATCAGGGAGGATTTCTTTACTGACAGAGTGGTGAAGATCTGGCAGAGGCTGCTCAAGGGCGGTGGTGGAGTCTCCATGCTGGAGGAGTTCAAAGACCATGTTGCTGTGGCACTTCAGGACATGGTTTAGTGGATACAGTGGTGTTGGCCTAACAGTTGGACTTGGGTTCTTTTCCAGCCTTAATGTTTTTGTGATTCTAAGATCCTTTGTTTAAAGCCTTTGCTGGTGTTTTCATTTTAGATCATTAAAATGGAGCCTTTCTCCATTTCAGACTCCTAGCTCTCCCCATTATACATAAATAACACCTCTCCTGGAACTATTTAACTGTTAGCACAGGCTCTGCTGTGGTAGTTTAGCTGAGCTTTTAACAGGTTTAATCTCTTTGTGGGTATTAATCCTTCCAGAAACTCTGATAAAATGTGTTGCGTTTCTCTGAATCCCTCCCACGCTGTCAATATCTGTCTGGAATGAGTTGCTTCGTGCAGAACAAGCCACGAGAGGAGGGACTGGTACAGCTTCTTACAGATTTTGCTTTCATTTCAGAGCATTTCAAACTCCTCTCTGATTTCCTGCCACCAGTGCTTTGCCCTGAGAGCATCTTTCCCATTGAATATGGGTTTGGAATGAATTTGTTTATTAGCTTTTTTTCTTGATTCTCAGATATGTTCACAAGGTTTTCCTGTTTGATATCATCAGGGAATCTTAGGGAATAATATCACCTCTTCCACAAAGCAAGGAAGATGTAAAGGTATCAAAGACAGCAACAGTTGTTGAGTCCCTTTTCTAGTTCCTTGCAGTTGTTTTTTCTTCCTTTGTGCTCTATTACAGGTTCCCTAAGCCTCTGTGACAGTGGTCTGTGATCCAGGTTATCAAAGACTGCGACCAAACTGGAGAGGAAATTATCTTTTTTTCCATCATGGCACTGTAGAAATTACACACACTTTTCTATAAGGCAGTAGCAGACGTTGGACAGCCTCTTCTATCAAGTATTAGGTCGAACAAAACCAGGACTGAGCTGTGAAACCGTTCAGGACACCTTTGAGATTTCTGGTTTTCTCTATAGTTGGGTTGGTACCAGCCACCTCCTGCCCTTTTGTAAATCTCTCGACCTGAATTTGTTGTCTGACGTTGGTACCGCTGCTGCTTGGGCTCCTGCCAGCCAAGGTGCTTCAAGGCAAGGAAGGGTTGGAGCACCTCCTGTATGAGGACAGGCTGAGAGAGTTGGGGTTCTCTAGCCTGGAGAAGGGAAGGCTCTGGGGAGACCTTAGAGCAGCCTCCCAGGACTGAAAGGGGCTCCAGGAAAGCTGGGGAGGGGCTCTTGATCAGGGAGTGCAGGGATAGGATGAGGGGAAGGGTTTTCATCTGAAAGAGGGGAGATTGAGATGAGATCTTAAGAGGAAATGTTTTCCTGTGAGGGTGGGGAGGCCCTGGCCCAGGTTGCCCAGAGCAGTGGTGGCTGCCCCATCCCTGGAGGTGTTCCAGGCCAGGTTGGATGTGGCTTGGAGCTCCCTGATCCAGTGGGAGGTGTCCCTGCCCGTGGCAGGGGATGGAACTGGATGGGCTTTGAGGTCCCTTCCAAACCATTCCATGATTCTGTCATTCTATAAAAAGAAGCAATGAGAGGTGGGGTATGCAGGAGGAATGCAAACCTGTGAGAAATGGAGCACACCACATCTTTCCTGTTTCTTTTTCTCTGAGTAGACCATAAACCAAAAACCAATCAGACAATCAGATCTCTTATGCATTTTTCTCTGGGCTTGTTATATGAGGATTTACTTAGGCTAAAAGCTCCTTAGAGCCACTTAATTCTTCTAGATGGATTACATATCCAGGCCAGTAGTGAAAATTCCTTATAGGATGTCTTCAAGTGGGTACTCATCAAGTATTTTCCCAAAGAGAACATCTTGGATGCTCTCAACCACCGGTATCAGTTTTTAATGATGCTGGATTACATTGTGCAGACAGGGTTTGCCAAAGTGTTTTTTTTAAAGCCTTGGGAATATTTGGACATCGCTCCAGTGATGGAAAGAGAAATTAACTAGGGTGCAGAGCAGTGAGGGGCACATGCTTTTATTTTCAGCCGTTAGTCAACACAGCTCTGGCTGAAATTTGCTATTTCAGAGATTTGAACATATTTCACTCTCAGTTCACAGAATCACAGAATGCACTGAGTTGGAAGAGACCCACAAGGACCATGGAGTCCAACTCCTGTCCCTGCACAGGACAACCCCAACATTCATACCGTGGGGCTGAGGGCCTTGGCCAAATGCTGCTGGAATATTGTCAGGCTGTGACTGCTTCCCTGGGGAGCTGTTCCAGGGCTCCACCACCCTCTGGGGGAGGAACCTTCTCCTGATGTCCAACCTGACCCTCCCCTGGCACATCTTCCTGCCATTCCCTTGGCTCCTGTCATTGGTCACCAGAGAGAAGAGCTCAGCGCCTGCTCCTCCTCCTCCCCTGGTGAGGAAGCTGCAGAGGGTGATGAGGTCCCCCCCTCAGTCCCCTCTTCTCCAGACTGCACTGACCAAGTGACTTCAGCTGCTCCTCACATGGCTTCCCCTCTGAACACTTCACCAACTCTATGGCCGTCAAGTTGCTGTTCCCTCAGGTTGTGCTGTTCATTGCAGACAGCCTGGAGATTTCCAGGGGTGATCCCAGATCCCTTGAAGCCATTGCCTGTGAGTTTTGCCTCTGTTTCCTCACCACTTTTCCAGGAGCAGTGTCAGCACAGTTTAGACAACACCTCTTTCCTAACATCCCCCACTTTGTTGTGCTTGCCTGATCCACGATGCTTGCAGATTTTCCCTTAGATCAGAATCTCCCACCTTCCTTAGATGGTCTCTTGTCTGAAAATTTCTTTTCTACAAAACAGTCCTTTAAGGCATCTTTTAAGGGTTCTGAATCAGGAAAACCTCTTTCTGAAATGAGTAATAATTGTAGTCTGGCTATAATTGAGTGTAGATTCCTTACCATGCAGATGATACACAGAGTAGCTGAAGCTGAGCCTGGGCAGATGCTTGGAGGTGAATTCACTGGGCTAATGGACTCCTACAAGCTCAACCACAACAGCTCCATTTGAGCAAGTGTCCATCCAAATCCAGGTTGGGCTGTCGTCACACGCCCTCAAATCTGTCTCTACCTGTGTGCAGCAACCTCCCTGGGTTCATATTTTACAACTAGTTTTGCTCTAAGAATTTTCCTCTGGAAATAGAAAACAGCAGTGAAATTGGCTGAGACATCAGGCATTAGGGTTGTATATTCCTGGAAGCAACAATCAAATGCATTTGCGTGTGGATGTCTCCTTTGACTTTGGTGTCGCTGTTCACTTGATTAAGGACAGAGCCTTGCAGTACGGATGAGGCTGGATGTGCTCAACAGAGGTGGAATAGTGTTAGGAGAAATAAGAAAAGATTAGATTGCTTTGAAGACTGCACTGAGAAGTTTGCTTTTCTTCAGAGCATGAGCCTAGACGTCTGCTGTGCTCTGCTGCTCTTGAATACCATTTCTGAGCTCTGAATCCAGAGCAGGAATTGCATTTAACGTTCTCCGTCATAGTACCGTAGAATCACAGAATGGTTTGAGTTGGAAAGGACCTCAAAGCCCCTCCAGTCCCTCTCCCCTGCCATGGGCAGGGACACCTCCCACTGGATCAGGGGGTTCCAAGCCCCATCCAACCTGGCCTTGAACACCTCCAGGGATGGGGCAGCCACTGCTGCTCTGGGCAACCTGGGCCAGGGCCTCCCCACCCTCACAGCAAAACATTTCTGCCTAAGATCTCATCTCAGTCTCCCTTCTTTCAGATGAAAACCATCTCCCCTCCTCCTGTCCCTTCGCTCCCTGATCAAGAGCCCCTCCTCAGCTTTCCTGGAGCCCCTTTCAGTGCTGGGAGGCTGCTCTAAGGTCTCCCCAGAGCCTTCTCTTCTCCAGGCTGGACAACCCCAACTCTCTCAGCCTGTCCTCATACTTTTTCCTATTTCCTCAAGTACTGACCATGACCGTAAGTGCTTGAGACATGCGTTGAGGGTTATCTGGCTGCTAGAAATGGGATTCAAAAAGTGTGTGGATGTGGCACTTCAGGACATGGTTTAGTAGGCTCGTTGGTTGGACTGTGTGGTTGATGGTTGGACTATGATTTTATGGTTCTAAGGAGGGATCTTCCATACCAGCAAAGCCCACATTTCCAGGGAGTAGCTTCACATGAGGTGCTGCTGGGGTGAATCATTGGTTTGATGTCTTCCACCCAGAGGCAGCTATGGATTTTATATCCACTCCATTTGCCTTTCCCCTCTGATTTGAGAGTTGACTTGGTTTGGGGTTTTTTTTTGAAGCTAAGTGTTTGAAAAGTAATGCTTTGGTTCACTTTTAGAGTTGCCATTTGACTTCTTTGTCGCAACACGTCCTGATTAATGATTAATTGCAAAGGACATGTTCTGGCTCCAGCCTGTGTCCTGGGGTGCTTGTCGCAGCGATGATGCACTAGGTGATTACTCACTCCCCTTAACCTGACAGCTGTATTTCTTTCTTTGACTGCTTAATGACCTTGACCAGGTACACACGCGTTTGGGTGGATGTGTATGGTTGTAGGGTACTGGGGATGTGCAAATTTTTCTTGTGTGACCTTCATTTTGTCTAAGGGAAAAAAAGGAACTGTTCCATGAGCAGATGGAGCGTTTTTTCTAGAGGTTGGTGAATAAGGCAGAAAATTATTCATTCAAAACCCCTTCAGACAACACCGATGTTTGCCTTAAGATAGTGTTACAAATCCTAGTGCAAATATCTGCTCACTTGAATGTTCAACCCAGCTAGCTTGAAAATTGGGTGTGAATATGATTGTCATCCAGTCCTGGAGCAGAACAGTGTCGGGTGACTTCTTGATCCAATAAGGAAATTAGGAATCCTCGCTGTTTTAAGCACTAGTCACAGAACAGGTAGTTTGTAAGCAATGCATAGCCAACCAAGACTGAAAAAGCTTGTCAGATCATGGCAGGTAGAAAATAATAATGTGAAACCCAGTCTGTTCATGGATAGTTCACCAAGGAGGCAAGACTGCTAAAATCAGCAAATGTTTTACTGGAAATACTTGGCCTGGCTCTTGTTATTTCTTAATGAATCGAATCTATTAGCCAGGGAAATCATCACATTGTCTTGAAAAGCAAAATGGATTTGGATCTCTCTTTCCTTGCTTTTGGACCCATTTTAACATGAACACACTAATTATGCAGTAGAGATGATTTTGTTACGGCAGAAATGAAACCGAGTTTGCAGCTCTGGCTGCTCAGCTATGAAGTACTGGAATAGGTACATGGGGAGAGATGCCTTTTAATTCCATTGCATTTCTCTTTAATGTTTGTATCTCTTTATTTCCCATACAGCTTCAGAAAATATTTCTGTTTTCAAAGAATCACAGAATGTCCTGAGTTGGAAGGGACCCACAAGGTCCATTGAGTCCAACTCCTGTCCCTGCACAGGACAACCCCAACATTCACACCGTGGGGCTGAGGGCATTGACCAGATGCTGCTGGAATATTGTCAGACTGTGACTGCTTCCCTGGGGAGCTGTTCCAGTGCTCCACCACCCTCTGGGTGAAGAACCTTCTCCTGATGTCCAACCTAACCCTCCCCTGGCACATCTTCCTGCCATTCCCTTGCATCCTGTCATTGGTCACCAGAGAGAAGAGCTCAGTGCCTGCTCCTCCTCCTCCCCTGGTGAGGAAGCTGCAGAGGGTGATGAGGTCTCCCCTCAGTCTCCTCTTCCCCAGGCTGAACAGACCAAGTGACTTCAGCCTCTCCTTGCACAGCTTCCGCTCTAAACCCTTCCCCAACTCCGTACCCTCCTCTGGACACTCTCCAGTAGCTTTGGATCCTTTTTATCCTGTGGTGTCCGAAACTGCCCCCGGTGCTCAAGGTGGGGCCGCTCCAGTGCGGAGCAGAGCAGGACAATCCCCTCCCTCACCGAGCTGGCGATGCCCTGCTGGATGTACCCCAGGACTCAGTTGACCCTCTTGGCTGTCTGGTCTCAGGAGCCTCAGAACTACCCTTTATGTCTGAGGGAGTTCACCTTTGACCGATTGGAATAATCATGTCCATGGCCTGATTTGTACACAGATGGTAACTGGCCTGCAGATTCCTGTTCTTCATGCCGTGCTTTCTGATGTGCAGGGAACTGTGTGAGTCATATTGCTCCAGCTGTGGTGGTTTTGAATGGAAATTGCACTTTTAAATATATACTGTGATCACATACAGCGGCGATGGGCTCGGTTGAAGGAGCTCGAATGCAAGCCATTAAGTTGAGTGGCTGCCATTATGTACTGTGTTTGCCAACAGATGATAGACAATGATATTTCATCTGTGACAACTTTGTCCTCTAGGCTTTGAATAGAATTATCTTGGTGTGAAACTGTTTTCTTCAGGCTGATCCAGGTGATGGTTTTGTTATACGAGACAGCAAGTGTGGCCCCTCATGAATAGGATGGGTTGAACCAGACTTGCCCGTGCAGCGTGACCTGGAGAGAGGGACAGGGGCTGGTTATGCAACAGCTGAGGTGGCACCTGTTTGGCATGAGGGACCCAACCACACATCACAGCTTGCTCTCGGCTGTGCTTTGGCAGCAGCATTTGCACAAATTAAAAGAAGAAACAACGTGGCAATGGCTTGACTCGCTCTTATCAGGTGCTTGGATGTGTGTGGATGCAAGGGAGCCGTGGGAACGGGACGTGGGCAGTGAGGGAGTGCAGGAGCGTGGTGATCCCAACCATGGAATGGTTTGGGTTGGAAGGGACTTTAAACTCATCCAGTTCCAACCCCCTGTCATGAACAGGGACACCTCCCACTGGATCAGGGGGCTCAAAGCCCCATCCAACCTGGCCTTGAACACCTCCAGGGATGGGGCAGCCACAGCTTCCCTGGGCAACCTGTTCCACTGTCTCACCACCCTCTTCCTGAAGAATTTCTGGCAGCTGCTTTTCTCGCTGTGACATGGAGATAGCTGCCATCTCCCCAAGCAGCCCAGGAGGCTGCAGTGATAATTCCTGTTTCAGAACGGGTGTTGATGACTTGAAAAAAGACCAGGTATTAGATGTTTTTCACCCCATTTTAATTAGAGGATGAAAAGGCTGTGGGGAGACCTTAGAGCAGCCTTCTAGTACTGATGGCAGCTCCAGGAAAGCTGGGGAGGGGCTCTTGGATCGGGGAGTGCAGGGACAGCGTGAAGAGGAATGGTTTTCAGCTGAAAGAGGGGAGACCAGGGTGAGATCTTAGGGAGACATGTTTTGCTGTGAGGGTGAGGGCACCCTGGCATGGTTTGCCCAGAGGTGTTCAAGGCCAGCTTGGATGGGGCTTTGAGGCCCCTGATCCAGTGGGAGGTGTCCCTGCCATGGCAGATGTTTGGGACTGGATGGGCTTTAAGGTTCCTTCCAACCCAAATCATTCTATGATTTCATGCTGGAATGATTCTCTGGCTATTTCTTATTCTAGATGCTCATCCTGGTTTTTCCTCTTGCTGCCTGAGACAGAAGCAGTGGGGTTTTCACTGGATGGCTCTTGGTTTGCACAGGAGCAGCTGGACAGGCTCTGCTTTCCACTGGCTCGGCTGGCAGTCAGCTGGCTGAGCTGGGGCTTTTACTGGCCCTGCAAAGCCTCCCAAATTCAGGGGTACTTTCTGGGGGTCGTGTGTTGCTTCTCCAGCTATTGCTCACTTTGAGCTGGCAGTAGATTAAACGGTTTTGTAAGGTTAGGTCTGCTCAACAATGTGTAGATGGCTTTTCCCTCTTTGTGCTCATCTGCCGGAAGCCGCTCCCTGGCTGTGTTAGACATCAGCTGCAGCGACTTACGCTGAGAAATCAAGAGATCAGAAGAGCAAATAAGGAGGCTGGGTGGAGAGTTTAATCAGTTTAATACATTCATCCAGATTTTAATCCAGCCTGGGCGCTGATTTGCACTAATAAAAGCCACTTCTTTTTAAGTTCCAAGTTCTCATCACTTAGTAAAAATATCTCTTTTTAGTATTATCATTTTTGGCATTGTACTACCATACAATACCAATATATGGGAATTATGCATGATTAAGTCTATTACTGAAGATGTGTTTTAATGCATTGGGGTCTAATGTGACATAATCCAGGCATCAGTTTCATTTTTAAAAGGTGTTTTGAAGCACATTGCAGTGATTGATCTCACGGAGGGGCTCTTGCTGCTTGTTCCTCGTACTTGGCCATCCAGGAATCGTGTTTCTGTTTTGTATTAACAGCCCTACATTTGAATTAATTTCTCGTCATAATTTTTAGACCCTGGCCAACTGTGTCAGCTTTTATAGGACAAATTATCTACTTATGCTTTCATTAATTCTGGTCCTGTCACTTTATTCATTTCCCAGTGAGTGCCTGACTCTTGACAGGTGAAGCTGCTGCACGGGGCAGCCCTGGTGCGTGCACAGCCGTGTGTCCGTGCCGTTTCTCTCCGCTCAGGAGAGATGGGACAGCTTAGCTGTACATCACCAGCTTTGTGGTGGCTGATGGCAGTTCTCCTGCAGCTTCTGGGGTAAAGACTCCATGTCTGGGATGAGCAGATCTCTGTCCTGTTGCCTTTGTGAGTAGCTGTGTAGAGTTGAATAACGCAATCCAATGGGAGCAAGTTGTGTAATTTGCACCTTAATTCCTTTTTTGCTTCGGAAACTTCCTTGCCCCGGAGTAACAAGTGGTGTAAGATTTAAGATAAATAACCTCTAAACAAGCTCAAGCAGTGTGCTCTTGAGCCTGGAAAGCCAACCATGTCCTGGGCTGAATCCAGAGCAGTGGGACCAGCAGAGTGAAGGAGGGGATTCTGCCCCCTGCTCTGCTGTGGTGAGACCCCACCTGGAGCCCTGTGTCCAGCTCTGGAGCCCTCAGCAAAGGAAGGACCTGGAGCTGTTGGAGAGAGTCCAGAGGAGGCCACAGAAATGATCCAAGGGCTGGAGCACCTCCTGTATGAGGGCAGGCTGAGAGAGTTGGGGTTGTTCAGCCTGGAGAAGAGAAGGCTGTGGGGAGACCTTAGAGCAGCCTCCCAGTACTGAAAGGGGCTCCAGGAAAGCTGGGGAGGGGCTCTTGATCAGGGAGTGCAGGGATAGTAAGAAGGGGGATGGTTTTCAGCTGAAAGAGGAGACTGAGATGAGATCTTAGGGAGAAATGTTTTCCTGTGAGGGTGGGGAGGCCCTGGCCCAGGTTGCCCAGAGCAGTGGTGGCTGCCCCATCCCTGGAGGTGTTCAAGGCCAGGTTGGATGGGGCTTGGAACCCCCTGATCCAGTGGGAGGTGTCTCTGGCCATGGCAGGGGGGGAACTGGATGGGCCCTTCCAACCCAACCCATTCTGTGATTCTATGATATGATTAAACCTTCAAACTCTCTTTCTTTCCTCAGACCAATTACGCTTTTGCCTTCCCTCTCTGCAAAAACTATTCAGTTATTCAGCTGAACTTGGTTTGCGTTAAATCAGCCAATTTGCTTCACGGGAGAGAAGTCCTTTCCTTTCCAGTTTCAGTAAGGACAGGCTTCTTGGGTAAAACGAGCTGAGATTTGGCATTCCTGACATTCCAGGCAAGTCTGGGTTTCCAGGTTGTGGATTAGTTACCCCATGGGCAGAGGGATGCTCACATTGATCTGAGCACTGTGCTGTACATACTCTCTGGGTCCCTTAGCTCAGAGCTCAGTGTTCCACAGCAGCCTCTTTCCCCTCATTGGCCATGCCCAGAGCCTAATTTTTATTTATATATATATATATGCTGTAATATCCATTTTGCTTATCTGTGTTATCCTGCCCCTTCGGTGATTGAGAGGTAACTGTACAGCCCTGCAGAGGTTTGCACACAGCGCTTCGATGTTATCTGGTACAGGGTTTGCTGCTGCAAACTTGGTGCTTTATTAACACTGGAAACATTGCATGATGGTCCTGATTGGTGCCCCACTCACACATGGCAGCCAAGATTGGACTGGCATAAATCAAAGAGCAGCTTTGGCCCTCTGATCACAGGAAGGGGTTCCAGTATAGCTCTAGGACTTTGTGGCAGTAACAGCTGTTGTTTAGGGATGCAAGGAGTCCTTTCTGGGGTCAGAATCTGGGATTTGCATGGATATTTAGGTTTAGGTCTTGAGGAGTGTGTAGATATTTGTTTGCCATGTGCTGTAACGAGGGATTTGTGCTGACAGCCTGCGCTGGCCCCGAGTCAGAGAGGCACTGTGAGCTGCTCTGCCAGTGTTTGACAAAAGGTGTTGTTTTCCCTGGAGCACTTTAAACTTGGAGTCCCAGTACCAAGCTCGTCATTTATCTGAGTTAAAACTTGATGGTTAGTGGGTTATTTATAATTACTGTGCATGAAAGATATGTCATGAGGCAAGGGAAGGCTTAATATGTCCGGTACCCAAAAGGGATTGGAAGGCAATTAGGGTGACATATGCACCATCAAAGCGGAGGGGCCGGTGCTCCAGCACCAATTAAAAACCACATGGGCAGTGCTTTGCTATGGTAGCTCTGTCTTGTTACTGGGCCTTTTCCTCATCACTACCAGCCTTTTATAGGCACTCGCAGCTCTCCACTCACTGCACGTGGCTCTGTGTTGCAGCTGCCATTATTAATGGGAATGGCATGGACAATAGCCACAGTAAAGTGGAGAATAGGGCTAATGCCATGCCCTGGAGACTACTGCTGTACCATAAACGAGCCAGGCATTATGGATTGAGAGCAGCCATGAGGAGAAGGACTTGGGGTGCTGATAGATCAGAAGCTCAAAATGAGCTCCACATGTGTGCTCGCAGCCCAGAAACCAGCTGTGCTCTGGGCTGAATCCAGAGCGGTGGGACTGGCTGGGTGAGGGCGGGGGTTCTGACCCTCTGCTTTGCTCTGGTGAGACCCCAACTGAAGCCCTGTGTCCAGTTTTGGAGTCCTCAGCACAGGAAGGACCTGCAGCTGTTGGAGCAAGTCTAGAGTAGGCCACAGAGGTGATCCAAGGGCTGGAGAACCTCCTGTACAAGGACAGGCTGAGAGAGTTGGGGTTGTTCAGCCTGGAGAAGAGAAGGCTGTGGGGGGACCTTAGAGCAGCCTCCCAGTACTGAAAGGGGCTCCAGGAAAGCTGGGGAGGGGCTCTTGATCAGGGAGGGCAGGGATGGGATGAGGGGGAAGAATTTTCAGCTGAAAGAGGGGAGATTGAGGTAAGATCTTAGGAAGGAATGTTTTGCTGTGAGGGTGGGGAGGCCCTGGCCCAGGTTGCCCAGAGCAGTGGTGGCTGCCCCATCCCTGGAGGTGTTCAAGGCCAGGTTGGTTGTGACTTTGAGCCCCCTGATCCGGTGGGAGGTGTCTCTGGCAATGACAGGGGGTGGAACTGGATGGGCTTTGATGCCCCTTCCAACTCAAACCATTCTGTGATGCCTTTTCAAGAGAATTTAAATCAATGAAAAATACAATAACCCAATCCTGATGAACCTTTAAGTCTTTGCTGTTTCTGCACCTTTAGAGATGCAGATAAAGCTTCCAGCCACATGTGACAGTCTTTACAGAATACAAGGGTATCAGAGGCTTTCTCACTCCAATCAGCCTCTTTCAGTTGAAATCCAGCCGTTAGTCAAATTCATCAAAGGGCTTGAAAGCCGAAAGGGAAATTCTTTGCCTCATGCTTAACCTTTGTGTGATTGCACCTCTTCAGAGAATAAGCAAATCAAGTGGAAATGCCCTCCCATTTGTTTTGTGAATGAGCCGTGTGGCGAATCCACTATGATTTGGCATTATTCAGTTTGTATAATTTCTGATGAGAGGTTTAAAAATAAATACAAGAATCAAAGGGGCTATTGGGAGATGATCCAAGACCAGAAGTACAACACGATGGGTTGGAGTGACATTGTCTTGTATGCTTCCTGCCTGTCTGCTCCGTCAAGGCAGCAAACCTGCCCTAGTTGTCAAAATCAGCACGATGTTGCTCTGACACGTGGGCTGTGGCTTCTGTTGCCTGCACAGCTCAGGTGAGCACCCCATCAAACCACTCCCATTCTCCATGTATGTGGTTTCACGAGGGAGATGTGTGAGTGGGTCTCAGTAGAGCTACAAACGCTCTCCTTGGGAGATCTTTAAGATGACAGCATTACTGTTGCAATAAATGGCTCTGTGATTAACAACCCTATTGATCTGTGTTGGAAGTGTTACTGCTCAAGAGGGTAGAGCAGTGTGAGGTACCTTTCTTCTGGGAACATGGGAAGCAAAGTGGTGTTCTCATTTGGCCAGGGGCTTGCGGATTGTTTGTGTCTTCTGTTCTGCTGGGGTTACCTTGAGCCTTGATTTCTTTCCTCTGAATGATGCTCTCTATGTATTCTTGTTTGAAGATGTTTTGGCTGCTGCTCTTATGGAAGGGCCTGTTGAATACAATGGGAAATGCTATTGTTATTGTACAGTGCTTTTATGTTGTCTGAATAAAGGACACATCTGTACAAGAACAATTTGAACAAATGGCAGAGGCTCACCACGTTTCTCCATCTCTCCTTCACATCTCCCTCTTCCTGCCATCCCTCTCCAGTGGAGAAACAGCTTTTTCTTTTTACTGTTATAACTCTATTAATGCATTAATCAAAGATCTGATAGACAAATACATCCCTGCCCTAAGATTATATTAAGGTTCTACTACCCGAATTCTATTACCCAGACCCAGAGGTCCTCGAAACTTTGTGGGTGTCAAGGATGTTCTAGAGGACCTGGTGATGTATGGTAGATTTCTTTGGGTGCTTTTGAGAAGGTAGTTCTTCATTAAGTGAATTTTGGACTAGTGAGAAACTGCTGGAAACTCAGTGCAGAATCTTGTGAGCGAACGATGATTCTCGCTGGAAGAGGTGTGGATAGGTAATAGTGGTTTGTGGGACCCAGCTTCAAAGTGACCCTCTTCCTTCAGAGGTTTCCTGCTATTTTGTGCCCATTTCAGTCTCCAGGAACCAGTAAGTCCCCGATTTCTTTTTGAAGTTGGCCCATAAGAATGCTTTGGGTTGGAAAGGACCTCAAAGCCCTTCCAGTTCCACCCCCCCTGCCATGAGCAGGGACACCTCCCACTGGATCAGGGGCTCAAAGCCCCATCCAACCTGGCCTTGAACATCTCCAGGGATGGGGCAGCCACCACTGCTCTGGGCAACCTGGGCCAGGGCCTCCCCACCCTCACATGAAAAAACCCTTCTTCCTAGCTAAACCAGTAAGTCCTGGTTATTTAGGAATTCTTAGCAAAATGTTGCAATCATGGCTGATTTCACTAGAACATGTTTCATACTTGGCTGCCTCAGTGCAGACATTTGCTGAAAAGGAGTGAAATGTTGGCCTCCAACTGTGCGTTGTGGCTTTGGAATTGAGCGAAGTCAGGCAAAATGTATCAGATGGATCAGAAGTGAAGGCTCATCCATTCCTCAAACTCCTTCCAAGCTGTCCCATCTTGTAGTGCGGAGCGAATTCCCTTCGTTAACGACACAGCTGGTTCATGGCTGCTGGATTTAAACCCTGCAGTAGCCTGGGAGAAGTTGTAAAGCTTGGTTGAGAGGTCACTTTCTGAAATGCACTTTAGAGAAACATCGTAGGTGGTGATCCTGGTCTCTTTGATCAGGGTGTGCTATGGACATAGATGTGAGATAGGGAGTGACAAGGTGTGTGGGACCTGCTGCTGCAGGAGGCTCTTTCATGGCAACCTTCTTCCCTTCCTTTCCTTTGGGTTGTACAGGTTCACTCCAGACTTGCCCTTGTGATGGGCACGGTGATTCCACCGTGTCTCGTAACAGGGTTTTGCTCATGTTGTTCCTTCTGTTTTTATTGTCCTTTGGCAGGGACAGTTATTTGGTCTCAATAGCAGTGCCACAAAGCCATGGCCATAAAAAAAATTGCAAGTTCCAGAGTCGAACTACCAGTATTGAGCTCCTCTTGCTTATGCCTTGGAAGCTCTCCCACTGGAATTAATGACAATCCCACCCCACTGGCTGAGACCTTTGGCATGTACAAGGGAAGAAGGAGACAGTCAGGATCATTTACCAGATGGGCATCTTGGAGGTTTCATAGAATCATCGAATCATAGAAAGTCCTTTGGTGGGGACCCACAGGGCTCATCGAGTGCAACTCCTGTCCCTGCACAGGACAACCCCAACATTCACACTGTGGGGCTGAGGGCCTTGGGCAGATGCTTCTGGAATATTGTCAGGCTGTGACTTCTTCCCTGGGGAGCTGTTCCAGTGCTCCACCACCCTCTGGGGGAAGAACCTTCCCCTGATGTCCAACCTGACCCTCCCCTGGCCCATCTTCCTGCCATCCCCTGACACGAGTGAGAGCAATCACATCTAGGTGAGCTCAGCAGAGTTCTGCAATGATGAACTGCGACGTGTTTGCCGCCGGCGTCCCTGCCATGTCGTAGTGAGGTGTGCCAGGAGCTCTCCGCTGGCACATTCTGATGGTGCTGTGTCCCAGAGGTCAGGACTCGCAGAGTCCTCTGAAACCCTTTTGTACTCTTGTTGTTATTTTATTTTGGCAGCACCTCTCTTGTAATCCAGTATTTCCAGTGGCCGTGTCCCATCCTGGAAATAATGCCAGTTTGGAAGAGGAAGAAAAGCTGACTGATTTAATTCCTCTCCACTGAGTTTTCTTGCCATCGTGACGGTTCACCTGCTGTACTTGGCTGATAGGAGTGGTTTAAAGAAGCAGCATTAGAGTGAGGTTTGTGACTGAATTATTGGGCGTTTACAAAGTGCTTGGGAAACCTGTAGTGAAAATCCCTGGATGCGTGTGATCCCGGTGATCGAACCCATGTTCTTCATGTGTGTTCCAGGGATGTATCAGCTGTGCATGTAGTTAGAGACCATTCTCTTTCTTCCCTTTTCCTTTTCCTCGTTAAGTCAATGTATTTGTGGTGCTGGGACAAAGAAGTGGCCCCTCATCTGTCTATCCCCGTTCTTACCATTGACCATGACCCAGTGTTTGCTAGGAGGTGAAGAGGGACCCATGGTGACTCTGATCCCCAGGCCATGCCTGGCAACCCAGTAGTTTATCTGGTCTTCTGTGCACTAAGAAAATCTCTTCTTCTGCCCAGACAGCAAGTGGTTGGCAGCGCTCTGAAGTGTCCTGTGAAATGGTAATGGTTATTCTCAGGTCTGGGGCATTTCTCCTGCACTGATGTTGTTACATGGGAAAAACATTGAGGAACCTTCCTCTTTGGGCTCTTTCGTTTGAACAGCCAGCTGACAAGAGTAATTGATTTTAGAGGGAACTCGGACTTTCTCCTGGACAACAGACCCTATCCAGGGTATGTCAAAACCAAATGGACATTGTCACCTACTGCATTTCTTCTCGCTATCTCCCTCTTCTTATAAGTAGGACACAAGAGTGGGGAGGCCCTGGCCCAGGTTGCCCAGAGCAGTGGTGGCTGCCCCATCCCTGGAGGTGTTCAAGGCCAGGTTGGATGGGGCTTTGAGCCCCCTGATCCAGTGGGAGGTGTCCCTGCCCATGGCTGGGAGTGGAACTGGGTGGGCTTTAAGATCTCTTTCAACTCAAACCATTCCATGATTCCGTGACCTAAGTCCTCATTATTGTAAATGTACACGGATGGCATTTTGTGTATCCTTCCTGTGGGCACAGAATGCACATTCACCCACTGAGAAACTGTTGTGTCTAGGAGAGTGTGATTTAGTATTTGACTCTTTCTATTGTGAATGTTATTGTTAAATCCAGTTCTTTGTGACCCCTTTTTAGCGATGACCCAATTGTAGATGGGATGAACGTAAGATTTTGGAAATGTAAACTTCTTCATCAACTGATTAAACACAGAGAAACAGTAATTTCTAGGGCATGATTCACCTCACTCAAAGGTAGGCAACTGAAACAGCTGAGATGAATCACACTCCTGACGTGTCTCTTTCTCTTCACTGGTTATAAGGGAGTCCAAATGACTGTCTCAGATGCTGTGTGTAGACATCTAGAATTACAGGAGAGAAGTCCCTTTCAATGTCTTTGGCCATGTCTGTCTGACCACAGTGCTAAGACCCAGATTTGGAACCAAGAGACGTGAACTTCGTGGAGTCAAGAGCTCCTATGTTGAATTCTCTCAGAAAATAATATTCTAGCCTGACCTTTCTCCAGTTCTTCATCTCTCTCTGCTGCAGATGTCAGGTTCTGTCTCTGTAACCCTGCCCTGAAAGAGTCAGACAGCTCCATAGATGCAGCAAGATGTCTTGCAAAATAAGTGGAACTGGATCTTTTAATTTTAGGCTCTGACGTTCTCTCAGTGGACCCACCATGTGCTATGGCTGGAACTCTCATTCTGTCATCCTGCTGCTGTCCTTTTTTTTCACAGGCTGAACTGTGTTTGTATTTAGGAAGGCCAAGGCTTGCTTGCAGGCTTCTTGGCATCTGAATCCCTTTTTTGGACTAAAGATATGGACCAGAGGCTGGAAAGGACCAGCTAAAGAGGCCTTCTTCTGCCTGCTAGCACTAGGCAGTGAAAACTAAGAACTTACAGGCTTTATCTCTAAGCATCAAGAAACACCTTGCAAAGCCACCTCAGACCCTGACATCCCCTCAAAGCATAGAATCATAGAATCGTTAAGGTTGGAAAAGACCTCTAAGATCGTCAAGTCCAACCATCAACACACCACCAACGTGCCTATTTCAACCATGTCCTGAAGCACCACGGCCACAAGGTTTTTGAGCCCCTCCAGGGGTGGAGACTCCACCACTGCCCTGGGCAGCCTCTGCCAGTCATTCACCACTCTTTCAGTAAAAGTATTTTTCCTAATATCCAGCCTCTCCTGGCACAGCTCAAGGCCGTTTCCTCCCGCATCTTCCAGATCTCTGCATTAACAGCAGAAAAAGGCCAAGCACTGGTTTTTCTGCCCCTTCTGTGAGTTCCTGCCAGCCCTTGCTGCTGGTGAAGCCTTGCTCCTTGGAGCTGGGGTTTTGTGCCTCAGGCTTGGAAAGGCACTTCTGCAAAGTAGGCGGGGAGTCTCTGAAACACAGTGTCACTGAAGTTTGGTTCCAGTGACGTTTCCGTGGCAGTTTGTGCCCAGAACTGCCTGTGTGTGAAGTGACAGCAAAGTCTATGTCAGCTGAAGCAGAAAAAGCCTAAAAAGGGCTTCTGCACAACAGCTCGGTGCCTGGTTCATCATCAGGGAAAAATGGACTGAAATACCCAATGGCATTAACAAAAGGAACCAGTGTCAAGCCAACCTGATTTATTTTGTGACAAGAAAACTGATTTTCTAGACAAAGAGAGTGTCCTCTTCCTCATCTATTTAGATAAGCTCAATGGAGGATCACAGAGAGCCACTGGTGGGAGGCAGCCAAGGGAAAAAAGGGGGAGATATTCTGTATTACAGCAAGATTTCTGTGTCATGGTAGTAAATATTTCATGCTGTTTCACAAATCTTTGGTGAGGACTCTTTGGGAATAGTATTTACAGTTCTGGTTGTCTGTGTTCAAGAAAGATGCAGGCAGATATCTAGGTATCTACAAGGACTGGTGGAACCTATCACTGTCTGGGCTGAACATTTGGTTGTTCTACTGGAATCAGAAATCAATCCCTGTAACGGTTATTTTTCCAGATAGAGCTACCTTTATGCTAAGCAAGGGCCCAGATTTGGGCTGAACTGAGGGTCCTACACTGTCTGGCTTTAGCCACTGCTAATTTGAATGGGATCCTCTGGAGCCCAACTGCTACAGCTCTGTATCAAAAGCCCAAACGTGAGATCAATCCACTCTATTACAGTAGATGCCCTCTGTGATATGTTCAGGTCATCGATATCGATTAGGTGCGTTTCTTGACTCTTAAATGAGAGCTTGTTATTAATCCATGCCTTGGCTTTCTCTCTGCTGCCGGCTGATCAGGTGAGGCTCATGTGTCAAAGGCCCCTGTGTGATGTACCAAGAAGCCACATTTCTCATAGAGCTGATTTTGAATTAGAAAGGACAATTTGTCAAAATGGAAGGATGTTTTACTTTGTGCGTGTCAGGAACAAGAGAGATTCGCTGACCAGAGGCATCTTGCTTTGAGGCTGAAAAGCACTCAGTGTCAAGTTAGGCTCTCTTAGACCATAGAATCATAGAATGGTTTGGGTTGGAAGGGACCTCAAAGCTCATCCAGTTCCACCTCCCTGCCATGGGCAGGGACACCTCCCACTGGATCAGGGGGCTCAAAGCCTCATCCAACCTGGCCTTGAACACCTCCAGGGATGGGGCAGCCACCACTGCTCTGGGCAACCTGGGCCAGGGCCTCCCCTCCCTCACAGGAGAACATTTCTTCCTCAGATCTCATCTCAATCTCCCCCCTTTCAGCTTATGGTGGTTTTTGTACAAGTGACCAGAAGTTGAAGAGCTGAAACTGCGATGGTGGTTGTCACAAACATAAGGAGCTTGATTTCCTAAAGGAAAGTGAGTTCAAGGAAAACAGTAAATCCTTTAATGTATTGACTGAATTGCCTGTAGGAACTTGAATGCTCTTATATGTTTGTACTGAGAACCCTGCAGCAGTGCTGGAAGGTTTACTGCAGGTTCTGACTGTGCAGGTTGTTATTAGCAGGCATTTTGGTAAGCCCAGCTTATAAAAGAGTCGTTAAGAGCTCTCTAACCATTCCCAGTGCTTCTACACTTGCTTAAGTGCTGAGACAGGTTATTGTCTTTATGCTTTGTTTCACTCCCCTAAAGTGAAAGGGTATGGGTGGCTGTTAAAGCCTTGCCTGTGAGAGGTCTGTGAGGGTTGCAGTGCTGAGCTCTTTCTTTGTGAGCTGAAGTTGTGATTTGGAGGCGAGCCCGAGTGCGTATTCAGTGCGTCTCAGACAGCAGAATTAATGAGCAAGGTTGAGGATGGCTCTGACAAGCTAATAAGCGTATGGCTAAAGTCTATATTTACTAGAGCTGTCTTACTGTTCAGTGCAGAATTCCTGCAGTGGATGAAACATAAACACAGGTTATTACTCTGTTAAAAAATGCATGGCTCTCATTCTGAGGAGCAGCAGGTGTCCCGAGCATGGATGGATGGCTTGTCTTCTAGATGCACATGGATCAGTGTTCGGATGAGTCCTTCTTGCAAGTTTTCTATGTATAAAATGAGGTGGATCACAATGAAAATGAGAACCAGTTGGGTCCCCGCCGTGGTGCTGGTCCAGCTCGAAGGCAACCACGCTCTCCAGGTGGAGGGATGTTCAGTAGGTGCTGTTGGACACAGGTCTGGCCTCAGTCCAGTTTCCAGTGGGCAGGGATCTGCACCCTGCAGACTGTCACGGCCGCCAGCGCCAGCCGGTTGCTTGTGGGCAGAGCGAGGTTTGAATGTGCTGCGGAGCTGGGCCGTGCTCCAGCTCAGGTGCAAACAGGTCAGCAGGAGACCACGGTGCCCTTCTCATCTGCTTGAAGGTTTCAAAAAGCAAAGGATGTCAGTACATTGCCAGCACTAAGCAAATACTGATCTCTGTTTAAAGAAAGTCTTGTTCTGAATGTGTTTGCACACTGTGCTTGGGTTTGCACAGAAAGTCTGCTGAGCCCCGAGCTGAGATTTGATCCTTTAACCGAGCAAACTTGCTCTGAAATGAAAATCCCTTTGCAGGACACCATTGCTGCCTTTGGCCATTGTTGGGGACTCCCAGCTGTACGTTTTGCTAACCCAGCTGTCCCTGAAAGCCGTGAACTTGGGGCAGATTTGCATGCTCATAATGGTGGTGGTGGTTGGGGAGCTGTTGCTTTTCCCACGTGTAGGACCTGAGAGGTGCTGAGCATCCACACACAGTGCTCGCTTGCGTGGCTTGGGTAGAAGCAGAACAGCCGTCTGTAGACGTGATCACAGACTGGAATACATCCCTTGAGGGGGAAAATGTTATGGATTGGAATGGAGGAAAACTGTTTTACCTTGGCTGGGCGCTTCTGTGTGTGCTGCTGCTGTGCATGTGCTTGGTTTGGGGAACCGGGCTCGTACTGACTGCTGGTTTTCTGTTTTTAAAGCTGATCAGTGGTGGTTCTATTGTAAGTGCTGAGGCAGTATGGGATCACGTCACCATGGCCAACCGGGAGTTGGCGTTTAAAGCAGGAGACGTTATCAAGGTCCTGGATGCTTCCAACAAGGACTGGTGGTGGGGTCAGATCGATGATGAAGAAGGATGGTTTCCCGCCAGCTTCGTGAGGGTGAGTGACTTTCTTCTTTTTACCCCTACAATGAATCACTGCCAAAGCTGCTCAGAATGGTCAATAACTGAACTGATTACTGTGTTCGTTATCATTGATGCTTATTTCCAGGGTGTCTGCTTTCCATCCGAAAAATTGATAGCAAAGAAGATTTGGGAAGGGATGGGAGGGGGAGGCTGGAATACGTATTGACTCTGCTTTTAATGCTCTTGGAATACAGAGTGACCTTTGCTGTGTGTCTCAGCATGTCATATCCTCTCTTCTTAAGCAGCTCCTTGGAAAAACATCCCAGCCCAAAAACATACTTTATGTTGTTGGGCTGGGAGTAGATCTGTTGGAGCCTGTAAGTCCACGGCAGCATCAAGCAGCCCCCATTCAGAAGCACTCTGTGACGCACAGGCAGGGGTTGGCCATCCCCTTCCCAAAGCAGTGCTGCGTTCTGACTCCTCAACGGTTTTGGATGCAAAACTCCTTCATGAATTAGACCGTGAGCAGCTCTGGGTATTTTTGTGAAGGGGGCAAGGAACTGTTTTGCTTGCCTGGGTCTTTCTGCTGAAGCAGGTTGGCTGTACCCAGCCTCCTCCAGTGGTGATCTGGCCTTTCACAAATAAGAAGGATTGGAGCACTTCATTTTTTCGCTCAGTATGTGTTAAGAAAGCAAAGGGACAAAAAGCCTTTTTGCTGTCGTCAGCTCCTGCCAAATTATTTGGACACTCTCGAGCCTTCCTCGGGGAGTCAAGACATCAGCTTTGACCTTGTGTGCTTCCTTCTCCTCTCCCTTTTGCGCAGGGTTCGATAGGCGGGATCAGAGATTTAATTCCTTTATAAGCTTAGAGGATATGGTTCAAAAAATGAAGATTTCTTTTGCCTTGTAAAATTGTGTGAAAGAGGACTCTTTCCTCTGAGCCTCCCAGGCAATTTGACAAGCTCTGAGGCAGTCGAGGGGAAGACTGTTCTCTCTGCAATGCACACTGACGACCAAGTGGCATCCCAAGGAGATACTGTGTTTGCTTTAGTGCTGTCTGTCTTACCCTCCCTCTGAACCTTCCCTCCTTTGGGCAACCGTACATCATCAGCATCCCTATGTGATTACATCACTTCATCTGGGGAGTAGAATTATGGACTAGGAGAACGTGGTTAAGATGTGTACCTGGTGTTTCCAAGTGACAAACAATGGTAGAATCATTGAGGTTGGAAAAGACCTCTGAGCTCATCCAGTCCAAACACCATCAAATCAGCTCAACCCCGCCGTGCCTGCTAAACCACGTCACAAACTGCCATGACCACGTGGTTTTTGAACCCCTCCAGGGATGGAAACTCCACCACTGCCCTGGGCAGCCTCTGCCAGGGCTTCACCACTGTCAGTAAAGAAATTTTTCCTAATATCCATGATATAACCTCCCCTGGCACAGCTTGAGACCATTTCCTCTCATCCCATTGCTTGTTTCTTGGTTGAAGAGACAAGGACCCACTTAGGTCTGGCCACTGCTGAGAGCCAGAGAGCAGTGACTGGAGTCTGGAGTGCCTGCATTAAACAGTTTATGCCGTTATTCTGGCCTAGAATAACCAATAGTGTTTAATATTTTGTTGAATAGGACACCATGAGTCTGACCCTGTAGCCAGGGGAGATAACAAGTTTGGAAAATGGATTTGTATCAGGTGTGATCAAGATAATAATCTTACTGCAGCAAATACTCTCACCTGTGCTGCTGACACAACTCATCCTTGTTGCTGGATGGAAAGGCTGTGTTAGAAAATTCTCTCCAGCTGATTATTTTTCCTTAGTTTGGAGACTGTAATATTCTGGGCTACTTTGATTTCTCAGTGCACTGCCCAGTGCTGTTCTGCTTTGTGATCCAGGGGAAAAGAGTTAATGTCCTTTTTTGTGGGATGTTGTAAACATGCTGTTCACGGCTGGTTTGATAACAATCTTGCTTTGTGCTGTCCTGTCATCTCAAAATACACACCAAACAACTAACCAAACAAGTCCATTTACTCTAAGGCCCAAAGCCATGGATCATTTGGCTTTACTGAACTTTCTCCATCTCCCTACACTTTCCAAAGTCTGGGACGATGATTTTAGATGCTGGAAAAAGCAAAGCAGATAAATCAATGACTCTCAGGCTGTTGAACACAACTGTCTGAACGGCATCCTGGAACAAACCTTGGTGCTTAGGATCAGGGTGGCTTTACCAGGCAAGTTTCTTGCCCATTCTGTTTAATGTCCCAACCCTGCAGCTTGACTTTATTCCAACGAAATAGATCTTTCCATCAGCTCTGTGAGAGGCTGGATCAGTTGTTCCATGTGTGAGACACTTGTTCAGTGCAGACTGGGAGCAGACCCTGCCCTGGGACCAAATGATGCACTCCCAAAGTGGGGAACAGCATGACCTTGCTGCCATGAATGAGAATTAATATATAAAAGTAAGTACTCGGCATATCAAAAATTAGTAGAATCATGGAATTGTTTGGGTCGGATGGGACCATGAAGGTCACCCAGTCCAGTCCTCTTGCTGTGAGTAGGGACGTCTTCAGCCAGATCAGGAAGTTCAGAGCCCCATCCAACCTGACCTTCACTGGTTCCAGGGATGGGGCATCTCCACCTCTCTGGGCAACCTGTTCAGATAGATGGAAGCAGAGTTCTGGCTCCTTTGTCTGCAGCTCTGCAAGGGAGGCTGGAGGGGCAAATTCACCCCTGGGGTTCCCAGAGCAGAGCCTTCTCCTCACAGAGTTTCTTGACGTGCAGCCACGAGGCTGCCCACTCCCTGGCTGTCCTGGGCTGAGAAATCAACTCCCATTTGGGCTGTCATGTTCTCCCCTCCCCTGCTGGCTGAGGTCGCTCGCTTGCCTCTTCATTTCTATTCTTGCCTGTTCCCCCCCCCACTACCACCCCCCTTCACTCTCTGCCTGTCTTGGAATTTCAACCAGATGCCTACAAAGCCTTTGGGGCTTTTGAGAAGGTGCCTGTAACCCCTCATTTGCTCACAGGACCATTGCAGCAGGTTTCTTCTCCTTCAGGGTCCTGTCAAGGACCGTTTAACCTCAACGCTTTGCACTTTGTTCTTCTCTCCATTTTTTGCCTTGCATTTCTTATTCAGCTGCTCACTCTTTCATAATGAGGAGGCTGGGTTTTTTTCTCTGTTGTACTTTGAGCCCTGCTTTTTTAAGGCAATGCCAGAAAACTGCATAATTTAGCTTGGGTGGTTCTAGTTTTACTTGCAAAATAATTGCTTTCCTTCACATCTATATTTCTCTTATGCAAGTGCAGGAGAAAAAGGGAACAACATGTTGCATAGCAGAGGATGAAAAACAGTTCAAGTAAGGGATGGCAGGACAGACCAGACAGGTATAAACCCAGCTAGGGTTAATTTCTGAATATTTTAGGCTGCAGGCCTCTTGTAGGTACTGACAGGAGGCACAGCTGAAGATCACTGCAAAGTCAGATTCCTCTAAAAGTCATTTTGATCACTTCTGAGCAGAAAACTGGGCTGGAAACCTAGTTTACAACGAGGCGTCTGACGCTTCTTGCTCTCCAGCCAGATCATATGAAAATCTTTGGCAAAGCATTTGGCACTCACAGAGTCTCATAGCAGGAAAAAATCACATTTGCAAGTGCAGAGAAAAGCAGGAACCTGCTGATTCCCTCGGCCTCCTTTACAGGCGTAGCTGGGGGGGAGTGCAAACAAAAACTGTGCTCAGATTGCCTGCACGTACAGGAATTGTCTCCGTGAATAACACCTGTGGTTATCTTAGTAGCTTGAGACTTGGCTAGAAGAAAAGAGGAGACAGGAAAGCCATGGAGGCTTGGGAGCACAAAACTTTTGAGGAGAAAATGGATGATAAAGCAATGCTTTTTGGGGAAGAGAAAAAGCACAGCGTAGGAGAAGTAAAATTTGTAGTTGGTAAGCAATGGTGAATGGTTTTCTGCAGGAAGTGCTGCTCTCAGGCAGAAAGTTATCACAGAATCATGGAATAGCTTGAGTTGGAAGGGACCTCAAAGTCTATCCAGTTGCACCCCCTTCCACGGGCAGGGACACCTCCCACTGGATCAGGGGCTCAAAGCCCCCTCCAGGCTGGCCTTGAACACCTCCAGGGATGGGGCAGCCACCACTGCTCTGGGAAACCTAAATAATGAAAACCCCAAGGCATTAGAGAGATGGATGCTGAACTCCAGAGCAAGGTTTAAGGCTGGATAATGAGCTGAGCTTAGGACAAATGAAGGTGTTTCATATCCTTGTAGTGGGGATGCTACTTGTTGCTCCTCTCTTCCTTGTGGTGTAGTCTTAGGCTGTCGTTACATGATGTGGTACGGGTGGATTTTTGTATATCAGCCCCTCCAGCATCCACATCCACTCCTGAAACAGGGTTAGAGTTTGTAGGGAGGAATTTACAGCATAGGATAATACTCCAGTACTACAAATGGATCAATTGTCAGACCTTAAGGTTTCCTTTAGAATATACAGGGAGTCTCAAACCAGAGTTCTCATTGCAGAGCCCAGCATCAACATGGCCCAGGTGAGATTCAAACACTCCAAACACAGGAAACCAAAAGGCATCATGGTTGGGCTCTGACACATTTCCACTGGAGAGAAATAAAAAAGGAAAAGTTTTGTATGTTTAATGCTATGAAATCTTCCTGAAGAGGCACAGCAGAATGAGGAGGGGATTTATTTTGTTATAAAGCTCTCCTTTTTCTCTCTGGATACCAAGAGGCAGATTGAGATTCCAGAATACATTTCTTCTCCCCTCAACAGCAGTGACCCTTCTTTATATTTAGTAAACTAAGCTGAAGAGCAAAGCAAGGATTCGGGAGGTTTTCCTACAGCCGGTGATTGTTGGGTTTTTGTGCAGAGATGAGGGGTAATGGTCCTCCGAGGGCTTGAGTGGATGCTTTGTGGTCTGTACCTCTTACATCAAAGAAAATACCAGGGTGGATCAGTGCAGCAGTGCTCCCTGCTCTCCCTCATCATTGTCTGGGTTTCCCCAAAGGTTGTAATTTCAGATTGATTTTCCTGCTGAAAAGCTGCTTTTGACCCACGCTGTTTTCTGCTGCTAAAGAAGTGCTGGATAAATTGGTGCAGGCTTTTAAGGCACTGGTTAGTTTGAGGCTCCAAACCCACGTCCTGTCTGAGTGCCTCACAGCTCGAGCACTTGATCAGGGAGATGGGCTTAACTTCTGCTCTTAGGAGTTGTGACTGAGCTCTGCTGCAGGTGTTATAGAATCATAGAAGGTCCTGAGTTGGGAGGGACCCACAAGGATCATTCGGTCCAATTCCTGTCCAACTCCTGCGCGGGATAACTCCAACATTCACACCGTGGGGCTGAGGGCCTTGGCCAAATGCTGCTGGAATATTGTCAGGCAATGTCTTGCTGCCCTGCTTTTTTTTCATGGAATCACAGAATCATGGAATGCTTTGAGTCAGAAGGGACCTCAAAGCCCATCCAGTCCCACCCCCCTGCCGTGGGCAGGGACACCTCCCACTGGATCAGGGGGCTCAAAGCCCCATCCAACCTGGCCTTGAACACCTCCAGGGATGGGGCAGCCACCACTGCTCTGGGCAACCTGGGCCAGGGCCTCCCCACCCTCACAGCAAAACATTTCTCCCTCAGATCTCATCTCAATCTCCCTTCTTTCAACTTTTGCCCCTTTAAAATCTCGATGTGTGTGTAGGGATCCTGACACAAGAGCACTTGCTGCAGTCACTGCGTTAGCATTTCCTTAGCGCCAGCCGCAGGGGAGTGTAGGGGAGGTTTCCCAGGGGAGAGAGGATGGCACTGAAGTAGCATTCACCTGTTGGACAAGCCAAGCAGTCTGTGCTGCAGTGTCTGCTGCAGTCAGTGCCTTGTAAAGGAGATTTCATTCTCCCATGGCATATCCAGCATAAAAATAGCTCCTGGTCGAGGTATCGTGCTCAGCGCGAGCAGCACTCCACAGCAACAGGATGCACTGCAGACAAATTGAGGGGTTGTTTTTAAAGTCAAGCAGCATTTTAGCATCCAAATGCTGCCTGTGCTAATTGCAGCTGCTGTTAACGTGCCTGCTTATGCCACTCAGACAGCTCAGCATCCAACAGATCCCCAAAGGTTCAGATGCCAGCTTTGGGCCATTCCATGTTCAAGCTGACTTGCAGGTGCAAACCCAGTGTTTTGAGGCCGTTCTTTGAATCAGGCAAACTAGGCACGAATCTTCACAGCCCCTTCCCTATCCTCTACCAAATCTATCATGAAGAAAATCCTTCCCCTGAGTGGAAGCAGGGGCTTCCTGGACCTCACAGTGTTTCTGCAACAAGCTGCTGGAGCAGCGGAGCGTTCATTCTTCCTTGTGGCATTCAGGACATGGTTTAGCAGGCACGGTGGGGTTGGGCTGATGGTTGGACTGGATGAGCTTGGAGGTCTTTTCCAGCCTTAATGACTCAATGGTTGTGCATCACACGCAGCATCACGTGTCAGAGGAAACGAGGAGGCCTGAGTTCTGTCTCCTAGTATTTTGGTGGATATAGTGTAACATCCAGTTTATTGCAGTGTCCAAGGAACCTTTGCTACATGGTGGAGCTCCAGCCCATGGGAGTCTGCATTTAAACTGCAGGAAATGGAGAGAGGAAGGACAGGGCAGGTTCTTTGGAGCCAGTTTTTTTCACCTTTGTTGGATACATCATCTGAAGGCGTCCCTAATAGAGTCCCCCATTTTCTCCTTTTCCAGAAACAAGTGAAGGGTATTGCCTACCTTGGGTGAAGGGAGCTTCTGGGACTGGGAATGGGGAGTTTTAGAGGGGAGAGGAAGAGCTGAAAGTGGGGCTGCTGAAGCTGGGGCGTTGCAAGAGGGAAAGAGAAGGTATCAGAGAGCCTGTGAACTGGAGGGAAACAAAGGAGAGTGAGGCTGGACCCAGCTCACAGAGGGAAAAATTCAGGATATGGGAGAAAGGGCCACACAAGGGGAAACTAACTTGCTTCAAGTGCCTTTCCTTCTGTTGTCAAATGTCTGATTCCTTGTCCTGGAAGAGGATACAGGGAGAAGATGGTCTGTGTTTCCCAGTGAACAGCATCCCAGCCACAGTCCCACACTTCCCCTATGCCTGCAGGCTGGGGCTGGCCAGGGCAGCTGTTGGGAAGAGAGGCAGCATCCCTCTGCCTCTTGCTGCCTGCCAGGTCCTCACCTCCTCTCTGAAGGCAATGAAGAGAGAATCATCAGCCCCTGGGCATTTGTAGATACGAGGACAGTCTGTGCTTCCTTCTGAGGGCAGAGAGAGGCTGTGCCCCCATCGCTCGAGTGACACGTGGAGGCTGGTGTTGATTTACTTATGCAAAGCTCTGCACCATGGGCCCTACTTGATTGCAAATAAGCAAATGATCTTTTTAATCCACTCTAGAGTCCAACAGAGCATGCATATGACACAGTGCACGTGGCTGGAAACAAAGGCACAGTGCTAGCTAAGCACCAGCTTAAGGAAGAAGGGAGAGGGGAGAACCCTGGGGCTCAGGGAGCAGCTCTGCTCAGCAGGGCAGTGTGGTGAGGTGGGTAAACCAGTCACAGAATCAGAGAATCATTATGGTTGGAAAACACCTCTCAGCTCATCCAGTCCAACCGTCAGCCCAGTCCCACTGTGCCTGCTGTACCCTGTCCCCAGGTGCCACGGCCACATGGTCTTTGAAGCCCTCCAGGGGTGGAGATTCCACCACTGTCCTAGGCAGCGTGGTCCAATGCTTCACCACTCTTTCAGTGAAGATTCTTTTTTCCCTAATACCCAATCTAAACCTCCCCAGCACAACCTGAGGCCATTGCCTCTTGTCCTGTGACTTGTTACGTGTTACAGCCCTGAGGCTCCGCGCTGCAGCGTAGCTCTGTAGGGTTGTTGGAGTCTCCAACAGCCCCATGCAGTTGTAGGGTGGTGACACTGCAATGCCATGGTTTGGTACCAGATTTGGTACCAGGCTGGGCTGCTTGCACTGGTATTTGTTACGAAGCTGCTGGTGAGCAGTGGAATGACAACAGCTCCCTGCAAGGACCTGCCTGTATCATTAATCCACCACATTATTTAATTGTGAGCTAGGATCCAGGATGACACATTATCTGCTAGTTTTGTCCTTGTGAATATCCAGTGGAAGGAGATTAATAATCCAGATGGCTGGGAAAGTGTTTGTTTTATCATGCTTTCTGATTATTATAAGACTATCAGCCCTCAGAGCCTGTTCAAGTAAAATGTGCTCTATATACAGTGTATGCATTCAGCAGTCTAAATATATAATAATTACAGGTCAGCTTATGCTGGAACGGTGCCACTTGGTGATTTTATGCACCATTTGGGTATAGCAGCAAATTGATAAATCACATTTCCACAGATTTTATATAAATCACATATAATATTAAGCAGTGCAATGAAATGATCGGCGCTCCCTGGCTCCCAGAGCTGGGTCCTTAGGCAAAAGGGGCTTCTTTATTTGGCTATTTTACTTTCATCTGCCTCTGCAAATCATTATGTAACGCAGGAGCTGGTCATGACTCCCTAATTAGGGTTGGATTTTGAAATAGGGCTGTGAGCCTCATGATAAGCCTGTTCTTCTCCACATGCAGGGTGGCCTTTCAGTGTGAAACACCACTTAGGACTAGTGTTATGCAACCTGAATTTTTTTCTCCCTCTAGTTTTTCACTTCGTTTCTTTTAATTAATTCTTGACACAAAGCATTTGAAGTGGTTCTCAGGGCAGGCTTCGTTCTTTGGATGGTGTGGAAGAAACCCACGTGGTGCCGTGTTATTTCATGCTTCTTTGCATTGCAGAGGTGTTAAAAAAAGGCACAGAAGGCTGATTTATTATTGTAGGGTTGTTGATGATTGCTGAGCAGTTGTTATTATTTATTCTTAACAAAAGAAAGTGGCATTGCATGCAGTAATTCAGGCTGCTCTCCTGGTCTGTGCTGAGCCACAGCCCATAATTACTGAGGAGGGGAGGATGGGAGCCTACGGAGGCTTCTTGAAATCCAGGTGACAGAGCTGACAGCCTGCCAGGACATTGAAGTCCCTGTCTCTGATGCAAGAAAAGGTCTACAGGAGCTTCACATCAGTGACAGCCACCCAGCCTGAGCAGGGGATTACTGGGGAGATGAGGTGAAACTGGGAGAAAACCAGAATTTTAGAATCCTAGAATGTCCTGAGTTGGAAGGGACCCACAAGGACCATCGAGTCCAACTCCTGTCCCTGCACAGGACAACCCCAACATTCACACTGTGGGGCTGAGGGCCTTGGGCAGATGCTGCTGGAATATTGTCAGGCTGTGACTTCTTCCCTGCGGAGCTGTTCCAGGGCTCCACCACCCTCTGGGGGAAAAACCTTCTCCTCATGTCCAACCTAACCCTTCCCTGGCACATCTTCCTGCCATCCCCTTGGCTCCTCCAGTTTGGAAGTTTCTCTTGTAAAATAAAGAGGTATTTGCACTGGGAGGAAGGTGAATCTGTGTTTTTATGTCCAGTGTAGGCTGGAGAAGCTGGGGAAGAGAGAGCCCTTTCTCCATCAGTGTTAGCGGCAGCAGTGGATGTCAAGCATTTCAGTCAGGAGAACGTTTTTGGGGAGAGGAGTGTTTTGAAAACGTAGTGAACACCCTACTTACAGGTGACTGTGGACTGGGCTAAAACAGGAACCTTTGCAGCTTTGTCCAATTCAACTAAATATGACATTTAATAAGTTACTGGGAAAATCTAGTGTCATTCCCCGTTTGCCTCTTCCACCTCGCTGTCGCCTGCAGCCCACCAGCGCTGCGGTTCGAGCAAGCAGGTCAGTGAAGCAGAGAGGATCTGGCTTGGGGTGGTGGTGGTGGGTCAGAGGACAAAATTAACACTTTATGTGCAGCCTTCCCTCGCCCCAGCACAGCCCAGCTCCTTCCCAGCACAGGCACAAGCGGATTTGAGAGCTGCGGTTGCAAACCCAGCTCTGCTGTGTCAGGGTGAAGGTCTCTCTGGCCAAGTTGTCACTCATGGACGAGCACCAGAGTGCAGTGAGCCCACGGTGAAACATTTAAGTCTGTATTTCAGAGTATGCACGAGCTTTTCTGTGCCCTGTGCATCAACATAAAGTCTGTCAACCTCAAAAATATTAATGAAGGATGTCGTCTGGTAGATTATCCCTGTTTGTGGATGGGGAAAGCCTCCACTGGCCTAAGTGTCTGGCCCAAGGTCAAGTGAAGAGCTGCCTCATCTTTAGTGAGTCATGGTCCAGGCTTGAGCTGATCCCCTGGAAGAATGATCCCTGCTTAAATTAGAGAACTGGAGAGGTTAAGACAGAAAGCAGGAGTGTTTGAACAGCACAGTGAGATTAATCCTTTCAGCAGTCACGGCTGGAACTCGCCGGGTGGAAGGCGCCTTCGGCTGCCTCTGTTAGCAATACAGTTGTTGCATTTGTTTTTAATCAAAAGCAGAAATCATTTAGACTACACCTGTAATTTTTTCCTTTTGGGAACATGAATCCTAGCAGGAAGCAGCAAAAATTTCATTAAGGAAAACAGGACTCCAAAGATTCCCAGGAATGGAAGCAAGGAGCGCTCACAGAATCCTGGAATGACCTGAGTTGGAGGGGATCCACAAGGACCATCGAGTGCAACTCCTGTCCCTGCACAGGACAACCCCAACATTCACACCGTGGGGCTGAGGGCCTTGGCCAAATGCTGCTGGAATATTGTCAGGCTGTGACTGCTTCCCTGGGGAGCTGTTCCAGGGCTCCACCACCCTCTGGGGGAAGAACCTTCTCCTGATGTCCAACCTGACCCTCCCCTGGCACATCTTCCTGCCATTCCCTTGGGTCCTGTCATTGGTCACCAGAGAGAAGAGCTCAGTGCCTGCTCCTCCTCCTCCCCTGGTGAGGAAGCAGCAGAGGGTGATGAGGTCTCCCTTCAGTCTCCTCTTCTCCAGGCTGAACAGACCAAGTGACTTGAGCTGCTTCTCACATGGCTTCCTCTTGAAACCCTTCACCAACTTCATGCCCTCCCCTGGACACTCTTCAGTTGCTTTCAGTGTGCAGAAGGAAAATGAAATTCTGAGGATTTTCAGAAATCATGGAAGTTTTCAAGCCTGCTGTTTGCCATACAGTTTCCAAGCCTTTAGGATTCATGCTTTAAAACCTCCTCCCTGCACACCCCCCTTATGATTAAATGTTTCCTGTTTTCTTTTTTAAATGAAAATTGAAATTTCGCTCATGATCGCGTAACTCCAGGAGGCAGAGCTTTAAAAATATCCTCTGTTGCTGAACTGAATAATGAAACTTGGTAACAAGCTGTTCCAGTTTGGTTTGGGAGAACTGCAAAATACCTTTTCATAGTAGCAGGAAGGTAGGATGAGAACTTATTTTAAACTCCAGCCAACAGGGTTTAATAGCTATATTAGTCCTGCTTAATTTGCAACATATATTTTGCTTGGAATGCCAGTAAAGCTCTCACGAGGATATATTCTCAAAGGACTCCTCGTGCAATTCCATGCTTCCCATTTCTGGCCCATTTTCTCTTCTTGGGAATAGCTCAGGTTTCCACATCAGAGCCCCACTACAACCAGTGTCACTGATGGGAGTGAACTGGCCCTCAAGGTCGCTTTGCCAGTTTTACACTGGCACGGCAGTTACTCAGAAGCAGCAATTGGGGTTGTTCAGCCTGGAGAAGAAAAGGCTGTGAGGAGACCTTAGAGCAGCCTCCCAGTACTGAAAGGGGCTCCAGGAAAGCTGGGGAGGGGCTCTTGATCAGGGAGTGCAGGGACAGAATGAGGGGGAATGGTTTTCATCTGGAAGAGGAGAGATTGAGATGAGATCTGAGGGAGAAGTGTTTTGCTGTGAGGGTGGGGAGGCCCTGGCCCAGGTTGCCCAGAGCAGTGGTGGCTGCCCCATCCCTGGAGGTGTTCAAGGCCAGGTTGGATGGGGCTTTGAGTCCTCTGATCCAGTGGGAGGTGTCCCTGCCCATGGCAGGGGGGTGGAACTGAATGGGCTTTGAGGTGCCTTCCGACCCTAACCATTCCATGATTCTCTGATGTCCCCAGCAGGTCGTGCCCCACTGCCAGCAAAGAGGGGGTCTCAGCACTTCAACAGGGGTTGCTGCCCTACACAACCTCATGCAGAGTCCCTGGTTGCTCCCAGCATAGGACACAGTTGGGAGCAGGGTGAAAATTCTGACTTTTTATTGCTTTTGGATTCTCATGCCCTAAGTTTGCAGAATCACTAAGATTCTGAGGGAGATGGGATGGGTTTTCTTGAAACTCACTGTAAGATGACAAAGCATGAGAGGTGTAAGGAGTGGTTTAGCAGAATATGATATTGGTTAGGAAAGCAGGGAAGGAGCATGGGCAGGTGTAGTTTTTTTTTTTTACATTTCTGATGTACAGAAACACAGCCATTCACAATCTGCTTAAAACTGAATTTAAGCTGAATAATGGGAAAGTATTAAAAATTATGAACACTGAAAAGAAGGCTGAAAGATTGGGTTAAGGGTGGTGCAGTTTGGTTTCCATGTTGTGCTCTGTTTGTGTGGACAGTTCCACTGTTTAAAGGTCATAGAACCATAGAATAACGGAACCATGGAATGGTTTGGAAAAGAAGGAACCTCAAAGTCCATCAAGTTCCAATCCCCTGCCATGGACAGAGACACCTCCCACTGGATCAGGATGCTCACAGCCTCATCCAACCTGGCTTGGAACACCTCCAGAGATGGGTTAGCCATGACTTCTTGTTTTTGTTTGAAAGTCTCCAGCATTTGGGGCTTTAAAGGCTGATGACAGAAGACGCCTCATTTACATAAAGATCTTGGGTAATCTGTGTAAGATATCAGTGTTTCAGTCTGGTTTAAGCTTTATTTAATGTTTACAATCTACACTGAGCCTGATTTGATTTGATCTGAGTTATTTTCAGCAGGTTTACTTGGGGAAAGGGTAACAAAATGAGGCACTTGATCCATATGTTGTGTACAGAGCACGGTCCTGTTCAAAGACACGGAGACTTGGAGGCAGCATTATCATTGAGTTGATAATGTGTGGTTCTTATTTGATGATGGAAAGAAAATCCAATGTGGTGACAATGCAGTGATCCTTTTTTATTGCTTTCTTGCTGTTCTTTCCCATTTTGAGTATTCAGTGCCCAGGGTTACTTCGTGCCCTACCTAAAGCTGCCCTCGCCCCTCCCTGGGTTTGTGGGGGCTTATTGAGCCAGTCTGATCTCAGCGTGGGTAAGGGATCACATTCTCAGGATGCTGAGACAGGACATGTGCCTGAGTGGGAAAGGCTTTTCATGTGAAATGATGAGGAAAGCAGTTGTGAAATGAAAATCAATGCTCATTCACAAATCCCAGCCTGGGAAGTTTGCATAAAACTCAGAACCACAACTGAGCTTATGGTCACATCATTCAGATTCCTGAACCAACATATGGGGGGTGCTGGTCAACAGCAGCTGAACATGAGCCAGCAGTGGCCCAGGTGGCCAAGAAGGCCACCAGCATCGTGGCTTGGATCAGCCATGGAGCAGGAGCAGGGAAGGGGTCATCCCCCTGCACTCATCACTGATGAGGCTGCGCCTCGAATCCTGGGTTCAGTTTTGGGCCCCTCACTCCAAGAAGGACCTTGAGGGGCTGGAGCGCGTCCAGAGATGGGAATGGAGCTGGGGAAGGCTCTGGAGAACAGGGGTTCTGGGAGCAGCTGAGGGCCCTGGGGCTGTTTAGCCTGGAGAAGAGGAGGCTGAGGGGAGACCTCATCGCTCTCTGCAGCTCCTGGAAAGGAGGCTGTGGTGAGGTGGGTGCTGGGCTCTTCTTCCAAGGAACAAGGGATGAGACGAGAGGAAATGGCCTCAAGTTGTGCCAGGGAAGGTTTAGATTGGATATTAGGAAAAATATCTTTACTGACAGAGTGGTGAAGCCCTGGCAGAGGCTGCCCAGGGCAGTGGTGGAGTCTCCATCCCTGGAGGGGTTCAAAAATGTGTAGATGTGATGCTACTGGACGTGATTCAGTCAACACGGTGGGGTTGGGCTGACAGTTGGTCTTTATGATCTTAGAAGCCTTTTCCAACCTTAACAATTCTATGATCTTGACCTTCTTGAATCAGTCACCTGAAACGGGCTTATCCCTGCTCCCAGAGGTTTCATCCTGTCCAGACAGAGCCCAGCTGAGGCTGTGCAGGAACTGTGACCAGCAATGCTTTACACTAGAAACTGTGGTTTTCTTTCAGCTGGTCTGTTGCCCGTATGGTTCAGGGCACTGGGCAGCATCCCACAGCCCTTTCCCATAATTATTTGATATTTGGGATCAACACTTGAAATCACTTGATGTGATTTCATGAGTGGAACTTACAGAACCCTTTGAGGTTGGTTGCACCAGTATGAAACTGGGCTGTCTGGGCTGTGAGGTGTCGTGGGCACCGCGGTGCATCGCTGGCAAGGGCAGCGCCGTTGCTGTAAGGAGAGGGTTGATCCAGGGTCTCCCAGAGCCAACCTGCTTTCAGGCATCAGCTTCCTGATGCTTTTGTGAGTAAGTCTGTTGCTCACCTCTTCTCCTCACAGCTATGGGTCAACCAAGAAGATGGAGTGGAGGAGGGAACCAGCGATGTGCAGAATGGCCATTTGGATCCAAGCGCCGACTGCCTCTGCCTCGGCAGGACCGTTCAGAACCGAGACCAGATGAGAGCCAACGTCATCAATGAAATCATGAGCACGGAGCGCCACTACATCAAGCATCTCAAGGACATTTGTGAGGTACACAGGGACATTTGTGATGCTTGGGTTCTGCAGCAGGACATGGGCTTGGCTCTTGAGGGCTGAGGGCTGGGTTTGTCCTTGGGTGATGGGGGAAAATGATGCTGTGTGTTTGAGTGTTGTGTCTGACAGAGGAGCAGCATCTGTCAATAAGTATTGATACTTCTGAGAACTTTCTGCTGGGTCTGATAATTACCTTCAGTTTGTATTAACTAAAAGCAGAATTTTCTGACCTTGTTTCCACATTTCTTTGTCTAAAAAATTATGATATTGAGAAACTTCAAGCAGTCCTCTTAATTAAAACCCTATGCTATGTACTTTTGGACTTGTGATTGAGGAAATGAGGTTGTAATTAAACCAATCAGTTACCCATTTCATCGTGTGTCTTTCACATTGGGTTCACAGTTTCCCCTGGCTCAAGATGGCCTCCGTTTGCCTTTTCTTAGAATCATAGAACAGAATCATAGAATTGTTAAGAGAAAAACCTCTCAGCTCATCCAGTCCAACCATCAGCCCCACCTCACCGTGCCTACTAAACCATGTCCCCACATGCCACAGCCACGAGCTTTTTGAACCCCTCCAGGGATGGAGACTCCACCACTGCCTTGGGCAGCCTCTGCCAAACTCTTTTCCTAATATCCAATCTAAATCTTCCCTGGCACAACTTGAGGTCATTTCCTCCTTTCCTATCCCCTGTTACTGGGTTGAAGAGCCCAGCATCCACCTCACTACAACCTCCTTTCAGGAAGCCGTAGAGATCAATAAGGTCTTCCCTCAACCTTGTCTTCTCCAGGCTAAACAATTCCAAGTGCCTCTGCTGCTCCTCATAAGACTTGTTCTCCAGACCCTTCCCCAGCTTCGTAGTGACTTAAGACTTCTTATGGTGAGACTGCAAGCAGAGTGTTTTCATCATGGGAAATGCAGTACATTACGTTTGCCCAGTGTAGGAGAACCACCAGGCAAATGAACTTTGGTGACTGACCCCTGATCCTCAGCTTGGTTCCTCGTTGTGTTGCAGTCAACTCACAACCCCTCATTGTCCTCCAGCACACAGAATGAGTGCCAGAAGCTGAGTCCAAAGCACAGACCATGTGGTGCTGGGTGTCTGGGGAGGAGAATGCAGGGCGTTGCAGAACAGTTTGGGCACTGTGTGAAGAGCTTCTGCTTAGCCTTGAGAGGCAGAGGTTTGTCAGTACTAAAATCAGAGTCCATGGCTTTCAGCTCCTCCCTTTGAATGTTGAGGATTTAGAGAGCCTTCGCTCAGTCTTTGCAGAGTGAGCGTGCTGAACCTGCTGGTGAATTCTACTTAGGAAAAAATGTCTTCCTTTATAGTTACCACTTTTCCATTGACCAAGCAAAGCAGCCATCTAAAACCCATCTATGAGGCTTTTCAAATATGGAATAGTCTTGGGATTTCAATTTGGGAACAACTGAGCCTAATTCCGCTGTGAGATTTCAGTCAGAAGGCTTTGCATTGAAGAAGGGCAGAACTGCAGGAACTTTCCCACATGTTCTTGCTTTTCCTGTGTTTGCACTTTCCTGTTGAAATCCTAAATCAATGTTAACTTGCATTTCCCAACCATGTCACCACGCTTCTGCCAAATCAGGTTCTCAGGAGGTACAGGTAGGTACAGCCTCGGTGAAGGCTGGGGGGTGACACTGACTTACAGCTCCTGAGGATGAGTTCCAGATGTGAAAGAGATCTCTAAGGCTTTTGCCTTACTCTGTTTGCTGCAAAATGCTTTTGAGGGGATAAACCCTACCTCCAGTAGAGCGCCACGGAATGCTTCAGCTGCCTCTCTTACAGAAGGAGGAGGGCTGAAATGGGCATTCTCATCTGCAAAACGATGGGCTGTCCCTTGCTGGAGAGAGCCTCAATGTGCTCAGTTTAATCAGAGCAATCCATTTGCCTCAAGAAGGCCTGGAGACTCCTATGTCCCATCCATAGAATCATAAGGTTGGAAGAGGCCTCTGAGATCATCGAGTCCAACCGTGCCTGTCTCCCTACTAAACCACATCCCATGTGTTTTGGCACAGCATGGCATGGCTGTTCTGTTTGTGTATAAGAGGAGCAGGGCTGGAGGTGGAGAGACACGGGCTGGCTTGGGCTCCTCCCAGCACTGCCGGATGGATTTGTACAGGGGTGTTATTTGTGCCGAAGAACGAGCAGACACCAGACAACCACTGATGAGATGCAGAAGTGCTGTTGACAGTGGTAAATCCCCCTCTTCCCTTTGCTCTTTATTTTAAGGTGTCAGGACAAACAACAGCCAGAACTCTGCTTTCATCATAAGACGTGTTGGAGGGGATGAAAGCGGAGTGGGGAAGGTTGAAGCTGCTGCAGTGCTGACTTTAGCAGCCTGCAGTTACACTCTTGTTGCTGAGCTACCACAAATAACAAATCCCAATACAAGCAAGGCACCTCAAGATGTGTGGCTGTTGTCAGAGGGCTGTCACCTCTGCTAGGTGACTAAGAGCCCTCCAATTGCTCTTTTCTGCTTCAGGATGTATTCCCACCACCTGCTACTATATTATTATACACCGTGTTATTATTCATAATACCCATGGCACGGATCCTGCCAAGTCAGGAGCTCACAAGCCAGCCAGCACCACAATGAAAATCTCCTGCCTAAGCCAAGACCTGTGTGAAGCAGCTGGCTTGGAGGGGAATTCCTCATTGCAGCAAAGCCCTACTGCCCTGACTACAGCTGCTGCTGTGCCCTTGCTTCAGGTACGAAGGACTCGCTGCTGCTTGGTGAAATGGTTTGTGAAGATTTTTGTTAGGGGTAAAATGTGGAGTTTTCCCTGGACTGGGCTACAGACAGAGTGCACCCTCAGCAAGTTTGCAGATGACACCAAGCTGAGTGGCCAGAAGGCCAGGATGTCATCCAGAGGGACCTGGACAAGGGGGAGAATTGGGCCTGTGTGAATACCATGAGGTTCTACAAGGCCAAGTGCAAGGTCCTGCACCAGGGGCTGGGCAACCCCCCGTACATCCCCTGAGTGGGGGATGAAAGGGATAAGAGCAGCCCTGTGGAGAGGGCCTTGGTGGATGAAAAGCTGGGCATGGGCCAACAATTTGTGCTCACAGCCCAGAAACCAACCATGTCCTGGGCTGCATCCAGAGCACTGGGACCAGAGGGGAGAGAGGGGATTCTGTCCCTCTGCTCTGCTCTGGTGAGACCCCACCTGGAGCCCTGTGTCCAGCTCTGGAGTCCTCAGCACAGGAAGGACCTGGAGCTGTTGGAATGAGTCCAGAGGAGTCCACGGAGGTGATCCAAGGGCTGGAGCACCTCTGCTGTGAGGACAGGCTGAGAGAGTTGGGGTTGTTGAGCCTGCAGAAGAGAAGGCTCTGGGGAGACCTTAGAGCAGCTTCCAGTGCTGAAAGGGGACCCACTGGAAAGACGGGGATAAACTTTTTAGCAAGGCCTGTTGTAACAGGGCAAGGGGTAATGTTTTTAATCTAGGGGAGGGTGGTTTAGACTGTATATAAGGAAGAAATTTTTTCAGAGAGGGCAAGTGAGGCCCTGACCCAGCATACCCAGAGAGGCAGTGGAGGCTCCATCCCTGGAGGTGTTCAGTGCCAGACTGGATGGAGCTCTGAGCAGCCTGGTTTGGTTAAAGGTGTCCTTGCTGCTACAAGGAGGTTGGACTGGATGAGCTGTAAATGTCCCTTCCAATCCAAACCATTCTCTGATTCTATGACTGCATTACCAAGAGTGGGTGGATCATTATTCTGCAGCATCACCAAGGAGGGGAAGACAGAAAAAAAAATTCAGCCTTAAGGAAAGCCCAGGAATGGGAATTTCAGTCTTAGTTGTCAGAGCTTAGAAAAACAATCAGCTACTGAAAACTGGGCTTTTATAACTGGTGGCAGTAGCCTTTCTGGCAGGCAGTGCTGCTTGCTCACTGGCCTGTAAAGCACCACATCTCCAGGCTTAAAAATATCTCCCACTGCACCTGAGATTTGATCTGGGAAGGTGCTGGAGGGTGCAGGATCTCTCTGTGATGTGGCACAAAGTGCTTGGTCAGGGCCAAGAATTTGAGCCGTGGTGTGCAGTGGGGAGCGTGAGCGGTAGAGAAAGTCGCTGCAAAGAGCAGGGTGCTGAGAAATGAGCAGGATTTGGATCAGCACATGGATTAGGAAGACAAGGTTAAAGTTAAGAAGGTATTAGAGGGAGAAGTGACAGTTCTTGGATGGGAACAGTGAGGCAACTCAGAGATCAAAAGAAACCTTCATATGATGAGTAACTTGAGGTGGGAGGTTAGAAAGGGCAGCCAACTGCCTGTGCTGCATTTTGCTCTTTTCCAAGTAATTTGACTTTGAATTTATTTTTTTAATAATGGTGACTGGATTCCACCTAAGCTTTGCTTTGGTGCCAGGACAGCTCTGAATGCTGCGTGGAAAACATCCTCATTGCATTGGAGTGAGTCCAGAGGAGGCCACGGAGATGATCCAAGGGCTGAAGCACCTCCTGTACCAGGACAGGCTGAGAGAGTTGGGGTTGTTCAGCCTGGAGAAGAGAAGGCTCCAGGGAGACCTTAGAGCAGCCTCCCAGTACTGAAAGGGGATCCAGGAAAGCTGGGGAGGGGCTCTGGATCAGGGAGTGCAGGGACAGGAGGAGGGAAAGGGTTTTCAGCTGAAAGAGGGGAGATTGAGATGAGGTCTTAGGGAGAAATGTTTTGCTGTGAGGGTGGGGAGGCCCTGGCCCAGGTTGCCCAGAGCAGTGGTGGCTGCCCCATCCCTGGAGGTGTTGAAGGCCAGGTTGGATGGGGCTTTGAGCCCCCTGATCCAGTGGGAGGTGTCCCTGCCATGGCAGGGGGATGGAACTGGGTGGGCTTTGAGGTCTCTTCCAACCCAAACCATTTTATGATTGATTCTATGATCAGAGTGCCTGACAGTCAGGACTTGCTGTAGTCTGGTATTTGAATAAGTGCTTTGGAGTCCTGAGTGCCTGGCAGCAGGCGTGGCTCCAGTTTGCCTTTTCAGTTCAGTCTCAATTTCGTTCCTGTGCTGATTCTTGGTGTGTGCATCTCAGCACAGCACTCACCTGGGTGTTGTCAGCACTGCACATGGTCTTTTGACAGCTCACATGGTGCTCGACCAAACCGAGGGATGGGCTACAGGACGGTGTCTCCCACAATGTGGCTGAGAGATGGAAAGCATCTGGAATATCATCACAACTAGCTTTGAAGTTGTAGCCTGCAGCGGCTGCCATCTCCTCATTCTCTCCTTCACTGTGCTCTCAGCTGGACAAGCAAAAGGATGGATGGATTGGCCACCTCTCCTGACTGTGTCTAAACACACTCTGGGGTGGAGAAAACTTAGCACTTAACCTCCTGCAAGTACTTTCCAACTTCGGCCTATACTTCAGGGACTACATGGAAAAGTACTTTAAAGAGAAACAGTGTGGGAGCTATTTTTAGGTATTCATTGAGCAAAACACTCTCCAACATCTGCTCATCAGTCAGCTATCCCTTCTCTGAGCAAACTGATGGGATGAGCAGAAGGAAGATGACATTGTTTTATGTAACAGAAGTAAATTTACTGGAAAAACTATGCAGCAGCCTTCGAGTTGACTCCTTGCTGCATCTTATAAATGAATCTTCAGTCTCCCTTTTGCCTGTGTGTGCTGCAAACCCACCATCCAAGCTGGAGAGAGGAGAAGGCTTGGGAATTTGACGTGTTCTTCAGTTTTCCCTGTGGTTTTATAGGTGCCTGTGCAGAAATGTGCTGCTTCAGCTTCTGTGAGACACGTGGCTCAGGCAAAGTGATGAACCAGCACCGGCAGGACGGGGACTATTCCAGACTGTAGTGGCAGCCAATAGCAACCCCAGGGCTGGAAGATGTTCACATAAATCACCCAGTGACTGATTTCACAGAGCAGGATGGCAGGGGGCAGCCTGGCTTGCGGGCAGCCCGCAGTGTGCAGCAGGGCAGAGGTCCTGGCACGAACGGCTTGCGGCACTCCTTGGTGCTGTGAGCACCAAAGCCGGTGTCAACAGGAGGTCAAAAGACCTCCTCTTTTGTCTTTTTGGTTTTTGTTGAAAGCTGTTCTGAAATAAGCAGGCAAACACGAAAAGCAGCGTGGGAAGGTATTCTGCATTATTCCGTGCTGGTTTGAGTTTTTATTTGCCCTGCACTGTGGGAACCAGTCTGCTCCCATTCCTCCTGGCCTTGAAAACTGAGAGAGGAAGACCCAGGGAAATGGCTCATCAAGGAGCTCCTGGAAGGAGGGAGACCTAGATTTAGTAAATGCTGAAGGTTTTCCATAATCCAAGCTTCCCAGCTGAAAAAGCCAGCAAATTCAGGGGACCAACATCCTTCCAGCTAAGTTGGACATCGCAGATATTGCTTCTTTGCCAGGTTGGCCAAAGTTGTATTTCTCACTCATCTGTTTGAAGTCCTCCATCCCAGGAAGCTCATGGTGAGGCTGAAGGACAGGTTATTATAGCATTGTATTAGTCCACGTTGTGGCCCAGCAGGTTGTGTCACCAGCTGGCAGTTGCTCTGTGTGACTAAGCATCTAGTGTTCCCAAATATAGCCGTTCAACTGGAGCTGTTGGCATTTTTTTCCCATCCCTATCTAATAAAGGCAGGCAAAGCCATCTCATGATGACCCCCATGTCATTTCTTTTCAGTCAAGAGGCTGCAGTCCAGCCCGGGCCAGCGTAGCAGTGGATACTTGGCCTTGCAAAGTTTCTGGTGTGAATTGTCCCGATGGGTGAAGCGGAGCGGGGATGGAGTAATTTGCTCAAGGTCACATGGGTTGGTGGTAGAACCGGAGCCTCTGTGTGTCTCCCCATTCCCTGGACCACATCTTTCAAGGAAGGGTGTTTGAAGAAGACCTCATGCTTCAGCTGAAACCAGGATGACAACCTCATGGATAAGCAGGGTCAGCAAGCTGGGGAGGGAGATGGAACGCAGTGGGTTGTGCTTTTTGCCAGAACATCGATCCACTTGTTCTTATTAGGTCAGGAGGTCTTCAGAGCAGTGCTTGCCTGCTGACTTGTGTTCATAGGATGACAACAATGCAGGAGATCTGAGTTGTTCCAAAATCTACTGCAGATGAATCTTTGGACTGTCTACATCCTCATTGTTGCTCTCTCCTTGTCCATTTGGCTTTCATGCCTGTAGACTCAGTAAGGGAGCCTGATGTTTGTACAGAGAAAGGTACAAAGCCTTTTCCTCTGAAAGGAAAAACAATGAAAGACAATAGTTGAGAGAACAGGAGAAAAGATTTCCCTCGCTTTACGCTGTTTGGAACAGTGTATTTGTGCTATTGGAAAGGGAAACTCTAAATTAATACTGCTCTCCTCTAGATGTTATTGATCAGCAGCTCAGGCTGCTCCCACTGTGGCTCATTGCTCGGGCAAGTGAAAGCACCTCCCACCCCACTGCATCAACTTTGGGGTTTCCCTCCATGACAGGACAAGGAGACAACAGCCCTCTCGCTTTTGTCTCGGACTCAGGAAGATGAATGATTGCAGGGATAAACTGTGGTGCCTCCTAAGATGGATTCATGGATTGAGAGTAGAGCTGGAGAGGAGGACTTGGGGGTGCTGGTCGAGATGCTCAACACGAGCCGGTAATGGACGCTGGCAGTTGCCTTCTGGCAGTGACACAGCAGAAGGCCAGGATGTCACCCAGAGGGACCTGGACAAGGGGGAGAAGTGGGCCCATGTGAACCTCATGAGGTTCTACAAGGCCACGTGCAAGGTCCTACACCTGGGGCTGGGCAACCCCTGGTACATCCCCCGGCGGAGTGATGAAAGAGTTAAAAGCATGCCTGTGGAGAGGGACTTGGGATACTGATGGAGGAAAATCTGGACATAAGCCAATAATGTGGTCACAGCCCGGTAACCAACCATGTCCTGGGCTGCATTCACAGCAGTGGGACCAGCAAGGGAGGGAGGGGATTCTGCCCCTCTGCTCTGCTCTGGTGAGACCCCACCTGGAGCCCTGTGTCCAGTTCTGGAGTCCTCAGCACAGGAAGGACCTGGAGCTGTTGAAGGGAGTCCAGAGGAGGCCACAGAGATTACTGGGGTGGGGTAAGGGGGGGGCATCTACAGGAAGGCTGGGGAGGAGTTCTTGATCAGGGAGTGCAGGGATAGGATGAGGGGGAACAGTTTTCAGCTGCAAGAGAGGAGATTGAGATGAGATCTTAGGGAGAAATGTTTTGCTGTGAGGGTGGGGAGGCCCTGGCCCAGGCTGCCCAGAGCAGTGGTGGCTGCCCCATCCCTGGAGGTGTTCAAGGCCAGGCTGGATGGGGCTTTGAGCCCCCTCATCCAGTGGGAGGTGTCCCTGCCCATGGCAGGGGATGGAACTGGATGGGCTTTGAGTTCCCTTCCAGCCCAAACCATTCGGTGATTCTATGAGACTGTCATGTCATAAGAGGTAGATGTTGTTTTTATTTGCTCCCTCCTCAAGAAAAACCCAGGCACAGCCTTGGTGTAAGCATTTGGGTTGTTTTATGAATTGTTCCATCTTATTCCTTACAGGGTTACTTAAAGCAGTGCCGGAAGAGGAGGGACATGTTCAGTGATGAACAACTAAAGATCATCTTTGGTAACATTGAAGATATCTACAGATTTCAGATGGGTTTTGTCCGGGACTTGGAGAAACAGTACAACAATGAGGACCCCCATCTCAGTGAAATTGGACCATGTTTCCTTGAACATGTAAGTTCCTTTGGCATTTTGATTTGGGAGTTGTGAGGTTTTTGTTTGAGAGGGAAATAACAGAGAAAGTCAGGAGACAGGAACCATTCAGAATAACTTTGGTGTATCAGGACTGTTCTAGTTATGTACCACAGGATACTCCATGGCCTTCTGTTTGCTCCATGAGATAGAGATGCAGCGAGAATTCGAAGTGAAGCCTTTAGTTGGGTAACTCCCCGGTACATTTGAATCCTGACACCTTTTCACATCCACCCTTACTCACATTCTACAGGTGCAATGTCCCCCACCTACTCCCTGCTCTTCAGAATTAGATTTAAATCCACTTCCAGGCCATCCTAACCAGGTTATGGATGACCCAAAAGTTGGAAGGAGTAAGAGAATCCAGAGAAGTAAAAAGAGGCCTTATTTGTGTATTACACAAAAAGCAAATGCCTGGCCTGCTCACAATGGCACTGAAATGCCTTTGCATGGATGAAAAACCCACCCAGCCTCAGTTGCCTTCCCCTGCAGCTGTGGAGCCAGGTGGGGAGGTGCCAGCTCGTGCTTCTCGCTGCCCAGGTGGGAGCAGGGCAGCAGCCACTCGCTCACGCTGAGTGCACACTGAACAGGACATCTGAGCTGACGATGTAGTCCTGGAGGCTTTTGCCCATCCCTTTGTTCTGTCACATAAGGTGTGTGCAACAGGAGCTGATAAATTGGCCGGTGTTGTAAATATGTCAGGAAACGTCAAGAAAATTACGGTCCTGCGGTTCTGGGCTTTCCTTCAGGGAGAATGAAGTGCTGCTCAGAGCTTGTGTATGAGATGCTCCAACCCTGGATGCAGATACCTCGTTACTCACAGTCAGGGCTGAGCAGGCAGCAGCTCACTGAATTAGAGAAATTCCTGAGAGATACTTGTAAAACTTCGGCAAGGAATCCCTAAAAAGAGTCACAGCATCTCCCAAGCATTGTTGGTCTTTAATTGAAAAGTAGGTTTCTTTGTGAGAAGGTGCGTGATGGCAGCAACGTTGCTCGTCTTTGTCAGAGCTGGCAGTCCCTGCTGCTTGCTCCCAAAGCAGCATCATATTCCACCTCTGTGCCAGGAAGATGTAAGAAATCTTGGTGACAATCAGTAGCTAAAACTTCATGTCTTGAGGCCGTGCTGTCAATTCGTTCAGAGTGACAAAAGTAAGAATGATGACCGTTACTCAGAAGAATATCTGGCACTCATCTGTCATCAGACAGGGGCTGAAAGCTGGCTAATAAACTCCTGATGAATTGTCCCTGGTTGGCCATTTGGGGAAACTGAGGGACTGAGGACATTGAGATCCTGTTATACGGATCTGCAAAGCCTCTTGCTCCTCATCTGCTTCAGGAAGAGAGAGATGTTAGTGCTTGGCTCTTGGTCACCTGTGGGGATGGGAAAGAAACTGGGCTCCCCTGTTCCCAGAAAGTCTTTCCCTCAAAGTTATTTGAGCCCTTGTGGAGCACAGAAATCAGAATTGCTGGTCAAATGTATTTTTTAAAAAAGAATCTGTCCCTTGTGGACCCTTTAAGGCATTCAGCACAACCTGATGTAGCATCTCAGGCTGTTGATGAGCAACACCTGGGCTGATATCTGGGCTGTCTCCAGTCCAGGCTTAATGCGTGATATTGGGCAGTCGGTTTGTGTCTGTCTCTCCCTTCCAGGGTAGTGTTTCTTTCTTCTTTTGTCTGCCTTGTTGGTGTGGCCCAGATGAACTGAGCCTGAGTTAAAGGTCACAAAATGCTTTTGCCCCATTTGTGGTCAGTAAAGGCAGAAATTCAATTCTGGAGTCCTCAGCACAGGAAGGACCTGGAGCTGTTGGATTGAGTCCAGAGGAGGCCACGGAGATGATCCGAGGGCTGGAGCACCTCCTGTATGAGGACAGGCTGGGAGAGTTGGGGTTGTTCAGCCTGGAGAAGAGAAGGCTGTGGGGATACTGTAGAGCAGGACTGTCAAACTCTCAGCCTATGGGCCAAATCCAGTGTGGCTTTATCCAGCCCAGCACCTTGTTTCTACCAGGCAGCAGTGCCGAGCTCCTTGCCCCTGCGCTCCTGCCAGCGCTGGGCACGTGGCAGTGTGTGCTGTGCTATGCTGCAGGAGCAGGAGAACAGCAGAACCCATGACAGTGACTCCCCTGCCTTAGAGCAGCCTTCCTCTACTGAAAGGGGCTCCAGGAAGGCTGGGGAGGGGCTCTTGATCAAGGAGTGCAGGGATAGGATGAGGGGGAACAGTTTTCAGCTGAAAGAGGGGAGATTGAGATGAGATCTTAGGGAGAAATGTTTTGCTGTGAGGGTGGGGAGGCCCTGGCCCAGGTTTCCCAGAGCAGTGGTGGCTGCCCCATCCCTGGAGGTGTTCAAGGCCAGGCTGGATGAGGCTTTGAGCCCCCTGATCCAGTGGGAGGTGTCCCTGCCCATGGCAGGGGAGTGGAACTGGGTGGGCTTTGAGATCCTTTCCAACCCAAACCATTCTATGATTCTGTGATTCTATGAAAAAGGACATTCCAACAAAATTAGCACCAGAAGTCTTGTCAGACCACACGCAAAAGGTGGGTGAGCACATGTGAGAGTGGTATTTTTTTCCTTTGTTTTTCCAGTCTCTGGTGTTTTCTGGCTCTCTGGTCCTGGGCAAACCAGCACAGTGGCTGGTGCCTTGGGTTCCCTCTTGCTGAAGGGAATTTCAGATATGCTCAGGTCCTAACACTTGCCAGGTGCTTCATGGTCTTTCAGGGTAAGAGCTTGAGAAATAACAAGGTTCTCTTCTTGTATTACCCAAGGCCAGAGTTCTGCTTGCTTCTATCTTTACCTTTTATTAGGAAAACCCCAGTGCACAATTTGAAGCTGAGAACACCCACAACACTTGCTTCACTTTAAACACACCCTGTGCCTGCAGAGACCTCAGCGATGTGTCAGTATGCAGCTCCCTCTCTGCCTCCCTTTTCCCCTAGAGCAACCACGCAGCACCTCCTCCAAGCAGGACAACAACTCTGGAATCAGCCCTTCTTGGGGTATTCTTTCTTCTTTAGCTGTGAGATGTTCCTCTTGGCAAGTCGGGCGGTTGACAGCTTGCAGCATTGTCTGATGTGTCCTCCCCTCTGTGTGCATCCCTTTTCTCCTGCCACTCACAGCAAGACGGCTTCTGGATCTATTCCGAGTACTGTAACAACCATTTGGATGCCTGCATGGAGCTCTCCAAGCTGATGAAGGACAGCAGGTACCAACATTTCTTCGAAGCGTGCCGTCTACTGCAGCAGATGATCGACATTGCCATAGACGGTTTCCTCCTGACGCCGGTGCAGAAGATCTGCAAGTACCCCCTGCAGCTGGCAGAGCTGCTCAAGTACACGGCGCAGGACCACAGGTACCTCCCAGCTCCCGTTGCACACAGGGGGGTTTTCTCACTGCCTCTTCACATGGCTTCTCCACACACACAGGGGGTTTTCTGTCCACCTCTTCCCTTCGTGGCATGGCTGAGAGAGTTGGGGTTGTTCAGCCTGGAGAGGAGAGGGCTCTGGGGACACCTTAGAGTGGCTTTCCAGTTCTTGAAGGGGCTCCAGGAAAGCTGGAGAGGGATTTTTTACGAGGGCAAGTAGTGATAGGATGAGGGGGAATGGCTTTAAATGGGAAGGGGGAAGATTTAGATTAGACATTAGGAAGAAATTCTTCACAATGAGGGTGTTTAGGCCCTCACCCAGGTTGCCCAGAGCAGTGGTGGCTGCCCCATCCCTGGAGGTGTTGAAGGCCAGGTTGGATGGGGCTTTGAGCCCCTGATCCAGTGGGAGGTGTCCCTGCCCATGGGATGGATCTGGATGGGCTTTGAGGTCCCTTCCAACCCAAACCCATCAGTGATTCTTTGAGACTGTCATGTCATAAGAAGTAGATGTTGGTTTTATTTGCTCCTTCCTCAAGAAAAGCCCAGCAGCAGCCTTGGTGTAAGCATTTGGATTATTTTAAAAAGTGTTCCATCTTACTCCTTACAGGGTTACTTAAAGCAGTGCCGGAAGAGGAGGGACATGTTCAATGATGAACAACTAAAGATCATCTTGTATAAATTGAATCAGGGCAAAGGTTCAGCAGACAGTTAGAAAGCTTCTCAAAGCACTGATTCTCAATGGAGCCAAACTCATCTCTGTTATCATCAGACATGGGAGCTAATTATCCTTGGATGTACTTTCTGGTGCTACCAGTTACACTGGAGAAATCACTTAATTAGCATTCAGTGGTCAGAAAGGCTCCTTCCTTTAACCTGCAGAGGACCTCAGCACACAGCAAGTAGAAGGCCAGGATCCGCAGCTCAAACCTGAATATGCTTTGAGGTCCCTTCCAACCCAAACTATGATTTTGTATATGAAACTCAGGCCTGTCCAGAGAGCCAGGGAAGGTTGTGCCTTGTCTCAGCCCTGGGACTTGGTGCTTCCATAGTGTACCCTTGCCCTGGAGAGCGTGGGCTCATGCAACAACGTTAGAACTCAGAAAGGGGTGGGTTGTGCCACACCTCCCTCTGGTCCAGCTCCTCCTATTCGAGTGTTCAAAGACCCAGAGAGGGACCCTCCATGGAGGGGAAGCCGTATGAGGAGCAGCTGAAGTCCCTTGGTCTGTCCAGCCTGGAGAAGAGGAGACTGAGGGGAGACCTCACCACTCTGCAGCTTCCTCACCAGGGGAGGAGGAGGAGCAGGCACTGAGCTCTTCTCTGTGGAGACCAATGACAGGAGCCAAGGGAATGGCAGGAAGATGTGCCAGGGGAGGGTTAGGTTGGACATCAGGAGAAGGTTCTTCCCCAGAGGGTGGTGGAGCCCTGGAACAGCTCCCCAGGGAAGCAGTCACAGCCTGACAATATTCCAGCAGCATTTGCCCAAGGCCCTCAGCCCCACGATGTGAATGTTGGGGTTGTCCTGTGCAGGGACAGGAGTTGGACTCTTGATGGTCCTTGTGGGTCCCTTCTAGCTAGGACATTGATTCTATGATGCTATGACAAGCTTAATGTCACAAATGGGGAAACTGAGGCACGGAGTGTTTCTTACTCACCAGCAGGTGATTCTGCAGTGAGGCTGTGCAGAAAGCCCACGCTGCCGTGGTTGTCTGCTCCAAATACAGATATTTCCTTCTCCTGCCATTGTGACATTGGGACTGGGGCTGAGACGAGCAGAGCCTGAGGTCAGAATAGCAAATAATGTCTGGGGGATATCATGTGATGATACCAGACACAGGGAAAAGCCAGATACCTGCAGACTGGGATGCCATCAGCATCAGCTGAACGAGAGACTCGGAGAAGCCAAGTGAGGAGCTTCAGCGGGGTCCGTTAATCGGGTGACGAGGGGACCTCATGCACTTGTAATTAGATAATGAGGCTGAAACTGGAGCTCCAAAGTTATAGAGAGGACTAATACTGACAAGGAAATCAGGCTCATCGTTGACTGGCTTAGGAGTCTCGTAGGCACACTGATTAGGATTTAATATGTAGCAAATACTGTTCAGATCTATTGACCCGTTTATGGAGTAAGGCAGAACTCAGAAGGGACCAGGAGCCCCAGTGACAGCAGATATGTTGGCTTTGTCTAACAGTGGGATGTTGTTTGGTTTTTGGTTTGTCTTTGTCTTTTGGTTAGGTTTTTTTTTCATTCCTCTTCATGCAAATCATCCTTATAGAACCATGGATCTTCCCTGTACCAAGTCAGGTCCACAGAGCTGAAACCAGAAACCTGGCCATTGTGATATTTGGCAAGAGTCTAGACTTGCATTCTCATTGAGCACTGTAAAGAGGTCATTACTATCCCAATATAATTGACAAACAATTTATTTACCTTCATTTTATAGTTTATGCTATCCTGTTATTATTTCACTGGCCCAAAGCTTTGCTTCTGTTATTCTTTCCTCTAAGTTTTTGCCAGCTCTGCCACAGACACGGGCTGGGAGACCAAAAAGTTCAGCCATTACTTTTCCTTTATTATTGTGTGAAAGAAAAATGTGCAGGGGGTTTCTCTTCAAAGAGAACATTAGAATTAGTGAATTAGCATTACTCAGATAAAGCCCATCTTGCTTGGCAGTGTCCCACTCCGCGTGGAGGCAGGCGTGGGGGTGTTTGCAGAGCCTTGGCTCCCTTCTATCTCCTATTGTTTTGTGACTGGGTTATTTGAATTGTTCACAATGCCACATCTGTTCACCTCTTAAAGATTTACTCTGGCTTGGTATGAATTAAATAGATGAAGGTCTTCAGTGCAGATTGCCAGTGTCCTGAGAGTTCCTGACGTAGAACTGAGCTGGAGATGAGTGTCTGAACACGTTGTGGGAGAAAGAGGAGACTCTGCCGATGGGTGGGCTGGCAGTAGCCTCCCTTCTTTGCACAAGCATAGTTGCTAGGAGATGATTAGCGACAATCTCTACACCCTAACACCTCTCACTACCTCTGCAGAGCCTTTCTGGCCACGGGCAGTTACCTGTTTTCCCACGAGAACTCATGGACATTTTGAAGACCAGACTAATGTCTCCCTGGCATAGAATCATAGAGTGCTTTGGGTTGGAAGGGACCTCAAAGCCCATCCGGTTCCAACCCCCTGCCATGGGCAAAGACACCTCCCACTGGATCAGGGGGCTCAAAGCCACATCCAACCTGGCCTTGAACACCTCCAGGGATGGGGCAGCCACCACTGCTCTGGCAGAGCTCCCTTTATCCCTTACACAACCAGGCCACACACAGGGCCCCATAAAGGAAGGGACAAAACATTCCTCATTGTGTATCGTGATGGAGATGTCAGACAACTTATCCTCTACTCACCTTTACTTTGTTGGAGGATAAGTCCTGACATTCTGGATTTTGTAAGATCTTTATTTAACCTCAGCTAGAATTGTGATGTAAGAATTGAATAAAAATTGGAAGCGCATCCCAAGCTTTTATCCAAGAAAAGGTGGCAAAATAGCAAATAATATTCTGTTGTATATAATATTGTAATTGTTTCTTAATATTTATGCTGTTCGGATCGCGTGGGGAAATAGATCTAATTCACAGCATTCACCCATGTTTTAGTTGCCACCAGTGCAATTCTTAGCAATAATCAATAAAGCCGTTCCCCTTACAGCTGCCCAAGATTGCAGTTTTTCTCATTAGTCAGCAGTCAATATCAGCCCTTAAGTTAATAATATATCATAGTGGCATTATGGCAGCTGGCCTTGTCTGTCTTTCCAATTGAAATGAACATTAAAGTTCCTTGGAATGGAAAAAAAAGCACTGGGTGGAAATCAATAGCATTGATTTCAGCATCACTTTTTGAAAAGAGCGATCATCCTCTGTGCTGGCCCTGGCAGGAGCTGTTTGCACTCTTTGTTATTGCACTCACAGGCCTGTCCAGGAGCAAAAACAAAAGAGCTGGGTTGATTTGCTTACCTGCAAATCAGATCTGCAGTAAGAGTGAATGTTGTGGAATAAACACTCCTGTGCACTCTTGGAGTCACCTTCTTGTTTGGAAGGGACACTGACCTTGTGTCTAGTAGAGAAATATTCTCATAGAACCATCACAGAATGGTTTGGGTTGGAAGGGACCTCAAAGCCCATCCAGTTCCACCCCCTGCCATGGGCAGGGACACCTCCCACTGGATCAGGGGGCTCAAAGCCCCATCCAGGCTGGCCTTGAACACCTCCAGGGATGGGGCAGCCACAGCTTCTCTGGGCAACCTGGGCCAGGGCCTCCCCACCCTCACAGCAAAACATTTCTTCCTTATACCTAACGGAAAAATCCAGGCCCAAAGACACAGGCTGTAAAAATGTTCCGATGTTATTTAGCTGAGCACCTGAAGACTTGGCAGAGCAATACCCACAGCTGTAGTTCGTTAGGTTGTACTTGGTGGGGCTCCCCTCATCCAAACCAGCTGAGGAGCTGGCTGGTTCCTCTGTCTCATACCCACACAATTTCAGTTTCAAGCAAGATGCTCTTTGGCGATGATTCAGAAAGGCATTGCTGATGGGGAAAATATGATATTGTAATAATGAGTGGCAATTCCTTGCTGCAAGGTGAGGTTATGCTGATGCTATTGACAGCTCCTCTGTGTCACCACTGCACAGGTTCCATCTCATGGACTTCTTTTTCTGTGCCTGGCAGTGACTACAGGTATGTGGCTGCTGCTCTCGCCGTCATGAGGAATGTGACCCTGCAGATCAACGAGCGGAAGCGGAGGTTGGAGAACATTGACAAGATTGCTCAGTGGCAGGCGTCTGTTCTGGACTGGGAGGTACAGCACTTGCTCAGTTTGGGGCCACAAACAGGGCAAAAAGTAAAATCCATGCAGTTGTTGGAGTTTACACCTGACCATGCAGCTCATTTCACACAGTGTGGTCAGGATTAAATTAGACATCTCTACAGACTTTGGAGATGGTATTTAAGGAGTAAGATATTAATGGTACTCTGAAGAAAATCTAGGGTCTGGTTCCATCAGCAGAAATCTGGAGTACCTTTTGCAACTGCAGTGCCACTGTCCTGGAAGTAAAGGAGATTGGGATGAACTCCCTGTGCGTTCTTGCTCTGTGCTTTGTCGTTAGGGAAGAAGTAGGGGAAGGCAGCAAAAAGCCCAGCAGATTGTGACAAGTTAAGAAAAGAGAGAAAACTCTCTGTTGGTTGCTTTATGATTAGAAGCCAGTACGTTCAGTTGAAGTTGAGTTGTTATTTGTACATTTAAAATGAGCACCCACTCAAAGATATTGCTGAGCCAACCCTATCTGTGGTGCTGATGGGATGAAGGAGCTGAGAAGCACAGGCAGGGCAAGGTCAGCAGAGGGGGTTCCTCACTCGCAGAACTTCACTCTCTTACAGTTTTGCCACGTGTTTATAAAAAAAAATGTACTAAAATGATATTCACCTTTGCTTTTTGTCCCTGATTTTTTAAAAATCATGGTATGAATGTCATCGGTAAATAGGGACTTTGAAGCAGACCAAGGATAAATGTTTTTGTAAATCCCTCTCTGTGTTATTGATCCAAGTGTTCAGCAAGTGGATGCTTTGATTGATGGCACAGCCTTTCTTCTTCATGGAGGTTTGGAATAACTCCTCGTTCAAGACAATGGGATCAAGCTATGTCAATTAGTAGATGGGAAAAATTCATTAATCCTGTAATTACTTTTTATCCAGAGAAGATCTGCAAAGGCTCTAGGAGAGGTAGAGAAATACAGGTGCCTCACCTTCCTGTTGTGTATCCTCCTTGACTGAACTAGTTTCATTGCTGTAATGAAGGTTGGAATCAACCCTGGATCTCTTGACAGAATGCAGCAATCATAGTGGGTTCTTAAACTATGAGTGGCTGTGAGAGCAGAAAATGCAGATGATTTTCTTGATTGTTTTATTGTTGTTTACTGCGAGGAAGTCTCTCTCTCACTGACATACAGGGTTATTTTCAGAGGCAGAAAGCTGCTCTCAAGGAGGCACAGGACCATCAGATATATCTTCAGCCTTCAGTGTAAGCCACGGGATGCACTAATGGGGACCATTTGTAAGAGCTGCTGAGCCTCTCACTGTAAATAAATCTAGATTAAGCAAGGATCAATCCCAAGCCAGTGAATATTCATGTTGAGAGGAAAGCCAAGGTGACCTCCATGTAGGATCTGTGAAATGGCAGTTCCTCTCTCTCTTGAATTACCTGGGTTGATAATTCATTTTTATTTAGGCATATCCTTGATAATTCATTCCTGCTTAGCTTTAACCTTATCCATTATAATTCATTGCTGCTTAGCAGTACCCATTCTTTATCTCCATCCTATCCTCAGGAACTTGCCAAATCATTCTTCCAGGTTTTTTTTCAACTATTCCAGATTTTAAGCACACCTTTGCAGCAACATCCTTCAACTTTTCATAAAACAGCAAAACCTGCTGTTTGTAACTGCTCTGAGATCTGATGAGAATACAGTGACTGCCCCCATTCAAATGAAAACACCCTTCTTGTCTTTTTTGTTCTGTATTTTGGATCCAGAATAGTCATAGAGTTGTGATGAGAAGACTAGAGGATGAACACTGGCTCCAGCAGAGGACTTCACTGCTTGATTCTTTTCTTTAAGTAACTTCTGAATCTTCAGATCCAGCCCCCGCTTCACAGATGTCCATGTAATGACCAGAAGGCTGCATAAAGAAAACCCAACTACTCAGAAGTAAACTATAATATAATGCAGGAAGACAACAGGAGAAATCTAAAGGAGTGCCAGATGCTTAGATCTGTCCTGGGTAGAATCACAGAATCATTAAGGTTGGAAAAGTCCTCTAAGCTCATCCAGTCCAACCATCAGCCCAGCCCCACCGTGGCTGCTGAACCATGTCCCAAAGTGCCATGACCACACAGTTTTTGAGCCCCTGCAGCGATGGAGACTCCACCACTGCCCTGGGCAGCCTCTGCCAGGGCTTCACCACTTTTTCAGTAAATAATTTTTTTGTAATATCCAGTCTAAACCTCCCCTGCTGCAACTTGAGGGCAGTTTGAGACCTGTGCAGATGCTCTCTTTAGGCACTGCAAACACAAGCTGCTAACCTCCAGAACCCCTACGCTGCTGATCTCTGTCTGTAGGATGACTCCCAGGCCATTAGGGACTGATTTCTTACCCAGCCTGTAGGGATTCAAGCTCTCATCTTCTTCATGTAGGCAGTTATGGAGTAGAAGAGGGATTTCCCAGTACGTCTCCCTAGCCTGTTCCAGCCTGTCTTGGTCAGAGAGTAGAAGACCACAATTCCCAGGTCATCTGCAGTGGAGGACACTCTGCTGAGAGAGTGACCTGCTTCAACTTTGTGCTTCTACAAATGCTTACCCAGTTTATATGAAGTGCTCACTGAAATAGAGCCAGGATCCCACAGCATCAGTTGCCCATTTTTCTGTGGCACTGTGCCTGCCCTAAGGGGGTCTGTACCCAAAAGTGCCCCCTTCCTGCCCCTCTGGGTGTCACAGGGACTTCTTCATCTCTCCAGCTGGTGTGGCAGTGCAGAGGAGCAGTAGCAGTGTAGACCTGGGCTGTGCAGCACGGTGCTCCTTGAGGCCATCTGAACAAAACACTAAGTACAAGAAAGCAGAAACTAGGAGAAAAAATGTTTGGGCTTTTCTTCACCAAAAATGCAGCCAGGGCACAAGGTGGTGATAATCCCTAAGAAGGGCAACAAAGCTGGGGGAGAGTCTGGAGCACAAGTTTCATAGGAGCAGCTGAGGACTCTGGGGCTGTTCAGGCTGGAGAAGAGGAGGTTGAGGGGAGACCTCATCACTCTCTGCAGCTCCTGGAAAGGAGGTTGTGGTGAGGTGGGTGCTGGGCTCTTCTCCCAAGTAACAAGTGACAGGATGAGAGGAAATGGCCTCAAGCTGTGCCAGGGGAGGTTTAGATTGGATATTTGGAAAAATTTCTTCCCTGAAAGTGTTCTCAGGGGCAGTGGTGGAGTCACCATTCCTGGAGGGTTTTAAAAGCCAGGCAGATGAGGTGCTCAGGGATCTGCTTTAGCAGTGGACAGGGGTGGTTGGAGACAATGACCTCAATGTTCTTTTCCAACCAACCAATTCTATGATTCTACTCCCCACTGTATGTTGCACTTGGTGAATTATCTCAGCAGCAACCAAAGCTCAGTGTTTAAGCACATTGAAATCTTTTATTTGGAGACATGTCAGTTTTTCCTCAACATCTCTTGACTAACAATGTTGATTCTCTGATTTGAAATTGCAGTTTTGTTTCTAAATTTACCCACGGTTGCGATGAGATGTTGGGAAAAGATTTTTAAAGAAGATGAAAAAATCCAAGCTAACCAAAAAACCATTTAGGGAGTGAATATTTGAAATATCCTTGTAAACAAAGTGTACAAGGATACATTGTCATGCAAGGAGAGGGTGTTATTTGGAATGTATACATATTGCTGATCCTAAAACAAATAGAAGAAGTAGGTGGCATGTCCTGGCTAATTCAAGCAGAAGGGATTTTACTGAATCCCATGGAGTTTTGTCTGTGTGTTTCAAGAATAATTTTTATCCCTCAGGATTTTCTGCCTGGCCCTGTGTAGGTGAATTTCAGGGTCAGCATTTGAAAAATGCACATGTCCTTGAGTTAACCAAGGCCAGGGGTTTTTTGTTTTAAGAAGTCATGTAAGCAGGGTCCGATGGTTGGAATTACGGATGGAACCATGAACGGGTGGCCTGACTCCGGTGGCTCTGATGACCAGGGAGTCTTAAGGGATTTTTGGCAGCTTTATATAAGTACTGAGTGAGCAGAAACCGAAGGGAGGATCCTGATCTCACTGGCTGCTGTAAATTAGAAATAATCCCAATCAGTTTGAAATGCGTTCCTGTTGAATTCGTAGGAATGTGATCCTGACCAGAATGCCTGGGTTGGGCTGTTGCCATGGGTGACTCACTTCTGTATTTTGTAACCTGAATTTCCAATATATAAACAGACCTGGGAGGTGCTGCCCCTGCCTACACCGAATCCTTTGGTGCCTTTTGTCCTTTCAGCTGTTAATGGTGTGGAATGTAGGGCTTCCACCGCCTCCTGCCGAGGCCTTTCAATGTCTGAGAGCTCTCCTTGTTATGAAGTGGTTCCTGATGTTCAACCTCTATTTCCTTTCTCTCAGCATCCTCGCCTTTCTTGTAGTTAAATACCTTCAGATCAAACCAGTGACATTTAAAGACAAAATTGGCACACAAAGTTAGCTGGAGCGTTCAGAACAAAGTCTCCTCTGGATCAGACTTCAAACGGGCCAGAGGAGCCCATCCCGGGCACGCTTAGTCCCATCTCGTGCTCTTGCCCTCTGAGTTGTGCATCTCAAAGGTCAGTGGGTGATATCCAGATACCCCCCCCAGTACCACAGAGTGCATATCCCCACAAAGCCCATCACCATGTCTAAGCCCTTGCGAGCCAAGCAGAGGATGTTCAGCACGGGGGAAAGCCTTGCTCATCAGCCTGGTTGAGTTTTAACTTGCTATTTAAACAAATCACTTTGGTTTGTGTAGATACCTTGATCCTTCCACCAATGATTCCCCTGGGTTGCAGCTTTGGCAGGTTTCAAGAGTATTAAATTTACATGAAGAGAAAAATACATATCATTGAGAAATATAATGAACACTGTCCTTTTAAATTCCTTCCAATTCTTGTTATTTACGGGTCCTTTAAATCAAGGCTTGCTGCCCTTAATTATGTAACATATAATAGCTGGTCTCAGTCTAACATTACGTTATAGAATTGAAGAATGAGATGAAAAAAAAGATGTGTGCAACCAACATACTGTTTCCACAGTGAGGACAGCCTGATGAGAAATCCTCCTGGGAAAAAAAATCGCGTCAAGGACTGAGACGCATCCTTCTTCCCCCCCCTTCTCTGTGGGTTTTTTCCCCAGCAACAGAAGGTATCAAAAAAAATGAGCCTGATGAAAAGGACAGCATTGCTCTCGCTTTCCTTTTCCTGATCTCTCAGTAGCCCAGAGTGCTAATCAGCCTGTCAATCTCTAATTAAAGAACAGCCGTGTCAGGCAGAAGAGAGCCCTGCGTGCTGAATGTTAATGAGTGAAGGGGATTTTGTGCCCAGTGGTGACAACAAAGAGCCGTGTCAGGAGGTGGGCTCAGGCGCAGGGGAGTGGATCAGATGGGCTTGAGGAGCATTTCTGAGCCCGAGACCGTGCCTGCCCAGGGATTGCCCATGGGAAGAAGGAACAGGGAAGGCCGGGAGGTGCAACACGCTGCAGCTCTCAGTGCTGTGCCCTCCTTGTGAAATTGGTGCTTCCAGCAATTCATGACAGTAGGAAAAACCCATTGGTTCCTCCCAGTTCCTCATTATAGAGAGTTGCTATCACCTGTAACGCAGTTTGGGAGCTGAGGATCAACTTCTCTCTGCAGCAGCAGCAAGAGCTGACCCTCTGCAGCTACAGTCAGGATTAGCCCCGGGACTTTCTGTGTCATTCCAGCGTTGGCAAGCTTGAGGGAGCAGGAGGCACGTGTCCAGCCTAGATCTGGGTGACCTTCTGCTCCCATTACTACTACAAGTAGTCGGACTCTGCCTGTGACTGAATGAAGAAAAGAGGAGTCAGCTTTCTTTTTCTTGCCCTTTGTAGGTAGCAGGATGCATAGTGCAAACCATTGATGCAGGCTGGAGAGGTCTGAGGATTTTTATTGGAAGGAAGTCTTGGCCATTTTTGTGCTCTGCTTTGCTGAAGTCAGTAGGACACCTGCCTGTTCAGAATAACTAAAAGTTCAGCCTTTCTTTTTCAGCAGGATATAGAGGGTCCAGCCTCTCTAGGAGCTGCTTGGGTAAACATGGAAAAAGGAAAATAAATATTTTTCCTGGTTTTCTATAGGATTGGAGGGATCTGGGCCCAGGACTGGCTTTAGAGAAGGACTAAGAGAGGCACTGCAGAAAACCTGCCTCAGATCAGGGCTAGGTATCGAGGCGTGCTGGGGTAGTGATGCCAGCAGTGGGACAGAAAAGCAAAGACTGTCCTTCTAGCCACCACCCTGGACTGTCCCAGTGAGCCTCCCCAGCAGGGACACCCCACCAGCAGAAGACAGTCCCTGCTGTTCAAAGGCTTGGTATAACTGGGAGAGAAAGTGCCTTTCAAAGTTCATCACATCTGCTCTAGGAGGGCACAGCCACGCTGGGTATTGCAAACTGAGGACTGGAGGAACAAGCAGGGCCGTGGAGATGCTGCTTCTAGAGGGCTGAAGGCTGGGCAGCCTGTGCTAGTTCAAAACTATTTGCAATATATATTTCCAAATTTGCTAATCCAGTGCTGGAAATCATCTATTTCTAGCTTATAGACTGGACATACATATTGGTTTCCCAACATAAAAAATGCAATACAAATCCTACCAAATCAGATGTAATTTTTTTAGTTTCCTATTGCTTGCAGGGACTGCACAGTTTGGATTCAGCTAATCGAGTGGAAGTGTTTACAGAGTCCTCTGTGTGTCCTCAGGCTTGAGATGCTACCACAGGAGTAAAAGACAAAACTGGCTTTCTATTTTTAGCAGCCAGCCTTTTCCAGGCTCGCCCCCTCTCATAAAAAGCTCTATAGGCTTGTATGAATCTTCTTTCTCTGAGCTCATATTTAGCCAGGAAAGCCCACAATTTCTGGAGCCGGTGTGTTTTCTTCAGAGGCTCCTTGTTCAAGGGCTGTGTCTACCTAAGCTGTCCCACAGCGCACGGTCCCCGGCTTCTGGCCAGAAGGTACCAGCTGCGATTGAACTCTGCCACCACGCTCTTGAGACACTGCAAGATGGGTGGCACATCCCTCTGGGAATGCTCCTCTGTATTCCCAGGAAGTTATCCCCAATGAGGCCTTCTGATACCGCAGATACAGAGGTGGGTAAATACCTCGGCTAAGGCAGTTTGAGACTCTGCGCTGTAGTGTGATGCTGCAGTGACTTTAGTGATGTTGCTGTTGTCACAGGGCCCAGGAACTCAGGCAGTTGCTTCAAATCAATGCTGAGAGGTTAATTACACATTTACCTAAGCAACAGCCTGAAATCCTCACCAAGAAATTAGGCGTGGGGCTGACTCTTGGTTGCTTTGGCATCTACAAGTGGAAGCGCTCCCAGAAGAGCCTCTCTGTCTCAATGCCCCCATCACTGGCTCAACCTTTACAAGCAGTTTGCTGAGATGTTGGGGTGGTCTTGCTGCAGAAATTCATTCTAGTTTGGCATCAAAGCCAGGACTATGCTAGTTTTCCAATACTGAAAGGGGCTATGAGAAAGCTGGGGAGGAGCTCTTGATCAGGAATTGCAGGAGTAGAATGAGGGGGAATGGTTTTCAGCTGCAAGAGGGGAGATTGAGATGAGGTCTTAGGGAGAAATGTTTTGCTGTGAGGGTGGGGAGGCCCTGGCCCAGGTTGCCCAGAGCAGTGGTGGCTGCCCCATCCCTGGAGGTGTTCAAGGCCAGGTTGGATGTGGCTTTGAGCCCCCTGATGCAGTGGGAGGTGTCCCTGCCCATGGCATGGGGGTGGAACTGGATGGGCTTTGAGGTCCCTTCCCACCCAAACCATTCCATGAGTCAATCATTCTAGTTTCAAGGCCAAAAAGAAAAAAACCCAAAGCTTTTCTCTCACTTGCTCCTGACTCCTGCTCCTTACCTTTTAGCTGAAGTCCTCCTGATTCCTTGTGCTGTGTTTCAGAGCGAGAGATGCACTGAGATGCCCATAGGGCAGGTGGTGGTGAATTCACCCATTTTTAATAAATAGATTTTAATTAACTTTTTAAAAAGTCCAGCTCATCCCAATTAGTGGAGGGTGACTGCATTTGTTCTCTTGGAGAGTGGGAGAGAGAGAGCGCAGTGTGTTCAAGACCATCTGCTCATGGATCCTTAAAAAAACTCAGAGAGGAAAACAAGCATTAGCCGGAGGCAGGGAAAGGGTGAGGGCATCCTGGCAGCTGGCCGAGGAGGCTTTGCCAGCCAGGGGGGGGCTGGAGGCTGCTGGAGGAGCTGGGGTGGTCCTGGCAGTGTTTTGGAGATGGGGAACTCTACTGAGCTCTGGGAGAAGGGGCTGTAATTGCCTGAAGGTCTGAGAAGGGAGGCAGCGATCTGGAGGGATGAGCTTTGGCAGCCTGATGGGTGGGAAAAGGATATCCCAGTGTAGGTGACTTGGGTGGCTGACCTGAGATGTCAAGGGGGGATGTGCTTTGGGGTGCTATTTTAAAGGGAATTTGTTACCCTGAATACAAAGTGGCTCAGTTGTGGGCAGAAGGAAAGGGCTTCGCTCTCAGGATGCCACCAGCAGCGAGATCCAGGTCTGGATCTCTCAGGATCTCACCTGGAGAGGGGGAGTGGGGACAGTGTCTGGAGCAGCTCCTTCCCCATCGCAGTGTGAACCGTAATGACAGTTTCTGCTCTGAAGACAGGTGGGGTGGCTTGGAGAGCTGCAGAAGGGCCAAAATCTTATTTAATTGTTGTTTCTCCCCATCTTGCAAAGAGGAAGGCATCCTCTGCCCTGTCTGGGAGCGGCGGTTCACTTGGCCTTGTTCTCTGTGCCCTCTAGGGAGATGATATCTTGGACCGCAGCTCAGAGCTGATCTACACGGGAGAGATGTCCTGGATTTACCAGCCTTATGGACGGAACCAGCAGCGTGTTTTCTTTCTCTTTGATCACCAGATGGTTCTCTGCAAGAAGGTAAGGACATCTAGGGAGAAAGCAGCACACGCTGCGGACAGGCTTTGCAGTCCAAAGTGGTTTTTAGGGCAAGGTGGCTGTTTGCTACACGTGCAGAGGACATGGAGAGCACTGAGGAAGGGCAATCTACATGCTAGAAATATGGAATTCAGCATGGTGAGCATACCAGGATAAGAGGGATTTTGATACTCATTGCAAATCCAGCCTCCGCTTGTTCATTACATGTCTTTTTCTCGTGTGCTCCTTGTTTGGCTCATTGCCTCACTTCTACTTTTGGCTGCAGCATATGATCCAGGATTAGATAGCCCTCGAATTTCTATATGAGCTGTGAAGCCTGGCACTTGTGTAGACAGCTCAATTACTGCATTGAAACCGTGATCGCTGCCGCTCGAAGAACCGTCAAGGCAGCAGCCAGGTCTGTAGCAGGGTATATGTGCTGTCACTTGGTGAAATGCAGTTTAAGCCTCATCTTCTTGTAGCTGCTGCACTGGATTTTATGTGGCATCATGAGCCAGCGATGTGCTCTCACAGCCCAGAATGCCAACCGTGCCCTGGGCTGCATCAAAAGAAGTGTGGCCAGCAGGGCGAGGGAGGGGATTCTCTCCATCTGCTCTGCTCTCGTGAGACCCTATCTGAGTCCTGTGTCCAGTTCTGGAATTCCCAACGTAAGAAGGGTATGGAACTTTTGGAATGGGTCCAGCAGAGGGCTACGGAGGTGATCCAAGGGCTGGAGCACCTCTGCTATGAGGACAGGCTGAGAGAGTTGGGGTTGTTCAGCCTGGAGAAGGGAAGGCTCCAGAGAGACCTTAGAGCAGCCTCCCAGTACCTGAAGAGGCTACCAAAAAGCTGGAGAGAGACTTTTGCCAAGGGCCTGTTGTGACAGGACAAGGAGGAATGGCTTTAAACTGGAAGGGGGCAGACTTAGATTAGACATTAGGAAGAAATTCTTCATGATGAGGGTGGTGAGGCCCAGAGCAGTGGTGGCTGCCCCATCCCTGGAGATGTTCAAGGCCAGGTTGGATGGGGCTTTGAGCCCTCTGATCTATTGGGAGATGTCCCTGATCCAGTGGGAGATGTCGCTGATCCAGTGGCAGGGGGTTGGAGCTGGATGGGCTTTGAGGTCACTTCCAACCCAAACCATTTTATGATTCTGTGATTCTGCGTCTCTACCGTGAAACCCATCACGAAGAGAAAGGCAGTGAGGGATGCTGCTGATGATGTGTTGCAGTATTAATAGCAGCAGGGGAACTGTGTTTCAGTGTGACTGTGTTCATCATAGCTGTGTTGTTGTAGTCCTGCTAAGGTGATGTCAGCTCATCACCATCACAACTGTTCAAAGGGAGGTGGCAGAGCTCACCAGTCCCCGGTTGCCTCTGTGCCTGACAGATGGGGATTCGCTGGCATTTCCACAGCAGGGACTGGGACCAGGGGTGTCCCCTGACCTGGCTACAAGAAGGAGCCAGGATGAGCTGCAGCCATCTCCGGCCGAGCACACCAGGGCTGTGTTCCTGTCACATCTCATATGCTAAGGAAAGGTTGAGCAAGGCCCTGGGGGCGCGGCAGCCCTCCGAGGAGAGCCCTGCTGCCGCAGGAAGCAGTGGGTGGCAGCGTGGGTGGCTCCTGACTCACCGTGGCATCACTGCCCGCTGCCACCGTACACGGAGCTGCAGCCTGTGCAGTTCAGTGGGTGGCACTTTCTTCTCCTGAGTCATGGTTGACTGAGATTTTGCCTTCTGGAATGCGTGTGCTTATTTTTCCCCCTCCTCGTTGCTGTGCCTTTTGCTTCTTTCCTAGCTCTGTAGAAAAAAACAACTACAGAGCAACAATAACAAAGTCAGATGCTCAGAGAACTGTGGGAATGAGCCTGGGAGTGCACAGCTGGGTTGGGTTTTTTTTATCTTGACCTCTTCCACTTTGATTGTGACCCTGAATTTCCAATTCATAAGGCAGCATTGACTTTGGCTTGTGCTGGGTCTGATCCAGAGAGGTATCGAGCATTCCGGTAACTCCCAGGAAAAACAGAGCTGGGATTTCATCAGTATGAGTGCAGAGCATTCAGCAGCTCACAGCAGGCTCCTGGGGGCTCAGAAGGTTGGATCAGTATGCAAACAGCATTAGTGTGACACTGTCCTGTTCCCTTAGGTATTCAGAAGGCATTTTGTGCTGCCTGCGTCAATGCTGCACGAGAGAGACCTTCACAGGAAAACACCCTGCAGGTTTCAGCTGTCTCAGAGGTAGCACCGTGGTCTGGGTCCTCCTGGCAGAGGGACTGGGTCCATGTCAGGATCTGTCATAGAATCATAGGGTCGTTTGGTTGGAAAAGACCTTTGAGATCATCAAGTTCAACCATATCTGTGCACTGCTAAACCAGATCCCTGAGCACCTCGTCTGCCCGGCTTATAAACCCCTCCAGGGATGAGGACTCAACTGTCTCCCTGGGCAGCCTCTGCCAGGGCCTGAAAAAACCCTTTCAGTGAAGAAATTTTCCCTGATATCCAGTCTAAAGCTCCCCTGGTGCAGCTTGAGGCCATTCCCTCTCATCCTATCACTTGTCACTTGTGAGAAGAGCCCAGCACCCACCTCACCACAGTCCCCTTTCAGGGAGCTGCAGAGAGTGATGAGGTCTCCCCTCAGCCTCCTCTTCTCCAGTCTGAACCTCCCCAGGTCCCTCAGCTGCTCCCAGAACCCCTGTTCTCCAGACCCTTCCACAGCTCCATTCCCTTCTCCAGATGTGCTCCAGCCCCTCAAGGTCCTTCTTGTACTGAGGGGCCCAAAACTGAACCCAGGATTCAAGGTGCAGCCTCACCAGCGCCGAGTGCAGGGGTCGATCCCTTCCCTGCTCCTGCTGCCACACCATGGCTGAGCCAAGCCAGGGTGCTGGTGGCCTTCTTGGCCACCTGGGCCACTGCTGGCTCTTCTGACAGGCTTTTCTGCCGAAGTCTTGTGGGACAGTGTCCTCATTGATCTTTAAAGTGACAAAGCAGAGGATGGTAACCCATCCAGTGAGCCTGAAATGACCACAGGCTTCATACCTCGTCAGAGGTTCTCCTTCTGCATCTCTCTTTCCACCATCAAACTGCAGTTGTTCCTTTTAGAGTGTTGGGGTAGGAGGGCAGATGGTGTTACAGCTGGAACCCCCCATCCTGATAATGTTTTTCTTGCACATGGCCTGTCTTGCCTTGATCCTTGGGTCAGGCTTTGCTGTTACAGGTCCAAACAGGCAACCATGAGCAGGACAACCTCTGTATCAGAGTCAGAGCACACTATATCCTGGGGCTTTCTTAGGGAAGCACCATTTATATCAAGGTGTGGGAAGCTAGGGCCAGCCTTCTTCACCCTGTACTTCCAAATTATTCACTGAGGGAGCTGAAATAGGACCCCCACATCCCCAAGAGCAGGGAGAAGACAGTAGGTCCCTAGGGTGCTGGTGCTTCAGCTCTGCAGGGCCAGCAGCAGGCACAGCACCGTGTCCTGGGCTCCTCTGCAGCACAGCAGGCTGCCAGTCATGGGAATTCAGGTGCTTGAGAGTGGTGTGAGCTTTTAGTATGCTTTCATGTCCCACTTGAACAAACCTTCAGGGATCTGGAGTGATCTGAATCCAGAAGGGAAGGTTGGAGATTTCCAGAAAATCCCAGAGTTCAGACTGGTCCAGGGCTGCCAGCTCCTCTGCCTTGTGTACCAGGAGAATGAAGTCATTTAGAGGTTTCCAAGGCAGTAGATTGAACAGTTTCCCTCTTATTCCAGACAAAGGCAGGGAGAAAATTCATGGACAATCATGAAATCATATGAAATTCAAAATGTTCAGCTTTGATACCACTTATAATGGCATATCTCAGTGCATCTTCCTCTGCAGAAAATGTTCTGCACATGTGGGTTTTCTTCAGGTATAATAAATCAGTAAGTGTGATACATCCTTAGTCCTGACAGTTGATTTGAGAATACATTTATTTTTGAATTATAATGCTTGAATTTTACCTCTTAGTTGATTAAAAGAGATTTTTAATACAAGTAAGGAACAATGCTCTGGCCTCTTGAGTCCCCTAGACATGCATATGGGTTCTGTGGTTGGACAGGTACTGATATGTGAGTTTCTGATTGAACTGATGCAGTTTGATGTCATAAGCACTGTGGCAGTTCTGGCTGTTGATGTTTTCGGTTATTTCCATTGAACTCCAGAACTTGTGTCACAGCAGGCTTGCATGGCAAAGCCTGTCACATTCCTGCTCACTAGTTCATGAAGCTGAAGGTGAAAGGACAGGCTGAGAGAGTTGGGGTTGTTCAACCTGGAGAAGAGAAGGCTCCAGAGAGACCTTAGAACAACCTTCCAGTACTGAAAGGGGCTCCAGGAAAGCTGGGGGCAGCGGGGGGGTGGCTCTTGATCAGGGAGTGCTGGGACAGGATGAGGGGAAGGGTTTTCAGCTGGAAGAGGGGAGATTGAGATGAGATCTTAGGCAGAAATGTTTTGCTGTGAGGGTGGGGAGGCCCTGGCCCAGGTTGCCCAGAGCAGTGGTGGCTGCCCCATCCCTGGAGGTGTTCAAGGCCAGGTTGGATGGGGCTTTGAGCCCCCTGATCCAGCGGGAGGTGTCCCTGCCCATGGCAGGGGGGTGGAACTGGATGGGCTTTGAGGTTCCTTCCAACCCAAACCATTCCATGATTCTATAAATCCTTTCTAAATAGCAAAACTAGATGGCATCAGCTTCACCCTGGTAGGCATCAGTGAGGTGTCCATGGCCTTTGCTGATACCAGGAAATGCGTGTTCGGCCAAGGCAGATGGTATATGAATTCCTGTAATATCTGGAGAAGTGCTGGTGGATGCTTTGCAATTGGCCTCTGGGCAGCTGGATGATTACCTGGTTGATGGCTTATTTGCATGCAAAGTACCAGGCATTATCATAGTCTGTGTTTGGTTTTGGGCTCCTCACTACAAGAAGGACCTTGAGGGGATGGAGCACATCCAGAGAAGGGAATGGAGCTGAGCAAGGGACTGGAGAACAGGGGTTCTGAGGAGCGGCTGAGGGAGCTGGGGAGGTTCAGTCTGGAGAAGAGGAGGCTGAGGGGAGACCTCATGGCTCTCTGCAGCTCCTGGAAAGGAGGCTGTGGTGAGGTGGGTGCTGGGCTCTTCTCACAAGTGACAAGGGATAGCACAAAATGACCTCAGGTTGTACCAGGGGAGGTTTAGATTGGATATCAGGGAAAATTTCTTCACTGAAAGGGTTCTCAGGCAGGGGCAACAGGGAGGTGGTGGAGTCCCCCTCCCTGGAGAGGTTTAAAAGATGGGTAGACGAGGTGCTCAGGGATCTGGTTTAGTAGTGGACAGGTATGGTTGGACTCCATCATCTCAAAGGTCTTTTCCAACCAAATGATTCTATGATTCTATGATAATCATTAATATCTCTGTTGAACTAAATGGCTGTATTAATATGATCACAATGAACCAATCATGAACACAGTTCAGCTGTCAGGAGAGGAGTGATGCCACTGGTTAGATCCAGCAGCAAAACTGAGTCCCCTTCCCAGGCTGCCAGTGTCAATTCCACTGCCACACACTGAGGAACCCTGAATGCATTTCCATGACCACCACATCTTGGAAAACTGAGGGGACTTCAGACAGAGACCGAGTTTGTGAAGATGAGAAATTAGAAAGGGTGACATGCAATGTGCTTGACAGATGTTGTCTCCTCCAGTATGGGTACAATTAAGTCTGTCTTCCAAGCAGGCAACTTGCTGTAGGATTTACGAGGGCTGGGTGCAGAGCAGTAGCAGGAGGTGGAGGAGCTGACAACACGGCAGCCAGCTCTCATTCCTGGCAAACATCTTGCAAAACCACTGGTGTGTGAAAATTTTCACAGATAAAATTGCTTTCTGAGCTTTACAAATAAATATCAGAAACAGCACCGGTCACTTCCTGATATCCCCACTGAATAATTTTTTTGGTGCTCGGAAGGAAGAACTCTAATCCAATGAAAGGGCCCTGTTGGCCATTGCAGTGTTCAATAAACTGGATGGTGAAACACCAGTGGATGTAGGTAGGGAGTGCAGAATGTTTCCAGGCCCTGTGTCCAAAGGGGAGCCCTGAGTTAGTCTGGATGTCAACAGTTCTGAAGAAAGAGCCAGATTAGATTTTCTTTGCAAAACTGGGTAACTTTCAGCTATTGGATCAATGTCAAACCCTTCTAATGAGTGTTGTGCCTGTGTTCCCTGAACCAGAATTTGGGACAGCGCAGTGTGCATGAGGACCAAGCGGTGCTTTCTTCAGAAGAGACTCTCAGTTGGTTTTCCTTTTGGAAAGGAAGGAGGGAATAAGCTGTGTAGGAAGCAAGCACTGGCCTCAGTTTGACTTACCAAATGTCTATAATTGGGAAAGAATACAGATTCCAGTGTGCTAACTGTAATTACCAAGAAATGAAGTCAATCCTTGATGATGGTAGCATTAAAAGATGTTGCCTTAAAGGCACAGGGTCTACTTTTGTTATCACCCTGAAGTTGAGAGAGTTTGACACAGAGATGCTTTTAATTTACAAATCATAGTGCTTAACATCCAGGGCTGTGACACACAGCATTAATTATGATTGTAGCTCATTATGTTGGGGGATGCTCGATGTGCTTAGCATGTAATAGGTGAAGATCTTTTTTCTCTGCTGGGTAATAATTTGGATTTCCCCAAGGAGCTCGAGCGCGCTGGAAATGACAGGAGGAAGGGTTAACAGAGCTTCTGCACCAAATCATGCTTTTCTTTCCCCAACAGTTGAACAGCTCCTTGATGGGGCTCCCTGTTTAGTGTTTTCTGATAGTGCAGAAAGATCAGAGACTGCATGAAACACATTTAGTTTTCATTTGCACTCCTTGTGCCTCTCCTGTAATCTGGAGGCGATGCCAGCCCCAGCTTGTGGTTTATTGCTAGTGCTGTCTTCCCCTGAGCTCTCTGAGCAAAGCAGGTTGGATGAGAAGCAAAATGAGACCAGTTTAAAAGCAATAGCCAGACAGGCAGCTCGAAATAGCTGTGCTATAGGAGACAGGGTAAGTAAAACAATCCTGTCAGACTCCATTGCAGCTCCAAGTTGCCAAATGGGAAGATAAAAGAGATGTTTCTGAGCCCTTTTAGTGTAAGAAGGTCTCGTTCCCCTATCACTTCTGTTAAAAATGTTGAGGGAATCTTTGTACCAAAACAGCAGCCCTGCTTTTATTGCAGGCTAAATAGGTCTCCCAAGGCTAGCAGAAAATCTTGTTTGCAAACACACAGCAGCACTGGGACAATTCTTGTTACTTCAAGTGGGTTTTTGACCCACAAGGAACACTGTTTGACTTCTGCAGCACCTCCTACCCCTTCTCTGTCCCTCCCAGTATCACAGTTCTCCATGGAATGCCATGGTTTGGGTCAGGCCTGGGTCCAGCCTGCAGCAGGGTGGTAAAACAGGTCAGGCTGTGTTTCCCTGGTTTCCAGCAGAGGCTTGCTGGGGGCTCGTTGCCGTGCTGCTCTTTGAACTAGTGAGAGAGCATGAGATGGGCATGCAGAGGGCAAAAGAAAACGCACTGGCTTGGTCACTGCCTCAAAGTGAAGTGTAAACTGAAGGTTTTAGAGAACAGTGTTTGCACAGTCTCACTGACAGAGCCCCACGTTTGTGCTGTCTGCAGACCAGAGGTGTCTGTGGGTTTGGAGCATAGACCATGGCAAGGAAGCTTGGCCCTGTCAAGCTCCCTGGCTAGCAGAGAGCTGCACATGAAGGATGAATTGACAGGATAGACATTAAAAATAGTTATGAGGAAGTGCTTCAGCTTTCTGATATGGCATGTTCAAGAAAAGAAAACATTCCTTTGAATAGCCAGACCAGCACTGAATGCTTTTCTCGATGACCCTGACCCTTTTGCAGAGATGTGGAGGTGTCAGGGATGCGCCCTGAGCACAGTTTTGCAGGATGGCTCATGCTAAAGGGCTGCACTGACCAGAGCCAGCACCTGGCAGCACCTTGCTGCGTTCTGCTGGCTCAGGAGGCAGACACTGCCTGCTCACTGCTCCTTGTGCAGCAGCAGAAAGGGATGAGCAGACTCCAGAGCGGTCACTGGGGTGCAGGAGGCGTAGGGAGAAAAACATCAGAGTCAGCCAGAGGAGCCAGCTGGAGGAGAGCAGGAGAGGCTTTCAGTTGTTGGTTGCTAATTCAGTGGTAAAATCCAGAAAGGGCTGGATTTAGTGTTCACAGCCTGTGTTTTCTGTTCTGGATAGGGAACAGGTTCAGCCTACTCATGCAGCCACACAGCTATACAAGATGCTGTACAATATACTCTGCCTAATTTATCGCTCCTGTAATTGCAGTGGGTGTAGATTTGGCCCACAAGCAAACCCTCAGGAGCAGGGAATCTAACCCTCCTGCTGCTGTGGCCTTTCAGCAGCCCGATTTTAAGCCCCTGGGAGCAAACTGCAGAGAGCAGCAAAGCCAAGTGACGTGTCTGCACAAGGGTTTCCCATCTCTTCCTGTTATTAGTTCTTTGGAAATGCACTCACCCTCACCCCGCTGCTCCGCAGCCCCTGTGACTGGGCTTGAGGTGGAACAAGGCATCAAAATGCTGCTAAATACATCAAACAAAAATAGCATTTCCACATAAATGCTTTCAGCTCCAGTCCTCCCCCACTCGGATCCCACACTGCAGCTTCATGGAGCTGGCAAGGATGAATCAAACATCTCTTTCCAAACTCAGGAGACAGACACTGCTGAATAATTTGGCAGGAATCTGCCGACCTCCCCAGCACAGCTGTCCTTGCGCGAGGAGGAGTTACGTAAACTGATAGCGCAGGGATTTCAGCTCCCCTCATTCCCTGGCAGCTCCTGGGAAACGATTAACAAACAGTTTGGCCCATCCGAGGAAGTTTGCGGTAGGAAGCGAGTGGCTGAGGTTGTGTCAGGGAGCAGTGGTGTTACATCCCCCTCTTTCCGATGCGATCCGTCCCTCAGCGTGTTTCCAGGTTTGTGCTGTGCAGACCCCATTTCCCAGCTGCTGAAGGCTGGCTGAGCCCAAGCTGCTGTGTCCAACAGGGTGATGGCAAAGCTCACAGCCATAGAATCATAGAAAAATTTTGTTGGAAAAGACCTTTGAGATCCTCGAGTCCAACCGTCCCTGTCCACTACCAAACCAGATCCCTGAGCACCTCATCCACCTGGCTTTTAAACCCCTCCAGGGATGGAGACTCCACCACTGCCCTGGGCAGCCTCTGCCAGGGCATGAAAATACCTTCAGTGAAGAAATTTTTCCTGGTATCCAATCTAAACCTCCCCTGGCACAGCTTGAGGTCATTTCCTTTCATCTTATCTCCTGTCACTTGGGAGAAGAGCCCAGCACCCACCTCTCTCCATCCTCCTTTCCAGGAGCTGCAGAGAGTGATGAGGTCTCCCCTCAGCCTCCTCTTCTCCAGCCTAAACAGCCCCAGGTCCCTCAGCTGCTCCCAGAACCCCTGTTCTCCAGACCCTTCCCCAGCTCTGTTCCCTCCTCTGGACGCGCTCCAGCCCCTCAAGGTCCTTCTTGTACTGAGGGGCCCAAAACTGAACCCAGGATTCGAGGTGCAGCCTCACCAGCACTGAGTGCAGGGGAAAGATGGCTTCCCTGATCTTGGAGTTCAACCACATAACAGGACTTAGATTTCTTTTCTCATATCAAAACTATTTAAGACAAAAACATCCAAAAGCATTCATTGAGTGTTAGGATCTCCTTTGGACAAAAGAGGGGCCCAGTTTTGCAAAGCACTCAGGCTCAGGGGAGGTCACGGGGAATGGTCCATTACTGTCCCATCTGAAAAACCAGCCCATGGGAGGGTTAAGTTAAACGAACAAATGCTGCAGAAAACTCTGTCCTTGGTGTTCACTAAGAGCAGGTTGGGCTGCTTCCTTCAAAGGGCACTTTAGGTTAAATTAGATTTAAAAAATGTAAGCCCAGAATCCTTTTTTTTCAAAAACCAAAGAATGTTGAAAGCCCTTACGACTAAAGATACCCAAAGACACGGCAACGTGGCAGCGTGCCATGCTCTCATTGCTCACAGCAGGCTGGGCAGACAGGAAAATAAGGACAAATTTCAGGAGTGAATTGAAAAACTCTGCTTTGCCCCCTTGGCTTCTTCCATTGTGCTCTGCTGTCACTGCCCAGGCGAACGAGACATCATCAGAGAGGGGGCTGAGACCCACACCTGAACCTTATTTGTTCAGCCTGGAGAAGAGGAGACTGAGGGGAGACCTCACCATGCTCTGCAGCTTCATCACCAGGGGAGGAGGAGGAGGAGCAGGCACTGAGCTCTTCTCTCTGGTGACCAATGACAGGAGCCAAGGGAATGGCAGGAAGATGTGCCAGGGGAGGGTTGGGTTGGACATCAGGAGAAGGTTCTTCCCCCAGAGGGTGGTGGAGCACTGGAACAGCTCCCCAGGGAAGCAGTCACAGCCTGACAATATTCCAGCAGCATCTGCCCAAGGCCCTCAGCCCCACGGTGTGAATGTTGGGGTTGTCCTGTGCAGGGACAGGAGTTGGACTCCATGATCCTTGTCGGTCCCTTCCAACTGAGGACATTCCATGATTCTTAGTGCAAAAGACAGCTCAGCCTTTTCCAAATCTGTGCCTTTTCCAAATCGTGGGTTGGTGTTTGGGTGCAGTTATTATGGACCTTGGTTTAGTCTTTTCCCAGTTTCAGCATCAACTGTTCACTATTCATCAGCTCTTTGATATCAGCTATTCACCAAGTCGTAGAGCTTGCCTGTAGGTGGGTCTCTCTTCAGTCACATCCTTGGATCTCTGTTCTCCTTTGATACTTGAAGAACACATCATTTCTGGGCAAAAATAGACTGCAGGGATTGCTGCTTTTTATACTGAGCACGCTGCTGCCTCGCTGCCTTGTCTGTGTTACGTTTCAGTTATCAGTTGTTTCAGGCAATCCCTGGCTTTGCTTTGTCTGTGTGTGTACACAGTGTCGTACTCTCAGCCTTCCAGCCCCATCAGAGGGGCTGTTGCTTCACCAGGAGCATCCCTCACTCTGGACTGGGGTCCCAGGCAGGGAGGAGCGAGGGGAAGAACCCCTCAGGCAACGTTGTGCTCAGCGCAAGAGGAAAATAGCTCAGAAAACCTCTGCTGGGGTGGCCTTCTGTAAAGCTGTGGTGGGGATGGAATGATGATCCCCAGTGGAAAAGCCACCCTTTTGCACGTTACACAGCCATGCTTTGCCTCGCAGGAGGGACGGAGGGATCTGGTCTTGCTGCCTCTGCCTCCTGTGCGTTTCGGCCGCCCGCAGAGCCTCCTCGCTGCCTGCCTTTGGGCTGCCAACTGGGAGTGCAGAAGCAGGGGTAGCACTAAGCCATTCTCACAAGGCTTTGAGCATTTGAAGATCCACCATCAAAGACTTTCAATGTGTCTTTCACTGATTGCATCTTTACGGCTCCCAGTTGCGATGTAAAATAAGCAAATGTCATGATCCCGTTACAGAGATGGGAAAGGACTGAGACTGGAATTGCATTTCACCTGAGGTTTTGAGTCTTTTTTTTTTTGTCTCTATAGTTTCTTGCACTTGCCTGATTTAACTACAAAAATTAGTATTTTTAGAATCATAGAATCACAGAATAGTTTGGGTTGGAAGGGACCTCACAGCCCATCCAGTTCCACCCCCTGCCATGGGCAGGGACACCTCCCACTGGATCAGGGGGCTCCAAGCCCCATCCAACCTGGCCTTGAACACCTTCAGGGATGGGGCAGCCACCACTGCTCTGGGCAACCTGTGCCAGGGCCTCCCCACCCTCACAGCAAAACATTTCTCCCTGAGATCTCATCTCAATCTCCCCTCTTTCAGATGAAAACCCTTCCCCTTTGTCTTATCCCATCACTTCCTGATAAAAAGCCCCTTCCCAGCTTTTCTGTAGCCACTTTCCATACTGGGAGGCTAAAAAAGTCACCTTCCCCTTTCAGAGAGGGGATGGTGAAATGGGGAAATTGAAGTCAGAGTGAGAGCAGGAGCAAATGGCCTGAGCAGGTCACACAGGCAGATACATCCCCCCAAGCACAGCCACAAGTGCTTCAGCTGCAAACTCCATCACTGCAAATGTCCAGAGCAGAATTGTGGTTGGTTTATGGAATGTGTCAGAACTTTGCTTTGTGCCCCCCATCAGATATTACTTTTTTGGCTTCATCTTTTCCTTGTGAATCCCTGGTACGTATTACATGAACAGACTGCAGAGCATTGTTCAGAAGAGCTTAATTAACTTCAGCCAGGGGAAGCAAAGAAAATCATAGAAGCTGTAGGGTAAAAAAAAAAGAACTTATTCAGACAAATTAGTGTAAATGACCTAGATGCATCCAATATCCTTAAGAGCCATGCAATGCAAGCTGGATGCTGTCTGCAAAGGCTGCAGGTTGATGTCACTGTCCTGGTCTGTGCCTTGGGGCTTTTCCCATGCTGCCCCTGAAGGCCAGACTCATCCTACCTGCTCTCATCCCATTTTCTTCTCCATCTGTCACCTTCCTCTTAAACATCATCAAAGTGCAGAGCTGGGAAGGAGCCCAGGAGATCAGCTGTTCTCTTCACAGGATTAAGGATGCTCAGATCAGCTCTGATGGATGTTTGTCAAACTATATTTCTGAAAATCTCCAAGGAATGCTTTCCCAAGGCTTCCCTGTTTTGTCTTTTATACTTTTTTACTACTCTTATAGCTGGAAATATTTTTTCCAGGTGTCTAATTCTATTCTCCCTTGTGGGAAATTAAGCCAAGCCGCAATGAAAATGGAGAATAATTGATCATCAGCCTCCTTAGAAGAGAAGCAGCTGTCACATACTGTAATACCAATAGCACATTCCTTTTATTTATGTCCTTTCTAGATTAAACAAATGCATTTCTTCGGCCTTTCCCGACTGATCAGGTTTTGAGAGTCTTTTTTTTGTCTTTTTATCTTTCCTTGGACTTACCTAATATAACTACAAAAAACTATTTTTAGAATCATAGAACCACAAAGTGGTTTGAGTTGGAAGGGACTTCAAAGCCCATCCAGTTCCAACCCCCTGCCATGGGCAGGGACACCTCCCACTGGATCAGGGGGCTCAAAGCCCCATCCAACCTGGCCTTGAACACCTCCAGGGATGGGGCAGCCACCACTGCTCTGGGCAACCTGGGCCAGGGCCTCCCCACCCTCACAGCAAAACATTTCTCCCTGAGATCTCATCTCAATCTCCCCTCTTGCAGCTGAAAACCTTTCCCACTCATCCTGTCCCTGCACTCCCTGATCAGGAGCCCCTCCCCAGCTTTCCTGTAGGGAAAGATAAGAGCGGAAAAGATGTATTTAATCTCTGTAAGAAAAAAGGCAGTGCCTGGAGCCTTGTGTTTTCAGAACCAGGTGAGAAAGAGGATTGTGATTATTTAATCTTGTAATATCTTTTAAGAACAAATCTCTACACAATCATGAATATTACATAGAAAAGGATGTTTGATCCCCCTTCACCCAGCACACGCTCAAGGGTGATCTGCTCGGCGTTGTGTTGTGGTGGAAGTTTTCATCAGCAGCGAGTTGGTTCTCTCTGTCTAGGTAGAAGAATAGCTGAGGGTAGAGCTAATTTAAGGAGTATATATTTTTTCCAGTGGAATTTGTTATCAAGCTTTTGTTAAAACATGGTGAAGATAAAATGCTGTTTCTAAAAGGCAGTCCAAGACAAATCTAAGCACGATGCACAGGACTGATTTAATTGAGAGTGTTTCGTGTGATGCAGGCAGAGGGAGAGGAATAAATCAATTTTCCAAGTGAGGAAAAACCAGGGAAGATTTCTTCTTTTGCATATTCAGCCAAAATATCCTTTTCTGTTGTTTTTGACAGCATCACTACTTAGAACATACTTACTAGAGGAAGATATTTGTACAAGGCATTAGTTAATGGATTATTTCCCCCCTCAGAGCATTCCACAAGAAGGAGTCAGGTTTTAAAGACTAAGAGCTTCTGGACAGTGCCTTGTCTCGTGAGAGTTAATATTGACAGATCCATGAGCTGGTTTGCTAAAAAAATTATGAAGTGCAATTTTTTTCCCCAGCTTAATGATTTGTTTAAAAATAACATCTACTGCTTTTCTTTAAAAAAAAATGCTACTAAATCTTATTTCAGTAAATAAATGCTGTACATTAAATTTGTTTTTCCTCTTAAATGAATCTGTTGATACAGCATTTTCCTTTAGGGCACCATCACAAATCAAAAAGTATTTAAGTTAAATTAATACACCGAAATGTTGGCCTTGTAGATGGAATCACCTTATGTGGTCATGACTTTGTAATTAACATTCTGGTTTAGGATGATATTTTTTCGGTTCCTATAAAGACATAGAGATGTAGGACCAATGCCTGTCCTACCCCAGTATAGACCAGGAATACCTCTAGTTCTGGAATCCCCAACATACGAAGGATATGGAACTGTTGGAACGGCTTCAGAAGAGGCCACGGAGATGATCAAAGGGCTGGAGAGCAAGGATCCTACAAGGATCCTGATCCTACGAGGACAGGCTGAGAGAGTTGGGGTTGTTCAGCCTGTAGGAGAGAAGGTTCTGGGGAGACCTTAGAGCAGCCTTCCAGTACTGAAAGGGGCTCCAGGAAAGCTGGGGAGGGACTTTTACAAGGCCCTGGAGTGATGGGATGAGGGAGAATGGCTTTAAATTGGAAGGGGGAAGATTTAGGCTAGAAATTAGGAAGAATTCCTCATGATGAGGGTGGGGAGGCCCTGGGTCAGGTTGCCCAGGGAAGTGGTGACTTCCCCATCCCTGGAGCTGTTCAAGGCCAGGTTGGATGGGGCTTTGAGCCCCCTGATCCAGTGGGAGGTGTCCCTGCCCATGACAGAGGGTTGGAGCTGGATGGGCTTTGAAGTCCCTTCCAACCCAAACCATTCCATGATTCTGTGATTGTAGATTACAAAATCTGACAGGCATAACCAAAGAAAGTATTGAGCTGAGGCCAATCATGTGGGGTTTAACAAGGCCAAGTGCCAGGTCCTGCACTTGCTCCACAAGAACCCCGTGCAATTCTCCAGGCTTGTGGAAGAGCGGCTGGAAAGCTGCCCCATGGAAAAGGACCAGGGGGTGCTGGTTGGCAGTGGCTGAACATGAGCCAGCAGTGCCCATCCAGCCTGACCTTGAACACCTCCAGGGATGGGGCAGCCACCACTGCTCTGGGCAACCTGGGCCAGGGCCTCCCCACCCTCACAGCAAACATTTCTTCCTAAGATCTCATCTCAATCTCCCCTCTTGCAGCTGAAAACCATTCCCCCTCATCCTGTCCCTGCACTCCCTGATCAAGAGCCCCTCCCCAGCTTTCCTGGAGCCCCTTTCAGTACTGGAAAGTACTGGAAGGTTCTCACCAGTGAGATGTGTATGAATGGAAAACGGGTTCCAGGGAAAAGGGACAGAGACCCATCTCCCCTGACTGTGAGAACAGGTTTGGGAGAGAGAGATCTGCACTGCCCAGTCTGCATTGCCAGATGTGCCCAAGGTGATTTCTCAGGATTTGTGCTTCCATGCAGCCTCACTTTCAGCATAGGAATCCCATCATGACAGTGGCTTCTATTTTCCAGTTTTTCATCCTATGGAACAGAACTACCAATCATGGATAATGAGGGAAGTATGTTACTTAAAGGCCTTCCTTCATGCCTATGACGAAAGTATTGCTTTCTATTTTGTTCTTTTATGCCTATGATCTACCCTAGTTTTTCAGCCAGCAACAAATGTACTCACAGCAGGATTAGGCTTGAAGAATCTGACCAGGTTGCACCATTGCTTCTTTCTTCTCTTTAACCCTCCCATGAATTCCCTGCTGAGTTCAGACTCTGTATGTATCTCACAATCAATCCATCTCTCCTTTTCTCTCTGTAGGATCTCATACGAAGAGATATTCTCTATTACAAAGGTCGCATAGACATGGATAAATACGAAGTGGTGGATATAGAAGATGGGAGAGATGATGACTTCAATGTCAGCATGAAGAATGCCTTCAAACTTCATAACAAGGAGACTGAGGAAATGCACTTATTCTTTGCCAAGAAACTGGAGGAGAAGTTACGATGGCTTAGAGCTTTCAGAGAGGAAAGGAAGATGGTAAAAGAAGATGAAAAGATAGGTGAGGATTATTAAATGAATCTGGAAGAAGGTTGTAGTTAATGGTTAATTTAACCCCAACTCTTGGAGAAGCCCTTTTTTTTTGGTAGTAGAATTACAGTTCAGCTTTGTTCCAATATCCTTGTTTGGTCTCATAGTCATTATAGGTCTCTTTCCAACTCACTTACTGGTATTTTTGGCCCTCAGTGAACAAATTCTGCCCGTAGCTTCAGGCCTGGACCTCTGTGGGTATTGAAGGAAGTTTTTCTGACTTCAGAGTCTCCTGGCTGCATCGTTTCTGCTCTGGTTAATCATGTCTCGTGCAGGTGGTGAAGTCAATGACTTCTCAGCCTTGCCCTTCCATCAGCATCAGCCCATAAATTGATTGTTAGCAGTGCCAGATCAGGCTCAGTTTGTGTTGCTCAGCTGTAAAGCACTGGGCATATTTATGACACTGTATAAATAATAATGGGTCTAATCTTGCTTTTCATACAGCCCCTGCACAAGTGAGATTATAGAGAGGCCTGTCCTTCCAAGCAAGATCTGCTTTTCAGTAAAATACCTGCCCATACACAAAGCTCCCTGGGTGATGCTTTGCCACCCAGGGCGTTCTGTGTTTGCCAAGCAGTGCAGAACATTCCCCTCTCCCCAAAAGGAAAAGAGGCTTTGTAAGCAACCTTCTGAATTGTGTTTGCCGTGTTCCCTTTTTCAGGCTTTGAAATTTCTGAAAATCAAAAGCGGCAAGCGGCAATGACAGTAAAGAAAGTCAGTAAGCAAAAAGGTAACCGGCAACACGCACTGTGCCTCGTGATGTGAGGGTGGAGCGGGCTGGGCTGAATCCTGCTGGGTTAGGATCCAGCGTCCCCCTTGAACTTCCCCTTCCTCTTTTTTATACAATACCGTTTGTGCTTTGTATCCTTTCTTAATGTAACTGTGGGCCAAATTAATCTCTGGTCTGATGCGGTTGAAGCCAGTGGACTTTCACCAGAGATGAATTTGATCTCATGTCTCCAGTCTGATGTCCAGAAGCTGTCCCTGGGGCAGAAACCGATCTCTCTATCTCAGTTGTTTATCTCAGGCTGAAATCGGAGTGAGTGCGGAGATGTGTAAGGATTCTGCTGATTCCCAAAGCCTCCCATTAGCAAAGAAATTAAGATGGCTAAAATTCTGGAGGTGGCGATGGGTCTACCCCTTCCCTGTGTTAGGAAAGGGACTCTCGTGTTTCCTGGGGCTGCCAATAACTTTTTGAGGACAGCACAGTAGCTTCATCCCTAGAAAACAAAGTATCTTAGTAAAGACATTCTATCTCTCTGGTGTTAGATTCATTTCCCCACCCAGGCAGGCTACAGGTGACTAATAAATGCATATTAAAAAGAGTCTCAACTGGCAAAACAGCCAGAGTTAATTGCCAGTAACACTTGCAGATACAGGTTTTGAAATACTAAACAGGGAGGGAAAGTCAGAGAGGTCGTTTTTCAAGTTTTCCAAAGCTTCACAAAGTCGTAGACACAGCGTTTCGTTACCAAAGAACCATGGCACGACTAGACCTGTACCTGGGGTTTGAGAGAACTCGTCGCTCCTTGGCTGCAGTCAGTTCCAAGCAGATCTGTCCCTGCTCTGTACAGGCATTGGGTTGGTTTTTGCAGTAGTTGAAGGAGCTCTTTGCTTTCTGCCTCACCTGTTTGTTGTCTACTGGCTTTGCTGGTCCAGTAGTGGCTCGCTAGGCCAACTGTGAACACCTTGGTTTGCTGTGTCTCTCCATTGTCATTAGTCTTCTCCTTTCTACTAACTTCCTATGTTGTCTTCTGAGATGTTCTCTAACAACTCTCCTGGCCAGATTTTCTAAGCTCAAAGTGTGCACACCCCCAGGGCCCAGGGAAGGCATGTCTTGCACAACGTACCTGTAGTTCAGGCCGAAGCAGATGCTGTCACGGTTTTGCAGGTTCACCCCTCACCACTCGCATGCTTCTCCCTCAGCACGGAAGGAACCGTGGAGATTAATGGCAACTGGAAATTTAGAGAAGGTGGCTTGCATGATGGCCACAACAAAACCAGTTTTAATTATTATTTGCTGTTGAATCAATTATATTATTAATTAATTAAAGTAGTAATTAATTAATAATTGCACTGTTCAGTCATTAAGAGACACAGTTCAAAGGTGCATGAGCATGCCTGCCAGTATTCCCACTTAAATCATGGACTTGCATCCTGACAAATATAATACAGGCATATTGACCATACTTATTTCCTACACAGCAATCGCTCTCTTGTTTTCTCTCTTTCTCTCTCTTTCTCTCTGAGATGATAAAGGAAGGGCTATTATCTTAGACTTCACTGACTATAAAATTAATTAGCTCCTAAAACAGCAGCCAGCATTTATTTTATGAAGTCTGAGCTTCTGTTGTAACACTGGCAATTCCTTTTACAAGATGAAGTCCTCGAGTCAGACAGCAATCCAGTCTGACCCAAGCATCGGGTTAAGTGGAGTCTTGGTTGTTTTGCTTGAGATGTGAATTCTGAAAAGCAACAATTAGGGTCATTAAATTAGTAGCTCTATTTCTTTTGTCCTACATGGTACTAACCATAGTCCAGTCTCAGATTAATTGAATTAGGTACCGGCATTGAATGTTTTGCTGAAACCTCTTTGTTTTCTTACACTGTGGTTTGTCTTGTGCCCAAAGAGAGGCACGAGGCTGCTGGAGGAGGGAGCTGGTGGCATTGCAGGGAGGGAATTCCAGAGAGTTGGCTTTTAGGGACTGATTTTTTTGAATCTTGCCCTACGCATTTTACATATATTGCCAGCTATTTATTTGCCAAAGGCCTTGGCAGGCTCTTGGGCTGTGTTGCTGAGGCCGAGGTGCAGCTCATGGGGCTAGGAGCAGGCAGCTGGATGTGCCTGTGCCAAGAGGTTAGAATCATAGAGTTGTGGAATCATCAAATAATAGGATAGTTTGGGTTGGAAGGGACCTTTACAGGTCATCCAGTCCAACCCCCTGCAGGAACAGGGACATCTTGAACCAGATCAGGTTACTCGGAGCCCCATCAGATTGCTGCCTGCAGGCTCCATGTGCTGTTTGTGCCCTCCCACACAGCTTCCCACACCACGACAGCAGCACTGGGAGGGGCTTTAAGTTGGTTTTGAAGCATCAGTTATACCTGGAAAGCAATGAACTCCTATGGAAGTAGGAATACAGACTCTGGAGCATCAGTTGTACCTGATGTAGGAGGAAGAATACTTCCACTGCATTCAACTGAGCTATTTATTCATTTACATGAAGGGGCTTTGCAGGACAGGTCTCAGTGGCTACAGCAGGGCTCGTTGACTCAGCAGCTCACCCTGGCACGCTGAGAGCTCTGCTCCTATGCCAGCGGATGCCTGTTACGGTCTTGTTTCTAGATTAGCTCAGCTCTTCCCTCCACCTCTGAAATAGGAAACCATGGTAATTTCCCTGTCACAGAATACTTAAGGAAGAGAGGAAAGCCATGAAGGAGGTGAAAAGGAAAATGCAATCAACTTTGTTAGAGGTGAAGCAGAAAAGCATTTTTCAAATAGTATAAAGCGTTGGTTATTTCAGGCGCTGCCGTACCACCCCTCCCAGAGGTGTTACCCTGGAGCTGGCTGGCACGCCTTTGAGAAGGAAGCAGTTACACTGCTGCTCGGTGTGCTGTGAGAGATCAGCTGATAGCAGGACAAGAAACCTTCAGACTCTGCTTTTTACACAAATGGAAACTTCGTTCAGGTACTTCAGAGAGAAAACGACTCCCAGTGGTTTGAGGAGCGTGTGATCCCAAAATCATAGAGTCACAGAATAGTTTGGGTTGGAAGAGATCTTAAACATCATCCAGTTCCACCCCCCTGCCGTGGGCAGGGACACCTCCCACTGGATCAGGGGGCTCAAAGCCCCATCCAGCCTGGCCTTGAACACCTCCAGGGATGGGGCAGCCACCACTGCTCTGGGCAACCTGGGCCAGGGCCTCCCCACCCTCATTGTGAAGAATTTCTTCCCAATGTCTAATCAAAATCTTCCTCGTTCCAGTTTAAAGCTGTTCCCCCTCATCCCATCACTACAGGCCCTTGGAAAACGTCCCTCCCCAGCTTGTAGGCCCCTTCAGGTACTGGAAGGAAAATGAGGGTCCCCTCTGGAAGCAACCCCCTCCTAAGGCTCACGGCTGCGCAGAAATGCGTGCGCACGTGCCGTGCCAGGCTGCCTTCCAAATCGCTTGAACGATGAGCAGGATCAGGTTCCAGCAATATACAAGGATTTGCACTGCTTACTGGATTGGGCAAAACGTAATGATATTAGACCAGGTGCCTTAAGACAGAGTTAAACCAATTTGTGGTCTTTAAGTCCATTGGACATAAAGTGAATGGGTAGTGTTGGCTCTGCGCCCTACCAACACAGAGAGAAGAGGGCTGTTTGTTGGGTTTTCTTTCATTTTGCATTGATTGTTCAAGGTTTTGCCTCTTGGTTGCTGCCCTCAACCTCTTCCAATGTCAGTGTGGTAACTGGGAATAGAAGTCAGTGTGGTGTCTCCTAGAAATAAGAAAGTAACAGAGAATTTTATTTGCCTCGACTTAACAAAAACAACAAAAAACACCCACAAACCTTTGTAAGCCCCAGCCCCCCAGGTGTGCAGCTTTTCTACAGAGAAGTCCAGGCACTGCTGAGAACCTTTGCTGCGTTGACACCGCGACAATATGAGTTGCACTTCCAGAATTGTGCTCCTTGTTGATTAAAGTGGTGGAAACAAGCCTGAAGTTCCCTTGAAAATGGAGCCCTTGTGGATCTCCAGTCCATCCTTAACATAGACAGGGGATTATCCAGGGTACTTTATCTAAATGTTTGAAACCAGAAGGTTCCATCAATGCCTCTCTCCATGAAGGGCATCTGTTCTGCTGGCTGTTTCCATTCAGTTCCTGCTTTGCCCCACACAGGACAGCATGTACACGTAGGGATATTTGCTCATGTTCATAGAAGCTACCAGCTAGGGCCATCAGGGGGATTGGACATTCCAGTGCCCAGGAAGAAGCACCATTTCCCTCTAATTTTTCCAGTTTGGAAAATGGAATGTCTGTTCAAATTTAAAGAAGTGACTGTAGTGCCCAGGGGAGGATTTCCCACCCCAGGAGAACCACGCTACGAGCCAGCTCCTTCGTGCCCTTCTCTCTGTCCTGTGTGTTCTCCTCTGCACCATGCCACGGCTTCACCAAAGCAGATACCCTCAGCCCAGACAAGGCTTTAGCTTGGTGGTCTGGGACTTGTGGAAGGAGGGAAACGTGTATTCAATCACAGTCACCCCAGCTTAGGATGCTGTCATTAAATCTGCCTGCAAATACTCAGCTATACCAACCCAGCAGGGGCTAAATCATCGGCCAGGATGAACTGCTTTGGCCTGCAGTAAAGCACCCTCTGAGTCACTGCATTTTCCTGCTCGTTTCTTCCTTTCTGATCACTTGAGCTCACAGTGAACATGTCATAAAAACCCTCACCCAAACACCCAAGAGCTTTTCTTTGGCTCCTGCACTTAGAGCTCTCCCCCAGTGAGTCTGCATATAGATCCCTGCATGTTAATGCACTGTGCTGGCTTCCTCTGGCTGGTGAGGACAGGGATCACCAGGTAACAGAGTCTGTAGGTACCTCCTGAGTGTTTAAGCCTATTTTATTGCATCTTCATTGCTAACAAGATTGACGTGGCCCTAACATGTTTCCCCATCCTATTCACACTTGTAGGCATTGCCTAGGGGGATTCTAAGAAACCAAGGCACACATAGACTTTCAAATAGAGGGATATTTGCATTTTTGGATAATCAGGGTCACTTCCTTTGTTTCACAGAGCTCCCCACAGTGTAGGTGAAAGAACGGAGCTAATCATATTCTCGGTGGCATTTCCCTGCAGATCCAGAGAAACCACAGGGCTTATCCCATTGCTTGTCAAACACAGACCCTCCCCACACCCTCTAAAACGCAGGCATTAGGCAGAGCCCACCTGCAGCTCACCCAGGCACTTCGTGCACTGGGTCCACAAGCACAAGTCTCATCAGTGATAGCATAGACAGGTGCTTCTCGCTCGAGGCGTTGGTAACCCAGTGGACCCGGTGGTTTCATCTGAGATCCAGTCAGGTATAGAAGCTGAGGTCAATCATTAATCAGTTCTTGGCTGGGAGGCCTCTGAAAATGGTGCTGGTGACTCAACACTGGGCATTTGCTTCTGAGCAAGCTCTCCAGGGGAGTTTGTTGTTGTTGAGATGTGAAATGGGCCTCTTGGGTTTTCCATTGGCACTCATTCAAAGAGCCAAGATATTGAAATCAATGTCACGTTGAGATTCCGACTGAAATAAGTCTGTCAGCCCCAGTTCTCCTGCACTTTAAGTTTGGTGAGGGATTTTAGGTAAGGGGCAGGAGAGACTGCATTTCAGGGCAGTGATGGATGAACTTATCTCTTCCTGTCATTGAAATGGACAGAATGATCCTTGCCATCAGCAGTGCTGGAGGAGAGGGAGGCAACATAAACACAAGATGGGATAAATTAGTTTTTCACCTGGCTGTGACTGATAAAGCCCTGGTATTATTTATTCCACCTTGCCTTGCCTAGCTTTTGCTTATCACATGAGGAATCATTATCTTAATGTCTAGTCTAGTGACCTCAGGTCACAGTAACAGACTTGATAAATAGACTCAGAGAGGTCAAGTTACCTCAGTATTTGTAGATACAGTGGTTGCCTGTGGAACAGCCAGGACAGAAGATTCCTGTTTTCCTCTGTTACATTTCTCAAGATGCAGTTAACCCTTTTCCCTCCCTCTTCCTCCAAAACGGAGGAGTTAGTTAGGCCAGTGGTTAGAAAAGAGAGCTAAGGCATGTTCTCCTGACTGATACCATCCCTGGCAACATCTATCCCTGCCAAGCTGTTCAGTGAAATCCCCAGCTGTGTGAAGAGCCGTGGCTTAAAGCACCACTGAAGCTTCTCTTGAGCTGGGCAAGTAGGACAGGGTTTGAGTAGGGTAGTTCAGCACGGCAGTGTAAACCAAGGAAGGCAGGTGGTTCCTGTCCACAGCTGACAGCCACGGCTCTTGTTGGAAAAACTAGACCTGCAACCAGGGGACAGAACTGGGATTGGATACAGCATAGTTTGCCAGCTCTAAACCTAACAGCAACCAAGTGAGTCATGGTGAAGTGCTTTGAGATCCTCTGTTGAGACGTGCTGAAGAAAGGCAAAGGGCTGTACCCATTCAGCCATTGCTGCTTCTGATCTTGTCGCTATCGCAGGAGTAATTAATCGTACAACAGTTAGTCATCCTGAGGGATGTTCCCAGCTACCCCATGTTGTGTGTGGGTTACAGCATTCAGGAGAAGCTGAATTTATGGGGTTTTTGAGCATGGCTCCTGAAGGTTGGCTCAGCCACTAGCCAGATCTCAGCTAGGTGAAAGGTTCCTTAGCGCAGCACTGCTTCCTTTCCTACCAGCAGCCTCCACTCAGCCAGCAGAGAAAGCAGGCATTGGTATTTTATTGTCTCCCACTCAACTCTGGCTAATGAACAGCATGTTATCTAGACAGCTAGGTAGAAGAAAAGCTCCTGATCAAAGGATAAGCTAAAATCTTTAAGGCTGAAGATGGAATAAATAGCTTGTAAGGCAAGTTTCCATGGTTATACACGGGCAAATCTGAGTGTATTCTGTGTGTGTTTTGTACTCAGTCTGGAAAGGTCAGTGTTAATGTAGCTGTCCTGCTCTATTGTACCTGGCTCTGTCTGCACGTGTCCATGTGGATTGCCTGTGAGTTGATAGCATGCTCCTCAATCTTCACTTGCTCCTGAAGTCGTGTTGCGACCTCCAACAGAAGAGACGCTTTGAAAAAAATGAACTAGAAGGGAAAAAAGAGACAGTTTGGAATATTTTTAATTGTTTTCTTCTGAGCTGAGAAATCTAAAAGATTCCAAGTGACGTTGCCTGCTGCTAAAAATAGCGATGATTCCAACTGACAGTGCAGCATCTCTCTTTACCAGTTTTGTCTAGCCAAACTGTAAACCCTGGAGTTTGCTTTTTCTCATTCCGAACAGATTGCCACAACCCCCACCCTGATGAACGATCTCGCTCTGCAGCTGCAGCCCTTTATGTTCTGCTACAGTGCAGAATTACACATGGACCAGCAGAAGGAGCTCCAGGTCTGCTCATTGGTGCAGAGCTGCTTCCTTATGCCTTGGGAAGGCAGCGCAGCAGCTGTGTCTAGAAATCATTACTTACCTATCGATTCTTTCCCTTTGCACTATGAATTCTCTTTGCCAAGCAGCCCAAAATTGCATTGGAAAAGAGCTTTGCTCATTTCTTTCTGCTGAATTGCAATGGAGTTATGGCTTTGCATAGGACAAAATATCCCTCAAGAGACAGTTTTGCACAGTTAGGGAGCAGAATAGAACAATCCTAACCTGTCATGCTTTTCCCCAGAATTGCTCCATCTCAGGAGTTGAAGATGTGCAGCTCAGGTGAATCTCCCTCCCCTGCCCTACCTCCCCCATTCCTGTATTCCACCTTGCCAAGAACATGGGTATGTCCAAAAGAACCCAACCATTCTTGGGGCACCTCAATTTATTGCAGTGAACTGGATCACAGTTTGATGAGAAACTGTGTTCCTATGGAATTATCAGCCTGACTTGCCCGAGCACAGATGTGTTTATTTGCATGCTCACAGCACACGGTAACTCTGCATGCCACCAAGACCTGCAGGTTTGATCGTTTAGGCCATGGAGGCCATTTGAGAAACATGATAAATATGCAAACCTTCAGCTACTTTGTTCAAGTAGAGCCAGCCAGGAGATTTTGACGCTCGTCCGGCTTAGATGTTCATGCCAACAGCCTCAATCCTTGAACAGGGCCACACAAACAACTTTGAGCATACAAGTCAGAGCTTCTTTACGGAGGGCAGTGGCAGGGTGTGCATGGGTATGCTCCAAGCAAGGACAGATATTTGTCAGGAGTTTGGCCCAAAAAAAGGCTATTTGGGGAAGGAACTGAATAGGGTTTGCTAGTGATCTGGCCAGGGGAGTCTGCTTTTTTCTCTTTTGGAGAAGACAGACTATGGATTACATTTTTTGCAGTGTTAACTCCATCAATGTCAGTGGACTTCAGCCAGACTGTCATTTCTCTCCTTCTTCAGCCTTCCAAGTGCATCACATCTTGCTGATCCAGGAGATTGCGTAGCATTTCTGTATCATAATTACAATACATTAGTTCACCCTCCACAGATTAGTTTAGGGACAATAATGAACTCAGCCCAGCTCGGTGTGGCAGGCTGGAGGCATCACAAGGCTGACTGCTACTCTGCAGTTTGCGCCACAGGCTGCGAAAGACGCTGGGCCGTGTCATTGCAGCAATGTGGTTTTAAGGTCTTCTGAAGTTAGAAACAATTGCTGTTTGCATCTCAGCAGCAGCTTTAGATTCACAGCTCTTTTGTGCTGTAGAAAGTTAGTAATCTTGGAATTATTTGAAGTAATTCCTGGTCCTTTGGTCAGTCAGAAATCCAAACCACTTACCAGACAGAGGAAGATATATTTCCCAGTGAGGGACCTGTACTAGATCCAAACCTTCCCAAAGATTCTCATACTCTTGACCAGTGTCTCCTGGCAAAAGTGGCCAAGGCACTGAAGGCTGGTGGCCTCCAGGAGAATGTCTACCCTCTTGTATGGGCTCAGGGCTAGACTCTGCCCTCCAGAGCAGACTCTGCAGTTGATTACACTGCCCACGTGTTGAGCTGCCTTCCAGCAAGGCAACTCAGAGCAGGACAGTGGTAGAAGAAGGGGTGGAAGAGGTAAGGCAGAGGTGAGCTCAAGGCCATGCTCTAGCCTTACAGGGTAGATTCAAATTGACAGTTGGAGACTGTAGACAAGGATGGGACAGAAGTCATCTCAGGTATCCTAGAACCCGTTCCAGGTTTGACCTCAGGACTGCAGGGACTCTGCTCTGCAGGCTTTTTGTGGGAGAGGAACTTGGAAAAGACAGAGTAGAAGACATTGATGGATGAGTAACCTTATTCCAGCATGGAGATTTGTTCTTTTCGAATAGTTTTGGAGCATTAGCTGTGATGAATTTGTTAAAAGTTAATAGGTATGGGTATAGAGGATTTTTTGTCCACCATAAGGAAGGGTCTTTGTTCCTCCCTACAGTGGACAGAGTGCTGCATGATGTGATGGCATTTGCTGTAAAGAAGGAGAAATCAGTTAGACATAGTCAAGGTGACATCTCCGTTTGGTCTGAGGATTTTAACAACCCTTGATTTGTGAATTCTATCATAAGAGGAAGTGAATTAATTCTCTTTCCTGAAGCCATACTAAAGCCTTAGCTTTGTATCTAAAGGAGGTGCTGAATTATAACGCGGCAACGTGTAAAAGTTGTCAGATGTTCTCCGTGAGTGCCCTTTGTGAGGCTTTGCCCTTTGTCTGTAAGTACCTTCCTGCAGCCTTCCTGTGCCCGGGCCGGCCAGCGCTGGTCCCACCAAGCATGTGTTTGTGTGTGGGTAGGAACTGCTAACTGAATGCAAAGAGTCACATTTCTTTGACACACATTGCTGTGGTACCTGGGTGCTAATCACCGTATTTTGCCTTCTCTAGCACCTTCCCAGCCGAGGATCTCAAAGTGTTTTACAAACATTAATTAATTTAGCTTCACAACCCTCGTGTGAGGTAGGTGGGTGAAGCCATCCCGCTTTCCAGATGAGGACACTGATCTACTTGGGTAGAGTCGCCTCGCCCCTGCGGGTAGAAGCAGGGGAGGCGATGGCCTCCAGATGGCCCTTGCGAAGCTTTCCACCCGTCCTGCTGCCCTCCTCGCAGAAGGAAGAGCAGTTCTGCCTGCAGCAGAGGGGATCCAGAGATGGCCAGAGCTTACAGCAACCTGCTTCACAGCCCTGCTCCTCCCTCCTTCCTGTCCTTCTCTGGAGTTCTGGTTTCCAGCTGATCACGCTACCCTGGGGCTGAAGGAGGGGTTACCCCTCATCGGTGGTGTTGCTGGGAAGGAAATACAGACGTAGCTATACTGCTGTTCCCTGTAGTCCACACGTTGGTGGTGACATCGTTCCCTTCTGTTCCACTGCTGCTCACCCACAGCCGCCCTTTCTACCCCATCCTTTACAAAAGGTTACGTAGGTCCCAGCTTGCTGAGCCTCCCTTTTCCATGGGAAAGCTGTGAGGGCAGCACCCTGTTATTGCACAGGAGCTGTTGGGAATAATACGTGTAGAACCCGGAAGTGTAGCCTTGCCAGTCCATCCGTTGTTACCAGTTTGGATTGAGCAGAATCAGCCTTTTCTGCATTATGTGCAGCTGGTTTTGGCTGAAACCAGACTGGTAAATTTAAAACGAACCCTATGGAAAAGTCCTACAAACTTCCCTAAAGAAAGCGAGTTGCCCTTTGATAGGCAGAGTAGGTGCTGAAGAGGGACTGGACCCTGCAGTGTAGCACCTCCTCCAAAGCAGCTCTGCAGGAACCGGTGCTGAGTGGTCCTCGGGGATGGTCACTGGGGCATGTTGGGGCAAAACCGTTTTCCAAGCGTAGTTGGGAGGGAGGGTGAAAACAAGCTTGGAAACAGCAAGCATTAAATTTGCAAGCGGGTTGGATGCCGCGGTTGTCTGCCTTCGTCTGAGCAGATTGATATTGTGTGTAGCCTGGCCGTTCGTTTGTGCCTCGTTGGGTCACACAGGACTTTTCCATGAGGGCAGGCACAAAAGGAATGGACCTTTGCCAAATCTTCAGCTCATGGTCCAGCGTAGGCAGCCTCTGGGCGGCGCGTTCAGGCAGCTGCTGCGTTCCTCCGTAGATTTGCCGTCTGTAGCACATCTCCCTGTTGGTTGGGACCCTGGTTATTAAGTGATAGCATGACGAAGAAAGACTATTGACCCAATTGCACTGTGACTGATCTGTTTCTTTTTCCCCCCAATCATCGATGCAGGTGTGAGCTACTCCAAGTCGGTTCCTCCAGCCTACCCACCACCCCAGGATCCATTAAATCAGGGACAATACATGGTGACAGATGGCATATCCCAGTCCCAGGTCTTCGAGTTCACCGAACCCAGACGCAGCCAGGCACCATTCTGGCAAAACTTCAGCAGGTTAACACCATTCAAAAAATAATACCTAGAGAGATGGAGAATTTTAACTTAAAAGAACTAAAAACTTAAAAATAAAAATAAATAAAATTATATTTATAGATGGACCTTTTTTCGGAGAAGCACTGTTGCAACTAAATATATATACATATATATATATACATGGTTTAAAAATAATAATATATATACATATATGTGTATATATAGAAGGACCAAAAACTTTTTTTGTTGTTTTTGGGAAGCAATCTGCTACTAGATTCTAGGAAGCACCAATGATTTCTAACCATGTGACCTACTTTGTTTTATTCCATTGGTTGGACATCTCTTTTTTTGTTGTTGTTCTTTTCTTCTTCATTTTCATTCAAGTCATCATTGGCATCCCAGACTGCTTTCTCGCTTGTGTGAAGTCGTCCTCAAAGTTCCTCGTGGACTACATTGGTGTATATTTTATTTGATTTTATTTGGGGGGGGCTGGGTTTTGTTTGATTTTTGGAGTGCCGGGAGGTCTCTGTTCCCTCTCTCTCCCTCTCCGTCCTTCCCTTGGCTGTCCCTGGAATGACTGTTCCGATGAGGAGCATCGCCCACCCCTGTCCTGCATTCTCTGGTCTCACTCGTGCCTGTCTGGATGTGCTCCCCGTGCCCCATGCTCCGCTGCGCAGTATTTCTCTGGCTTTACCCGTTTTGCTCTGGGCAGGTGGAACCAAGCAGAAGGGGATCAGCTCTTTAGGAAGCGAGAGATGGGTTCTCCTCAGTTGATTTTTTGGGTTTTTTAAGCACTGTCTTTTTCTCAATTGGGTGTGATCTGTTCACACTGGGAGCAAGACTGAGAAAAGAACATCGGGGGCTTTAATTTCTTTGTTTACATTAGTTTTATTTCTGTGGGGTTCTCTTTGGTTTCTTTTCTTTTTAAGCTGAGACACGACTCTGAAAAGCCCACTCCTATCTTTGTTTTCCACACAAAGATAAAAGCTTAAAAACCGATGGCTTCACGCCCTCCATCCCAGCTAGAGGAAAATTGGCTGTTGGGCTCCCACAAATGGCCAGTTTTCTTTCTTCAGGAACTAAGGTCCCATCCTGTCCCCACACTCATGCCTGCACAGTACAGCGTTAATGAGCCTCTATTTACAGGAGAAATGATCCCCAGACTGAGGACCATGAGTACTCACTGCCTGCTCTGCTCTTTTACATTAAGATCATAGAATCTTAGAAAGGTTTGGGTTGGAATAGACCTTAAAGATCATCCAGTTCCAACCCCCTGCCACCTCCCAAGTAAAGCAGGAGCTACCAGTAGGGACCCCTTAGCAGAATCATCATTGCCCAAGTCCCTGGAGGTATTGACCTGATGGTTAATGCAGGAGGAGTAGAGAAGTGCCTTTTAGGACAGATGTGACCTCAGCGGTTTAGCTGTACGGCCATGGTTGCATGACCTGATCTCAACCAGTGTTTGGTTTAATCCAAACAGCATCACTGGTTCAGCAGGGGGGTGGTGATGTCAGTGGGCTCGGGAGGGGTGAGCCAAACTCTCCAGGTCTCTTTCTCTCTCTTTTTCTCCCTCTGGAGACTCCTAGCTCTATTTTCAAAGACACTTCCTACAATTTCAGCCTTGTTTGGAAGCTCACAAGCTTAGGTTTGAGCCTATAAAACCCAACCATTGTGCACTAGGAGTGTGTTTTTTTTCCAGGGCAAATGAGGCTGTTTAACCAGATTGAGATAATCAACTTGAAAACTTTGCAGAGCTGTTCTGCAGAGAAGTGATTGATCATGGCATTTATCATTTTCTTGAATCTGATACACCGCATCAGCACCCCAGTGAGTGTGGAGATGAATTTTTTCCTCCCCGAAGAAATACAGGAGGATGGGAATTGGAGAGTGTGCTTTCAGTATTTCCACGGAGCCTGTTTTATTTCAGGGCATTACGGGGCAGTTGCTATATTTTTTATTGAAGTACAAAAATCATCTCAGCACTTTTTTAGTAATCTAGAGACTATCAATAAACAGCAAAGCCAGATGAGGGTTTTGGAGAGGAAGAGGGGCCCCTCTGACAGGCGGCAGCAAAACACCCGGAATCCCGAATAGGAAGCAACCCAACTTTGTAGTAGAACTTTTATTTATGCTCTTTTGTATCTTTGCATATTTATGGTCAGATTTTAATATTGGCTGTAGCAAATATAGTTTTGGTTCTTTAACAGCATGGGTATTTAAGGAAGTGAATGACATGGGTTCTCAGCAGTTAACTGAACTGTTTTACTGTTTCTGAATGGCTGGAGAGGTGCAGAGAGAGAGAGAGAGAAAGAGAGAGAGATTATAAACTGTTGTCAACATGATGAAAATTGCCCTTACTCCTTTGCCTTTTTACTTGCTTAGGGGAAAGAAAATAACAAGCACATTAGTTAAGCGTGTTCATTTACTGTTTTGTGCCTCAGAGAGTGAGAATGAGACATCCATAATTTTTATGAGAAGATGCTTCCTAAGTATTCAGCGCTAGGAAAAAGAAACACCACCGCCACACCATTATTTGCATCATAAATCAAGACTCGCTTGATCTGACAAGGCCACTTGTTGGACCCGCAGCTTCTTTCTTAAATGGAAAGCCAAACCAAACTAGCGTTGCTAGCGCTTGCCGAAGCCGGGCGGCCGGCAAAGCAGATGCAGGATTTGTTCCGGAGGGAAGAGGGGCTTGGCTCTCAGGCATGGCATCCAAGAAAGCTCTTCCCCTCCGTAAGTTGCCAAGGTGCTGCAAGAGATGGAGCGTTATCACAACGAAGAATCAGCACTGGGTCCCACTTTCACTGCCTACCGTGGCTTTCCCGCTAGGGAGCAGGCGCTGGAAGCAGCGCAGCTGCAATCAGATTGGGGTGATTTTGGCTGAGCATCTGATACAGACTTTCATTTCAATGCCAGACAGGAGGAACCCACTTACTTACCATTCCATATGCAGAAACAAGAGAGCTGTGACAAACTTACATGTTTACGGTATTTCTCTGGCTGAATTGAGCTATAGATATATATATATATATATAAAAAACAAAGAAACCCTCTTCCCTAGGTAAATGACATGCATTACCCCTTGACCTAGACACTAGAACAGAGGATCTAAATTCAAGACTTTCGCCTCCCCACCCTCTCCAAAAGATTAAACAAGAACCAACCTAGGTGCATCTAGCAGTTGTAAATAGAAAATAATACATAGAGAAATATATTTGAAATCTGTTTCAGTTTCTGGATGGTCGCTGGCCGTCCGTTGCAATGTTATTGATAGTACACTGTGGTGCTTTGGGTTTCTGGTTTTGTTCTCTTTATGCTCTGTCATCTTTTCATTGCAGCTACATTTCAGGGAACATGTATATTTAGTAGCTATTGTAAGTTCTGCATGGCATCACCAAGCTTATTTTTCCTTAAGAAGAAAAGAAGAGTCTGTAGGAATTTCAAGGCACTATTGACGACAGGGACTTGTAGCAGAGAATTTAAAAAAAAAAAAAAGGTTTTTAAAATTCTAGTTTGAAGCCAAATACTGATATTTTAGTGCTTTTGGGGTTTTAACAGTAAGAGCAAAAAAAAAAAAGAAAAAAAAGACAAAAAAAAAAGGATTTTGGTAACCCAGCTGATCCGCACTTGCCAGTTTTATTATTTTGTTTATATGGGACTGTTTGACCCTGTCAAACAAGTGTCAAAGTTGTGTGTATAAAACAAACAAAAAAAAGTGTTTAAAAAAGTGTTGTAAAGACACTGAGCCTTATGAAAATATTTATGGAATTAAATAAAAAGAAGTGAAAAGGCATCTGAAGGCATTTCACATCATTTTCCTCAGAGCGGTCTCACTCTTCTCCCAAAGGCTGAGCACGTATCGCTGGGGCTCCAGCAGAGCAGGCACCGAGGTGCTCGTGTGTACCCAAGAAATTGGCTTCTTCTGGGAATGTCCCCCTCCCCTTGCTTGGTGTCCTCCATCTGAACTGAGTGCAATGATTCATGAGCAGCTGGAGGGTCAACGCTGACCAAGTGCTGCCTTGTGAGTGCTGGCAGGGCTTGCTCCAAGTGGAGCTGGGACCAAGTCTGCTGCGGAACGTGGGTTTGGAATGCTTTCTCTTACTGAACTTTGCTCAGCTCCATCCCCAACCTGATGACAGCCGAGTTCTCCAAACAGACAGCTCAGTGCAAAGATGTTGTGAGCAACCTGAGGAGCGTTTCAGAGCAGAGGGTGGGTTTCGAGGGAGGGAGCCCCAGGCTGCTCTGCTGCAGAGGGCTGAGCCCCAGGAGACCAGCAGGTCCCTGCCCTGATTTTTCCCTTGGCCTGGAGGCAGCAAGTGTCCACGGGGAGTAGGTGCTTTGCCCCTAAAAGGCAAACTGCTCTCTCCAGAAACCCAGGGGCGTTTCAAAGGTAAGGCAGTTGAGTCATGTGTTTCTAGATAGCCCCAAAATACAGTTTTTTATATATATATATATATATATACACTATCCAGTTACAGCCCAGAGAGCTGGGGTTATCACACCATGGCACCCAGAGCCAGTAGGGGCTGGGAGCGATGCCTGTGGTCACGTGTGTCTCACACACACATCTTGCTGTAAATAACTGTGACCAGAAAGAGCTTTGTTTTCAGTAACGCCGCTGCCTTTCTGCTCTTTTCTCTCTGTGCCTGGCTGGGTGAGTGATGGCCACTTGGCTGGCACACCAACCGTATCTTCAGCCCATGCGTAGGGAGCAGGCAGACAGAGGGATAACAACGTGCCAAAGCCAAGCAGCCCTGCTCTGGGAGACAGGGAGAGAGACAGGAGAGAGGCAAAGCTGCGAGCACAAAGGCTTCCGAGGGGCCAGGCTTTGAGCTGGGTCAGAACCAGGCTCACCCAGACCTCCAGCATCACAGCTTCACATCTGCCTACTGCTTCGGCGATGCCTCCAACCAAGCTTTTTTCTCTCGCTTACATTATTGCTTGCAGTGAAGATGATGATGGTGCAGGGGTTTGCCTGGCCCAATGATGCTGTTTCTCTTGTAGCACAGAACTGCAGTCGCTTGGGATGACCAGCACAGCGCCGGTTCCAGTGGGTGCTTCTGGGGAGAGCAGACTCAAAATACTGTTACATGTAAAATCTCCCCTTGAAGAACGCCCTTCCTATCCGTATCACCAGCTCTGTGGGCCAAAAAGAAAGCTGTTTTCTGGGATTTTGTGCTCCCCTCCTGGTTTGTAAATGTGGGGTGGTCAGGGAGAGCACAAGCCCTATGCGCTGACAAAGAGGGAAGGGGGAAGAACCCCAATCACCCAGCGTGTGTGCTGAGAGCAACAGCACCACCGAAGCCCTCAGTAACAGCCTCCGTGCCCCTGCAGCCCGCTTGCACGCCCAGCTTGCTTCCTGGCAGTGCCCAGAGAGAAGAGCTCTCCACACCTGGGAATGCCGCTGCAGCCTGCAGGTGACAGTCGACAGAGGGATTCCATTTAGTGACAAGATTCATTTGGTTTTAGCTTTTTCCAGCCACCCAGCATTCAGCCAGCTACTATGAACTCCGGTGGCATAAAACAAAAACCAAAACCAAAGAAACCCAGTTTAAAACCTGTTTGTCTTGGGGTGTGCTAGGTTTTGAGGCCAGATTTCTGGATAATAGACCAAACCGACCCTGCGAGGTAGCAGTAGGGGCACCCAGATCTGATGTGACCTTGATTCCTTGATTCAGAAATCCACTGAAACTCACGCAAAGGCCACTGCTTTACACCAAAGCTTTTGTTGTACCCAGGTCAAAGTACTGAATTCAGTCCTCCAAGTGCCTGATGAGCCCTCAGGAGATGGCTTTGAGCTGAACATCTTCCCTGGCTCTGCCCATGTGGATGGTCTGTCAGGCTGCCCCGCCTGCCCAGCTGTGGGGTGAACGCACATTGCTGTGCGATCGACATGGGAACGCTGCGGAGAGCCAGCAGCCTCCGTGGGCAGAGTCAGGCCCCGGCTCCGCCTGGGAACTGTAACAGGATGAGTAAAGCTTTTAGGCTGATACGTTTGTGACATGACAGGAATGTTGTATGAACAGCTCTGTACGTCCAAGCCATCTCTGTTTTATCCGTGTGTGTATACCCATGGCACTACAGCCGAGCCTTTTTAAGGAACCAGACTTTCAATCTGACTGATGGTGCTGGGATTAGTGGTCCTAATCTACCCCAAACAATATATTTCCTTGTTATTCTGGAGCTAAGAAGCAGCCCTAGGTTTTCCACTAGGCACAGTAGCCAGTCAGCATCCTCCAAAGCCCATTAGGCACCATCTGTGCTGAGTTATTAAAGCACAAACTGGAATTGCATGTTGCTGGGGATGCAGTGGGAATAACTGGTATTTCCCAGAGCATTTGTGTTCAAAAGCAGCGTCTCAATCCTTTGCTGCTAAGGAAGGGCACTGCCTGTTTAACTGCAAATCTAATTGCCAAACTGCAGGTACAAACTGTAAAGCTGGGGCTATTTGCCTAAACCTTTGCTATGGAAAAGAGAGACACGGTGTTTCTTAAATGCTTTTAATGTTCACATCCTTTTTTTTTTCCAGCACTCTCCAGGCAGAATGCGTCCAGGTGAAGATGTGCATTTTCTCATTTCAGAACCACAGTAATTTGTTATCTTTTTGCAGGTTTGACAGGGTCTCTGTGCTCAGCCCTTTCCACAGACCGGGCTGTGCAGCAGCAATAGCTCAAAACGGTTTCCGTATTCTGAGAGCAGCACCCCCCACCCATTTCCCAACCCCCCCCCACCCCCCAAGGGCTGGAGACACAGCAGCCAAAGCCAGTCGGGTGGCATGCACGTGGTCTGGGGGACATGGAGCACTTTCCTCCTCTTTCAGTCCTGGTTACAGGAGCAACAAAAAAAATCTCCAGGGCAGGAACACTGTGCTTGGTTTAATTTTTCATTTAGGAGCGTACATAAAATTGTGAAACCTTTGCAAAAACACTTGTTTCTTAAAGAAAACATCTCTGCTTGAAGAAATGCTCAGGTCTGCAGTAGCTTGTTGAGCATGTGGATCTGTCAGAGCAGATCCGGAGGGGCCATGAGGATGATCCGAGGACTGGGGCACCTCCCATACCAGGACAGGCTGAGAGAGTTGGGGTTGTTCAGCCTGGAGAAGGGAAGGCTGTGGGGACACCTTAGAACAGCCTCCCAGGACTGAAAGGGATTTCAGGAAAGCTGGGGAGGGGCTCTTGATCAGGGAGTGCTGGGATAGGGTGAGGGGAGACGGTTTTCAGCTGCAAGAGGGGAGATTGAGATGAGATCTGAGGGAGAAATGTTTCCCTGTGAGGGTGGGGAGGCCCTGGCCCAGGTTGCCCAGAGCAGTGGTGGCTGCCCCATCCCTGGAGGTGTTCAAGGCCAGGCTGGATGGGGCTTTGAGCCCCCTGATCCAGTGGGAGGTGTCCCTGCCCATGGCAGGGGGTGGAACTGGATGGGTTTTGAGGTCCCTTCCGACCCAAACCATTCCACGTGTGTCACTGCCGGCCGCCCCGCCGTGGGTCACAGCGGGGGAGAAGGGTCGGTGGCCACGTTTTCAGCAGAGGAGGGGGCTGCGCACGGCAGTCTCGGTACACAGGCACTTTCCTGCCCTGGGGCTATAATAGCAGAGAGCTACAACTTGCACAGCCAGAGTCTGTCTGGCTTTGATTCCCATTGTACAGCTGGAGGGGAACAGATCCACAGTTTTGCTAGGATTTAGTTTTTTTCAGAATAAACCACGGTGCTATTAAAAATTGGCTTATAAATAACCTGTGAGAATTTGGACTCCAAGAGACTCAGTGGTATCTTCTGGCTGGTACTGGAAATCAGTGGAAGTTAACAACTTCAGAATAGTTTTACTCTATATTTTTCCATCTGGAGAAGCAATGAGAGGATATATTGGTGTATTTACTTCTCTTTTTAGCTCACTTTTACAAAAGCTGTGAAGCTTTTATCCATGAAGCAAATACTTGGAGGGTGTGTTTGTGTGCATTCCAGCCTTTGCAGGTTCATGAGAAATCAGGAAGCAGGTGATGTTGCCCACAGAACCATTTGCCCTGCGTGGTGATGCCAAAGAAATAAGAGTCATCCATGCCAGGGCTCCTTTTACCCTTACAACACCATCCAGAGCCACCTTTGAATCAGTGGGATTTTTCCCTCAAACTGTATAACTTAGGTTAAATAATATGTATCTCCCATCCTTGAGTGTTTGCTGAACTGGTATAAACTGGAACAACCCCAGTGACCCATTACAGACTCATTAGAGGTGTAACTGAAAGCAGGACTTGAAACATGGGTTTAGTGACTGGTCTGATCCAGGCTGGAAATGGTTTAGCTCAGTCACTGCCAAGAAAGTTCCTCTTCCTCCTAAAGACAGCGATTTTTAAGGCAGGTTTTATTTAAGCTGGGTTGATACTACATCACATTCACTGCAAAACACTGCAGAATTGTGAAGAGAGCAGCAGGTTTCAGCAAATTAGTCACATAGAGAGGTGGAAGTGGGCGCTGTCGCTATCTCAGACAGCCCTTTGTCACCGGCCTGTCGAGATGGATGGGCTGAGCAGAGCTATCTTCAGCCACATTGCCCAGGTCATTTTAATATCAGTTCAGTGCCAGCTGACCTGGCCATTTGGCAGCCTTTCCACCATCAGTCACTCTCGTGCAGCCCAGCCTGCAGGGTTTTTTTGAGCTGAAGGTATTTTAACACAAAGTGGAGCTGCTTTTCCTGTATTTGTGCTATCACACCAGTTCTTTGTCTTCTGTTTGGAAGCTGGACAAAGGCAGAACCATGTCATTTGCTGGATTTTAACTGCCCAGCAGCCCAGACCAATACTTATCCTGTGCCAGAAATGAGCAGCTTTACATCATGCTCTGCTCTCCATCCAATCCTCAGCTGATATGGAAGAAAGATCCTCCCAGGGCCAAGTCCAGCAAAGGACGAGATGGGCAAATTGCACTTCAGTTGTGAAAACTTCTGTCACTTGCTGCCTTATGCAACCTCAACCACATCATTTGTATGTCACAATTTGTATTGCAGCTTAACCGAAGCCAAGCTCTATTGTGTTGGTGTTGGGAATGGGCTGTCCCACTCTCTGGGGACACCCAGGGGACAGAAAAGCCTGGGGCAGCCACCAAGAGCCCTGCTCCAACAGGCAAATCCTGTTACTCAGTGGGCACTCTGTGTGTGCACAAGGTGGGTCAGGAGCAGGAAGGGTTATTCTCTCATCCTGTAAAGCTATAACCTCATTGCCACCCGTCTTAACAGAGCCCTCATGCAACAGGCTGGGTTTTGAGGGAATATGAGACCAACGCACTGATTTCCTCAAAGTTTCACTCCCCCACAGATACAGGGCAGCAAGAGAGGAGTCCCTGGCCAGCCCTGCTGCTCCGGTGGTTTCACGCTATACAAAGGAAATCCAGAGTCTTTGGATCGGGAAAAGAAAATAGGAGCAAATACAATCAATACCCATAGCTGTGGTGAGAGCCGAGATGGGTGACGTGGTCTCTGGTTCTGCTCCTGGGATGGTTTGTGCCCGTTCTCTAAGGACTGGGAGTGTGCAAAGCCACCACGTTTGCCTGGAGGCATCTGCTGTTTGCTGGGGACAGTGCAGGTGACCAGGTGACCGCAAAGGTGATGCTCAAGGGGCTCTGCCGTGCAAGGTACGTATCCTGCCTGCAGCACCTGCCCCGCTCTGGATTCCGGCTGCCGTCCTTGCAGCCTGCTTGCCAGGTGTGGACAGGATCATTGGAGCAAAAGGGAAACGATGGAGCAAAGGAAGAAATGTTTGTGTGCCAGGGAGCAGGGGCTGAGCAAGGGCGCGAGGGTGGGCGGGGAGGGGAGCGCCCGCGCGAGGACGCCCCACGCTGCCGCTGTCGGCATCGCTAGCACAGTTCCACTGGCCTTATTTTTACTGTCTGGATGTACCATTAAACAAGTTTGATTTTGTTGCCTGATTCCAGACGAGTGGTTTCAGCCTCGCACGTCATTTAGTGCTGCCCAGGAGCTCCAGTGACGACACCTCTGTGCGGGGAGAAGCACGATGCTTGTGGTGGGGGAACACAACGTGCTTTTATGGTGGAGCAGGTGGTAACAACACTTACACGGCACAGGGAAATGGGCAGCTGGGTTTTCCCAAGCACTTCTTGCACCTTTGACATGATTTCCCAATACATGGAAAACCGGACTGTGGAATCTGAGGTAGCAGAGACTGTGTTCAAGCCGTCTCCTGGGAAGGGGAAGGTGAAAAAGAAATCAGACTGCATACCCAAGAAGCAGAACCTCTCAAAGCTCATGATCACCAGTAAAGTTTTCCTTCTCACACCTCAAACAGATCCATTTTGAGTCACAGCCTAAAGCAGGGGCAGGAGATAACGGCAATGTTTTACAGTTAGGGAATAACAGGTCCCCAAAAGTCAGAGTTAACCACCCCAGGGAAGAGCGATGTGGATCCTGCTCAGTGCTGGGCTTTGGGTTTTGCCTTAACTCTGTAATTCTTTTGGCTTTTCATGTTAGTCACGTAGACCATATTTGTCCTGCACCACATACAAACAAAAAGCTTTTACTGGAAGAGAAAGGCTGATATAAAATTCTGTGGAAATGCTGGTTTGAATTCCCCCCACCTCCCGGTTATAATTCCTATGCTGTTCCCAGGCCACAGGATGAGAAATTCAGAGCGGGCAGCAGAAAAAGGGCATTCCTTTCAGTGCCCAGCATTATTTATACCTGCCCAAACCTAGCATGAGCTGTCCCTAACAGCAGGGGCCGTCCCCTCCTCCCTGCTAACGTGTACAGCCACTGCCAGGTGTGCAAAGGGTTTGAAGACCAACAGAAATCCTGTGATGAGCCCTCTTTGTGCCAACGGAAACAGATGGTTTAAATAAATAACCCTGTCTCTGCAGTGTTTCTATCCAAACATTGCGGTGGAGACCCTTCAAGTGAAACTAAGCATAAAAACCAGGCAGCAAAGCCAATCGCAGTGACTGTCCTGTCCGGTCCAGCAGAGCCCTCAGAGCAAACTGCAAGCAGATTGCAGGCTAAGTGGGCTGTAAAAAGACTGAGCAAAGGAAGGCAGTATTAATGACACAGTAACGCTTGTCTAAGTAAAATATATTGGGCTTGGGGTTTTTAATTTTAAATCTTTCCCCTTGACTTACGGCTCGTATCAACTTCAAACGGCTCCTGAAGAAGCGTTGTTATTACTTGGCTCCCAAGAGTAGGGCTCAGCCCTCAAACTGGTGAGGGATTAGCCTGGAAGGCTGAGGTGGTGGGAAGGGACCAGCATAAGAAATGTCAGCAGTTTTTGAAAGGAACAGAAAGGTTGAGAGCTCCTTCCTTCCTTCCTTCCTTCCTTCCTTCCTTCCTTCCTTCCTTCCTTCCTTCCTTCCTGCCTTCCTGCCTTCCTGCCTTCCTGCCTTCCTGCCTTCCTGCCTTCCTGCCTTCCTGCCTTCCTTCCTGCCTTCCTTCCTGCCTTCCTGCCTTCCTTCCTGCATTCCTTCCTTCCTGTCTTCCTGCCTTCCTGCCTTCCTCTCTCTCTCTTTCTTTCTCTCTTTCTTTCTCTCTCTTTCTCTCTCTTTCTTTTCCTCTTTCTCTTTCCTTCTTCCCTTCTTCTCTTCTTCTCTTCTTCTCTTCTTCTCTTCTTCTCTTCTTCTCTTCTTCTCTTCTTCTCTTCTTCTCTTCTTCTCTTCTTCTCTTCTTCTCTTCTTCTCTTCTTCTCTTCTTCCATTCTTCCCCTCTTCCATTCTTCCCTTCTTCCCTCCTTTCTTCCCTCCTTCCCTTCTTTCTTTTCCCTTTTCTCTCTCTCATTGTCTTCCCCCCCTTTCCTTTCATCTTTGCATTTTGTTTTCTCTTGTATTTAATTCCTTGCCTTCTCACTTCCCAGACACATCTTGCTGGTACAGCTTGTTCAGTAAATGCAGCTGTCTGACATCGCCCTGTGGTTCCCTGCTCTGACCAGACCTGTAAATCCTGGATCAGTGAGGTGATTCACAACCTCCTCTCCTTTCTGCTTGTGATTTTTAACACGTGCTGCAATTTAGGGGCAAAAATTCTTCTTTCTCATTATCTGCCAGCCTGATGACATTACAGGAATAAAGCTCAGTGTGCACATCCATTTGTGACAAGGACATTGCTGTAATGTTAGTGATTGTCCATTAGCTCTGTAATGGTGTAACTGCTGAAACAGCCACGAGCAAGTCATTTAAACAGCAGCACTTCTCCCAGTCTCATTATTTCTTGTTTCTCATGTAATGGTGCCTAGAAGCCCAGCACAGACTGGGAAAGCACTGTGCTTGGGTGCTGTGTGTGCACCCCCACCCTCCCCATTCATGTTAATAATGAGAAAAATCAGCACACCAAGGCATGAGGGGTGCCCTGACACTGCCCTGCACAGCTGGCACACTGCAACTTCTTATTTCACCTCTCATTTCCTCCCCAAGCCCCTGTACCTCTCCTCCCCTTGCCTTAGGTGTGCAAGTGCAAACTGTTAATGTTCCACTTGAAGTCTGGGTTAAGGACACCACTAACTTTAGCTGTTCAGGTCCCATGGTTTGATTCAAATGTAACTGAGAGGGCAATAAATGGCAGAATTAGAGCTCTTTCAAATTCAGAATTATTCTGATGGAGCCTGGATCCCAGCTGGACATCTCCAAGACATCTTGGGAGCAATGGCCAAGGCAGGAGCACAGCTGCCCCTTTATCAGCTTTGGGTGGTTTTAACAATTTCTCTTCACATTTAATAATTTCTCTTTGTGCTTCCCATGTTTTTCATTTCTGTGCTGGTCACCATCATCCTGCTGCATCATCCTGGCCAGGCAGCAGCACCAGCCCTGCTCCACAGCCTCCTTATTTCACCTTCTCTCACTGGAGAAAGCAGGGAGATAAGGGGCCCTTTGGTTTGCAGGGCTCTTGGCTTTCTCTTGCAATCTCCTTCCCAGCCCACTCCCTGCTAGCTCTGATCTCATGTCCTGCATTAATCATTGTCATCTTTGAGTTCCAACTGGACCATGGTGCCTTCCTGCACCCAGTTCCCAAGCATTTGTCTGCTCGTGTCCTTCCAGACCTGGGGCAGGTTTCCACAAGCATTTGCAAAGCTGCCTCCTTGAAAACAGTCTTTTGCTGTAGTGCACAGCCTGTTACCTCTCCTGCTTTTCCTCCTGAGTGTTTTCTCTCCCTCCTCCCTGCCTCTCACTGTAGCAGAGTTTCCATTAAGCAGTCCCGGGCAGGCATGGAAGTGTTACGAGTGCTGTAAATTAGTGATAAGCCAGGTACAGAGGTGAAAACTGCTATTGCTGTTGGTGGGAAAAGGCCCTGCTTCCAGGAGTGGTGGAGGTGATGGTTCCCAGTGGTACCAAGCTGGTGATGCACTTTGTGAAAGACATTTGTAAACTCCTGATCACAGGAACAAAACCTGAGCTCTGGTGCTACGTGTGAACAACACTGAACGTTCAGACAGGAGCTATGACAACAAAATGACAGCAGAGAGGGGAAAAATGCATCTCAAAGAAGACAGCAGAAACTGTTAGGATAACAGTTTTAATGAAAGGGCTGAGACTGAGCAACCCTCCACTTATGAGATGCTGAGAGCAGACAGATGCCAGCCTGTGGCCCTGGCCCATCTCTCCTCCTTCCCTGGGCAGCAGTGATGGTTTCCCCGACATTGCTTCCTTGCAAAGGTCTCTGCAATGCCAGTTCCAGGATCCTGTGGCCAGAGAGAAAGACTGTGTATTAAACAGTGGGCCTTGCTGCCCACAACTGTGCTGGTGCTCACCCTGCCCTCAGGAAGGGTGCTGGAACTTTAATCTCACCAGACAAAGTCCCACTGAAGATGGCTGCTGGGGCTTGATGATCTTAGAGAACTTTTCCAAACTTAGTGATTCCATGATTCTACTAACTGAACCAAATCTGGCAGCAGCAGCACAGGAAGGGCCTCCCAGGATCCAAACTCTGCACGTTTGTCCACATTATAAACTCTACATTCGATTTTTGTCTCTTCTCTTTTGGCACGAATCATCTCAGTACTAAGTCTCATCTCGGATCTGGTTGCAGTTTCCCTTTCCTTTCGCCAGTCCCTCTTCCTAGCAAAATCCCTTCAGCCTCTGTGAGCCCTGGGAACTCACACCAGAAATATGGATGGCTGGATCCACTCTCCCCTCTGGGAAGCCCAGCCTTCCCTCAGAGACAAAAAGTGGGCAACGAGCAGGGAGCAAGTGGACTGGGTTTCTGCAGCCAAGTGAGAACATAGGTTGGGGTTTCCTTCCTTCTGGATTCCATGTATCCACGTATTCTCAGTTTTATCATGGAATCCTGGAATGGTTTGGGTTGGAAGGGACCTCAAAGCCCAGCCAGTTCCAACCCCCTGCCATGGGCAGGGACACCTCCCACTGGATCAGGGGGCTCAAAGCCCCATCCAACCTGACCTTGAACACCTCCAGGGATGGGGCAGCCACCACTGCTCTGGGCAACCTGGGCCAGGGCCTCCCCACCCTCCCAGGAAAACATTTCTCCCTCAGATCTCATCTCAATCTCCCCTCTTGCAGCTGAAAACTATTCCCCCTCATCCTATCCTTGCACTCCCTGATCAAGAGCCCCTCCCCAGCCTTTCTGGAGCCCCTTTCAGTACTGGTTATTTACCAGCTACTCCCTCTTCATCCTCACTTCACTGGAGTCAGTCAGGGGTTTTTGCAGTTTTTCAGCCTTTCTTGGGAAACAAAACTGCAGCCCAAGCACCACATCCATTTCAGGGCAGCTTTGCTATTTTCTGGGGGAAGAAAAAACCCCACCCTCCATGAAATGCTCCAGAAAGAACACGGTTGCTTAGGCAGCAGCATGGCTGCCTGGGAAGGCCAGTATCTCAAGTGTGCTTTATTGAGCTAAAAATAAGTTTATTAAAGGAAAATAAAGTCTACATCCAACAAAGATGAGAAAGAATATGGGAAAGAGATGAACCCCTGACAAACCAGAAGAAAGCCCCTTCTCCCAGACTGTGTGCTGAAACTACAGAGGGGGGAGGTTCTGCTATGAGAAACAAAAGGTTTTTAGGAACTGAGTGTATTATAAATAATATTCTCAGGAAAGCCCTGATAACAGCAAAGTTCACATTAACACCACAGAGTTAAAAGAAAGGGCTACATCATATGACCCTTACTCATGCCTGCACTGAATTCTTGTACAATTAATCCTTGTGCTCAGGGCTGTTCCTTTAGCCTGTACTTAAGCAAAGCCACCCCGCACTTGCCCTGAGAGGCACATCTAAAATTAGTCATTAGGCTGGGTCAGGGTTGCACAATCAAGCCACAAAATAGCAGGTCCAGTGTCCAGAAGTCCTTAGTTCCCACTCAAAAATAAAGCTGGTCTGGAAACTTGGCAGAAAAACAGGCAAAACCTCAAAATAGTAACGTGGCTGTGTGCTCTCAGTACTGAAAGTGCTGCCTAAATGATTTAATTAGCTCCCTCCTTCAGCTCTTCATCTTACCACTTGTTAAGACGATGTATTTTCAGATGCCTGAACTCAGTAGCAACAAACACAAGTGTCTGTACTTCAGAGACATAGAATGATGGAAAGGTTTGGGTGGGAAGGGACCTCAAAGCCCATCCAGTTCCAGCCCCTGCCATGGGCAGGGACACCTCCCACTGGATCAGGGGGCTCGAAGCCACATCCAATTTGCCTTTGAAAAACCTCTTCATCACTGCAGGTTGTTCTCAGATACGGATCAGAGAATGCGTAGTGAAAAGCAACAGGAAGAAACAACCCTGATCCATGGTTCTTGGGTGCTGTTTCCATCATGCTCAGTGAGCAGGACCCTTAATGCCCTGCATGCAGCCCCAATTCTTCTGGATTGGGGTCCATCTTTTAAAGAGAAGGCGGGGAAGAAGCAATCGCATCTTTGGCTGAAGCTGTCCAGGCAAAGATGCTGAGAAGGCAATGCCAAGCCATTGCCGTGGGGTAACCTTTGAAGTCATTCCCTTTGCCTGCTGCAGGGCTGATTTCATTTCTCAGCTAGACATCTGCATTCAAAAAAAACCACCTGGAAAATGCTCTCAAGAGAATCATTCGTGTCAGAAGACGACCTGTATTGTGGCCAGAGCTTTTCAAAACCGATTCAAAAAACAAATACCATTGGAAGTGTTTTTGAAAGGAGACACACTCTGTAGGACAACAGCTCCATCTGGTTTCTGAGTCCCAGTTCTCTCACCAGCATTCATCTATGACAACAGATTGATGAGAAAGTTTTTTAGGAAACAAAATAATTTCACTGACCGGGCTGCTCGTTATTATTCAGGTCTGATTGATCCTGAGGTGTTTGTTGTTAATGAGGGAAAAATAGATCATACTTTCATTCTTCACCCTCTACTCCTCTCTCATGAGATCGGACCTGGAGTCCTGTGTCCAGTTCTGGAATCCACAATGTAAGAAGGATATGGAACTGTTGGAATGTGTCCAGAGGAGGCCACGGAGATGATCCAAGGGCTGGAGCACCTCTGTTATGAGGACAGGCTGAGAGAGTTGGAGTTTTTCAGTCTGGATAAGGGAAGGCTCCAGAGAGACCTTAGAGCAGCCTCCCAGTAGTGAAAGGGGCTCCAGGAAAGCTGAGGAGGGACTTTTTATCAGGGTCTGTAGTGATAGGATGAGGGGGGAAGGTTTTAAATTGTAAGGGAGAAGATTTAGATTAGACGTTAGGAAGAAATTCTTCACAATGAGGGTGGGGAGGCCCTGGCCCAGGTTGCCCAGAGCAGTGGTGGCTGCCCCATCCCTGGAGGTGTTCAAGGCCAGGTTGGGTGGGGCTTTGAGCCCCCTTGATCCAGTGGGAGGTGTCCCTGCCCATGCAGGAGGTTTGGAACTGGATGGGCTTTGATGTCTCTTCCAACCCAAATTATTCCATGATTCTATGATATCTATGCTTTTAAATAAATAAATAAAAAACGTTTCAGTGCTTAGAAGAGAGTTTTTTCTGCATAGATACCCTCATCAATCTCATCCAGTAGAGCATCCACAAATGTGTATCTCAGCTGGAAGTAAGATGCAGGGTATCCAAAGGGTTTTCACTACATAATATTATTCTCATTTCAGCAGGCACATCTATCACACAGAGGCAGCATTTTTCTCTGTGGCATTGAGTAAGATGCTTTCATGTGTCAATGACCAAGCAGCTACAGAAGCCTCTAAAATAAGCCCACAATGCTCTTACAGCAGTAACTCAACACCTTTGTTCATTCCAGAGTCAAGGATCAGAATATACACAGGCATAAAAGTGTATGAATTCCCTTTTCTATCCAGGCATTACCCTTGGGTCCCCGTTTTTGCTGAGCCCCAAACTCAGAGGGAACCACAAGCTGATGTGGGAGAGGTAGGAGGTACAGCAGAAAGAGGTGTGGGGGGCTGTGGGGAGGGGAAAAGGGGGCATGAGGGTGGTGCTCAGTGGTGTTTAATTTCCTCATCTCTGATTAAGATTCTTCTAGTTTCTATAAGAGTTCTTTCAAATGGTTTGGAAGTTGGGAATGGGGGAGAAGAGACTTCCAATAGCTACTTCCTAAAAGGTGATGACTGAGAAGAACTGCCACTGGGGAATATTGATTGAGAAGTCTGCAGGTTCCACTCAAAATGACAAGAAGGAAACACTTCCCACAGGGGACAGTGAGGAGAGCTCCCCCTCAGCTACTGTGATGGCAGCAGCAGATGGAGGAGATAGGTTGTACTTTCTCAGGAAATGCACTTCAGCAATGAGAGGAAGGGTGTGATCCTGCCTTACAAAGCAGGGAACAGTTCCTGAGCTGTGTAAACAAGGGTAAGGAGCAAGGAACCATGCTTGATTTTAGAAGGAAAACCACACTGATTTCTTACTGTTGCTCAGATTGACCTTTCCAGGTGAGTGACCATTTCACTCTTGCTCTCTCTTGCAAAGTCTTGATGTTCAAAGGTTTAGCACAGCCCTACTTTGATGCATGCAATAGAAAATAAAATTGCACACAGATTTTGGAAGGATTAGTGACACATGGGATGGACTCAGCACCACAGGGAACAGGCAGCAATGGTTGCATAGCAGGGAGAGGCTTCCCAGCAACGCCAGGTTCCAAGGACTCTGCAAAAAGTCCATTTTTATTCCCAGAAAGAATTGCAACAAGCCCAAGAGGATTCCCATCTACGTAAAATGTAATACATGTATCTAAAAATAGGAGCAATATTGAGAGAGAGGAGCTTAGATGAGACCTTTGGTGAGGAGGACACATGGCCTGAGCAGAGATATCCTCCTCATCATCACCCTCCTTGAAAACTAAATTAACGTTTCGCTCATCTGCTCCAAAATTAACATTTTAGCTGACTAAGGAAACACAGAGTATAAAAATGCGAGAAATAATTAGATTTAAATTTAATTCATTAAGAAAGAGCTCTGGAGCAAAACTGTGTCAATCACCCCTCACTCTTTGGTAAGCTAAAAGCAGAGATAACCTGGGCTGCAGCCAAAGGGGCACGAGCCCTTTCAAAACCTGTGATTAAAGGCCAAATCCTGCCCTTCACTGCCCAGAAGGAAGATTGGGGTAGGAATGTCTTCACACAGAGGTAGGAATATCTTTACACAGAGGCAGGTACAGGGAGCAGGACAGTCTCCACCCTGGAGCAAACCCTCTGGCAGGGTCTGGGGCCCCTCAGCCTTGTCAGAGTGGGAATATTTGCTTTCACTGAGCAGGCTGGCTGGAGCAATCTCATGTTTGCCAGATTACCCCCAAAAAGGAAATCTCATTGTTTGGTTCAAAATCACTTAGTTGTGCCTCAAAGTAGGACGAGGGGGAAATGTTTTCAGCTGAAAGAGGGGAGATTGAGATAAGATCTTAGGGAGAAATGTTTTGCTGTGAGGGTGGGGAGGCCCTGGCCCAGGTTGCCCAGAGCAGTGGTGGCTGCCCCATTCCTGGAGGTGTTCAAGGCCAGGTTGGATGGGGCTTTGAGCCCATGGCAGGGGTTTGGAACTAAATGGGCTTTGAGGTCCCTCCCAACCCAAACCATTCTGTGATTCTATGACTCTTACACCCAGGTGAGGAGGCTCTGAGGAAAGGACCACATCCATGAGCACAAAGAGTCTGCAGTGCATCAGATAGGCCTGACTGAATGCAATGAAAAGGTATCTGGGACTCTCTCGGAGCAGGTTGTAAGAATAAGTTGGAGGGGTTGGTTTTTTCTTTTCTTTTTCCTCTTACATCTTGTTTATATCCTACAGGTATGGAAGCATCATGAGTTAGGTGTAAATTCTGTCTGCATGTAGGTAACACAAAAGTTCCCAGCCATGCCTATATAAAAGATGCTTTCCAAGAAAATGAAGCACAGAAAAGCTTTTTTCAAAATAAAACCAAGAAAGTAAACATCTAGAGAAGAAATTTAAGATCTATTCCAAAGTCCTCAAGCAAGAGGAAGACTTTAGTCTCACCTTTGGACAAGTTTAGTTTCTCTTTGCAATCCAAGAACTAAAGACCCAGTTCCACAGCTCTCTGGGCTTGAACTGCAGAGACCACAAAACTTGCTGGTGTGCATCTGGCTTTTAACAGGTGAAATAACAGAATCCTGCAATGGTTTGGGTTGGCAGCGACCTCAAAGCTCACCCAGTTCAAGCCCCCTGTCGTGGTTGGGGTGGGACATCCATGAATTCTCTGGGCAACCTGTGGCAAGTGCCTCAGCACCCCCACGGGAGAACATTTGCTCCTAAAATCTGGCCTAAAGCTGCTGTCAGAGAAAGCTGGACCTGACCCCACCTTCCAGATTTCACAGGCTCCTTTTCCACAGTTTCCTCCCAGTTGCATGTACGATGCTACATCTATTCCAAAGGCTGTTATTAATAAAACAGCACTGCTTCAAGGCTTCGTGTACCCATCTGAGCTTTTGTTATCTGGAAGTCCCTTAGGGCTCATTAACATCTGAATTAGCTGACTGTCCATGGCCCTAATTAGTACTTCAGCTCCCTGGGAAGCAGCCAGGGCTTTTTTAACCATTGCTCCTCACCCGTGGCATCAGCTCCCTGCTGTGATTTGGAGCATGCAATCTGCATCAGCTTTGAAACTAACTGAGAGAGGCATTTATCCCCTTGCTGCTCTGCACTGCTTTTAATTATTATCAACTGCACTGGTCAGCCCTGGGAAGTGCCCGTGGAAGGTGCACTGTAGGACACGATGGAAACACACTTGGCTTTGGGTTGTGAGGCTGTTCTCCCAAAAATCAGAGGAAGATTGTTGGATACAAGCACCTGGTGTAGTTCTTTATGCTGGACAGGGTGAAATACCTGAATGACTCCACACAAGAGTTTAGGTCTCAGTCCTTGCAAACCTGGAGGTGGAAGTATTTGAGCTGTCATTTCTTGTGGGCTTGGTGGAAAAAACAAGGACCCCATCACTCTTGCTGCCATTGCTGTGATTAGGCCAATCTGAACACACTGGGATAAGGACTCTGAGAGGTTTGGTTTGCTTTGATATCGAGGTGAGAAATATTTATTTCAACCCTTGCTGCAAAATCTTGAAGAAAAAAATAAAGAAGTTTTAATCTGTGTTGAATATGGAAAAGGTTGGGTCTTCACTACAAGTCAACCACAAGCACAACAGTGAATGTATCAGGGTTTGTGTATGTGGTGTCAGTCCACATAAAATATGTATGTAATTCTGTCTGGGAAACTATGAAAACTGATTATTGGCTGTTTCTTGTTCCCAGCAGTTTGTCAGAGGGCTTTCTGAGAAATCCCTCACTGCAGATCTCAGCATCTCACTTGGAAGAGTAAGACCAGGAGCCTCCCATGCTGAGAGCTCTATAACAGCTTCTAATAAGCCATCCAACATCTCTGTGCTTTGACAGAAAAATGAGAGCAATACCTCAATTGTGATGTAGTCTGGGAACCCCAGACAGGTGGCTCTGACTGAGATTCCCAAAGGATCACTGGTTTTCAACAGGAATTTCAAAGCAAAGTTCATTGAGCTCCACAACACCCAGGATAGCTGGGGGACAGACGGCCCTACACATAAGATGAAAGTGTCTATCTGTAGTCTCAGTGCACTTTGACAACCTGGGGACAGGCTGGGTTCCTCAAAAGCAGATGGCAGTAACACAGGGTGCAAAGGAGAGCGCTGTGCTGGAGGTGTTCTGGAGCTCTGGATCACTCATCACATCCAAAGGGATCACTGACACCAGCGAGGCAGCTGGGCTTTGTACTGAGCAGAGCTCCAAGGCTTTCACAGTGCTATGGAAAACCATTTTGTGCTGCTTGCAAAATAAGAAACAAGCTGGCAGTATCATAACAGCTCCAAACAGCAGCAGCCATGCACGTTCCCTGTCCATGAACAGGGGAGGAAAAACCTGCCCTTTGAAAGCACCGACCATGGCAATTGTAGAACCTCTCCTTGGAATCATAAAATCATGGTGTGGTTTGGGTTGGACAGGACCTCAAAGCCCATCCAGTTCCAACCCCCCTGGATCCTCCCACTGGATCAGGGGGCTCAAAGCCCCATCCAGCCTGGCCCTGAACACCTCCAGGGATGGGGAAGTCACCACTGCTCTGGGCAACCTGGGCCAGGGCCTCCCCACCCTCACAGCAAAACATTTCTCCCTAAGATCTCATCTAAATCTCCCCTCTTGCAGCTGAAAACTGTTCCTCCTCGTCCTATCCCTGCACTCCCTGCAAAGTTTGACTCCAGAGCTGGGCTGTAACATCACCTGCATTAGGACAGAGCCAGACACTGGTCTGATCAGCAGCTGAGGACTGGGAGCCATAGGATGAAAGAGCAGTCCCAACTGTCGAGTCGTCTGTTTGGTAACTGGCACTATTTGCTCTTACACCAACAGACTGCAGCAGTCTGTAAGCTGCAGACAGAGCTGTCACACTGATTGCTTCCTACTGGCAGAAAAATGGCCAGGAACACACCCAGGCTGCACTGCACTGGTTAATTTGGCTACAAACCCTTTCCAGTTTCGCCTACATCGCTGCTGCAGGCAGTGACCTCATGGAGTACTCGGCAGCCACCCAACAGCACCGATCAGCTTCGTTTGCAATCGGCCAATCCAAGTGAAACGATGTGCTTGGGCACTCCAGGATCAGAGCTATGCTCTGTCCTGAGCTGCAATGTGCTTTTGCAGCCCAGAAAGTCAATCATATCCTGGGCTGCATCCAAAGCAGTGGGACCAGCACGAGGAGGGAGGGGATTCTGCCCCTCTGCTTCGCTCTGTGAGACCTGGAGCCCTGTGTCTAGTTCTGGAATCCACAACATAGGAACAATATGGAACTGCTGGAATGGGTCCAGAGGAGGCCGTGGAGATAATCTGAGGGCTGGAGCACCTCCTGTACAAGGACAGGCTGAGAGAGTTGGGGTTGTTCAGCCTGGAGATGAGAAGGCTCTGGGGAGACCTTAGAGCAGCCTCCCAGTGCTGAAAGGGGCTCCACGAAAGTTGGGGAGGGGCTTTTGATCAGGAAGTGCAGGGATGGGATGAGGGGGAAGGGTTTTCAGCTGCAAGAGGGGAGATTGAGATGAGATCTTAGGGAGAAATATTTTGCTGTGAGGGTGGGGAGGCCCTGGCCCAGGTTGCCCAGAGAAGCTGTGGCTGCCCCATCCCTGGAGGTGTTCAAGGCCAGGCTGGATGGGGCTTTGAGCCCCCTGATCCAGTGGGAGGTGTCCCTCCCCATAGCAGGAGGCTTGGAGCTGGATGATGTTTAAGGTCCCTTCCATCTCAAGCCATTCCATGATTCTATGATTAAAAAGTCCTTGTAGCATTTATACAATACCAGAAACAAGCACGATCAGAGCCCTACATCTGCAGTCCCTTTTTCCGCAGCAGCACTGAGAGACATTAAGAAATCATGTGGGACCAGAATGTGACTTCTCTTTGCTGTATGGGAGAAGAAAGCCACACAAAACAGATACAGAGTCATAGATTCATAGAATGTTTTGGGTTGGAAGGGACTTGTAAAGCTCAGCAAATTCCACCACCCCTGCGAGAGCAGGGACATCTTCAACTAGATCAGGTTGCTCCAAGCCCCCTTCAACTTGGCCTTGAATGTTTCCAGAGACAGAGAATTTATCACCCCTCTAGGCAACACCTTCTAGTGTTTCACCATTCTCATTGTAAAAAATTTCTTCCTTATATCTAGTCTGAATCTCCCCTCCTTTAGTTTAAAGCTGTTACCCCTTGTCCTATCACAACAGGTTCTGCTAAAATGTTTGTCCCCATCTTTGTCATCAGCCCACTTCAGGTACTGAAAGGTCACAATAATGTCTCCCTGCAGCCTTCTCTTCTTCAGGCTGAACAACCCCAACTCTCTCAGCCTGTCCTGGTACAGGAGGTGCTCCAGCCCTTGGATCATCTCCGTGGCCTCCTCTGGACTCGCTCCAACAACTCCAGGTCCTTCCTGTGCTGAGGACTCCAGAACTGGACACAGGGCTCCAGGTGGGGTCTCACCAGAGCAGAGCAGAGGGGCAGAATCCCCTCCCTTGCCCTGCTGGTCCCACTGCTCTGGATGCAGCCCAGGGTATGGTTGAATTTCTGGGCTGTCAGGACATTGTTGACTCATGTCCAGCCAACTCACCAGTACCTGCAAGTCCTTCTCTGCCAGGCTGATGCAGGCTTTCTCCTGTCAATGTCCATACCCGTGCCAGCAGGTGCATTAACACGATCTCTGCATATCTGCCTTAAAAAGAATATACGTATATTTACTTTTGAAAACAACTTTGGAGTGAAAAGTTCATGCCCTATAGAAGACACACTCTGGCAGTCCTGGATCCTCCAAGCAGAACACATGATCCCTTTGCTCTGCATATTATGAAGTCTGTCCCATTTATCTGGCAATGGGTCTCTTGCTTTTCTCTCATTTGCATTGGACAGCTGAAGATGGGAACACCAGTAAGTCACGCAATTTATTTATGTCTCTCTCTGTTAACCTCCACCTTTGCTTCAGGAACTCACTGTCTCTTACAGTAACCCTCCAAGACAGGAGTCAATTTTTTGATGCCGTGCTTGCAGTACTTCACGAGGTCAGGCCCCAACTGCAGCTGTGGGTGTCATGGCATTAGCAGCGCTCAGAACAGATTTTGGAGGCAGCTTGCAGTGTATGCAGTCGTGGGCTCACATTATGCATAACAGCTCTGATTATCCCAGAAGCCCAGGCCTTCTGCAATCAGGCCAGCTTATGGCTTCAGGCTTCCCACTTGAAATTAAGTTAAAAATAGTTGGCCTTTGTTTCACTGAAAGCTTGGGCAGTGGTGACCTTTTCCATCTAGTGAGCTTCTCTTGCAACGTGCCCCTTAATATTTAGAAGATGCAGCTCTTGACTCCAATGAGCTGTTCTCACTCTGCTCTGTAAACTCTTGACAGTTTTAGCTCACAGTGCTTTTTTGTAGGACCAGCCTTGCTGTGGAACACCAAGTTTTCATACAGACCTTGGTGAGATCAAGGCAGGCAGTCAGCAGGGAAATCCTCCTCCGGCATCTCCAGTACATGCTGGTCTGGGCACAGCACCCATGCTGTCCCTGTGCTTTTCTCTACACCAGAAGCTGAGTTTTTCTCCCACTGCTTTCATCTTAGAGACTTGGTCATTTGGCTTTCCATCTGCTCCTGCAATGCAGAGTTCCCGTGCATCCATACAGTTCCATTTGGGATAAGCTGGTGCCCACGCTGTGTCTGAAGAAATGTGTTTCTTGCCATGCTTTGTACTCAGCAGAGGTGGTTGGTGTGTGGCTACAGCCAGGACAGGCACCTAAATCATAGAATCACAGAAGGGCCTGTGTTGGAAGGGCCCCACAAGGACCATTGAGTCCAACTCCTGTCCCTGCACAGGACAACCCCAACATTCACACCGTGGGGCTGAGGGCATTGGGCAGATGCTGCTGGAATATTGTCAGGCTGTGACTGCTTCCCTGGGGAGCTGTTCCAGGGCTCCACCATCCACCTGGAGGAGTAAGGAGGGGGTCAGCAGAACTGCCACCTTGGAATTCCGGAGGGCAGACTTTGAACTGTTCAGAATGCTGCTTGATAAAGTTCCTTGGGAGGCAATTCTAAATGACAAAGGAGCACAAGAGGGCCGGATGCTTCTCAAGAAGGAAACCCTGCTGGCCCAAGAGCAGAGCATCTTGGTGTGGCGTAAAATGAGTCGGTGGGGAAGAAAACCTGCTTGGCTGAGTAGAGAGCTTTGTATTGATCTGGGGAAGAAGAGGAAAGTTTATGAGCTTTGGAAGATGGAGCAGGCATCCCAGGAGGACTACAAGGAGCAGGTGAGATCATGTAGAGAGAAAATTAGAAGGGCTAAAGCCCAACTGGAACTCCAGCTGTGCAGTTTGGTGAAAGACAATAAAAAATGTTTCTTTAAGTATATTAACAACTGGAGGACCAAGGAGAATCTCCCTCCTTTCTCTAATAGTAAAGTGAAATGCCATTGGGATATGCAGCCCCTTGAGCCAGAAGACAGTGAGAATGAAGGTCCAACGATGCAGGGGGATTTGGTTAGAGAGCTGCTTGGCCAACTAGATATACACAAGTCTATGGGGCTGGATGGGATCCACCCAGTGGTATTGAGGGAACTGGTAGAGGTCCTCTCCAAACCCCTTTCCCTCATCTACCAGCAGTCCTGGTTAACTGGGGAAGTGCCACTTTACTGGACACTGGCAAAGGTTACACCCATTTCCAAGAAGGGTTGGAGGGATGATCCGGGGAACTACAGACCTGTCAGTCTGACCTCGGTACCAGGGACGGTCACGGAGCAGATCATCTAGAGTGTTATCACACAGCATGGGCAGGACAACCAAATGATCAGGCCCAGTCACCATGGGTTTATGAAAGGCAGGTCCTGCCAGACCAACCTGAGCTCCTTCTATGACAAGGTTACCTGTTTAATGGATGAGGGAAAGGCTGTGATGTGCTGTACCTGGACTTTTGTACAGCCTTTGACACCATTTCTCACAGTGTTCTGATTGAGAAACTGGCTGCCCTTGGCCTGGACTGGGTAAAAATCTGGCTGGATGGCCAGGCCCAAAGACTGATGGTAAATTGAGTTAAATCCAGTTGGAAACCAGTCACAAGTGGTGTTCCCCAGGGTTCAGTGCTGGGTCCAGTACTGTTCTAGATCTTTATCAATGATGTGGATGAAGGGATCAATTGCACCCTTAGCAAGTTTGCAGATGACACCAAGCTGGGTAGCTTCCCTGAGCCATCTTATTTGCAGTCAAATGCATTGCAGAGCAGCTCACACAATGTTTATTGCAGGTGGAATCCAAACGATGATATATTTTTAAAATGTTAAAAAAAAAATCACATCCTCTCCTTGAATACCATCCTGACAACAGCAGCAGTGGAAATACAGCGACATTTTCAGATAATTCCTTTTAAAGAAAGGAGTTATTTCAGTTTCTGGAACAAGCACAGAAATAATTTTCTGAATTTTCTGTAGAGGAAATCAGGCGCCAATATTTACTGTCAATGGTCTGTAAGAATATCCTCAATTGCTCATGTCAGGCACAAGACAGCAAACAGCATGGATCACAGAAGTGTCTCTGGCATAGCTTCTTCGAAGAAAGATCATCAATTTTTTCACTGTTAAGTACTGAGAAAATAGAAGAAATGACAACCTATCTACTAGTGTAGCATGATAGAACCAAGAGACACTCAATTGTGAAAACAAAAGACACTCAATTAATTTAGTAGTGTAACAGCTCTGTTTTCCAAGAATCAGTGACAACTAAAACAAGATGTATTATTAGGACAGAGATTAATGCATTACAAAGAATTTATTTACTCTTCTTTCAGTGCAGTAAATAATTACAGATGGGGTTAAAAAGGAAACATTCTTCTCTGTGGTCAAAAATGTCTCCAACTGTGGAAAGAGCAAAGAGCTTCCCATGAGTGGCTGGTACTGCACATCAGAAAGAGGGACACTGCGTTGTCTCCCATGAGTTCTCCAAGCATGTGGAAATGCAGGGATCTGGCACACTGCAGAGGAAGCCCATCCACAGTGGCTGGGGTTACACATCCATCAGCTGGTGGTCAGCTTTGCTGGAAACCAGGGGCATGGTCCCACATCACAGCCATCTCTGTGCCCTTCTGTTGAACAAAAGACCCACGTGAGGTTTCCCTGACCCCTGAAGACCACATCAGGTCTGGATGAGAGGGCTCAAGTTGCACCAGAGGAGGTTTAGATTGGATATTAGGGAATATTTCTTTGCTGAAAGAGTGGTGAAGTGTTGGACTGCCAGGGCAGTGGTTGGAGTCACCATCCCTGGAGGGATTAAAAAATGTGTAGCCATGGCACTTCAGGACATGGCTTGACAGACACAGTGGGGTTGGGCTGATGGTTAGACTGGATGGTCTTGGAGATGTTTTCCAACTTTAATGATTCTGTGATTCTACAGATGGGATGGCTATTCCCAGCTACAATGTCTCTTTGCAGTAAGGATGACAGAAAGGGAGAAGGTAGGGAGGCCCAGTCCTTCCTAGCTATCAAAAAACCTTCTGAACCTTGGAAGGAGAACGGTGTCACATAGTTCATACTGAAGTGTAGAACATCATGTGGATTGCAAGAAAAGTCACACACAAGGAAGCAACCCAGAGCAACAGTTACAAGTTTCAGATCACTTGTGAAAGTACTGAAAAGCCCTCATGGTGAAGGAGAAAAACTAAACAGGGATTCAATTTGGTGGTGCTTATTGCTTCTCAACTACCTGCCATAACCCAGCTGCAATCACTTTTGCAGGGAGGAAAAGGAAAGGGAAAAAGGAAACAAGCTGGTGTTTTGACCTGTTCTGAAAGACTGGTCCTGGGCAGATTCCGAGGAAAGCTGTACTGTGTTCCAAAAAAACTACAAAGAAGGGCCGAGAGGTACCTTGGATGGTCACCAGTAGGATTGGTCACAGCAAAATGGACCTCAGCACAACTGAATTTGAGGGCCAAGGCGGGGAGGAATGATGTGTGAAGGTGTATAAAAACAGATGGCAATGCCTGCAAAGGCAATTCCATCTGCTTGGGCCCTCCCTGGGCTGTCTGCAGCTGAAAGCAGTGGCCCCAGGACCAAGAGGTCCCTTCCTGTCCCTGCAAGGGACACGCTTCCATAGGGAGATGGATGGAAAGCCAGGTCTGTGTCTCCAGCCCTTCGCTCACATTTCAGGCAGATAGTTCTCTTCAAGCATCAACCACAAAGCATGGAGCCCATCTGAGAGTGAAGGTCTCACTTTCAGTCTGGTAAAGAGATGAATCATTCTTCATTCCCAAAGCTGACTGGTAAACACCCTCTCTGCTGTCCTTTGGCTGGACTAGGAAAAAGCTCTTAATTCTGATCCAAAACCCTTCAACTTCTGCTGACTGAAAGAAATCCTTCTCAGAATTTTTATTCCTGTTAGTCATTTTTCAGGGCTCAAAGCTCTTCCTCCTGCACAAAGGTCTGTGAGTTTGCCATGTGAAGAGCAGTCACCCCGCTGCAGCCAGTGAGGGTTTTTTTTCCTAATTCACAAATTATGAGCAGAAACTGTTGGGTTTTTTTTTAATTATGAGCAGAAACTCTTAATGCTGCATTCTTCTAGGAACACTTCAGTGGCCCATCATGCAATCCTACCTCCAAATAGAGCCTTTTTTTGGTTTAGATTGGATAGGGTGTGCACACACATTCCACTCTGCAGTTTGGCTAGTGTGGCCACTGATTTTTTTTTACTACTGGCCACATTTATTTCTTGCAATATGTCCCTCTTACGTGGGTTAACTTAAAATATAAATTAGAATCATGACAGGTCTTTTCACTTTTATCATTCCCTCTTGCATTTTCTGAGCAGGAACAAACCTTTACTGAAAGTCATATTAAAGGATGGTTTGTGCCTTGAATCTTGAGTCCCTCAGTAAAAGAAAGACATTGAGGGCTGGAGTGCAACTGGAGAAAGGGAACGGAGCTGGGGAAGGGTCTGAAGAACAAGACCTATGAGATACATCTGAGAGATCCCAGACTGTTTTCTCTGGAGAACAGGAGGATGAAGGGAGACCTCATCGCTCTCTGCAGCCCCTTGAAAGGAGGTTGTGGTGAGATGGGTGCTGGGCTCTTCTTCCAAGAAACAAGCGATGGGATGAGAGGGAATGGTCTCAAGTTGGGCCAGAGGAGGTTAGATTGGATATTAGGAAATATGGTTGGACTGGATGGTCTTGGAGTTCTTTTCCAACCTTAATGATTCCATAATTCCATGATTTATCTCACTCCAAGTGGCTATGATGATCATTTACTTTGTCATTAATGAATGACACAAACACGGAATCACAGAATGGTGGGGCTTGCAAGGGCCCTCTGGAGATCATCCAATTCAAGCCCCTTCTAGGGAGCCAGACCTGGCCTTGCTTCCTCTCCTCCAAAACAGACCCCACGGTGGGAAGGTGCAGAGAAGGGGTGCACCCTGTGAAGCAGGGAGGCACTTGGACACATGAGTGTTGGGGTTGTGGGTTGTTCAGCCTGAAGAAGAGAAGGCTTTCAGCCTCTCAGATCATCTCCGTGGCCTCCTCTGGACTCACTCCAACAGCTCCAGGTCCTTCCTGTGCTGAGGACTCCAGAACTGGACACAGGGCTCCAGGTGGGGTCTCACCAGAGCCGAGCAGAAGGCAGAAATCCCCTCCCTCCCCTGCTGGTCTCACTGCTTTGGATGCTTCAGATGTTTGTATTCAGTCTTTTTAAAACTGGAACTGGGAAAGTAGAACATGAAATGTCTGCCTCAGCTGCTCAAAATGGTGTTGAGGTCAACTCATATTTGTACACTTTCCTTTTAAATTCATTTCTGACCCCTGTTGGAGAGGATGAGTATATTAGCAGAAATTAGAGGGCATCTGAAGTTAAGGCTGGTGCTCAGAACCGTCTGTATTTACGCTCAGCCAGGGCATAGAAATAGTAATGGGTGACCTAAACCTCTGCTCAATATCAGCCACCACAGCAGAAAATCTAAATATAGAACCAAGCAAGGCAAGACTACAAATTACTCATAAAACATATTTGATGAATAACTGGTGCCTCCCAGAAGAGAATGGGTGTATTTGAGAAAACCAGAAAATGTGTGTAAGCAGAAATGAAAAAGGAAAGTCACTGAGGAGATTATTCACAAATCTCTGATTGCATTGTTTGAACCGAAGCAAAACTGAATCCAAGTTTTAAGTAAATGTTAATTGTGTCCCTTTTCCTAGCTTCACTTTACATTTGCTGAGAAATTAAATGTCAGAATGTCCCTGGATGTGCACTCTGAGCAATGAAGCTCTCTTGAAGACTTTTAAATTCCTAATCTTATTGCGCTTAAATGTTATTCCTTCGGCTGAAGGAATAATTTAATGAAATACAGGATATTTCAGGGTGGCACATCAAAAATGTCTATTTCGCCAATCTCTTCTTTCATCACATCAATTTTATATTCCACTTTATCTGATTGGAACCCTGAAAGTTCATCCCACTAAGCCTATTGAAACTGTTGTCAGGAATCAGTCCTGAAGTTTCTCAGCTTCTGCTTTACTTGATTTTTTTCAATCAAGCTACAGCATCTGAAACATTTCTCCTCTGCAAGAATCATTGGGTATAGAGAAAAAAAGTTTTATCTTTCTTGCTGGTGTCCATGGATACCATCACAATGTATTTATTTCTGGGCTGTGTGTGCCAAAGGGTTGGTACTGAAATCAGAGGCACACTGGGTGTTTCCACACGAACAGTGGGTGACCAGCAGGGTGAAGGAGGGGATTCTGCCCTTTGGCTCTGCTCTGGTGAGACCCCACCTGGAGCCCTGTGTCCAGCTCTGGAGTCCTCAGCACAGGAAGGACCTGGAGCTGTTGGATCGAGTCCAGAGGAGGCCACGGAGATGATCTGAGAGCTGGAGCACCTCCTGTACCAGGACAGGCTGAGAGAGTGGGAGAAGAGAAGGATCTGGGGAGACCTTAAGAGGAGCTTCCCAGTACTGGAAGGGGCTCCAGGAAAGCTGGGGAGGGGCTCTTGATCAGGGAGTGCAGGGACAGGATGAGGGGGAAGAGATTTCCTCTGAAAGAGGGAAGATTCAGATGAGATCTTATGGAGAAATGTTTTGCTGTGAGGGTGGGGAGGCCCTGGCCCAGGTTGCCCAGAGCAGTGGTGGCTGCCCCATCCCTGGAGGTGTTCCAGGCCAGGTTGGATGGGGCTTTGAGCCCCCTGATCCAGTGGGAGGTGTCCCTGCCCATGGCAGGGGGTGGAACTGGCTGGGCTTTGAGGTCCCTTCCAACCCAAACCATTCTGTGATTCTGTGTTCTAGGAATGACACCTCAGTTCACTGAAGGATAGGAAACTTTTTCTCCTACATTAATTGTTATGAACCTCATTTCAACCCCCCCCAAGGCAGTCTTGCATTTCCACAAACCCTGCAGAAACACATTGCCTATTTCTGCCACCGGTGGGACCAGTGGTCCTGTGGATATGTGCATTCCTTAGTACAATATCTATAAAATTTAAAATGCTCACAGTAAGCTACCCACTTGGAATTACTGGGAACATCATTTCCGTGTGATTCATTCAGTACCACATGGTTTATGATCAAGCCTGGTTTAACTAATGCTGCAAGTATTTAAAATACAACTAATAAAAAAAGAATGGAGAAAACCCCCTTTCTCTATTTATCCCATTTTTTCATCTGTTTATTTAAGTTAGAAAAATTAACCGAAGAGGAATACAAGGGACCTGCCTCCAGCAACTCATTTTTGCACTGTAATTTCTCTTCCCTGTCTCCTCAGGAGAGATCATTAACATGGAATGCTAGGGGACAGACCCACAATCCCACATTACTCACTCAGAGACCGCAATTATTTCTAGTCTGATTTACTCCTCTCAAGTAGGTGGGACCAGATGGTTCAAGGAACTGCACGGCACAGGAAGGGGCTGGGATTTGCTCCCCAGCTGCTCAGCTCCACCCAGAGTGCTGTGCCCTGCTGCTGCTTGAATACATATTTTTTGGTTGGTGCTCAGCAAACCTCAGGTTCCCTGCAGCGTGTCCCGTGCCAGGGTACCTCAACGATGTTCTGTGGCTGGGAAAGCTGAAGCACAGAAGGCTTAAATCCTTCAGGGTCTCACAGCACCGTGTCCTACTCTCTGGATCTCTTTTGAGGCAACGTGATGGACTATCAACTACCAACATCAGTTAGGAGCAAGCAGGGCAGATGCTGAGGAGTAAAAGATGAGCTAAAAACAGTTTCCTAATGATCTGTGTCCTCCTTAGCAGACTGTATCTGTGTAAGAGCAAGATGCAAGGACAGTGAGGTGATCAATTCTGGTCCTGCCTGGCAGGGCTGCAGCCCCAGCTCCTGCAGGAAATTAATGGGACAATCTTGGCCAGTGCTTGCAAGTGCACGGGAATCACTTGGAATGAGAAGCACTTTGTCTAGAGAGCTCAGTGTGACTAATTGATTGCTACTTCTAATTAACTATTCCTATCTTCCTTATTGTTGTCATCATCTGGCTGGAATTTCACAGAACTCTTCAGTCAGAAGAAAATCATTAATAACTGTGTTGAAAAAGCACAAAACTGCATTGAAGCCTCCTGGTTCCACCCAAGTGGAACATGACCATCAGTGGAAACATGACCGTATTGCAACTCCTGTGACCCTCAGGATTTCCTTGGGATAAGGGGGACAGCCCTGCCCTCTGACTACTCTGGCTGCAAGAGGAGGGGCTGCTTTGGATGCTGGTGATGCCAGAGCCAGGATCTCCCCACAGCCCTGGGGTGAGGTGGGGCAGCCCCGGGCAGCAAAGCAGCAAGGAGCAACCCCAAGTCATGGGGAAGGCAGCGATGACCTTTCTGTTCCTATTTAAGAGTTGAAGAATGGCGTAGCAGGAGGGCCAAAGGCCACAGGAAACTTGGCCTTTCAGATCTAAGCGCTCTCCACCCAAATCCCTGCCCAGTTATCTCTGCCTTTACCCTTCCCTAGGGCTGCCAAGCACCCTGTAGTGTCAGCTGAGACCGCAGCCCTCTGCGTGCAGCAGACTCCCCTTCCCACCCTCCCCTGCCCCTGCTTCCTACCGGATTCTCCATAGTTCATCTCTAAAATATTTCATGCGAGTGTTGGGCAAGTCTCCACCCCACCCTCGTTTCCTTCAGAGCTGTGATGGAGCCTTCCTCGCAGCACTCAGAAGGAAGTTGGCAGCTTCACAAAGAGGCTTTATTAGACCCAGATATATCTCTCATAAAATGTGACCTGATGTCAGTTCCCACACCACAGCGCTTGGGACCTCACTGCCTTGCTCTTCTTCTCTCAGTCAATCCAGAGGTGATTTGGGATCCAACAGCCACCCAAAGGTGGCTAAAACTGAACATAAGGCACCAGGCTAAGAAAGCCCCCTTGCCTACTTACTGTCACCAGCCATGAAGAAACAGGAAAAATGTTGGTTAATGAAACAAATACGAGGTAGATCTTCAATTTGTACCATCCTGAGAGGATGAGAAGCTTTTTGTTGGCAGGTTTTGACCGTATCTTAGCCAGCTGTGGCCACCATCACATCCCCCATCATGTGTGTCCAGTGTGTCCATGTGGCCAAGAGGGCCAGTGGCATCTTGGCCTGTGTCAGACACAGCGTGGGCAGCAGGAGCAGGGCAGTGATTGTGCCCCTGGACTGGGCACTGGTGAGGCCACACCTCGAGTGCTGGGCTCAGTTCTGGGCCCCTCAGGATAAGAAGGACATTGAGGTGTTGGAGCACATCCAGAGAAGGGAAAAAAGGCTGGAGAAGGGGCTGGAGAACAAGTCCTACGAGGAACAGCTGAGGGAACTGGGGTTGTTTAGTTTGGAGAAGGCTGAGGGGAGACCTCATCGCTGTCTATGGTTGCCTGAAACCATTCTGTGATATGATCTACTATTTGCTCTTGTTTTAGATACAATAGTTTTAAGTAAACATTGCTATTGCCCTTAAAAAATCATTATCTCCTTTTTTTTTTTTCTCTGGCACATAATAAAGCCATAGAACAGTGCAGGGCACATTAAGAGACTGAACATAGAGGGAAATGCACTCGGCCCTACTTGTTGTCCAGACACTAATGTACCTGCTGTCCAAGCCCAGCCAGCTCAGACACACTGTGCTCATGGGCCACAAACAGTGGGCAGAGCCCACTGAACTGTCACCTGGGAAAGAACATTTTTGTTTGTCCGTCAGCCTGCAGGAAGGGAATCTGCAGGTCCACTGGAAATCACTTTTCAGAGGATCAGGTCCTTTGTTATCAAAGATGTTTTGTCCACTTGGAGGTGTAGAAGCAAACATTGGATTTTGTGTGTGCTCTGCTCAAGCCAATGTACTCTTATTCTCTGCTGGCAATCATGGGAAAACCAATTTCTGTCTAAAAAGATCATTCCTGCAGTTGCTGTCAGCTCCTGCCATGTTTCAAGTGAGTGAGAAGGAACTGTTGCTGCTTTCCACTGGCATGCTGGCTCTTCTGGCCCCTGTACACCTCTGTTCCTGTTCAAGCATCAATGTTCCAGTCTGTTTTTCTAAATAACTCCTTGGTCCCATGTGTGTGGCCCCAGGGACTCCCACACCCTCTTTATTTCTGTAGGTACCTATAAAAAGTGCTGAGTTTCACACAAAGTCCCCAGATTGTCCAGGATTACACCAGTGATTCCCAACATAATCTTACTCTTGACATAGCATTTAAAAATACAATTATTTATAAACAAATGTAGCCATTTTTAAAATATTTGTTCCACATCAGTTACTGGTGAATCAACACTTCCCATCCTTCCCCTTCCAGTCAGAGTCTTAGATAAGAACACGCTGCCCTTCCTGATGGAAATCCTGTCGTGTCTTCGGAGACCGCATCTTCTCCCTTCCCATCAAAGGACCCACCAAGAGGTAAGGAAGCATTGTTAGGATCATTAAATCAGGTTTTCATTCGTGTAGGGGCTATACTTTAACTTCAGACAGCAGCCTTGAGGCAGATCTGTTGAGGTTTTTGTGCCATGCAACAGAACAAAGATCGTGCCATGGAAAGAAGGAATCCTTACTGGGTCTGTTGGCCACACAAGTTTATTCACTGGGCCCCTGTGGGTTCCTGGCAGTGTGTGATTGGGTAAATACCCCACAGTGTGGTTTCATGGCCCTGTTCTGCCCCCTGTTCTCTGGGCTGGGCTGGGCTGTGCAAGGCTGGTTCGGGAGGCCCTGATGCTTCTTCCAGTCTCTGCATCCACCATGTCCAGCCATGAGCCAGTGTCACTCTCTCCCTCTAAACCATCCTTCCAATCTGTTGTAGAGAGATGGAGCTCATTTTTGGGCTGCTGAACTTCTTTGGGGTCTCTTTAATTATAACTTCCTGGCTGGCAGTCTCTCTGTCAATGATCACTGAGGAAGAAATTTCCACAAAGGAAGAAATCCATTCCTGCGCTGAGTACAGAAGTAACAGAGCCAAAAGTTGTAGGTGCTCTCCTGAATTGCACTGTACACACAGTTCCTTTCTGCAGGGCAAATTATTTAACCTCTCTACCTGTTTGTCCTCAGCTCTAAAATGAGGAAGGCAGAACTGACCCAGTTCTCATTTCAAACGTTGAATGGTTTCAAAGCATTTTGAAGTCATTAAATAAAAGGCATTACAAAAGGACAATGCGTTGTTCCTGCCACACTCTATGTAACACAGCAAAAGAGGTAAAATAGGAGAGCCAGGGAAAGCTTAAATCTCTCCTGATGCTTATAAAGGTTAATGCTCTGCCTTCAGATTCAGATGTGAGAACTGCCCTGAACGTGCTACTTATATTAGGGTGAAGAAACAATCCAGCTGACAGAGAAAGCAGTTTCCTCTCTCTTTGCTTGCAGAAGTTTTAACACTGTCATAACACCTTTTGCCTCAGTGATGAACACACACACACATAGGTTTGGTTCCCTTTTTAAAGGCTCTGTCAGGTGAGGGTCTGGCTCTGGTCCTTGCTCTGCTTCTTTTTTTCCTTCTCCTGTTAAAATTGGAACTGTTTCTCCACAAAGCTATTAATATTTCTGCAGGGAAGGCTGGTGACAAAAAAGCTGTCTCGAGGCACAGAGGATGTAATTCAGCTTTCGGACGTCGGAGGGGAGTTCACATGCATCTCCTATGCAGGTTGGATCAGTTGCCCCATCGTGTTGGCACCACAGCTGTGTTGAGAAAAGGGGCACCTGATGCCCTCCTACAGGTCAGGCCACATCTTCCCCCCTTCTCTTAAAATAAGACATCACTGTTACTGCTAGAAATTAACTTAGGAATGCTTGAGTGCTGCTAAGATCAGGGTCTGGCTGTGACATTCCAGCTATTGCCTTGTGTGCAAAAGCACTCTCAGAAGAGTTGGTAGGAACTGGTGACTGGAGGAGGCTGAGAGAAGCAACCCCAAGAGCCAGATTTTACCTGGAGAATGAAATCTTGTGTGTTCAAATAAAGACCCAGAAATCCAGGATCAGAGGACATACTGCAAGTCCTGAAGAGAAATGTAACGTGCAGAGACATGGTGAGGATGCCCCAAAAGCACTTCACCATGGGAAAAAGGCAATGTTTATGGAGTTTGTTCCTGTAGACATCAGTGGGGATTTTGATGTTCTTGCACATGGGAACCACAAGAAAAGCTGAGGAGGGGCTCTTGTTCAGGGAGTGCAGGGACAGGATGAGAGGGAACAGTTTTCAGCTGAAAGAGGGGAGATTGAGATGAGATCTTAGGGAGAAATATTTTGCTGTGAGGGTGGGGAGGCCCTGGCTCAGGTTGCCCAGAGCAGTGGTGGCTGCCCCATCCCTGGAGGTGTTCAAGGCCAGGTTGGATGGGGCTTTGAGCCCCCTGATCCAGTGGGAGGTGTCCCTGCCCACAGCAGGAGGTGGGACTGGATGGGCTTTAAGGTTTCCTCTGACCCAAACTATTCTATGATTCTAATTCTGCTCCTGTAGCTCAGAGCCCAACACTCACATCAGCATGGAGAGGAATGCCAGCCAGAGGAGAGCTTACAGGACTTTTTATTGTTGTTGACTCATTAAATACATCTAATATGCAACCATGACTGCCCTGACACCACACCTCGTGTCTGGAGCAAAGCAACCTTCCCGGCAAACTCAACTACAGACCCAGTGTTTGGTCAGCACAGCGTGGTGGGTCAGGTCAGCTGCCCAGAAGGCTCCCTCAGCAAGACAGCAGGTTTAGGATGTCAGAATCATAGAATCATAGAATGTCCTGAGCTGGAAGGGACCCACAGGGATCATCAGGTCCAACAAGGTTGTGTCTTTGCACATATTCCTACAACAGCCCGGACTTTTCCCAGGGGTCTCTCCCAGTATGGGGTGTGGGACTCCTGGCATTGTTACATTCACAATATGAGTAATGTGATATCCGACTTTGTTTGGGATCTGCTCCCTGCTCCCCTCTCTGCACAAGCTCCCCAGTAAATCCCCTGGTTGCTCCTTAAGCAGGGATGGATTCAGGATAAAGACAGTTTTGCTTATTTTTGCAAGCTGACTTCAAACAAGCAGCCAGAGAAAGAGACCCAAGACAAGCCTGGGTGTGTGAGGATGAGAGGAAAATTTGGGATGTATGACTGAATGCAGTGAGATCCTGGATACCTCTCTGCAGGCCTCAGAGTTGGCCAAGCTCCCCTTGGCATGGGGTGTGACTAGAGAAGCAGAAGGACCAAACCTCCTCTTCTGAGTATCCCAGAGACAACCTATGGCCTGAGGACAACTTCCACAGGGACACGGGCCCCAAATCATCACCTTCTGGCCTCTTTAGAACTGAGCTTCTGTCTCTGGATGCGTTTAGTTCTGTGAGATTTACATTTTTAATCCTGTTCACTCTTTTCCTGCCAGAGGTGGGATTTCTAGCAGTTAAAGGGTTCATTGATCCCCAGGAAAACAACTGTCTAGAACAGAGGAAAGACAATTAAATGTAACATTAATGATGCTCATCTACATTTTTCCTGGAGCCATTGTGCCTGGTTATTCTGGGAGCGTATGAGGTGTATTTTGCATCAATGTCCTAGATTCAAGCCTAAGATTTCATCCTCTCACAAGGTGCTCCCTCCTCTCCCACTGCCCCTCTCCCATTCTTATTTATCAGATGATGTCTTGGGTAGTAAATTGTGTTTTATAGGTTCCCTTTTTTTTCTGCAGGGGAAGGGAAGACAAGACAATTCCGACTGTCTATCCAAGATGAAAAGCTTTTCCTGTGTATCCCTGTATTTAGCTGAGAGGAGGCTGTTTTGTTTATGCTTTTTTTTTTTCCAGGATGTTCTGTCTGCCACAAGGGAATGTTGCAGACTGTGGAGCACGCAGTTAGGGTGCTCTGAAAGTTGAGTTGCAGTCACTTGGTTCAGGCCAGGGGAGTTGCTTCATCCGTTGCTGAAAGGATGTGGCGTGTATTTATAATTGCTCAGTGCAACAGTGGCCCCCACCCTGTTCCCATCAGTAAACAGGGAACACGGGGGATGTTTACCAAACAGGACCAGCTAAAAAATAACCACAGGGGTGAGAAACCTGCAAATGTGTTTTTCATGGGAACTTTGCACAGGACTGAGGTTCATGGTCCTGTGTCACATCTCCTTGTTGGCCTACGTGAGCTGAAAGAGGGGAGGCTGAGATGAGATCTGAGGGAGAAATGTTTTGCTGTGAGGGTGGGGAGGCCCTGGCCCAGGTTGCCCAGGGAAGCTGTGGCTGCCCCATCCCTGGAGGTGTTCAAGGCCAGGCTGAATGGGGCTTTGAGCCCCCTGATCCAGTGGAAGGTGTCCCTTACTGGTTGGCCTATGTGAGGCAGGGTTGGGCCATGTTTGGAGCAGGATGGAGAATTGCTGAGGTGCTTGGATGAGGGTCATTGCGGACTCTGCAACGAGCCCAGGACAAGATGTAGCTGATTAGAAGAGTTCCTTGGACAATTTTAACTTATGGACAAAATCATTTTGATGGACAACTGTTTGGGACCTTTTCAGTCCAAATGATTATTAAATTGTAGCAACAAAGTGAGGCAAGAATTGCAGATTACATTCCTGGGATGCGGGCATCCTATTGGCAGCTGGAAATTTGGCTTCTTCTACTTAGTGTCAAAGCCTAATATTTATTTCAAGCCAGGCTTTATAGTGCTCTTTATTGCATTTAGGATATTTTCTTACAGTGTCAGGGAAGCTGCCAGCTCATCTTAGCCAAACAGGACTCCTGAAACCTAAAATTATTGTCTTGTCACATTGAGCCCATTTCTAGGGGACTGAATTAGGAACATAATGACTGATTTATACATGGCAGAGCTGCCCAGCTCTTGGCCAAGGCTGATAAGTTGCTCCACCCACCAAGGATTAACAGAGTCATCTATGCTGAAGCTAAAACTAGGACAGAGCTCTACCAAGGGAACAAAAGTAGATTCATTACACCCAGAGTGATGGGAAAAGACCAGAAGACATTAGCTGAGAGGACAATGCCAGAGTGGCAGTAGAAGGCAGATGTCAGTGTGTGGTCGAAGAGCAGGGTGGGTTGGTGGGCAATATGTGAGTGATCTCTAAGAAGACCATTCCTGAGAGGGGTCAGTTTAACCACAGACCCTGCCCTTGAACCAGCGATGATGGTGACGTGGGAATTGCTTGGTCACCAACACTGCAGGTTCATGGTTAATGCAAGAATGTCATGAAAAGAAACTGTGGGGCAGAAAGGAGGGGATGGAACATATAACTGAATCTTGTCTTATTTTTGCCTCATTAGAGGCCTTGGAATTCATGTGTGCTCTGAGTGAGAATTCTAGACACACGTTCCATATCTACCCACAAACTGAAGGAAAGAAATGCTGTAGAAATATAACAGAAACATAATAGAGAAATATACAAAAATACTAAATACTTAATAGAATGGTCTCAAGAGACTTGCTGTGGGTTTGCAGGACCAGTCCTCTGGCTGGCACACAGTACTAAAGGGTCTCTCTGTCCACTTTTAGTAATAAAGACACAGCTCAGAGAAGACTCTCGTAACTTGGAGACAGAGTATCCTGGTACAACGGACCAAAATCTCATTGTAATGAAGGCCAGAAAGTCAGTGGCTGCTGTCACAGAAGAAATAAGTGTTTATTCCTTCCCCTTCTGTGTCAGTGATAAAGCTCTAGTATGTTTTCAAATGAAAAGGAATCTCATTCCCCAGGTCTCCTTCCTTGACTTCTGGGTTTGCACTCTGCAGTCCCACACGGCCCTACAGACACACACCTGCATACAAAGGCTGGAACCCACCTTGAAAACACCCAAATCAGATTCTGGTACATCCACTAAATTCCAAGAGCCTGAACTTTAAGGGAAATGCCCTACAGTTGCCCAAGTCACTAAACACCTGAGCCTCAGCTCTCTCACTCTGGTGTGAGCTGCCCAGACAACTCCAGGATACAAATGCAAACAGCCCCGTCCTCGCCCTCACGCTGGTGTGAAGCCTCACAGCAGCTTCTGACACAATGCACTTTTCCAGCTGCTTCTAAAGCTGTAGGTGGAGAAGGTGATGTGAAGGTCTGAGCTCCAGGCACCTGCCATCACTTTGCAAAGGAAAAACATCTTTTTGATTGCACAGCTCACTACCACAAAAATGGCATCCAAGTGAAGAGCTTAGCAGTGCACAAGGGGAGGATCCATGGCCGCACAGAACTAGGTACAAACTTGGAGAGGGAAGGGAATCACAGAATCATGGAATGGTTTGGGTTGGAATGGACCTCAAAGCCCATCCAGTTCCAGCCCCTGCCATGGATCAGGGGGCTCAAAGCCCCATCCAGTCTGGCCTTCAACACCTCCAGGGATGGGGCAGCCACCACTGCTCTGGGCAACCTGGGCCAGGGCCTCCCCACCCTCACAGCAAAACATTTCTCCCTAAGATCTCATCTCAATCTCCCCTCTTTCAGAGGAAAACCGTTCCCCTTGTCCTATCCCTGCACTCCCTGATCAAGAGCCCCTCCCCAGCTTTCCTGGAGCCCCTTTCAGTCCTGGGAGGCTGCTCTAAGGTCTCCCCACAGCCTTCTCTTCTCCAGGCTGAACAACCCCAACTCTCTCACCCTCTCAACATGCTCATCTTGCATCTTTCTAAAACAATGAGAAAGAGATAAACATTTTCTCCTATCATCTCATCCTCTCTCAGCCTGCCCTCATACAGAAGTTGTTCCAGCCCTCAGACCATCTCCGTTACCTCCTCTGGACTTGCCCTAATATTATGCTGTAAAATGTCCATCAAGATTTATCTCAGGAAGCAAATTGGCTTAGAAATCAAAGCCCATTACAGAAAGATGGCTCCACAATTTTTATCTAATGGAGCTGTCCCTTTTCTCCAAAGCATTGCTACAATCTTCTGACAAAGCCAGAACACTGGATTTGACATTGATCTCAGCCATTACAGAAACTCCTTTGTTTCTCTGTCTTAACAAGAATGGCTGTGTATGTTGTTTAAAGAATATCTATTTTATTTATTTCCCATCTCCTCATCTCCACTCTCCATTTTTATAGTTCTATTGACATAGAGCTTCAGCAAATACAGTCAACCTCTGACCATAAATTACTGCTCCCTCTGGAGGAAGTGGTAATAAAAAAGGAAGCTGCCACAGCTACAGAAGAAGACAGCAAAGGCAGAGAGACCGAGGTTTGTACAAATTACAAAACCACCAGTCCCTGAAGCCCATACCAGGACAAGCCATGCAAATAATAAAGTGTGACATAAACACACACACAAGTGGACTCACTTCGGCCAGAATAATCATTTGTATGCCAAGAAAAATAAGCATCTTTCCCATTTTCCCAGGAGTTTCCCATGTAATGGCTCTCTGGGCCTCTGTCACATCAGAGACAACACGTGGCAACAGACCACAGGCAGCTGAAAAGAGAAATGATCAAAACATCTGCATCATTGCTTTTAACTGCCATACCATGAACAGAGGGCAAGATAGCCCTTCTCAACAGTGGACTGCCCAGGAGAAACCAGAGTGGGTGTGTGGTTGAGTGCATCAGATGTCCATTGTGATGTCCATATCAAGATTGTGGGTTCATCCCAGTCTGTGGCTGGGATTCACTTGTGTGGATTTACATGGAGTCACAGAAGCATAGAAAGGCTTGGGTCAGAAGAGACCTCAAAGCCCATCCAGTTCCACCCTCTGCCATGGGCAGGGACACCTCCCACTGGATCAGGGGGCTCAAAGCTCCATCCAACCTGGCCTTGAACACCTCCAGGGATGGAGCAGCCACCACTGCTCTGGGCAAACCTCTCCACCCTCACAGCAAAATATTTCTTCTTAAGATCTCTTCTCAATCTCCCCTCTTTCAGCTGAAAACTGCTCCCCTTTGTCCTCTCCCTGCACTCCCTGATCAAGAGTCCTTGCCCAGCTTTCCTGGAGCCCCTTTCAGTACTGCAAGGCTGCTCTAAGGCCTTCTTATACGCCTCCAATTGGAGCCACTGTGGATGAATCTTTGATATGCTGTGCTAAGAATGGTCTTAACGTTCTGAGATGGTTTTGTGCTAAATGGAGAACATTACAGAGAGCTGCTTCCCCCTCATCTGTTCCCTCCTGCTGATCCCAGCTGAGCCTTACTCCTTACTAGCACCCTTAGATATGCCCTGCCTCTCTGCAGGCCCCTGTGGGCAACCATCCTGCAGGTCTTCAACCTGCCTCTTTTCCCTCTCCTCTGCAAAACCAGAAGGAATGTCAGAGGCCAACGGAAAGACTTGCTTAGAGCAGCATGGTCTGTGCAGCCTGGTGTGTGGGATGGCTACTGGAGGAGCCCAGGGAGGGGGCTGCTCCCATGCTGTTGGCTCTCCTCCTGATTTGTAGCTGGTAAATTGCATTAAAGAAACTAGGCCTGGAACTGAACAACGTGACTTCTCAGTGTAAGCAGCTATGGTAGTTGCCAGAGGGCTGTGACCTGAGGAAAGGGGAAGCCGAGATATTCACCCAGGAAAAGTGGATGCTCACTATTAAAATAAGATCTCTCTGCTTTTCTAGGCCATTTTCCCTACCTTGCTTTTTGTTTGGAGGGGGTGGAGGAGTGACATCACCATTGTTTATGAGATTAAAGGAGTAAATAATTCTTCATCACCATAACATTGCAAACCATTGCAACATCTCTATTGCTTCCAAGGCTTGTTATCAGCCACTGCCAAACAGGATGGCAAATCCCCAGTGTTAGCAGCTGGCCCTGGAATGTTTTCCTTGTTATTAGGGACATTGCTTTCTTGACTCAAGGTAGAGGACAAAGAACAGCCAAATCACACAGAACTGAGTTACCATCCAAGCTGTATGAACCTTGTGGCATCGCTTGTCAAAGGGGATCTCAACTTCAGCTCAGGTTTTCAGGGCTTGGAGAAGGGATTTGAAGGATGCTATTATTCAGCCATCAAGCTGAAGCATTATTTTGATGTTCATGGGACTAAAGGAAAAATTCTTGTGGAAGATTAAACTTTAACACAAGCTAATAATGGCAGTCTATGATTCCTGACCATACTCCAACAATCTATGGCAGACAACTTATTTGTTACTCAATTATTTGGCAGAGAAAGTGTGTATCAGCATAGCTCTACTGATTTTGCCAGTATGCACTAACAGGAAATGCAATTTATATATTTTTAAACAATTGATATAAAATTCTTAGATTTCTACAGAACTGTGGTGGTTTCACACCTATTACACTTGAATACAGTGCATAAAATCAGCAGAAAATACCTTCTGAAATACTCTTTGACACATCTCTGTATCAGTTTCCATCAGCCAGATTCTATTACCTTTTATGCATTTTGAATAATCCCTTACTCCTGAAATAGTCCCACTGAAAGCGATGGGTTTTCCGAGACCATTGCAATGGACCTCTAACAGAGTAACAATAAACAGCTGAAATCACACAATCATAGAATGTCCTGAGTTGGAAGGGACCCCCAAGGACCATCGAGTCCAACTCCTGTCCCTGCACAGGACAACCCCAACATTCACACTGTGGGGCTGAGGGCCTTGGCCAAATGCTGCTGGAATATTGTCAGGCTGTGGCTGCTTCCCTAGGGAGCTGTTCCAGGGCTCCACCACCCTCTGGAGGAAGAAACTCTTCCCACTATCTAACCCAACCCTCCCCCAGCACATCTTCCTGCCACTCCCTGAGGTCCTGTCATTGGTCACCAGAGAGAAGAGCTCAGTGCCTGCTCCTCCTCCTTCTCTGAGGAAGCTGCAGAGGGTGATGAGTTCTCCCCTCAGTCTCCTCTTCTCCAGGCTGAACAGACCAGCTGCTCCTCATACAACTTCCCCTCCAAAGCCTTCATCAACTCTGTGCCCTCCTCTGGCCACTCTCCAGTACCTCTAGACCCCTTTTATCCTTTGGCCCCAGAACTGTCCCCAGTGCTCAAGGTGGAGTCACCCCAGTGCGGAGCAGAGCAGGAAATGGAGCAACAGAGCCAATGGCCAGTGGCGCTGGGGAACAGGGAGATGTGCTGGATTCTGTCCCCACAGGTACAGGTCTCCCTAGAAATGAGATATGATGCAATTTTCATATCCTTCACCTTGTCTATTTCCACACAAGCTGTCATCACTATGTTATCAAGGAAAGTGGGAGTGATATTATTTCCAAAAGATGTTTGCCCCTGGTCAGACTCCCTGAGCGTGGTACGTGTCAAACACGGACCAGTGCAATGCCTTTAACTTGCTTGTGGTGGAACCAAGGAGCCCAGAGGGACACACCAGGGCCACGCTGAAGCAGGAAAGCAGCAGAGAAGCTGGTGGGGTGGTGGGGCACACAGGCTGGTGACAAAGATGGAGCAGCTCAGGGCCCTGGGGCTGTTTAGCCTGGAGAAGAGGAGGCTGAGGGGAGACCTCATCACTGTCTGCAGCTCCCTCAAAGGAGGCTGGAGCCAAGTGGGTGCTGGGCCTTTCTGCCAAGGAACAGTGATAGGATGGGAGGAAACGGTTGTGCCAGGGGAGGTTTAGATTGGGTATCGGGGAAAATTTCTTCATTGAAAGAGTTCTCAAGCACTGGGACATCTGTCCAGGGCAGTGGTGGAGTCCCCATCCCTGGAAGTGTTTAAGACAGATAGTTCAGGTTCTCAGGGATCTGGTTTAGCAGTGGACAGGTACACTTGGACTCGTTGATCTCAGTGTCCTTTCCAACAAACAATTCTATGAAAGGGGAGCAGAAGAGCTCCTGTGAGAGGCCAGCATCGCTCAAAAAGAGCTGGAAAGTCACAAAGGGTTTCATCATGCAAAAGTGGATGAAGGAAGACAAAATGGTATGGCTGAATGAGATGCAGAAGATCTGAGGGGAAGATCTGAAAACATGTGCTGAGACCTTGGGGAGATGCAGGAGAAACAGGAGTATTGTGAAAGTGACAGTCCAACCTTTCTAAAGAGGCTCTGTTGTCAGCATTGGTGTTCGTGCCTGATGGCTACAGAAACCAGCATTTGGCAGGTGGAAATTGAAAACTTGATTATGAATCCTGAGGGAAAGACTGCAAGGACAACTGCTTTCCTTAGTGCTCTGGGATAATGCTGGGAAGGAAGAGGCAGCTCCTGCCCTTGCAACACCCCCAGCAACTCATTGGTGCTGGCAGGATACCTCAATGGCTCATTTCCTTAAGCTGTCTCTTCCTTCAAAGGCAGCTGTTGGTGTAATCCTTCCGCAGGCTGGAGATGTCACCTGTAAAACCATGATTTCACCTGCACAGTGCCAGTTACAGAGCATGAGGTTTGCTCCTTTAAAGTCCATTTCCTATCCTGCAGGAACGTTACATGAGTGCACAACGGCGTAGAGTAAGGGTGACACACTGTGTGGACAGAGAGAAGTGCAATTCCTCCCCTCCCCAATTTTTTTGAGAGGTTTGGTCCTTTTTTTTTTTTTCAATCTGAGTATGAACTGAGGCAAAACCAAAGCAGTCCCGGTGGAGCTCTCCAGGTCAGGTTGGATGGGGCCCTGAGCGACCTAATCTAGTTGAAGATGTCCCTGCTCAGGCTGTTCCTGGACTCTGGGGAAGAAGAGAAAGTTTTCTGTGACCTACTAACCATTGCCACCAACCTATGAGTAACAAGAGGCTCAGAGCTTCAGCACAAATGCTCAGGTGGCAATTTCTCGAGCAGACTGGTGGACTTGGTGCTCTGTGGAGACATAGAGCAAGTCTGGCTCAAGGAGCTTAATGCTTAGAGCAAAAAAAAAGGTTAAGCAGCAGTTTAAATTTTGGTTCCATTTTTTAAAATAGATTGGGAATTTAACCTTCACCTGAAGAAAGTTAACACCTTACAGACAACGCAAACCTCGCTGCGATCACAGATCTTGATCCTGGTTGAAACACACCAGGTGAGATACTCAGACAAAGACTTGTACAAAGCAATCCTAAGAGAAGCAGAGATGTGAAACACACAAGTCAGTCTTCAGAGCCCATCTGGCTGATTTTAAATCCTTGTTTTTCTGTTGAAAGTCCTTCCTATTCCCACCTCTGTCATTCAGTGTACCAAATCCGTGCAGGATTGTTCATTCTTCCTGATGCCCAGAAGACAAAGAACATCTGTACCAATGAGCCTTGTGCCACTCCTAGGGATATGAAGGCTTTTAAAAAATAACACCTTTGTTCTTTAACCATTAGTAGAAAACTGTCTGGCCTCCAAAAAACACAAAGTTTGGGGATTCTTTTACAAAGGAGGAGCAGCATTATTTTTTTCACTTGTAAGCATCGTCCATTAGTGAACATCCCGGGTTGAAACAAGCAGAACTCACCTGCCACAGGAGAAGGTGTCCCTGTCCTGCCATTTCAGTTCAGCTTGCCCACAGTCCCATCCCCACACCACACTACTGCAGGGACAGCCTTCTCCCATTTAACCCCAAAGCACAGTCTCACCTTGCTGGTAAATCTAACATCTCTCCAGGCTGAGCCTCCTTGCTCAGGATAACTACGGGGCTCCTGCAGAGCCCAGAACACCACTGCTATGAGACCCCTGTGTCTCTGGGATATGTACTTAACCCAGCATTTTGGACGAGGAGCAGAAGGACAGAGAGGTCAAATGACTTTTCCAGGAACACTCAAGTGGGCTTTGTGGAGCAGTTTGAATCATCTCATTGAACCGGAAGCTCTATGCTCTGACAACACAATCATCCCTCCCACACCCACCTAACAGCTGAGTTTTAAGTGTCTGCTAACAGAGAAACTCGGAGAAGGAAGACCACCAAGCAGGGAGAACTTCATTTACAGGCAAAAGAGCAGCTGCTGAGAATGGCATGGCCTTGATAGTTTTTTTTTTAATGGGAAGCAGCTTCCAAGGAGTCTATCTCTGCAATTCATGGCATGGGCTGTGATGAAACCAGGGCCTGAGCGAGCTCCCTGGCTGGGGCAGTGACTCCAGGGGACAAAGGAGAGCCTGTTGTCTCCAGCTCCACAGAGCTGCCCAGACGAGCTGGTCCTGAGCGCTATTCCTGGCCCCGCACTGACTCACTCGCTGACCTTGCTGAGGAAGACGCTGACATCCCAGCCTGCCTGCCTGGAAGAGCCAGCCTGGTCTCCTAAGCTTGGATTCTACTCCAAGCACAGACAATCAACAAATATGAAACATTTCTTCTGCCTCCCTTCAACACTCACCTCTGGGCTGGACAGGAAATGGACAGATGAAACCGCCCAGCCATCCTCCTGGAAGGTCTCTCTGCACTTGAATTTTACAATTAATAGTGATGATGTGTCCTGGTCTCACAGTGTCCTGGGGCCACACCAGGTTCTTCCATCACAAGGACACCCTGCAGCCATGAGGCAGGTGTTTATTTTCTCAAAGGGCCTTTCATTTATATTCCTGGCTGTTCACAGCTGCCCTCAGTCCTCTCCAGGATGACACCCGAGCCTTTCCAGGTCGGACTGGCTGCCCTTGGTCTGGCCTTGGTGAGAGGAGCCCAAAGCTGCCCGTGCTCTGGCTACTGAAGGAGAGACTTTCTGCCAGGGGCTTGGGATTTCTACTCTGAGATTCCAGCCTGATGGCAGCTGCTGCTGATCTATGCAAGGACAATGCAAGGAGCTTGGATTTTCATTCCACATGGGACATGGTCACTTTTTGAAAAAAACTGTATCATCAACAGATTCCCTTTGCCATTTTGCCAATACCACTCTGTTCTCTTAAAAGTGGAAAGATGCTTAGAATCCAGTTTGTCCATTGCTAGTTATGTTTCTTCATCTAGGTTCAGAGCCAAAACTCATTAAAGGCAGCAGGAATCTTCCCATTCACTCCTATTCACTTCTATTGGCTTCAGCTCAAGCTTTTTTCAGCCCCTCTTGGCTTGGACAATGCAGATCTGTGATGGCAGTTTCATGATCAGCGTCTTTGTGCCACAATGCCTCATTCCTAAAACCTTCCACACAACGTCCACTTGTCTTTAGCAACTGCTTCCTTTCAGATTTCAAAAATAAATAAGTCCATGGAAGAAACATTTCTTTTGGCTCTGGGTTGGCCGAAAGCTCATTTGCAGACATTTTAACTTTATTAGACAGTGTCTCTTTGATTCCCTCCATCATCCCAGCACATCAGCCTGCTATTTTTGCCTCCCAAGCTTGGCTGCACTGAGTCACGCAGCGCTCTCTGGTTTACTTTGGAGCTGGTGTCACCAGCAGCAGTCTCGATGCTCATCCTACGGAGACAAGAGGCATTTACTCGTGGAATCTAACAGAAAGGTGGCAGCTCAAGGAAAGGAGTGCTGAGCATATTCTTTTAGCATATGCATCAGGAAGGAAAAATAGCATCGTGATTAATGACACTCACACCCCTGCAAGAGTATCACATGCTCTCCAGCTGATGGAGGCTTCTCCTTCCTCTAAGGTCTCTCTCCCACCACCCCAGTTACCTGAATGAGACAACTCTAATTGGTGATGGTGCTTTGGAGATGGAAGCAGAAACCTTTAAAGCAAAGGGAACGTCTGCAGAGCACCATGGATGTGAACCTTGTTACTCATTCTCAGTCTTAGTGGAAAGAAAATCCTGCTTTATCCCCAAAGAAAGAGTAAGCAGAATTAGAATCCAAAGAAAAATAAATAAAATTAGTATTCTTGGTCTCTCGCTCAGAGTCCTACAGCTGGATGAAACCCACTTTTCTCACACTTTGAAGTTCATATTCTGGCGAAGGAATATCTTTCACATGAAACCTGGCCTCTGACTGAGGAAGGTCATTGCGGAGAAAAGGTCTGGATGAAGGTACCTCAAAGGGATGGAATATTTTTCTTACCTCAAATGCTGTCTATGGATGAACCCTGGCTCATGAAGTCCTTCCTCATTAGGTGGATATCTTTGTCTTTCTGCCACAGACTCTAGTAGAACAAAATAGTGATCAAACCCTGTGCCTGTCTCCTTTTGTTGATGGCTATTTATTTTCCTTAACAGTGCTCTTTTTCCATACTCTTGGCTCAGCAGTCTGTCTGCTGCTCCAAACCAGTTAATTCTTCCTCAGAGCTGTATGGGCTCAAGGCCTGGATTAGATTTATAAGCTGTAAGGAGCTCCCAGACAGCCTCAGTTATAAAGGGTTCAAGTCAACCAGCTACGAGGAGATGCTCAGAAACAATCTCACAGAGGAAACACGGAGAGATAGAACATCACACATTTCCTCCATATTGAACTTTAAAAGAACAGACTATAGTTCAAAACATCATGTAATGACCAGAGCAGTGGTGGCTGCCCCATCCCTGGAGGTGTTGAAGGCCAGGTTGGATGGGGCTTTGAGCCCCCTGATCCAGTGGGAGGTGTCCCTGCCCATGGCAGGGGGATGGAACTGGATGGGCTTTGAGGTCCCTTCCAACACAAACCATTCAATGATTCTGTGATGGGAGGAAAGTAAACTTTATTCTTTAATCTCCCATGTTTCCAGCACAAGGATGAGATGTTCTGTTTTCTTCTGGTGTCTGAACACGTGTTTAGGAAGTTTTTCAGGCAGGTCCCCATGTTTTTGCTCCAGTGCAAGTGCAATGTTGTGAGGGGAGCACAGCAGGGCAGGCTGGGACTTGGGCTCGGGTGGCAGCAGATGTGAGCAGGGACAAGCCTCAACTGGACAGTCAGGGAAGAGCTTACTGACAAGACAGGCAGGGAAGGAGAAAAGGTCACACCAGAGGAAAGCTCCTCATTCTTGACAGATTTTAAACAAAACCAAAATAATTTCCAGTATATTACTGTATTTATACTTCTGCCTTGGTTTTTTTTGTTAAAAGTGACTGACAGGCCTCTTTCAGCTTAGCTTTGTGGTTTCAGATGATTCATTAAACCCTTCTTTGTCTTGTTTTCCCTTCTTGTACAATGAAGAAAGTTGCTCAGAGACTCTGTTGATGACTGTGTCCTTCTCTCAGAAGCTGCCATCCCACAGAGGAGCAGCAGGGCATCAGAAAGGTGCCCCTGGCTCTGCTGGCCCCACTTCTCTTGCTGCCAGGCTTCTAAATGCCTGGGTACTACTGTGTATTGGAATGAAGCTGGGCAGGAATGTTCTTCCCAGCTAGAGAAATATTTTGTTCCCATTCTGTGTTTGAGCCAAATGGGGGTTTCTTGAGGACTTTTTTTTTCTGTTTTTCTCAAAACAAAGGAATAAGTAAGTAAACAAGTCTGCAAGAAGCTGAATGAAACAGCCCAGGACCAGCCAGTGGACTTGTTGAACTGAGGACTCCTGCAAGATGTCAGAGTTCAGTTTCCTAACCTTACTCAGGCCAACATCTCAAAACCAGACCTTGCATATGCAGGAGATCACCAGGCTGCAGGGAAGGCTGGGACGGTGCTTTCCGTAGCACAAGTTATTCCAAACTGAGACTTCCCACCAAAGGTTTCTGTCCTGATAACACACCACCAAAAAAAAAAGTGTTCTTCAAAATGTTCCCCATCCCATTTGCTCACAGAATGTCATTGTTAATGTGTTTTTCAATCCCCAGGGGAGTACAGGATGTGTGTGCTTAAAAGACAGCCTGACCAAGTTGTGGAGAAAGTCACACCCAGCGATGACCTTGCAGCTCTCCTCAGGATTAAGGCAGCTACCTTTGACAATGCCACCCTCAGTGTGAGGGGATGTGAGACCAGGGATGGACTATGTACCTGAAGAGGTGATAGCTTTAGTTCTGTTTGCTAGCTTAAGGTCCCATAGGGAGGGAGCACCCTGCCTGTCCTGGGGGATAGCATATGCCTCCAAAGCACCCTATACATCAAATAAATAACAACTGAATTCATGGGCCATGCAATGTTTTACTCCACAGCAACACAGTAAACTGCAAGGTACATTTACAATGTTCTGCCTGTTTCCACAACCTCTTCTGGGGGCTTGAATTTACAGGACATTGAAAGCTGTCAAACCAAAATAGCTTTAGGTCCTCTCAGGAAAATGGTAAAGAACACCTTGACAGACAACACTGCGATGACAATCTATGGGCCTGCCAACTCACTATCCTTAAAGGCAGTCACTGCCCTTCTCTTCTCCTACTAGAGATCACTAACACAGAGAAATGCCTTTGAGTCCATTGTCATGTTCTGCTTGCTCCTCTTTCTGCAGGCAAAGCTCAAAGTTCTTCTGGAAGTCTGGGCCAGCACTCACTTGCATAGAATCACAGAACCCCTTCGGAGGAGACCTTGAAGCCCATCCAGTTCCACTCCCCATCCATGGGCAGGGACACCTCCCACTGGATCGGCGTCTCAAAGCCCCATCCAGCCTGGCCTTGAACACCTGGCACAGCACACATCTGTATCTGCTCTCTCCAACTGAAAGGCAGGAGCTGCTTCGGAGAACAGCTCCATTTGCAGAACACATCTCTAATCAAGCTTGGCTTCATTGAGCTGACAGGAAAGGCTCTCTTTGTGTCCAAGAGTCTCTACCTGAAGGTGCAGGACAGAAGTAGCCATCTAAAACTTAGACTTACAGGCTAAACATGTCTTTTCCCTCTGCTGTTGTTGAGAGAGGCAAACAGGCACCTGCCAAAGAAGGTCTGTAAAACAGAGGTTTGCACAGATGAGACGAGTCAGAAGAGGCTTTCTCTGCAGTCACTAAGCAGGGTGGCCCAGATAACAAGCCCAGCTTAGACACCTGCCATTGGGTCAGCTACCTTTAGACTAGAGACATGTTACCTTTGGCTGAGGCCGAACCCGGGGGCAGATGTAATTCCAGGTCCCACTCTGATCAACAGCAGTTCTTCTGCTGCACTTCCTACTCTTCTGATGAGCCTTAACATAGGAGCAAGACACAGCAAAGGAGCTCCCCCAGCCCTGGTAACATCCCCTGCCAAAGTTGATAAAAGGGAATAATTCCTGTAATCCTCTCTGTCGGGCCAATGCCAGAAGGAAGGAAGATACTCCAAGGGATGGCCAGGCAAGGCCCTTGGTCCTGCAAACCGTCCTGCTTGGTCGTAGCGCTTCCTCGTGCACGAGGCCATAGCCCTGATATCCTGGCCAAATTCTGACAGGTTAGTGCTTTCCATCCCTGTTGTGTACCATTTCCACCAGACACAGCCATCCTCACTTCCTTGTGATCATTATTGTATTCTGTTTGGCCACATTGATACAACTGCCAGGCACCTTTGCAAAGCTAAAAGCATTCCATTAGGAAGTGAAATGACCTTCTCTAGCCCTGCTTCTGTTCCCATGAGAACTGTGAGGCTAAACTATTTGTTAATATCAGTAAGGATCTTTTAGTTCCTCAGATGGAATAACTGTCACAGCAAAACAAGTTGTACTCTTATGAGGAGGTTCTAGGCCAGTTAGCAAATTGCTTTTCCCATCTACACGAGCATAACATGCTGTCATGTTAGGGAAGTCTGCTGTGCTTTGGAAAAGCTCTAACAGGTTGCTACAGGCTCAGGAAGAAAGCATGCCATTCCTACAACTGCACTCTTGATTTTGTGTATTTTTAAGAATTAAAAATAGTTCCCAGGTTCTTGCACGGAATTCCTTGTGAAACTACACACTGCAGGCATTCAACGTCAATTAAAATATTAATGAGGTTTATCAACAGATAAAAGCTGGACATGAGTCAGCAACATGTGCTCACAGCCCAGAAAGCCAACTGTATTCAGAGCAGTGGGACCAGCAGGGGAGGGAGGGGATTCTGCCCCTCTGCTCTGCTCTGGGGAGACCCCACCTGGAGCCCTGTGTCCAGTTCTGGAATCCTCAGCACAGGAAGGACCTGGAGCTGTTGGAGTGAGTCCAGAGGAGGCCACAGAGATGATCCAAGGGCTGGAGCACCGCCTGTACGAGGACAGGCTGAGAGAGTTGGGGTTGTTCAGCCTGGAGAAGACTCCAAGGAGACCTTATTGTGGCCTTACAATACTTAAAGGGGGGTTATAAGAAAGAAGGAGAAAAACTTTTTAGTCAGGCTTGTAGCAATGGGGCAAAGGGTGATGGTTTTAAACCAAAAGAGGATCAGTTTAGACTAGATAATAGGAGATTTTTTTTACACTCAGGGTGGTGAAACACTGGAAAGTATTACCCAGAGAGGTGGCAGATGCCCTATCCCTGGAAACATTTAAAGCCAAGTTGGATGTGGCTCTAAGCAACCTGATTCAGTTGAAGACACCCCTGCTCCTGCAGAGGGGTTGGACCAGATGACCTTCATGGTCTCTTCCAACCCAAACAATTCTATGATCTGGGCATTTATATGAAAATTTGCTGACATCACAGGATGCTGAGAAAAGCATTTCTGATTTAACACTGCATGAGAAATTACTCTTTTTGTTCATCAAACTGGAAATATCTGAGGCTACACTGTGTTCAATTTATCATTTTAATTTGAGATGTTTCTACAGCAGGTATCAATTTGTATCTTCTGAAGTGTCCACTTTCCTGGCAGGATAAGAGATGGATTTCTGCCTTGGGGAACTGTAACTCTGTCTCACTGTGCTCTGGTGCATTTCAGCACAGCACAGCTACTTGTTATGTGCAATAAGAATTTAGAAGTGTACTAAAAAGAGGCATGAAAACCTTCATAATCCCCTGACCACCGCTCAGATACACTGAAACCCTTACTGTACAGCCCTGTAAAAATCTCTGTAAGGTCTAATGCACCTGCTACCTTTCTCTGCTTCTTTTGAAGATAAACTGAGCAAGAGTAACAACGAAAATGCAAACAAACACTGTCCTTCAGCCATGGGGGCCACCCCTGCTCTACTGATGGGGCATTTAACCACCGTGCCTGATTTGTGGCATTATTGGGAATGACAATCTGTGCAGGTGGCTGTAGAGCTCCCACCACTCCCTCCTTACCAGTTGGTGTAGTGGTCTGTGTACGTTAAAAGCCATAGAACTGGTTGGTGCATTGCAATAGCACAGAAGAACTCCTTCCCCATCACCTGAGTGTGGCTGTGTGCCCACAAGTGCCCCTTACGTGCACTGGGACATCTCCCGGGCTGCCTGGCACTACCTGAGCACAGCTGCTGAACCTTGTGGGTGAGGCTGCGCTGGTCCAGGATGCACCTGTGGCTGAAGGAGCAGCCTTGAACCAAGAAAAGAGTCTGCACTCCCGGGGTGGAGGTGAAAGGGGAAGCTGTGTGTCCCCTGCCAAAGCCACACTGTCCCCACCATCGCAGGAGTGCTCGCCCCTGCTGAAATCCTGCCTGGCACGGCAAGAGCAAAGGCAGATGGAGAGGTTGGAAGCCTTGGTGCATGGGTGGGTCTGCCTACACCCAAGCACCTGGAGATAATGCTCAGGTGACACAGAAATGCTGCTGTGAGAAACCCACAAGAGGTCAGGAAGTTACCATTAGGGTTGTTGAAAATATCCTATTTCAACAAAGAACTCTGGTGTGCCCCAACAGCAAGGGATGCACAGGGGTGGCTGTTGCAAGAAGGGAGACAGCAGGGCATGGAGAATGGAGGTGACATTCCAGCAAGGCAACGACAAACTGCCACGTAACCAGGAGAAGGGAGGTGAGGACAGCACTCCTGCTGGAGCCCCTGCTGCTCAGGTGGGGTCTCTGCACACGCTGTCCCCTGAGCCGGAGGATTCCGACACCCGGGCCACCCCTCTGCCTTTGGGGGAAGGTGCTGTCACCTGATGCCCACGCAGCTGCAGCTTTGCAGGGACAAGCGATGCTGGGAGGCAGCGGGGGCCAGCTCGGCTCGTTCCTTTGCCCCATCTTAGGCAGCAGCAGCAACAGGAAATCCAGGAGCTCTGTGCAATGACAGGGAGGGAGAGAGAGAGAGAAGTCCCCTCGCCTCGGCTGGTGACGTTTCTCCTTCCTCCTTTTTTTTTTTTCCTGTCCCTATAAAGAATCTCGGACTCGCATCAAACTTCCCAGCGAAAGCAAACCAAGCCAGCGGGGCGGGGGGGAAAGGGAGAGAGCAGCCCCTTTGGGGATGTCTGTACCCCACCACTCGCCAGCCGCCTGCGGGGTGCCCCTCGGCAGGTAGCCAGGCTGGGGGACCTGCGACTCCCTCTCGTCCTGCCTTCCTGAACTCGCTGGAGGGGAGAGAATTGTTCTCTCTCCTGATCTCTGGAGCACCTGCACGTCCCTGGATAAATACATCTAAGAGGAGGCTTTCCAGTTCAGCCACCTTATCCCGCTCTCCGGGGGAAGGACTGCTCGGAGCAGAGACTCGCTGGCTGGAGGAAACTTTTCGCCAAACTTTTCTGGTGCTTTGCTTTACTTTTTAACCCCTTGAGTCACTTTGTGGGCTTGGGAGCCTTCTCTTCTCAGCGTAACGCTGCCCCCCAGGCACCCCATGAATTAGAAAAGCAGGGGAATAAAGTTATTGTGAAAAAAGGGGGAGGAAAGACTAAAAGAAGAAAGGAAAGAAAACAAAATCTGCAGCCTAAGGATGAAGCAGTGAATGGAAAGAACAATTTAACTGGAATCAACAAGTGGGAACTTTCTGCACGGCTTGTTCTTCCCCTCCCTTCGCGCTCCAGCCTGAAGGCTTTCAGAAACTTGTTATTGGAAAGAAAACCTTGTCCCCCTGTTGGCGTTGGCAGAGTTCTCCTCCTGTGAAGGGACAGAGCGATGGTCACCAGGGCAAGCGCAGCCCTGGCCCTCAATGTCCTTCAGGGGCTGCTCCTCATGCACGGTAAGAGCTGCTCACGCGTGGGATTCTCGCTCTAATGGAGTGTGGTGGGGATGTCTCGGGGGGCTGGGTGAGCGGAGAGCTGCAGGGGCTCTGAGCATACCCACCCCCCCATAAGGTGCCACCTTCCTGGCTCAGATTTTACATCTCAAAGGGGTCAGGGCTTCATTAAAAGAGATTTGGAAACAGAGGAAAGGGAAACCTCCCCTCCTTGAAGTGCGTTGCAATTGAAGGACATTATTTCTTCCACCCCTCTCCTCCACCCCCCCAATCCCGATCCCTTTGAGGTTTAAGCACTTGGTTAAAAATAGCAACTTGATGGCCCTCAGGTCTTTGTGCCTCTCTCTCCCCGATGTGGGAGCGTTTCAGCTCACATTTGATGGTTTGAGGCAGACCTGAGGAAGAATAGGCTTCCAAAGCAGGAGCAGTAACATGTCCAGGGAGCATGTTCAGGCTTTCTGGATTTCTTCAGGATAGGAGCTGTGTGGGCACAGACATCGCAGGCAAATGCCTGATTGCTCTTTGCTATTTCAATTCTCATTCACAGGGGGTTTCTCCCCTGTGCTCCTCTCGGTGCAGATGCTACCTTAGGCTACCCCACTCTCCAGTCTCGTTTCACTCTGCTGCAAGTGGCCTCTCCCCTCGGAGTCACTCCTGATTTGCACCGATACCAGAAAAGCCAAGAGGCAGGTTAATGAGATTTAGAAGAGCTTTTTCCATCTGCCGTATTACTTTTCATTATCTCATTAAGCATAAGGATTTTGCTGGATTACCGTGCTATTCATTCATGACTCTGCAAATCCTGGACAGGAGGTGCTCTGTTATTTACCAGGGAATTCCTTCTGGCAGTAATGATAATTTATTCTTTTTGCATAGGGAATGTATTTCACAGCACAAGACAGTTGCTTCTTCAGCATATTATAATCTTTTCATAGTTTAACATCTAAGGCATAGCTTCTGGAATCACTGTGAAGCATCACTGTCATTGCTTTTCTTGGATTCATTCAGGGCTTTAATGTATTTCTTCTGCAGAGAGGAGCTGATTGGCAAGCACCACGCCAGGGAATTTCAAATATCCCCAGCAGTACTTTCCCAGAGGCACCTACGGAAGATATAGACTGTGCTCCAAAGGGTTGATCCAGCTTTTCCCCCTTACCTGGGGGTGTTGGTTGACATCGGCTGAACATGAGCCAGCAGTGGCCCAGGTGGCCAAGAGGGCCAATGGCATCTTGGCCTGTATCAGAAACAGTGTGGGCAGCAGGACCAGGGCAGTGACTGTGCCCCTGTACTGGGCACTGGTGAGGCCACACCTTGAGTGCTGGGTTCAGTTCTGGGCCCCTCAGTACAAGAAGGACATTGAGGGGCTGGAGAGCATCCAGAGAAGAGAACAGAGCTGGGGAAGTGTTTAAAGCACAAGCCTTATGAGGACTGGCTGAAGCACCTGGGGTTGTTTAGCCTGGAGAAGAGGAGGCTGAGGGGAGACCTCATCTCTGTCTATAAATGCCAGAAAGGAGGATGGAGCGAGGTGGATGTTGGTCTTCCAAGTGACAAGCGATAGGAGGAGAGGAAATGGCCTCAAGTTGCACCAGGGGAGGTTCAGGTTAAACATCAGGAAAAAATTCTTCACTTAAAGGGTTCTCAGGCACTGAAACAGCTGCCCAGGGAGGTGGTTGAGTCACCATGCTTGGAGGGGTTTAAAAGTTGGGCAGATGAGGCATTCAGGGATCTGTTTCAGTAGTGGACAGGTACGCCCGGACTTGATGATCTCAAAGGTCTTTTCTAACCAAGTGATTTTATGATTCTCAAAACCTGAATCAGCAAACCTTACAGGTAAAAGGAGCCCCCTTTCCAAACCCCAAGGGAACCCCAGAGCAGGCAGCCTTTCACCACACCAGGCACCAGCACCCACACCTTGAGCTGCACCTGGCACGGTGCAGGAAGTCGTGCAGCCCTCGGAGCGTTCCCGTAATGTGCTCCAGCTGGCTGACACGTGTGCCAGCAGCCAGCTGCACGCTGCCTTAGCTTGAACGGCTGAACACTCTGGAAAAATTGCCCATGGAAGGCGTATTACTAGAAATCCAGTGTGATTTTCTCAAAGGCATAAATCACCACAGACTTTCATGAATCAGAGAGAGATAATAACAAGTGTTTGGCAGAAGGGAGAAAGCATCTCTTGCCACAAGTGTTCTGAGGCTCTGGGGTGAAGTGGAGTACACTGCAGTTGTTATTGAGGAGGTGGGTAGAAAGCCTGGTTAGCGATGCTCCTCTCATTTCATGAGTCTTTACTTATCTGGTTCTTTTCCTAATAATTTTGGTCCTAATAACTTAGGACTTTGGTCCAGATTCACTTTCCCACCAGTGCCAGGAACAGAGAAGACAGAGAGAGGGCGATGTCTGCATCCCGTGACAAAGAATGGAAGGCAGGCACATCGCTATCTGTCCCTGTAGGCAAAGGCAGATGATGGATTTGGAAGCAGCATTATGGATGTCAGACCTTTGCCCATCATTAGGAAAAGATAATATGTTAGCACAGTCCCTCTGTGCCCTAATTAGGCTGGAAGCCAAACTGAAACGAGGCCAGGAAGTCGGAGGATTCTGGACAGCACTGGTGTTATTGAGGTATTAACTCCTCAGCCACCTTTCCCTCCAAGTGCATCTCAAACAACCAATACAGTGAGACTCTCTTTGACCTGCCAAGGCACAAGGGGCACAGATCTGTTCTGCAGGCTGGAGGTTAAACCTGCTTGAGGATCTCTGTGGTCAAGTTGCACCAGGGGAGGTTTAGATTGGATATTAAGAAAATGTCTTCACTGACAGAGTGGTGAAGCACTGGCAGCATCTGCTCAGGGCAGTGGTGGAGTCTCCATCCCTGGAGGGGTTCAAAAAGCATTGTGCCATGGTTTAGACGACGAGTGGCTGTTGGTGTTGGTCATAGGTTGGACTCGATGATCTCAAAAGTCTTTTCCAACCTTCTGATATTGTGATACTGGGATACCTGTGGACATGGTTTAGCAGGCATGGAGGGGCTGGGTTGACAGCTGGACTGGATGAGCTTAGAGGGCTTTTCCAGCTTCTGTGATTCTTTGAAAATTAGGCAGAGGTGCCTGCAGAAGCTGACTTGGATTCAAATCCAAGCAACTTCATCTGCAATGCAGATACAGAAGGTTTTACAACTCTGAAAGGCATTCAGTACCTGAGGTGCTGAGCGAGGGCAGTGCCCAGCCAAGGGATACCTACTGGGTCAGTATTCCCAGGTGCCCAGGTGACGGAAACTCTCTTGGTTCACACCAAACCTTAGGAAAGGAGTCTGAGTGCCCTCTGCTTCTGCAGCTGCTGTGTCATTACCTTCTTCCTGCTGGCCAAGGCTGCCTAGGTGTGCCATGGGTGCCAGAGGACACCACCCACAGCCGTGTAATCCACCCAGATCAATGGATACTCTCCTTTAGAGAGCTCTGGGCATCTCTGGTGCTTTCAGTCCTTGTGGCTGTTTAGCAGGGACAAGAGATCATGCAAATGTCACCCCAATGTTTTTCTGGCTCATTATAAAACACAGCTTCAAAATATTGCACCCGTCTTTACATTTCCTAAGACAGTTGTTCCAGTAGCATTAAATGTTTGCAACTACCTGACAGGAGGTTGGAACAAAGTGGGTGCTGGGCTCTTCTCCCAAGAAACAAGCGATAGGATGAGAGGAAATGGCCATAAGCTGTGCCAGGGGAGATTTAGATTGGATATTAGGAAAAATAGCTTTACCAAAAGAGTGGTCAAACATTGGACCAGGCTGCCCAGGGCAGTGGTTGTGTCACCATCGCTGGAGGTGTTTCAAAGACTGTAGGTGAAGTCCTCAAGGGCTCTGGTTTAGTAGTGGACAGATACAGTTGGACTTAATGATCTCAAAGGTCTTTGCCAACCAAATGATTCCATGACTCTATTATTCCAATTTCCACTTTCTTTTTGCTTATTACACAGCTTATGTCCAGCTCCTCAGAGCGTTCCTGAGGGTCCACCTGCTCAGAACTTTAGATGTAGTGGTTATTGTGCAGATACCAACAGCCAGCACACGCTGCAGGTACTGAGTGAGCTGGGCTGGGTAAAAAATTGCCTTTTACAAAACAATCTGCAAAGGATTTTAGGGACTAACAACATGAAAAAATGAATATATTTCATTCTCTGATATCACGGTCAAGAAGTCTTTAGTGTATGAGGAATCCAAATAACTTCTCAGGTATTGGAATAAACTCAGTAATTTCCATGATTTAATACTGGAAAATGAAGAAGATTCAAGGATAAAAATTAAGTCCTGGCTGGTCCCTTTGAAATTAAATTGAGTTTGAAATAGATGGTTTTTTTTTTAATTTCACTTTGCAAACTCTTCTACAAATAGAATGTACTAAATGGCAATTCAGCTTGCTAACATACAGACTTCAACCATGCCATGTATCAGTGGGAAGGTCAAAAGCCTCAGGAGCTTGGACTGCTCCTGGGCTGCGGGCTCGGAAGCTCCCCGCGTGCAGCCGTGCAGAGGCAGAGGTGCTCAGCGCCCGCTTCTGCCTTTCCCTGAGGAAGGCAGCCCCGGAAAGTTGAGGACTGGATAGTTGACAACTTGAGCTGTGGGTCGGCTCTAGTAAACCAAAAATATGTCACTTCAGGGGTGCTATTCCAAAGCATTTGCTTTACTGTGGGAAAACGTTATAAAAAGCAGAGAAGGGGTTTTTTTTAAGATCGTGATATACGAGCCTCCTGCCCGACGCTGCCACATTCAAATCCAACTGGAAATCTCTTTACACCAATTCATATATTTGAGGCAAGGAAAAAATGTAAAGTATTTCTGAATGCTCCCTGAGCTTCTAAAAACCAGCATTGTACCCCAAAGGATACTGAGAATCCAAACCAGGCTGACTGCTGAAGTTTCTGTTAGAAGAACTTAGAGTATGTTCTTTAAGAAATTTATAAAACCATTTACCTGCACACAGTTCCCCATTGGTCTGTGAACATGGATCAATCGAAATACGAGCAATGAGGTGCATCTGGGTGAGCTCTGTCCTTTCATGCATTCCCTGAATTGTCCATTTTATGATTAAGTTATTGCAGAAAGCAATAGCTCAGTCTACCTCAGTTTAAAGCTATAAATCAAGGTGGGCTGAATATCATAGAATCATGGAATAGTTTGGGTTGGAAGGGACCCCAAAGCTCACCCCGTTCCAACTCAGACACCTCCCACTGGATCAGGGGGCTCAAAGCCCCATCCAACCTGGCCTTGAACACCTCCAGGGATGGGGCAGCCACCACTGCTCTGGGCAACCTGGGCCAGGGCCTCCCCACCCTCACATCATCTCAATCTCCCCTCTTTCAGCTGAAAATTCTTCCCCCTTATCCTATCCCTGCACTCCCTGATCAAGAGCCCCTCCCCAGCTTTTCTGGAGCCCCTTTCAGTACTGGGAGGCTGCTCTAAGGTCTCCCCACAGCCTTCTCTTCTCCAGGCTGAGCAACCCCAACTCTCTCAGCCTGTCCTCGTACGGAGGTGCTCCAGCCCTTGGATCATCTCCGTGGCCTAATATATAATATTTATGTTTGTGGTAGGTTTGTGCACAAGAGTAGAAGGATTCTGATCCCCACAGGAGATTCCTCAGGTACAGTCTGTGGTAGGGGATCTGTGTTTTCCAAGTCTGTCTTTCAAACTGCCAGCGTGGTTGGAAGGAGGGTGAAAAATCCACCCTATGTTGTCTACATTCAGAGATGAAGCTTGTCTTTTGCTTCCAAAGACCTTTGCAAAATATATGCAGCAAGGGTTGCTTGATCACCAGCAAAGGACAGGATGAACAAAGCAGCTGCTTTCAGTTGAAATTGTAGAACAGTTTTGGGGGCAGCCACAGCAACATGCTCAGGAAATTTCCAGGAGGCAGCGTTTGACTTTCAAAGCAGGAGAAGGACAGTGACGCTCAGCCCTACCAACCTACGTGTGCTTGGTTTGATGTTTCCTCTAATCAGCCTTGCTCCACCTTTCCTTTTTTCTCTAAACCAACCTGATGTCACTGAAATGGGAGTTAGGAGTGGAAGTAATTAAAAGAATATCTAAACAACAGCTCAGAACAAAATAGACCTGTCCCTAGGCTTTTCCTTCAGAAACCAGATCAGATGACTGACAGGACATGAAGGGTTCTGAGTGCTGATCAAGACATCCCTGTTCCTCCAGTCCTCACCTTTGGGCAGGGCATCAAACATACTCAGTCACAATAACTAAAAAAAATGTGCTACCTGTATCAGCTGGCATAAAATCTGTGTAATAGAGAACTGTTCTCTGCATAAAGGTGGGCACTTCTTTAATTTTTCTTTCTCAGGCCACAGAGAAAATAGCAGAAGCTGTCAAAATCAGCCAGCAAAGTGATTATCTGGAAATGTCATTTAATATAAGCACATGCTTGGAGCTTGCCCCAGGGAGCAGAACTTTAGCAGCAGAGAGCTTGCAATCATCAGGAGCAAGGCAAGAGTAGAAAAAATCCTGGGAATCAAGGATTTCTGTATGAGAGGTGTGACCAGAGACTTGTCCATGGGCTACCTCTTCAAGTGGGGAAGGAGGAAAGGTCAGAGAAGATAGAGTCTGATCTCTTCAGGCTCTGATGAGCAAAACTGATGGCGACCCCTTTTGTGCAAAGCCCTGGCTGCCCAAGTGCTGATCACACTTGTGTGGGACACCCAGCTCACCTGAAACCAGGTATTAACATCCATTTGGAACCAAAGTGGGCAAATCTTGTGGCCGCATTCAGGAGCTGACCGTATCACCTCCTGCATTCACCAATAACTAGAATACAAAGCAGGAATGAATCTCTTGGCTCAAGCCCAGTCCTTGCTTTCAGAGCCGAGCCTGGTGTGATGGTGCTTTGTGCCGCAGCGGAGACAGGGCTTGCAGCCCACGCAGCCATCGCTGGCATCACACTGCACCTACTGCCACAGCTTCCAAAGGCTTTGGGAATGTTAAGCAGTGAATCCACACACTGAGGGCAGCTGAGCTACTGCCCAGTGCAGACATCGTTATCCTCTGAATTAGGCTGTTACTGACAGCTATGCACGCTGAGGGATCGTGAGTAAGTCCTTGGACTGCCTTATGAGGCAGTCCCATACCCTCAGCCCCAAGTCCTTGGATTAGCCTGTCTTTACAGCACATACTTTTTGCCCTCACTACATCCTCCACCCATCTCCTGTTCCCCCGCCCCTTTCCTGAATGTCTCCTAAACTCCCCTCAGGGCTCAGGATTCCTTGAATTTTTACATTAGAAAAAGCCAAGAGGAATTCCTCAGCCCTTCCATAACCCGAGGCAGCACGGTCTTTCTTCCCTGCACCAAAATTAATTTTGCCTTTAAAGCTGTGCCTGATGCCCACATTTTGGCAAGCCAAGGTGATTTTACCCCAGACCTGCAGCTCAACCTCTTGCTTTCTGCAAGAAGATGCTTTAAGTCTCCCTGCTGGACTCAATTTTACAAGAAGCAAATTTTGCAAACTTTCACCCCCCAGAATCTGGAAATGCAGAAGGAGTCACAGCTCATACATGGGGTTGTACACGGGGTTGTGTGAGTGGAGCTCAGGACTTTTGTTGTGGCTCTAAGCAGTAAAGCTTTCAGCGCTGAGGAGTGCTTGACATGAGGAGCAAGAAGGAAAGAACCTCCTCCAACCCTTTGGATTTCGAAAGGCTGAACCGTCCAGTTTTCCTTTGTGCCCTGCAGGGAATGGCAAAAGCATATGGTCCCTAAGATTCCAAAAGGCAGCCAAAAACTAAACGGAGGCCCCGAATGTAAAGGAAATATAGGAACCAGCCTTCTATTTTCAGTTCGCTCGCCTTTGTCTTCTGCATTTCCATGTAGGTTTCCTTAGATCTTCCTGTGTTTTTCTGAACTGTGGGAACATGATTGCCAAGGAAGTAGGGAGAGAGGAGTTTTCAGCCCTGCTGGGATTGTTCTTGATTTGAGGGTCAAGGAAGCCTGACCTAGTCATTACCTGTTCCTTGTTTTACAAAATCCTCATGAATCTAAAACACCTCAGCCAAAAGCTCTGCTTCCTTAGGGCTCACACACCTTAAATCCTTCCTTATACATACGCTAAGGTTAGTCTGCAGGAAAAGCACCAACCACCACGGGGCTACTTTGCCTGTTCCTCTGTAGCAGTGAGTAAGATGGGGCTGCTCCTAGGGATACTCTGCACAAACACACAGAAGCACCTATTCTGTGAGGAGTTCATCCTGTTTGCCACCCCTCATTAACTGAAATCAGTGCTGAATGCAATATTTTAGGAGTTAAAGCGATTTCCTCCCTGTCCCTTTGAGCCTGAAGTGGGTGCTGTGAGCACGGGGCCTTCCAGAATCCCAGGCCTGATCCTTGATACTCTCACAGCTACTGAGAAGGTCGCACTTTGACCCGTTGTAACAACAGGGCCCATCCCTGAGGGCTGATACTGAGCCTGGACTTCCTCAGCTTTTGGACTGGGTTGTGCTGGGGTCAGCATTTCATAGAATCATGGAACAGTTTTGGTTGGAAGGGACCTTAAAGCCCATCCAGTTCCAACCCCTGGATATGGGCAGGGACACCTCCCACTGGATCAGGGGGCTCAAAGCCCCATCCAGCCTGGCCTTGAACACCTCCAGGGATGGGGCAGCCACCACTGCTCTGGGAAACCTGGGCCAGGGCCTCCCCACCCTCACACCAAAACATTTCTCCCTCAGATCTCATCCCAATCTCCCCTCTTTCAGCTGAAAACCCTTCTCCCTCATCCTATCCCTGCACTCCCTGATCAAGAGCCCCTCCCCAGCTTTCCCTGAAGCCCCTTTCAGTCCTGGGAGGCTGCTCTAAGGTCTCCCCACAGCCTTCCCTTCTCCAGGCTGAACAACCCCCAACTCTCTCAGCCTGTCCTTGTACGGAGGTGCTCCAACCCTTGGATCATCTCTGTGGCCTCCTCTGGACTCAGTCTAACAAATTCATGTCCCACTTCTGCTGAGGAACTGTTTCAGACCTTTAATGTCCATTTGCCTACACCAGTGTGTCCTGCAAGAGTTGTAAAAACGTGTTTTTCCCCTTTTCTTCTTCCCCTGTTCTTCCAGCTGCCTGGAGCCACCTCCCCAAGGGGCAATAACACATGCCCACACAGTAGCATTTGGAAACCCTTCTTGTGGGCAATCCTAATTACAGTACACCTTCCTACAGGAAAAGGCTGTTGGAAGTGATTGCCCAGAACCGTGGACAGGAAGACGCATGTGACTGTATTTGAAAGGGGGGAAGTAAAGCACTGTGGATTTTCAGTTGCAAACATCAAGGTCTCTGTCTTGCCTTGCAGAAAAATAACCCCCCAAGTGCTGTGATGTCCAGCACAGGGTCACTTGGTGCATCCCTCACCCCCGTGTAGAGAAAGGTGCCTGTTCATTCACTGCTGCAAATTAATACTGTCTTAGAGTCACAGAATCACAGAATGGTTTGGGTTGGAAGGGAACTCAAAGCCCATCCAGTCCCACCCCCTGCCATGGGCAGGGACACCTTCCACTGGATCAGGGGGCTCAAAGCCCCATCCAACCTGGCCTTGAACACCTCCAGGGATGGGGCAGCCACCACTGCTCTGGGCAACCTGGGCCAGGGCCTCCCCACCCTCACAGGAGAACATTTCTTCCTAAGATCTCATCTCAATCTCCCTTCTTTCAGCTGAAAACCTTTGCGAATTGGCAAAGATGAGGGAAAGGACTTCATGAGCATCCACTGAGGAATATCAGAAGAAACAATAACACAGTGCCCAGGTGTGGGGAGCAATGCTTTTCCCAGCTCCCCTTCTGGATGTATGTGAGGCACAGCAGTCGTTCCAGCTCTTGCTGCATGACACAGCAGGAAAGAGCTAAACAGCAAAGCTGGGTAGTTAAAAAGGGTTTGTACTGTTATAATTAAAGGATGATTCAAGTGAATGTAAACAATGATGTCACCCTGAGAACCTTTTAAACACAATTTAAACTATTACATGGGGTGAAGCAGAGAGAATTGGCTCACCTTTTGGCCTGCCACATTTTTTTCTCTACAAATGGATGACGTCTGGATTATTTTCATTTCATGTTCATGCACTCAGGACAAGCTCTCCTCTCTTACACAGCTTTAAAGCTGTAGCTTGGCTGAAGACAGTAGCCAGTCTTTGTGTTTTCCTATGTATTATTGAGAACATTCACTTTATTGTGGTTGTTTACACATTCTGTGGTAGAACCTGGGTGAGAAAAGAACTGACTGAAAGCTGCTCTCTCAGTGAGTGCTTTATAAAGGTAGAAATGATACTGATCTTGCTGGAAAATCTGGATTTGGTTTGGAAGTGAAATTTACTATGAGATAGCTAAGTAACCTGCTTCCTTCCTTGTGGTAAAGGAAAACCAGTGCACGTCCTGCAGCCACATCCAGATGGGGGAGACAGCACAACAACCCCCACCACCATTCCTGAGCACTCCAGTGCGTGCTCTCACTTCACATGGATTTCATAGAATCACAGAATGACCTGAGTTGGAAGGGACCCACAAGGACCATGGAGTCCAACTCCTGTCCCTGCACAGGACAACCCCAACATTCACACCGTGGGGCTGAGGGCCTTGGGCAGATGCTGCTGGAATATTGTCAGGCTGTGACTGCTTCCCTGGGGAGCTGTTCCAGGGCTCCACCACCCTCTGGGGAAGAACCTTCTCCTGATGTCCAACCTGACCCTCCCCTGGCACATCTTCCTGCCATTCCCTTGGCTGCTGTCATTGGTCACCAGAGAGAAGAGCTCAGTGCCTGCTCCTCCTCCTCCCCTGGTGAGGAAGCTGCAGAGGGCGATGAGCTCTCCCCTCAGTCTCCTCTTCTCCAGGCCGACTGTAGCTGCTCTTCATGCAACTTCCCCTCCAAACCCTTCACCAATTCCGTGCCCTCCTCTGGACACTCTCCAGTAGCTTTAGATCCTTTTTATCCTGTGGCCCCAGAGCTGCCCCCAGTGCTGAAGCTGGGGCTGCACCAGTGTGGAGCAGAGCGGGACAGTTCTGCTAAGGCTCCTGGAGGCTCTCATGCTTAAAACAACTTCCCTTCTGTCTTGGCAAATTCTCTGTTGAGTAAAGATGGAATAACAGCCAAAGGAAGAGAGCAGAGTTTGGCCCAATAGGAGTTACCAGAGAGAGTAATTAATCTCCAGAACCCTCTCTTCATGTCATCATGAAGAGAGAGGAGCATGAAACGAGGAGGGATTCCCTGGGCAGAGCCTCCTCTGGCTGTGATCTCAGTGCATTTGGCCCATCTCACTTTGAAAAAGCCATGCATTTCTCACAGCTCATCATCCCACTCAGTGATGACTTTTCCAAATATAACGATGGTGTGGCTCTCTGGGAAAGTCAGGCCCAGTTGTTAATGTGAAGCCGTTAATGATCCTGTTAACAGTTTTATTATTTAATCCACTGATACATCAGGTTCTGACTATGTCCAGGAAGGAGATAAGCCAAGTCTTGGAGTGAAGTATTTATAGGTTTTGAATTGCTTGGGGATTTTAGGCTGTGCTCACACTTGGATTGTTTTCCCAAGGCTTTCCCACCACGTCAAATTAACGTGGGAAGTTTCATCTTCTTGGTCAATTTGGGCAATATTACCTTGCCCTAATGAAAGAGAAGGGCAGGTCAAAACATAAGACCCAGGCTGGTACAACTCCTGGGATGAGGGAACTGTGTGGGGCAGGTGAATTCAGAAGGACAGCAGGCTGTGGAGCAGGGTTTGTCAAAGCTTCCCCCTCTGGCTCCAGACAGTGTTGTACATGGCAATCCCCATCAGGAAACTTTGTGGTCATATTTGAAGGAGGATGTAGACAAGGCTGATTTCTTCTTCTTGGTATTAGGAAGGGAGGGCATTATTCTGATCTATAGACTTATCAAAGAAAAACAAGTAGAGTTGGTTGTTTATATGCTATGCCTTTGCCCAGAGCAGTGGTGGCTGCCCCATCCCTGGAGGTGTTCCAGGCCAGGTTGGATGGGGCTTTGAGCCCCCTGATCCAGTGGGAGGTGTCCCTGCCCATGGCAGGGGGATGGAACTGGATTGGCTTTGAGATTCCTTCCAACGCAAACCATTCCAGGATCCTATGATTCTATATCAAAAGATCATTGTGAGACTAGAAAGAGGAGAGAGAAAGGCCACTAAAAGATAGTTGACAGTTTGCAATATATTAATTGGACTGTCATCTTTATACCAAGGATAAAAATATTTGGTATAAATTAGCCATGAACTTTGCCTTTTTTATGGTTGTCTACTTTGCATTTGGAATGTAACGTTCAAGCCTACATAAATCATGAAGGAGTGTGCCTTATTCTAGTCACTGAACTTGATCTCTATTGAATTTTGTGCATAACTATGGTGGTTGTATAGTTATTAAAAATAAATTACTGATTTTCTTTTCCTAATGCACTACCCAGCATGTCAGAGCGGGTACACGATATCATCTAGGCCAGGCATCCCCAAACAGGCATTGTGACATCCCACGAGTCTCCAAGTGAGGCAAATGCTCCCAAGAGAAAGGTTTCCTTTCATATCCCAGGAATCTGTGCACAATTTAGTTTTACATTCTTCTTGACAGTACCTGCAGCTTTCTGGAGGGTTTCTGGCAGAAGGACAAGAGAAGAGGGAAGGAGGCAGTTTTGTATCAATCTCAGTTTTCATTTGCCAAACCTGTCCTCCAGTTTTGAGGATACTGAGGCAGTAAAGCTGAAAACTCTGTGCTCAAAGTGGGATTGGTAGAATAGCTAAACCAGATCTCCTTGTGATTGCCACGGAGTAGTGTTTGATAGGTGCTGTTTTCAAGGCCATTTGCCCTTCCACAGTACAACATTGCAGTATCACTGCACTTTAAAACATTAATACAGACTTTAAATACTACACAGCTTTGTGGTCTGGCATTGAGCAACACCCTTTGATGTTCTGCCTTTCTATCTGCCTGTGCCTGGGAGCTCCCTTGGTCTGACCGCTTGAGCTAAACATTTTGGTCTCCACACCTTCCCTTAACTGAACTTTTTATATAAAAATCTTGTTTTCAAGATGGTTTACATTAAAAAGATAAATGAGTCTTTCAGAAACAGGCAGCTATTTCTTGAGAAAACAGGAGCAATCACTGTAAGATGAGTGACTGTGTAGAATCATTTTGGCCAGAAGTACGAGACACCAAGCTGACAGCACGAGCCATTTAGCAACATAAATCAGATCCACTTGTGAATGCAATTGGGTGGTCCAGGGTCTGTGAGTGCCCTGGGCAGCTCAGCCTTGCAGTACTGCACAACCTCCTTTAGGGGCTCGGTTGCTGCTTTAAAAAAAGTCACTAACGATTTTCTCCACGTGCAGAGAGGGGATAGAGGGATGTGCGTTCAAATAGTCACGGTGCTGTCACCATCCCTTCTCCTCAGGTGGTTGCTGCTTCTTTCCTGGGTCATACTGAGTGTGACCACAATTTGATAAGGTGGAAATCACCACTCTTTTCCTGACCAAAAGGCCAAGTGTAATCTTTAATCCACAGTCATTGCTTGACAATCTGTATGGGGGAAATACTGAAGGCTTTATTCTACAGCTCTGGGGTTGCTAAGACAGGTTCTGGACATTTCTGGCAGTGCTTAGTCTCTCCCTATGTGTACTTCTTTTGCACCCTTGGAGAAGCAATGATAGTATTGACATCACTAAAACCATCACCAGTATGGTTCAGGATAAACACTTCACAGAGTCATTGCTTTGGGCTGCTTATTCTTTAACTCCCACATTGACCAATATATCAGCTCTTGTCTGGTGTCACCATATGCAGTATTGTGAAATTTAGAGCTAGGCCAACCAGACTTAAAAAGAGACATTAAAAGGAGTTAAAAAGTATCATTAGGAGAGCTCAGAACAGCCTAATTCCTTTAGTCATCTTTCCTGTTTTAAAATCTTTCTGCTTATCTCAGTTCTGGTCTTGACATCTGCTGGTAGTGAAAGCAAAGCAGTGATGCTTGGGCGTGGTGGGATGGAAGGATCTTCTTGCTGCCTGCTCAATAAAGGAATTGAGAGGAATTCTCAGCTCACATAGGGCAGGGCAAAGGTCTCTCTCTTGTGCTCTTTCATTTACTGATCGAAGCGCTGTCCTTCAGTGTGCATTGTACTGCCAGCCTTTGAAAGGCTACCTTTTTGTTTTGATTCTATATTGTTCTAAGTTAAATAGCAGGAAAAGAGAAATCTCTGCCACCATAACATTCTCTTATAGGTCTATTCATTATAGACCCCAAGAGGAAACTGAGTGTTCCCCTGGACAATGGGTCTGATACACAAATGAGCATACATTAACATTCTGGGGTTGTATAGTTCATTCTGGCTGCATTTCCTTCACATTATTAGGAACATAAATTCAGGCATAATTTGGTTTGATGTCTTCCTCTGCCTTGAACTGCTGTCTTGTTGAACATACAACACGTCCAAGAGCCTCTCTGCAGCAGAGGCCTGGAGTGGATGTTCTTCAGGCAGAGGGGTGGTGCATCGAGGGGTGCTTCTAGAGTGAGCGAGAGGTCCAGGAGCAAAGCAGACCCAGCCAGGTCTGCAGGGTTTTGGCTGAACTGGGTGGGAGATGCTGGGGTGGCTGCTGGCCAGACACCATGCTCCAAACCAACAAGGATGCCAGGTGGGTTGGACATAAGCTGTGATGTTTAAGTAACTCAGCTTTGGTCCTTTGTCCTTTGACAAACACCTCAGGGGAGCTCATTTGGGGCACATCTGCAATGGCTTTGGCAGCAGGGGGCTGCAGCAGGGTAAGGATACAGCAATCCCCAGGTGGGAAAGGGCTGATGCAATTACAGCTGTGATCACTGCACTAATTAGCATGGACTCTTTGCTCTGACCTGCACTCCTCAGCTGGTGAGTACCCACTCAGACCTCTAGTGCTTTGGGCACGTTGGCATTGCATTCTTCTCTGTGGCACATGTTCTCTGCTTTTGTGCCTCTGCTCTTCCTCTGCAAAGCAGGAAGATGGGCACTGCCCTTGGTCCCTGGAGGGATGGGGTGATGAATGTTTTGAAGAGAAAAAGTCCCTCAGAAACTGCAGTAGATTTACTTCACCTCAGTCACCAGAGAAAAAGTCATTTGGAGCTTTAAAGATACTGAGGCACATGAGGTTGTAAGGATTAGGCCTGGGATGCCATGATAGGCTTGGCCTGAACTGTCCTAAATCAATCTCTCTCCTGTCCAAGAGAGTCCTATAGGTTTGGCTGTTGCTCTTCTGCACTGACATGTCGTGCTCTCACTTTGCATGGGAACAGAGCCAGGCAGATGAAAAAGGTTAGAGACTGGATCAGTCATTGTTACCCTGCCTCCTGCTTGCACAGCCTGCGGAGCGTGGCACCTCCGGAACGCTGCCGGTCCCGCCCGGAGGTGTGGTGCCTGCTCCCTGCTGGGTGTGTGCCCTGGCTGCCTCCATGGAATCATACAATCCTTTGGTTGGAAAAGACCTTTGAGATCATTGAGTCCAACTGTACCTGTCCACTACTAAACCAGATGCCTGAGCACTTCATCTATCTGTCTTTTAAACCCCTCCAGGGATGGGGACTCCACCACCTCCCTGTGAGGCCGTTCCAGTGCCTGAGAACCTTTTTGGTGAAGAATTTTTTCTTGATGTCTAATCTAAACCTCCCCTGGTGCAACTTGAGGCCATTTCCTCTCATCCAATTGCCTGTCACTTGGGAGAAGAGACCAACACCCACATCCAGGTGCATGGCAGGGATGCTCAGGGAGTGAAAGGCTTCAGGTTTTGTGTTTCTTTTAACGTGGCACCTCGCTCAACCTCTCAGCCCACACATACCTGGTAGGTTTCTGGTTTCCTCAGAGCAGTAATAAAGTGGCACACACACAGGTGTCAATGGATGCAGTGTCACTCCAATTGCAGCCTCTTGGTTTTCATTCTGACCATGTCTTCTTGGCACAGAGAAATTTGCAAACCTAATTTTCAGCCCCTGTCTAATGGATTCCCCTGCTGAGCGTCTGTTACAGTTAAAGGATTCCAGACTGAGAGTTTGTTCTCATCTTCCCGGTGCACATCTGTGTTGGAGGTACCACTTGGAGAGTTGGTTAATGAGCCTGGAGTGTGACTGTGGGTTTGTGCTGATGTTCAGGAGGAGCTTCCCCTCCTCCTTGGAGGAAGGCAGCACTTACAGACTTAGAGTCTACTTGTATTCGTACTGTTTTCATCCCAGCAGAAATAAGGTGATTACAGGTGTCAGACTGCACAAGGGAACAGTGTCCAGAGGAGGCCACGAATATGATCTGAGGGCTGGAGCACCTCCCATACAAGGACAGACAGAGAGTTGGGGTTGTTGAGCCTGGAGAAGAGAAGGCTCTGGGGAGACCTTAGAGGAGCTTCCCAGCACTGAAAGGGGCTCCAGGAAAGCTGGGGAGGGGCTCTTGATCAGGGAGTGCAGGGACGAGGGGGAAGGGTTTTCAGCTGAAAGAGGGGAGATTGAGATGAGATCTTAGGAAGAAATGTTTTCCTGTGAGGGTGGGCAGGCCCTGGCCCAGGTTGCCCAGAGCAGTGGTGGCTGCCCCATCCCTGGAGGTGTTCAAGACCAGGCTGGATGGGGCTTTGAACCCCCTGATCCAGTGGGAGGTGTCCCTGCCCATGGCAGGAGGTGGAACTGGATGGGCTTTCATGTCCCTTCCAACCCAAACCATTCCAAGACTCTATGCAATTTCCCTGGCTGGGAGGTCACTTCTTCTGGAATTTTCCTGGTGTTTCCTCCTGGCCCCACTGGCCACACTCAGAGGAGAGGGCACAGCACTCCACACCAGATATTCTCTAGTGCCAGCCCCTTCCAGCTCTTGAGGAAACCAAAGGCAGCATTTCCCTGGCTGATCCTGCAGCTCAGCATGGAACTGAGAGCCAATCTTCTTGAGCTCTATTTTGTACCGAGCTGGAGGCTTCCTGGATGACCTTAAGCAAGATACTTATCTTATCAGTCTGCAGTTGCCAGCAGTCTATAATGGCAATTACTTACCAACCTCACAAACAGTTACAAGGTTAAACCCCTTTGTAAGCCACCTCACAACTAATCTTAGAAATGCAGACTGTTATGATTACTATATTAGTTGCCTTTTTGGCATTGCCCTTTCTCAGCCATGGATGTTTTGCTCTGACATCTGCACGTCTTTACACAGAAGCCTTTCTCATTTTTTGGCAGAGTATATTGGATCTTTGGCCACGTTGGGTCTGCAGGAAAGCTGGGGAGGGACTTCTGATCAGGGAGTGCAGGGATAGGATGAGGGGGAAAGGTTTTCAGCTGAAAGAGGGGAGATTGAGATGAGATCTTAGGCAGAAATATTTTCCTATGAGGGTGGGGAGGCCCTGGCCCAGGTTTCCCAGAGCAGTGGTGGCTGCCCCATCCCTGGAGGTGTTCAAGGCCAGGTTGGATGGGGCTTTGAGCCCCCTGATCCGGTGGGAGATGTCCCTGCCCATGGCAGGGGCTTGGAAATGGATGGGCTTTGAGGTCCCTTCCAAACCAAACCATTCTGTTATTCTATGATTGTATGATCTTCACCCTGTACAGCCGTGCAGAGAATAAGAGATGAATGGCAAACTCATAGAAACCAGACAGCCCATTTCCTGCATTTTCTCTTCTCATACCTGGGGACAAAAACTCCAATGCTTATTTTAATATTTTTTAAGATTTGTCTTGAGGAAGGGTGGGAAGAAGGATAAAAGGAGATATTGTTCCTCTTTGAAAAACAATTTTGTTTTCCCCAAGCTGCTGGCCAGGCAGATCTTCAGGTATTTAAGTACACATTTCTGTCTGCAGCAGGTGCAAAGACATCTCTGCCGGGGCATCTTGGTATGGCAGAAGCCACCAGGACAGAAGGAGCCCAGGTGGGGTCTGTGTTGGTCCTGGGCACTCTGAAAGGCTTGGCTTAGGGTCAGGGTTGAGGTTAGGAGAGAGAAGTGCACTGCCTCAGCATGAGAGGGGTTGTGAAGGGGATGTCAAAAGAGGAAGGGGGCTGCAAGTCTCTGGGAATGAAGTGAGCAGGAGGCAGCAGAGGCAGAAACCTGGAGTGCAGAAAGGTGCCCCAGGAACCAAATGTCTCACTGCAGTGCTGGGCAGTTTCTGGAGGGTGAGGGAGGTATCAGGTGTGCTGGCCATGCCTAGCTGGGGAGGGAGAAGTCTGCTCAAAGAATGACTATCACAGACCCCTCTCCATGTCAAAAGACCAGGAACTGGATGTGTTTAAGGATGATGGCTGTCAGGAATTCCTCACTTACCCTGGTACAAAGCACATTTGAGACACCAGCCCAGAAAGACTACTGAACACTCCCAGTCACTCAGCCCCTTGGATATATGTGACCAATAACCTGGCTCTCTTCATGTGGAGTTAAACCATCTAAACCAGATCATATTATTGAAGAGTCGGAAAGTTGATCTTTACATCCAGGCTAAGTTAGAATTACAATTGCTTAATCTCTTGCTGAGTGGTTTCTCTCACTTGAAAGGGAGCAGCATAAATGAGTTTCCACTGGAATATGCTGTCCTGCTATTTTAATTAAGATGGAAATATAGGTAAAACAAAATACCTGGGCATTATCAGTTTTCATGGGTATAATTCTGTTTGTCAGCTGGGGGAATTCATTTGCCATGTGAACTGCAGTTCTAAGGGCACGGTATTGTTGTGCTCAAGAGCAACATATTCCCAAGCATGTTGTCTTTGGCATGGCCAATATTTTACTTGCCAGAGCCAACATTAATGAAAAATTCCTGAAAAATTCCACATTTCAACACAGCAACGCTCTGATGGGAATAACAATCTCTCCTGACCTCGTTCAACAGCAGATATTGGGCAGGGTACAAAACAGGGAGGTATTCCTGACTCCCCCTTATGCAGGATGTTGGGTACTTTGGGCTGTTTGTGATGCTTGCCTGTCTTTATAGGTGATGTAAGCACTGTCAGGTTGTGCACTCCCCATAGTGTCTGCATCCAAAATCAGCATTTCTCAGAACAGACACATGTGCAGTCAGAAACACCGGGCTGGTGACACTGAGAACTGCCTCCTACCTTGGTTGCACAACAGTCTCATCTCTTTGGAACAATCCGAGCGATGCAGCAATTTTGTAATGAGAAGAAAGCTGTATAGAAGTAGATTTCCTCCTCTGGGCCAATGCTGGTGAAGTCATGAGTCTTTTTGATATACAGGGGGTAGGAATATTTGTGATCCGTTACAGTCAACATTAGCCTGGATGATTTGTATAACAACACATGGGCTCATTCCCTCCTTGCAGTTTGGCAAACTGAGGTCAAGCAAATAATGCTGTGAAATAACAGCCCAGTCAGGGCTAAATTGGCCTCAAATCACTGTCTCTGACTGCAAAGTGACAGTGCAGGGAAATGGAAGGGAGCAGTTTGCTTTGATTTGCATGAATTGAATTGACACAGCTAGTCGTTCCCATCAGGAGTTTGGAGCATCGTGTGTTTTTGCTGTAAGCAGGACAGTCCAAGAGGGCACCTGGCACATGGCTGTGCCACAATGAAATCGCTGACTTGAACAAGAGAAGAGCCACTCTGAGTTTCTCCTTCAGTCCCTTCACTTGAACATTGCACAGCCAGCCCATCCTCCTCTGAAAAAGCTTCTTGTCAAGCCAGTCCCCAGTGGGCAGCACAGGCAAGGCAGGGCTGTGGAAAGTGTGGAAGATCCCAAATAGGAAAGAGAAGCCATTCTCAGGAGACCTTGCAACAAAGCTCAGAGAGGTGTGCTGGATTTATTCATGCAGTGTAGATCACTCAGTAAGTGGAGAAATAAGTGAGGTCCTCAACAAGGAAGGGAAACCCCTATATAGAGCATCTCCCCACACTGCCCTACAACCGAAAGCTGAGAGTTCCATGCACATCTTGTGGAACAGAACATAGAGGGCAAAAGAAAATCAAGACTCACAACTAACAGGCATCCAGAGCCAGCTTTTTACAGGCACATGCACTCCTGACAGAAGGCAGGGGGAGCAGTGTGATCTATTCCCCCTCTGTTGTCAGAGTCCACGATAGCATCTCTACCATCACGTCCTGGAGACAGGAGACAGCCTGGCAGCGCACAGATAAGAGCAGGTGCTGAGTTGATGCTGTGGTCCAGCACATCGACACAATGCTGGGTAAATGCTCCAGTTTCAGCTCCAGGAAAGTCCTCTCTCGCCAAATTCTCCCTTCCTTTGGAGACGTTTTGCAGGGCAGTGGCTCAGCCAGTGCTGAGAGCACACCGTGTCCACCTCTCTAGACAAGACCCGTGATGTGCTCAAGCTCTGAGCTGCTGCCTTCCTTTCAGTTTGAAAGGGATGCAAAGGGAGGGACACGTTCTTGCCAATCACAGACTTGCCTAAATATTTATCTCTGCTAAAACCAGTTTTGTTTCTGGATTTAGCCCAGGGTTGATTCTGATGAGAGACATCAAACGCAACGTACGTGAATCAGGGACAGCACATCTGGCATTGCCTGTGTGCTGTAGCAACATAAATAAAAGAGCCAGTAAACTCCAGCTGCTGAGGTATTTGTACTGCAACAAGGCTGTCAGCTTTCTGACACCACCACCCTGTGAGAAGGAGGTGCCAGCAATCCTTTGGGGGTGCTCAGTTGTCCCCTGTTGGCACGTGTCTGTCTTTTTGCATGAGAGGACTCAAAAGTGAAGGATCGTAACCACTTTTTGGAAAAGGATTTGCCACAGTGCCGAGAAGAGTAGCAGGCCAAGGAGCAGAGCTGCCAATACTTAGAACATTTCTCCAACATGATGATATTTTATTTTTGGAAGTATCTGATACAAATGTTCTTTTCCTGGAAAGATTCCTTCTCCCGCCTGACTCCTCCGCCTCCCTCAGGCTGCTGGTGCCAATATTTCTGTTGCAACTTCCTTGCTCCCAGCCATTTCCTACTATAGATTTCCCTCCCCTCTCTCTCGGAGCTGATGGTCCAGGTCGTACCCTGCACTGTTCTGCTGCTCTGGAAGGAGGCAAATCGCAGACTCTTAGAATCACAGAACGCTTTGGGTTGGAAGAGACCTTAAAGCCCATTCAGTTCCAACCTCCTGCCATGAGCAGGGACACCTCCCACTGGATCAGGTTTCTCAATGCCCCATCCAACCTGGCCTTCAGCACCTGACTCAGCTACCTCCTACACAGAGGCACCCAGCACTGCTCGGGAGGATATCTCAGACAGCCATGTAAGCCCATGATCATCTTCTTTATCGTGTGAGCAGAACTCGCTGCAGTGCTGCAACACCTGGCGGGTGCAGGGAAGGGCCAGAACTCTGGACCCACGTGCGCGGAGGCCACTTAAGAACATGCAATGTCTCCTCTCCATCCTCTCATCCAAGGGGAGCGCTGCCCTCAGAACTGATAAGTGTCCATTAGTGCCTTTTACTCCATCAGTCTGCAAACTGCTAAGATAAATATGACCTTTAGCTGGGCAAAATTTGGCACGGAGACAGAAACCGAAGCCTCGGAGCTGAGGGTGAAAAAATTGCAACGCCCAAAGAGTCATTTTGATCAATTGAACCAAAATCATCACATGGAGCAGCCATGGAGAGATACCGACCACGTTTCTTCTCTGATGAGCCCACAACACCAATTTTAGGCACTGTGAATACTGTGGAGGTCTAATTTACTATGGAGGGAGAAGACCAGTGATTCATTTTTCCTTATTCTTTATAATCGCTTTTCACCTTGAAGAACAAAAGGACCTGAAGTCAGAGAACGTTTGTTCTTGAGTCTTGCCAAAGTTTGTTTTTTTTTTTTCTTTAATAAACCATCATTAAAATCTGGGGCCACTGCCTGGACAAAAGAAAAGAATATAATTGTGTATACTTAAGACACGGGAAAGGCACTGAGCACCAGGGCAAGTCACAGATAAAGGAATTCCGGACATTATTCCTTGTGCTCTGTGGGGTTGTGACATGGGATTTCCTTTCACAGTGGTAAATAGCCCTACAGTTGTTGTACAGCAGGGTGGGGTGGTCACTGATTTCTTTAAAACAGGGAGAAATGAAAGCACATTATGAGAAGAGAGAGGAGCTGGATACATGTGCACAACGAACCGCCATGAATGGGGGCGAGGGGTGCAAATGCCCCCCACGCAAAGCATCAAGTCTAAGCTTTGCCCTCATTGCCACAGTTCAGAGGTGCTACCAGCTGATCTTTGCTTTGGGAAGAATAGCTCATATCACAGCAAAACAGACTGAACTCTTACAGGGGAGCCAAAACCTCAGGGCTTGTCAGCACCCGAGGTGTTCCTCCTCGATCTGCAGGAGATAGATGGAGCTTGTGGGGAAACAGGTTCACCTTGATGTTTCTCAAAGCCAGGCAGCCTCCAACTGCACCCTGTGGGACAGAGTGTGACATCCTGAACTGGGATGGGAGCTGGGAGGGTGGTGAGGGTGAGATACCTCAGCTGTGAACTTCAGGAGGAGCCTCACCATGCTTTGGAAGAAGAATCAGAGAGTTGAGATCTTTTGCAGCTTAAAGCACCTTTCTCTCTTTTTCTGAATCCTGTACAGGATTGGGGTGAGGGAAACAGAAGCTGCAAATTTTATCTTGGTTGCATTTTAAGTAGAAAAACATTGAGCTTTGTACTTGGATTACTTCTTCTGTTGGGCTTTACATTAAGGACTCACCAAAGTTCCTGATTTTGCAGTGTCAGGAGAAGTGGGAAGCAGGGAGGTACATGAGTCGCTTGATGAGGGAGAAAGGAACATTGAGTTGATTTTATATTTGGAACTGAATACAAAACAATTTCCTTTCTTCCCTCTTCCTGTGGCTGTTCAGAAGGATCAGCAAAGACTGTAGATCCCAAACCCCACAGTGAAAGCAGGGTTTAATGAAAAGGGGAAAGAAGATTTGCATGTTACTGTTCTCAAAATCCTCAGGATTCAGGTCTTCGATAATAAATGATCATTTAAGGAATCAGTAGTGGAACAGATAAATTAGCATAATGCAGAAGTTTGAAAATGGAAGGTTCCTACATCAGCCTTCTTGTTGCTTTCTATTTTTTGTTAGATACCTGCATTGCAACCCTATAAATCCTTCTACCAGGCAACAACCCATGTGCAGATTTATTTTCCTTTTAAACACGAGATCTCATAGAATCTGAGGCTGGAAAAGAGCTATAAACTCATCCAGTCCAACTGTCAGCCCAACCCTCCTGTGCCTACGAAACCCTGTCCCCAAGTGCCACATCTACATGGTATTTTAACCCCTCCAGGGATGGAGACTCCATCACTGCCCTGGGCAGCCTCTGCCAGGGCTTCACCACTCATTCGGCAAAGACATTTTCCCTGCTATCCAATCTAAACCTCCCCTGTGTCACCTGAGGCACATTCTTATGCCATTATTAGGAGGACACATGATAAAATGTAAAATTCACCTTATAAACATCATGCAAAGAGGGAATGAAGGCTGCTTCCAGTGCAAGAGTCAGTTGGGATCTGCTGCTAAGGATCTTGTTCCACTGGTGAATAAAATACCCAGGAAAGGCTGGGGAGATTGAAGTCAGAGCTGCATTCAGTCCCTACTGCAACTCATTGCCTTAAAGGTTCATGTCAAGAGGCTGTAGGTCCCTGCAGGACAGATGGAAGTTTCTAACCAAGTTCAGAACCAGAGACTTCAAAGGAAAGTGACAAATTTTCCTTCGTTGTCTTTGAGCCATTCCTAACATCCCCCACTTTTCTGAAAACCGGGGGAAAAGAGAAAGTTGTCTTGTTCACTGCAGCAATAAAACAACACCTCTTCTGAAATAACTGTACAGCTCGTCTGAGGGACAACACGGACAGCGAAATGAGTCACAGCCAGAGAATGAATCACACAGAGGCATTTTGCAGAAGTAAACAGGTGATGCTCAGCACTGTGAACTCACAGGCACGCCCGGCCGTGTGCTCCACATTGCTGCCCGTGTGTATTTGAGGAGATCAGGAGAAAATGAGGCTTTCAGCCCCCTAATCCAGTGGGTGGTGTCCCTGCCCATGGCAGGAGGTTGGAACTGGTTGAGCTTTGAGGTCCCTTCCAACCCAAACCATTCTGTGATTCTATGAGTCTATGAAAGGCAGTTGGTGCACAGCAGTAAAACTGTTTGAGACAGGCCTTGGGGTTGCACTCAGACACGAGCACTTCTGCTGGGTGGGCACGGGGCTTTGTGGCAGTCACAGAGCAGGAGAGCACCACTGAACTGGTATGGGCTGAAGAGGAGACTCTCAGGAGGGATCTCAGAGCTGTTCGCTGCCTTCTCACAAGGGAGGGAGGTGAAACAGGGTCTGAGCTCTTCTCTCTTGCAACCTATGATAGGACGTGAGGGAATGGCAGGGAGATGTGCCAGGGGAGGGTTGGGTTGGATATTAGGAAGAGGTTCTTCAGCCAGAGGGTGGTGGAGCACTGGAACAGCTCCCCAGGGAAGCAGTCACAGCGCCCAATCTGCCAGCATTCCAGAAGCATTTGGACAATGCCTTCAGTCACAGTATGAATGCTGGGAGTGTCCTGTGTAGGGACAGGAGTTGGACCTGATGATCCTTTTGGGTCCCTTCCAACTCAGGACATTGTGTGATTCTATGATTCTACGTTTTCTGAGCACTGCAACAAACTGTCAGGTGATGTTTTTTATATCCTGGCACAATCACATCAAATCTCGTAAGATGAATGATATTTTCATGGCCAAAAGTCAAACAAACAAAATTCTTTGAAAAATAAGCAAACAGAACAGTCTTAAAGGGTATTTTAAAAGGCAAACAGATCTCATAGTAGTTTTAGGGATTTGCAATTTTAAAATAGCTCAAATAGACTAAGAACTTCAAACCTGCTCTACTGCCCTTCTTCCCAGTGATGGTGTGAGCAAGTGAGAATTTCTGTTTCCTTGCAGTGGAAACTGTCCCTTAACCTATTGCCAGTGCTATTGCCAGTGTCATCTCTTATCTTGGACCTGGAGGTGGGTTCAGCCTGGGCTCAGAGGACTATTCCCACTGCATGGATCCTCAAAGAGCACAACAGCCCTTGTGAACACGGTTTGCAGCATTGGTACTTGATATACTGCTCTTTTTACTCTAAAACAACGTTATTTTCTCCTCCCAAAACTGCCTGCATCCTATGACCTCGCACTAAAGCCCAAATGAAATGCCTCATAATTTTCCTAAACACTGTCTTTATTCTGATGGCTCCTGTAGGAACCACTGCTATGCAGTTAATGCTCTGCAGTTGTTTCTACCCTAAGACCTTTTAGCCAAGGCTTTACAATTTGGCATCTGTGGTCTCAGCCTGAAAATTCATCTTTGTTTTTGTACTCTCCCCAAGAGTCTGTTTCAAATTGATATAAATATTTTGACAGCTTAAGAGTGCAACAAAATTATCAGCCTCCCTTTCCAGCTGGAAAACAAGCCTGTTCCTTTGAGGCAAAGCACTGCATGTTGTTGGCTAGACTCGTGGCTGGTCTCATCTTGTCTTGGTCATCCAGATCCAGGCATCTGCATTACCTTATGGCATATCCTGGGATTGCAGGGATAGGACGAGGGAAATGGTTTTCAGCTGCAAGAGGGGAGATTGAGATGAGATCTGAGGCAGACATATTTTGCTGTGAGGGTGGGGAAGCCCTGGTCCAGGTTGCCCAGAGCTGTGGTGGCTGCCCCATCCCTGGAGGTGTTCAAGGCCAGGTTGGATGGGGCTTTGAGCCCCCTGATCCAGTGGGAGGTGTCCCTGCTCATGGCAGGGGGTTGGAACTGGATGGGCTTTGAGGTGTCTTCCAACCCAAACCATTCTGTCATTCCATGATCCAGACAAAAACTAAACCTTCACTTGGCTGGGCAATACTTGCCCTTTCATTGTCTCTCTGCCTCCCTCTCTTCCCCTGATACACATCACGGCCAAACACCACCATATTCTGAAGGAGATGCTAGGAACACACAAATATTCTTCAATACATGGAGAAATCTCTCAGTTCACACCTGCCAGACCAAAATTCATAAACCATGCTAAAAATTGTGCTGACTAAAGACAAGGGGAGGGAACAGACCTCTGAAGAAGCAAGTAAGGACCCCCACGATTGCTTGCCCTGCCTTGATAAGCTGTTTGCTTATTCTGTGATGCCTCAGATCTGGATTTCATTACTGGGATTAGCTCTCTGAAATCTCAGGGCAGCAAATCAAGGCTGTATGTGTGGATTCAGGATGGGAAGGAACCTCATTAATTGCCTGCATGCATTTGCATTATTCTTTCATCTCCCACATTGGTACTTTTCTCCTTCTGAATCCAAATGGTGACATTTTTATGTCCTGGTGACGTAAAGATTTCACTTTGCTTTCATTCAGTGTTTGCTTAACTTTCATGATTCTCTTTTCTCTTACTCATTTTCACACAGCTCTGTATTTCTCACCAGGGCTTCTGATGCTCTGCATGAGGGAGTCAGGAGAGAGCTCCAAAACCAGGAGCTGCTTTCCTCATTTAATTCCTTCTAGAAGAGATGTTGTTGATTTTGTTAACTATTCAGCACAACAACTAATTTTATTGTTCAAAGAACACCTGCACAATTTTTCTGCCTATGGAAGCTCCAATGAACCCTTGGGCTGAAGAAGTGAGGCTTTTAGGGAAAGAAAACAGTGGTGTTCTTGCTTCTACTCTGAAATCAGTAGTAAAAATAGAATGAGTTTACGGGTTTTATTACAAAACAGCTTTTCATTAGAAAATTACACTGTGGCAAAAATTCTGTGCAGAAGCTGGCTGGATTAGATACAGTTATCCAGTAAAGGTTCTCCAGCCAGGATGGTGTTTCTGGTCACAGCCTTGTGATGCCATGACCTTGTCACTGAGACGCATGCGTAGGACGCTGGAGACGCCACGTTCCTTGGTGGAATAAAGCTTCCGAATCTGTGCCTCCCACTACCAGGGGCTGCCCTAAATATCTGGCTATTTTTAGATGAGTCTTTTTCTGTTCCTGCTTTTCATAATAAGAAAAACCTTTGAAGGATTTGTGTTTTATCTCTGTGCACAACAGGAATTAAAATAAATAAATAGATCTTAAATATTTAGACATGAAGAGAAGAATTTCCTGCCCAGCTTTTGCTAAGCAGCGTAGGTGGCTTTAATGTGAACCGAGTCTGCTCCTGGGTACCAGGCAATGTTTTCTTCTCTTGGAAGTCACTGGAGCAAAGCACCTTTAGAAGCAGGGTCCCACAAAGCAAATCTGCTGCGTGATCCTCTCCCCCATACCATAGCTCAATAGACTCAAATGATCTCAAAGGTCTTTTCCAACCAAATGATTCTATGATAGTTTTTTCCAGATGCTGAACTGATCTGCAGCAAACTAACCAACCCACCAGAGCAGGAATGGGGGTGCCTCAGCATGGAGGATGCAACCAGCAGCAGGGCAGCAAGGCAAAGGGGTCCTTTCAGTGTCTCATCCCTTGCAGAGGCCCTCAAAGTAAACTCAAATCAGTGTCCGGCGCTGAAGAAGCCAGGTTAGCTCTGGGCATCACCCCTTGGGGTATCACCTACCTGCTGCCCCTCCTCTGGGTGGTGGGAGGCTGCACCCAGACACCAGGAACCGCTGCTCCTCCAAACCTTCACAGGTCAAGTGAGCTGGAACCCTCTGTGGGACAGAAGAGGGGACTTTGGTCAACAGGCAGCCACGCTGTGTAGACTTGATAAATATGTGCAGTGCTAATTCGAAGCAGATTCCAGCTTTGCCACAAGCAGTATTCCTCCAAACACCCTGCCATCAAAAACATTGTGTCCCAGCTGCGGAGAAGCCGAGCAAAGCGGGGAGAAGCTGGGGTCATGTCAGGGTAAGAGTGCGGTGGAGGCTGTGAGGAAGCGACTGAAGCCCTGTGCCATGGCCTGGTGGGGTTTGTCATTAAGAAAGATTTCACAAATGATTTGCAGCCAATTCCCTGGGTCTGATTGGTACTTTGCAGCTTAATGCAAACCAGCAAAGAAACCAGCTTCCAGACCTGGTTAGGCCAAACTGCCAGGGAGGTTGCAGGCAAGAGACAACATAACATTGCCTGGGGCTGCAGGATGGAACAGGAACTGCCACTGGGTTTGAAGGAGATCGCTAGGTTCTCTCTCCCCATCTCCAGCAAACAGCTTTTATCTTGTCTCTCAAAATAGCAACCTTCCTCCCTTCAAAACAACCAAACAAAAAGGAAAACCTCTTGAGACAGGCACACAGACAAAGCCGACAGAAGTAGAACACAGAACTGATCAAAAACAGATTCCAGCATTAAGTCTAAAGTTGGTTTCAGCCCTTTTCTTCTTAATGGGTAAACTTAAGAAACTCAGAAAAACAAAGTAATTACCCACTAAGCAGCTTTTACTGACACTGAGCATGTACATGTTTCTGACACGTGTGATCTCTGTGATTTCATCAAATTCATCTTTCTTCAGTGTAACTTGTCAAATGAGTTGACCTCAGGAGGTTCTGGCTCATTTGTTTCTGGATTTATAGCTCAAGGAAAAATGATAAAACAATGCTAACTGGGGTGAGCTATTGTTCTGCTTCTCTCTGACCATCCACCTTCCCCGTTCTGATTTCAACTAGCCCCCTCGTGGCCTTCCCTTGGCCTGCTCCTTCTGCAGGTCAGTGATTCATCACACAGGAGGACACAGATGTTCTTGACAAAGAACTCTTTCCGGGCAAGCGGATATTTTTCCTAGAAAAGAGGGCTGGGGATGAGGAATGAGATGGGGAGGAGGAATTCACCACTGTGCAAAAGGCCTGAGGATACATATTGCGCAGCGTCCACCAGAGTTTGTGTGATGCTGCATATGCGACACACTGGCAGCCCAGGGGAGCAGGGATGGCTGCCAGGGTCAGGCTGGCAAGGCTCCAAGTAGGAAACCTTGGGACGTGGCCTCAGGTTGTGCCAGGGGAGGTTTAGATTGAATATGAGGAAAAAAATTGAAAGAGTAGTGAAGCACTGGGCAGAGGCTGCTCAGGGCAGTGGGGGCGTCTCCATCACTCAAGGGGTTCAAGAAACACGTAGATGTGGCACCTGGGGACATGGCTTCGTAGGCACAGTGGGGTTGGGCTGACAGTTGGACTGGGTGAGCTTAGAGGTCTTTTCCAACCTCAATGATCCTATGAGTCCATGATTTGATATGGTGGTCAGTGGTCAGCCATCTTTCTTGACAGCTGTACTAGGATTCAGCTATGAAGCACAGTCAGAGGTCGTTTTGTGAGCCACTCTCTCTCATCACTCCATGGAATCCCATTCAGTTCCTCTGCCAGCTCTTGCATTTCTTAGGAAACAGTCACAGGCCTCTTCTGAGGTCTGGTTTACGGACACTGTTGAGTCCAAAGCTGAGAACGCCCACTCTGCCTTTGAATACCAGCAGTGCTGAGGCAGCTCCAAAGAAGTCTGGAAAGGGAAGAGACCTGTAACCCAGGTCAGGCCCCTGTGGGTCATCTCAGCAGAACATCACGGCCCTAACGCTGCCAAAATGTGGCAGGTGAAACTTGTAGAGATTACTACATGTAGGTTCCAAGTAAATGTTTTCTGAAGGACATCCCTATCTTTCCTAATTTAAAATATCCCTAAAGATAGGGCTGGCATCACTGCTTCCTTTGGGAGATGAATTACCCAGGCTGATGTAACTCAGTCTTGGGAAGTTTTTCTTTTCTCTCCCTAGTTGCAATGGAGAAAAGCAGATAAACAGCTGCCCTTGGTACTGGATCTCCCATGATTCCAACCTCTCCAGTTGACAGAAGTTTTATTATTGTAGCACCTGAAGGCCCTATTGCGGTGTCCAGTGTGAGAAAGTAGCGGCAAATCTGTTGAATGGGCTCTCGATCTTCACGTTAAACCACAGGGAAACACCCAGATTAGCAGCACAGGGGATGTGGGCTTTAACTTGTGTGGTATGGCCAAGTGAAATTTAATTTACCAACCTCTAAGTTGAGGAACATTCATTTTCATCTGGTTGCTTTGAATTTATGTGAGTGTTCTTTTCCAAGCACCCATGGCACCTTTGGAAACAAAGCTGACAGCTCTGATTATTATTGACAGTTGTTCCCTGATTTTACTTTGAGGATGTTGGGGACGAGACTGGATTTATGGCTCTAGAGGTGTGCTCTGAGTGCCAGATACCAGAAAAAAAAATGAAAATTAGTTATTGAATTCTAGCAAAAATTCCATTTCATCACTGCTGGTCACTCCTGATCACAACTTTTATGGAAATCTAAGGGAAATTCTTCCTTTATATTTTATGTTGCCAGCTTAAATTCTGACCTCTGCTGGCAGACAGGATAAATTTTAAGTGGATACATGTACAGGCATTGCCTCCTAAACACTGAACTAAAGGCAACTTCTGGCCTTCAGTAAAATAAACCCCACTGCATTCTCCTTGTCTCCAGCCCTGTGAACAGCCTCACCTGCACACAGCTTCACTATTGCTTCGTGCACCACACTCCCTCTGCAGGAATTGTCTCCATGGGATAGGAACCACGCTCCGTGTTTCCAGTCTGCCAGGAGGTGTGCAATAATGCTGTCATCAACAAGGATAAAACCCGCTAACTACCACACAGGAAAGGAAATGACTGGGTTTTTTCTATCTGGTGGCTATTCCCACTTCAACAGAAAAAGAGGAGAAAGGGATAGAACTGTACAGAAGACCTAATGAACACTTTTCTAATACTGCTCTAAGTTTTAAAAGTTAATGAAATACCCAACCTGAGAGCTTAACTCTCATCCCGAGCATAGAATCATAGAATCATAGAATCATAGAATCATAGAATCATAGAATCATAGAACAGTTTGGTTGGAAAAGATCTTAAGATCATCAGGTCCTTCCGTGCTTGTCTGCTACTAAATCAGATCCCTGAGCACCTCACCTTTTAAACCCCTCCAGGGATGGGGACTCCACCACCTCCCTGGGCAGCCTCTGCCAGTGCCAGAGGAGCCTTTTGGTGACGAGTTTTTCCGAATATCCAATCTGAGCCTCCCCTGGCACAAATTGAAGCCATAGGCAGTCCATTTATTCCAGGTTAAAATCCCTGTATAAATGTTTAAACTGGGTAGGAACAAGACAGAAATCACTGCTTGCATCAATAGACATTTGCTGTGTGTGTTTTCATGAGAGCTCCTGGCCCATATCAAGACAGATTTCAATAGTGACTGATTCTTTCTGTGCACATGAGCAGGTTGGGGAATAGTTCTTGGAACACAGTCAGCACAACGATTGCTTTCATTATTTCCAGCTGTACAAAACAAATACGTTTGAAAGAAATAGAGGTGCCAAACTCAATCCCATTGATGTGAGGGAACAGTGTTTAGTGCCACGCTGTGACACACGTGAAGTCTGTGAGTTACTGCTGTTGGCTTTGCAGCTTTACATGTCACCTCTGATACATGAGTTCATCTGCTGATAGCTACTCAAAATGATAAATAATTTAGTTAAAACAGTTCTAAAACATTCCTTCCTTAGCATCCAAAAGTTTCTAAGTAACTACTCACTGCATACAGATTACCCTGCAGAGAACAATTGCAGAGAACAATCCTGATTACATTAAAGGGAACCAAATGCAGGTGTTTGATGAGCTGGCATCACAACCTCATCCAGGGTTTACTGCCTGCAGCTATGAGGAACTGTTGGGTTGACATGCAATAAAAACATCCATCTACCTATCCATCAACCCAGAAATATGCTCCCAGGAGTTCAGCTGTGGTGGCAGTTCTGAGCTGACACAGGGACACAGGGAAGCCTGGAAAGGATCCAGCAGAAGTAGATGTAGATGGTCTTCTGCCTTCCCATTTTCCTAGATGGTGCTCTGGAGGAAGGAGAGAAATCCCAGCTAGATTCACTTCCAGATAAATGCTATCTTATATCTGAAGCCTGAGTACCAGTAATTCCTCTGGAGGTGGTGATGGGCAGGTAGAACGTGTGCTGCAGTAGATTACAGTGAAAGTGGAGGGTGAACCTTGGAGCCAAAGCCATTCGCAGAGAGGGACATCAGGCTCTTGCAGGGGCTGCTCCCCAGGCTGGTTCATCCCAGAGACCAACACAAGCTCTTGGTCCTTCTCTCAGCCACAGCCATGTCTGAAGAATGTGCCCTCTCCTCAGGATGGCCAAGTCAAGGAAGAATGAAAGCTATGTCTGGAGCGCCTATGAAGTAATCCTGTCTGGGAATCATTGGAAACACTTCCATGTGTAACCCTAAAGCTTTTCTCAGGAGACCACATTGGGGGGAGGGGAAGAGAGTCTCATACCTAACATTTTTTGACATTTTTTTCCCCTGAAGTCTTTAGCATATTGCATGGTCTCTTTTCGTGTGTGTCTCATTCCCACTGGGTCTGCATATTTGCTAATCATGGAGATGTGCCAGGTCTCCTCTTTCCCAGAGGAATTGCCATAATTTGGATCAAGAAATAACAACTTTCCCAGCCTTTTTTTTTTCCATCAACATGAGATTACTGCATTTCCTAAATACTTTAAACTGTGCTTGAGTGCATGGTAGATGATGGCAGATGTTGCCACCTCCTTTCCCAGATTTCATGTTTATTTTATGGCTGTAGATCTAAGTTCTCAACTTGTCATCCAGTTACAAAGAAAGGACATGTCCCCTCGCTCCATATCTCAACGTAAGCACAGGGCAGTATCTCTGTCATTCTTAGGACTCAACACTCTACCGTGTCAGAGAGAAAACAAGGGCTCTGATTAATGAGCTGCTGCCTCCAAAGACCAAACAATTTTGACCTAGAATTGCTTTCCGTGACCTCGTTCCATAAATCTGCAACAGATACAGTGATCCATATCGTGGGCAGCCAAGGAAGCACATGGTGTTGTAGGTTCAGGGAGTTGGAGGAGGTGTAGCCAAACTCTGAAGGTTGTGCTCTGAACACAGAAAACCAGAGAAAAGCTCCTGTTAATGGACTCAGGAGTCTTTGAGCATCAGCACTCAGAGCAATAAGGTGGCCTTGCTGAAGAGTTTCTGCTAACTACAGAAGGAAACCAGAGTGACCCTGTGCCACTTCATCAGGAAATGCTGATGTGTCCATGGGTAAGGAAAAGCCTTGCAGGAACAAATCCCAAGAGCAGGGCCAAGGTCCTATCTTATCTTTAAACACTTGCTCTACTTAGCAGTTGTTTTTACTGTGCTGGGGTTCACGGCTCCTCCACTTAAGACTAATGATTTAATTTTATGTTGTCTCTAGCAATGTTTACACCCAAACTACTCTCTCTGGCCAAGCTACACAAAACTCCTTGTTTGTGGCAGCAGCGGAGAAGGATGGGTGTGAACTGCTCCTCTTTCTCCTGAGTCAGCTGGCTTGGAAAATCGACAAGAACATGAAGCCTGTTGCTTTGCCAGCAGATACTCCTGGGTTACTACTAGCACTAGGATATCATGCAAGACTCTCCTCGTGAGTTTGTGATTGTTAATTTAAGTTTGGATCCACTTCTTCAGCTTCTGTATGATGGGAAGCTCTGGCTCTTGCCTACAGGTTGCCAGTTCCTCACCCACAAACAGCATTGCTGTTCCCCAACCACTCTGGGGGATTCCTGGTTATTTCTAGGTGAAAAACAAGAGGAAGAGATGTTTCTTCTAACCATTCCCTTTAAGAAAACACAGAAAATAGAAAATCTTTTACAGGTTATGAACATTTTCCTTAAAAATCATTCTGCTTGAATAACAGCAGTGCAGACAAGGGAGACGGTTGTGGCAAGAGGTGGTGATTTGTACCCAAGGGCCCCTTGGCCGCAATTCACGTGGGCTCTTTGCTCTTTGCTTTTCTCACCTAGATGATGTGTTGGGCTTGCAAGAGCCAGCAAGGAGGAGCAGGATCCTATGTAATTCTAGCACTGTGGAAGTGTTTTCCAGGTGAACCCTGTGTTCTGCTCATGTCCCTGTCACTGGGCTCACGGCACGGGAAGTGGGCATTTGCAGCATTCAGAAATCCCATGGATGGGCTTCCCAGGCGGCGGAAAAGAGGGTAGGACAGAGGCAGGGTCTAAAACCCTACTCATCTCTTCCTCTGGGAAAAGTAGTTCAACAGGATCCATACCAGTAATCGACAGGGGTTTGGCCTGTATCCACACCTGAGAAAGCCACAGCCACCCTACGTTACGCATTGTAGAGATGCACAGGAAAAGATAAAGGGTTTAGATCTTTATAGACAAGGTAAATTATTATCTTCAACATAGACAGAGTGAATTGAGGCTTAAGAGAGAAAATAACTTGATTAAAAACAATTCCCTGAGCAAATAAGGAGAGAAATTCAATAAGCAATCTAACTACACTAGGCCAGGACGTAAGTTACTCTCTAACAACCATTTCTGACCTACATGTTCCCCACCTGCAGCAAGTCACGGGGACCTCTGGCCTCTGTATGGACCCAGTTCCCATCAGAGGGCTTGAGAGAGAACTCACTGACCAGCAGAAAAGAATCACAGGATCATAGACCGGTTTGGATTGGAAGAGACCTCAAAGCCCATCCAGTTCCACCCCCTGCCATGGGCAGAGACACCTCCCACTGGATCAGGGGGCTCAAAGCCACATCCAACCTGGCCTTGAACACCTCCAGGGATGGGGCAGCCACCACTGCTCTGGGCAACCTGGGCCAGGGCCTCCCCACCCTCACAGCAAAACATTTCTCCCTAAGATCTCATCTCAATCTCCCCTCTTTCAGTTGAAAACCGTTTCCCCTCATCCTATCCCTGCACTCCCTGATCAGAAGTCCCTCCCTAGCTTTCCTGGAACCCTTTTCCATACTGGAAGGCTGCTCTAAAGTTTCCTTGGAGCCTTCTCTTGAGGAGTTTGTTCCTGACTTACAGCCAGGATCTTCACCACAAGAGCATCTCTTAGCTATAATACTTCATTTAGAAAATTTTACATCTTGGAAAGACAGAATAAGACATTTCATTAATGTCAATGCAGAAGTCTAGCAGAATCAAAAACTGGATGTCCTTCTCCCACCTAAATTCACAATAAAAAGAGGGGAAGTGAAAATTGCTCAATTATAGCAAGTGAAAGCTGATTCCAGGAGCTGAAAACTTAATAAACACACTGCATATTTCCAGGCCTGAGGCACAATAATGCTGGTGGTACTGTTGAATCTTCTCCTTTCATAGGGGTAACCTGGAAACAAATTCTAGAATTATTACAAGCCATTGGTTTAAACAGACACAGCTTCTCCATGAATCCTTGAGCTTTCTGATTCCAGTGCAAGTAGGATTTCCTTGGGAATGTAGCCAAGAAAACACCCTCTAAACTGTGTACCTGTTCCTTTTTCGAATGTGCCCACACTGAGTGCTTGTGATGAGGTGCCCTGGTGTATCAGAGGACAGGGCGTTGTGTCTCCTTCGTGTCATTTAGTGCTGCAGACACAGAGTCCTCTGGATAGACTGTGCTCCAGCAGTTTGTCCCTGGCAGGCAGAACAGGCACCAGCTCTTCATCTGCCCGAACCATGTCATTGGTTATCGCCTTATTACAGGTACCCAGGGCCACACGCGCTGCTTGCACAGACCCTGTTGAGTCAGAGTGTTTTCAAACTGTGTCCCCAGTCTGGACTCTGCCTCAGAAGTGGTTTAAGGCAAGCACAGCTTGGAGAACCCTAGAATGGTTTGGGTTGGAAGGTACCTTAAAGATCATCTTACAGAAGCATCTCCGATCTAGTGCCAACAATGAACAAACCAGTTTTTAAATGCTATGTATAGGCCTCTCCCCTTTCCCTGCTAACATCACCTCTAAAACTCTGACTTCCAGTCCTTTCTAATGGGATCTGACGTGTCTTAGGGCCCAGCTCTATGCACAAGAGTGACTCCACACACATGAATAGTCCCTGGAGATCAATCATGTGCAAAAAGCTACTTGCGTGCCCAAGTCCCTGTGGAATCAGGGCCTCAGTCTAACCTGCTTTATTTAGTTGTCAACACTGTGGGCTCTGCTTTGCCTAGCAATTATTCCTTTGTCATCTGATGCAGAGGTTAGGTGCTCTCTCATACTGTTCTTTCAGCCTTCCCCTCCTCTGTGTGCTGCAGTGCCCGGAAGGGATACGTGGATCTAATCAGAGATCCCACTGACGGTGGCTGTCGCTGCGTACGATACCGAGATACGTTCAATCTCACAGGTGTTCCTGAGTGCTCCCCTTGGGATAGCTACGGGGTAGCTACGGTGCCTAGAGGATGCTTGAAGGAAGACTGGTACAATAAGAAACAGAGATTAAAAATAGTTCTTATCCACGCTCACTGATGGTTCTAGCACGAACAGTCAGGCATTTGCTTAACGTGGGAGGGATCTCCCTCGGCCAAGTGAGACAGAGTTAGAAATCATCTGACAGGCAGGGCACACATTACCTTCTGCCTGCAAATCCTCTCTTGTTTAATGTTGGTTGTATTGCAAAATCAGATTATCTCAGAAAAAAAGCAGTTTTCAATATACTTTTCTTTCCTGGATAATGTATCAGTCAACCTTTCCCATTTCACTGCCAAGGATTTGTGTGGCTGTGCTGTGATCGGGGGTTTCACCATCAAGCACAGAATGCTAAAGTCTAAATTGGTGGTAAGAATGAACTTTTGGGATTAGAAATGGTGCAGGACCTGGGGGTGTGTGTGTGCAGGTACCTCTGATGCTGAAGCAGGTCTTAGGTCTAGTGGGAAGTCTCAGCTAGAGGTGTGGGAAAGGTCAGTGAGCCTTCAAAGGGAGCCCAGCAACTCACTGACCGGGCAGGTTCCTCTTTGGGAAGGATTCTCTGGTGCCATGAGATTACCTGGCCTCTGCTGAGTTACTGGGAATTGGAATGGTTCATGGAAGAAGCCAGGCTCTCCAAAGTGGGAGTGATTTACTCTCCACACAGAGAGAATATGCCACACTAAGAGCATTTTTCTCAAATCCAGCAAAAAAAAGATGAGAGCTGGGAGGTGGGAGGCAAGAAAATCACTGTTTCATCCAGTTGAAAAGTTAAACCCTAATGTTTCTCTCTTTGCTAGATATGTTATCTTCCCTGTTCTGCTGAGAATAATGCCTCTGCTATAAGGCCAGCTAAAGATTTGGCTTTATCAAGTTCAAGGCAAAGGAGAAGATAGAGATTTGAAGAGCAGAGGGGAAAGAAAACATACGGCTTTAATGTCAGAGCTTTGGAAATTGAGATTCTTATCTAAGCCTGTTTTCTCCTTTCCTTGATTATGTTACTTTGAATTTAGACAAGGAAACCAGCCTGGCCAACCTCACTTCTATTCCTTCTCAATTTCACTTTCTGAAAATTATACTGTCATAGATGGACCCGCAGATAGGTGTCTCACTGGGGACAGCTTCACAGTCAGAAGACATTTCCTGAGCTAAGAGATGATGATGAGGGAGACCTTAATCGCTATTGTCATTAAAGACCCTTCTCATCAGAGAGCTGAGGAACCCTGTCAGGCCAGCTCTGCTGCTGGTGTCCCTGGGAGCACTGCCCCAGGGTAGAGCCACGCGTCCTGCAAAGCAAGCAGCTCGTTATTTTATACCATCTTAGAATGTCCTGGGTTGGAGGGGACCCACAGGAACTGTGAAACACAACTCCTGTCCCTGCACAGGACAACCCCAACACTCACATCGTGGGGCTGAGGGCCTTGGCTAAATGCTGCTGGAATATTGTCAGGCTGTGGCTGCTTCCCTGGGGAGCTGTTCCAGTGCTCCACCACCCTCTGGGGGAAAAAACCTTCTAATGTCCAACCCAACCCTCCCCTGGCACATTTTCCTGCCATTCCCTCAGGCCCAACACAGCATTTGTGAATGGTGCTTGGGAAGACGGCAGGCTTTTGACTTGCTTTTAATATGAGATGCTTCACGGGTGTGAATCAGAGAGTTGCTCCCCAGAATTATTGATTTTTTTTCCCCCTTGATTAAAACATGACATGGGATCTCACACATAGAATAATTTCCCAAAGACCTGACTGCTTCCACACTTATATGTCTGTAAAGTCCTTTTGAAACAAAGCTGTTCTCCTAAAAGTACAACAATTCCATAATAAATCAGCTCTAAAGAAAAGAAGAGAAAGACTAGGAGCAGAAATGCAGGTGCTCTGTGTTAGAAAAGAGATGAACAAAGGCAACTAAACTGAGGGGATTTCCCACTCCGTGCTCAACTGAATCCCCATCCCACCCTATAAACACTGTGTGGGCCCCCAAATTAGGAACTATTTACAAAACAAAAAGCTCTCCTCGACTGCATTGTGTCGTTCTGATCATACTGAATAGCCCATTTAATGATGATTTCTTCTTTGTTTGGGTCAGGTCTTGCAGAGAAAGGAGTTTTTGAGAGACCAACACTAAGCACTGCGAAAGACCACATCGTCATCTTACCAGGAGACACCCTCAGAGTCAAATGCAGGTAAGAATTGTTCCAGCAGGCGCTGGGTTTCCTTGGTTGTGTTGATCCCCTTGGCACAGCTCAGCTCTGGGTAGGGCAGAGCAAAGGCTGTTCACTCACACATGAGCTCTTTACATAGATATGTATGGGCTTAAACTTGCTAACCTCAAATACCATCACCCTGCGAGATGACAGTGAAATAACCAGCAGGCAGTGTGTCAAAGACCTGACCTGTTTAAACAAACGTGTGCTTCAAATGAAAGACAGCCAGGACTCTTACAAAACCAGATATGGCAACTTATGGTGGCTCTTCAGTTCTTGCCACAGTGTGTACAAACCGGCCACGTGAGCAACAAGCAGAATTTTGGTCCTGAGGTGTGTTTATAGGGAGATGATCCTCTGGAAAAGGGGGACACAGCGTCTGGTCACAGCTGACTGCAGCACAACTCTGTAGTACAGGGTCAAAGCAGATTCTGTTCTACCAAACACCCAGGAGCCTGCTTGGTCACACAAAAGGTCTGAGATGTGTGCAGATGTTGCTCCTTCTGGGTGTGATCTATATGCCAGGCTACTGTGAGAAGTATTTCTTTTAAAACACAGACAGTCACAGTTTCTCTCTCTCTGTCTGTGTCACACACATTAGTTTTACACCTTGCAAAGTCCCCTTGACCATAGCCACTACATGGGTGGTTTCTGGCAACAGAAGCTACTGGAAGCAGTAAGAAAAAGCAGTGGGAAGGTGAATCTAAGCTGTAGTATATGCTGACATATCTGTCCCTTCTCATTTGTCTCCTAGTCTATTTAATTCATTGTTATAGCAAAAGATAAGTTGACTCACACTCGGTAAATTTGTGATGTTTCTGGAGTGTAAGGCAGGCTTTTCCCAAATACCTCCAGCCAGTCGTGTGGCTCATGAGGTCAAAACAACCTTACAGTGGTATTTTTAGCTTGGCAAGCAGCAAGCACGATGGCAATGAAGTTTAAACAGTCCTTTAAAATCTAGATGCAGTGCTTCATAAAACAGATCACGTGGACCTGGGCTTGGTGTGGTGCTCCAGGCCAGTTATAGAGATGCTTTTCAGCAGTTGTCCATCCACAGCCTTTTTAATCTTTAGGAACACAGAATCATAAAGGTTGGAAAAGCCCTCTAAGCTCATCCAGTTCAACCATCAGCCCAGCCTCACTAAGCCATGACCTGAAGAGCCACACTCTGTGCTATTTTCTCATATCACTAGACGAATAGATAGATAAATTAGCAGCACTTCAGTCCCAAATTGCTTTATGGATGCAAAGCAATAAATCCACATGACAGGTCAGGTCTGAGAAACCGGAAAGGATGCTGAGTGGCTTCCATGCCACATGGGAACAGATATCCAGAGCACTTCAGTTCCTTGACTCACATTAAACAAGAGCTGGGAATGGAAGCTGAGAGTGTGATTTCTGCATTTGGAATGCAAGATTCCCTGCTTCACATCCTTTGCCGGTGTCTGTCATCCTGCCTCCTTTGAACACCAGCACCTGCGTGCTCAGAGTCCAGAGCTCGGGAGTCCTTCGTGCTCCCAGGGGCCACTAGGGCTGTGTGGAGTGCAGCATGACAGAGCAGACTGAGGGCAGCTGCTGAAGCCTCCAGTAACCCTGTGTGAACATCATTTCTCCCTTAAACTCCATCCATATGAGGTTCTCGGCCAGGATTTTCTGATTTTTGGCAGCATGGCTAAAGCTACTGCTGTGACTCCCCTCCACCAGATGTGTGAAAATCCCAAAGATTCCAGCCCTGATGCACACAGCTGGATGGTGGTGGAGGGGCAGGGACACGATGACTTGCTGACAGTCTGAACATGAAGTGGCATTGTTCCATATTCCAGCCTAGGAGTCCCATTTCTTGACAGAGGTGGTCTTTACGTCATTAACGACGTTAGCAATGTAGGGAAAGAGCACTGGGTAAGGACTTCCACATCAAAACATTATTCATTGCTCTGAAGGACAGGAAGCTGTGACAGATGAGGTGGGGTTGTGCATCCAAAAACAGGGGTGAGGCTGCTCACCAGAGAGGATATTCACACTTTTCCCAGTGCTCTCATTCAGCAATGTGCTGGGAATAATCTCAAGAGTTCAGCTCCACGCCCGCATCATCTTCAGGAAGGCGACAAAAGGACGGGCAGGACCAAGGGCCAAGAGGATGTTTTTTTAAGTGTCACTGAATTTGCTGGCAAAGGCGATCCCTTGTCACCCCCACTGCACCTCTACAAAGCCACTGGTGCAGAAGGAGCAGTTTATTAGCTAACTGGAAACTTTACACAGCTCTCTCCTTAGCTGCACTTGGAATCACCATCTCCACACTGAGTCGATGTGTCTAGACCGGATTTCTCCCTGGCAACACTCAGTTGGGGAAATCCAGAAGCTTTTACTCCTTCCTTAGCTCAGCAACTGGTGCCATTGGGTCAACGGGAATTCACTGGGGTAGAAGGGGGGAGTAGTTTCTCTCTGTGAACGCAGGCAGACAGAACTGCCTCCCTCTAACCGCCTCCCCAGAGATGTTCCTGGACAATTATTGCCCCTCATACCCCACCAGTTGGCCACCAAAACCCAGCCTGTTACAAAAAGGCTGCAATTGCATCTCAGAAGCATGTCCAGCAGGTACTGGCACAGCACTAGAGCCCTCCAAGTGCAGCCCAAGCAGAAGAGAGCTCCAAGGGCTTCTGCTGCTGTGGTGTGGCTGAATGTTTCCAGCATAACAGGACCAGCACAACCAGTGCCTGATATTGAGCTGACTTTGATAAATTGGAAGCTCTCTTTGAGTCCTGCCACAGGTTATAAGAAGGCATTGCTTCTTGTGGGTGAACTAATTAGAATTGCATTTGACATTAGATGTGACCATCAATAAGACAAACGCACGGGTCAGGTGGGTGAGGTGGTGGATCATCTGCTCTGCCAGCTTTATGTTCTGACTGCTGTGACAAGGTGGATTGGGAAATAACATGTCTTGAGCAGATATTCAAGGATTTGTAATCTCATTAGTTCCAGACCCTTCACAGAAATCAAGATTGAATCACTGCTGATTAAGTAAGAAAGGTGACATGAAGTTACATAAATGTTCTCCTCTCTCCATGCAGCCATAGAATTTAGCTGTTAAATTATGCAAAGTCCTCAGCTTGGAAGAAACATATAATTTTATCTGGTGCTTTCTGATGTTTGAAGTGGCTAAAATATAGTGTTATACAAACAAACTCATGTTCAGAAAATCTGTTAAAATAAAAATTACACTTTCCTCCAGGAGCTCGCTGGCTACAGTTCCTGCACACCATTTCAGAAACCTTCCCTGCTCTGAGGATGAGTATGGGATGATCCACCTTAATTCCTCATGGGTGGAAACAGAAAAGCCCAGGATATGGAACTGTAGGAATGGGTCCAGAGGAGGCCACAAAGACGATCCCAGGGCTGGAGCACCTCTGCTATGAGGACAGGCTGAGAGAGTTGGGGTTGCTCAGCCTGGAGAAGGGAAGGCTCTGGGGAGACCATAGAGCAGCCTCCCAGTACTGAAAGGGGCTCCAGGAAAGCTGGGGAGGGGCTCTTGATCAGGGAGTGCAGGGATGAGATGAGGGGGAAAGGTTTTCAGCTGAAAGAGGGGAGACTGAGGTGAGATCTGAGGGAGAAATGTTTTGCTGTGAGGGTGGGGAGGCCCTGGCCCAGGTTTCCCAGAGCAGTGGTGGCTGCCCCATCCCTGGAGGTGTTCAAGGCCAGGTTGGATGGAGCTTTGAGCCCCCTGATCCAGTGGGAGGTGTCCCTGCCCATGGCAGGGGAGTGGAACTGGATGGGCTTTGAGGTCCCTTCCAACCCAAACAATTCCATACTCCTACGACAACCTCTATCATTCATTTCCAAATGACAGGAGTAGGAATACAGGGACCATTGATAGCAGCTGGCTAGGAAGAAGCCCAAATCTTGCCTGAAGTCTTGACCCCATCTTTGATGTTGGTGTGTTTGTGGTGACAGGGGAGCACCGTCTGTGAGCTGGCTTTTGAGCGAGAGGCAGAAGGAAGACCCCCGGGTGCACCTCAGTAACTGTCGCAACACCACCAGGCAGAACTGCACCCTGCTGGTCGTCAGGAGGGTGGTGGCCAATGACACCGGATACTTCACCTGCGTTCACGACGGGCACCCATCTAATGAGGATCTCATGGCCAAGATTTATGTGTTTGTTAAAGGTAAGGATTCCACTTTAATTTGTTGTCATGGCTTTTTGGTGATGTCAGGTGTGTCCAGCTGGGGGATCTGTGCTAGGTAGAACAACCAACCCAATTCAGATGCTTTCGCGAATCACCCCTCCCCACTGGCTCAGCACTGGAGCAAGCACTGGCTTTGACATTTTGAAGAGGATGGATATATTTGGATTTTCATACCAGCTGCATTCACAGGGACACAGATGTGTGAGCTAGAAATCACCTCTCCTGGTCATTTCCAAGTCTTGAAAACTAGATTGTCCCCTCTGGTTTTATGAAATAACCGGTACACTGATTTCTTTAAACCTCTTTTCCTTTTAGGACTAAAACCTTTTATCCTAAAGTGTTCTGATATCACAGTGCTTTTCCTGAGATTCATCCTGAATACCCAAGTCCTCTCACTTTCCCTTCCTTCCCAGACATAAAAAGCCCTGACAACATTCTTTGTAATTCCTCTCTCTTCCACGCATTTGTGTATCACTTTGTCCTTCACAGCTGTGAGACATACTTAGCAAAGCTGGATTACTGTGTTATACATGATTTACTGTAAAAAATGGCCTGTTGCTCACTTTTGTCCTGTTTTCAGCTGCCTCTGCCCCATGTGTCAGAATCATCGAGTTCAGATCCAATAATAAATGGAAACAGAACGCAGTCCTCTGTAATTAAGTGAATGTAACACATGAACAACCATTTCAATAATTCAAATTTGTGTTACAAGAATATTCCCAGAAAGTAATTTTTTTTTTTTCCAAATCTAATTGACAAATGTGTTACTAAAGCACTGAATCATCTTGGATCTTCAAGCTGAGATCAAACAAAGGAGCTGACTTTTAGCATCTTCAGTAGGGGATGCCACGAGCTCCACTGGTGCAGAAGCAGCTCGTTATTCAGTTCCCCACAAATACTCATGAAAATGAATTCATTTCTTTTTCTAATAAATGCTAAAATGTGATTCTTTCACTTCTCTTACTAAAACAAATGCTGGAGGGGCAATGAGTTTGCCTGATACTATTTGAATAGTTTGGCAAATGTGTTTGCTGGGCAGCTCGGAGTTCCATGGCACAGTTACTGATGGTGAAACTACCCCAAGGTGTGATTTCCACCCCATGGGATGGTGAAGCACCCACACAGCTAATTCATTTGTCTGCTCCACTGCGAGGTGAGCACACCTGTTCTGTGAGGATGCTATTTTCCTATCTGTTGAAAATAGTCCCTTTCTACCCTTATCCTGCTTTCCCAGCAAGTCTTGTCTTATCAGAAAGCAGCTTTTTGGTGTTACTTGTTAGTTCCTGTAGTCATTTTTTTCTCCTTTTCTATTTCCCTTCTCTGATTTTTTCTTGTTTCTCTAAGCCCTGGTTGCTTTATCCACCCCAGTTCTTGTGCTGAGCTGTTTCCTTTTCTCATTACCCACTGCTCAGATGCCCCAAGTCCAATATTGTTAACCCAGCCCAGTGCCTACAATTCAGGAAACAGTGCATTGAAAACTCCATTCTCCATCCTGGTTCAGTGCCCTGGCTGGCTACCCCGGCCTTCGTTACTCTATGGTAGGGCCACGTGCAGGAAACTTTATGGATCTTTTGGGACTGCTGAGCGTTTTCCTTAAGAAACTATCTCAGGTTATGAAATGCTTGCCAGCGATGCACTTGGAACAGTGCTAAACTAAAAAAAAATCACAGGATGTCCTCTTGCTTCCTGAAATCACTGTGCAAAGGTTCCCCTGGAAAACAGCACTGGATGGCTCTTTTCTCTACAACACCCTGCAAGATTGTCCTCTCTTAGATGCCATTTAATTGTCTCATATGCCCTCCCTGCTGTAAAAGCTCTTACTGACGCTCTGGAGTTTTAAAAGTTGGAGCAAGTCCAGAGGAGGCCACGGAGATGATCCAAGAGCTGCAGCACCTCTGCTATGAGGACAGGCTGAGAGAGTTGGGATTGTTCAGCCTGGAGAAGAGAAGGCTGTGGTGAGATCTCAGAGCAGCCTCCCAGGAATGAAAGGGGCTACAGGAAAGCTGGGGAAGGGCTCTTGATCGAGAATTGTAAGGACAGAACAAGGAGGAACAGTTTTCAGCTGAAAGAGGGGAGATTGAGATGAGATCTTAGAGAGAAATGTTTCCCTGTGAGGGTGAGGAGGCCCAGGTTTCCCAGAGAAGTTGTGGCTGTCCCATCCCTGGAGGTGTTCAAGGCCAGGTTGGATGAGGCTTTGAGCCCCCTGATCCAGTGGGAGGTGTCCAGGGGGTTGGAACTGGATAAGCTTTAAGGTCCCTTCTGACCCAAACCATTCCATGGTTCTATGAAAAGTCATTGAAGTAAAAGTGGGTTGAAAATGAACCAATTTTTACTGTGCACTGTGATAAGGGCAATTCAGCAGGGATCCCTCTGGTCCACGTCCTAGCGAGACGGCTGCTCGTGCCCCCCAGAGCAGAGCTCTGCCATAGCAGTTCATCTATGAGCTTGCAAGTCCCTGCTGGGATCCCGACTGTCAGCCTGAGGAAGCTGCTTGGCCCCTGTGAAATGGAGTTGTTTATAGCTCAGCGGGGATGCTGTCCTCAGGGCACACTCATCCTCCCGTTCAGTTCCCGTGTCTGTTTGTTGCAAGCTGCTTTGTGAACAAGAAAGCTGTTCTTCAGTGAGGGCTCTGCAGACTGTGGTGTTAAGCAAGGCATTCAGGATGTATCTCTGATTTTTTTTTCAATATTTAAACATGACTTTTTTAAGGAAACCAGTCCAACAGTGTCTGTACATCACTGAGAAACCCACCCGTTTCTTCCAAGTGAAGAAATTCACAGTTCCCTGTGAGTGCCAGCCAAGGGTGAGGCCCAAAAGACATCTCTCCAGACATTTTGCAAGTGATTGGCAGGGTGTTTGTGAGCCTCAGCCATGTGGAGAGAGATGATGTTGAGTCAGACCCTGTAGGCTGGAGATTTCTCTGAGGTTACAAGCCATTATTGCCAAAAAAGGAAGGGGAATGGTATTTTTTCCCTTCGTTCCTGGCCTGCTGCTTGACACCAAAATGAGAACGTGATTGTAGCGGAAGCCCTGCTTATTGGCTATTATTTCCTGTGCTCACTTCTGTTTTTCCAGCCTCCCTGGTGGAGTTCCTAAGCTCTGTCAGGATCTGGCATTCAGCAGCTCTCCTCCCCGGTGCAATCAGGCTGTGATTGCACATCAGTCTCACCGTAAGGGCCCGCAGGGGGAGCGGCCACACCTCCACTGCGCACAGTCTGCAGGGAAAACTCAGGATCTTCATCCTGAATAATCGTTCCTGAGGCCTTTTCTGCTTCCTGCTGCAGCTGCAAGTCCCAAGGATCGTAATTAGAGAGCAAGACACCCCCTGTGCCCTGTTGCCCATCTCCCTCTTGAAAATACACCGTTGCTCAGGGCTGGACCAGAAAGATTTGGGCACTTTTTAACTGTGTGGTTTAACTTCATTGCAACCCTGAGGGGTAATCCCTGTAGTGAAATGCAGCAAACACGAGGCTGCAGTGCTGAACAGAGGGAGCAGCCAAGCAAGGAAGCCCACCCTCAGCCCCCAGAACCTGCTGTCTGCCCAGCCAGCTCAGGGCCAGCAGCAGGAAGGACAAGTCCTCACTGCAGAGCGGCTGCCCACGGAGAAGCCCACAGCAGAAAGTCTCACGCAGATGGGTTTTCCACTGCAAAACCTGCCAAAACCAGCTGGGCAATGTCTTTTACTTCTGTCCCTCTTCTGCAATTACCCTTCCCAACAAAACGGATGCTTCCCTGTGAAGAACACACTCATTAACTTCAACCTGGTAGATTTAGATAAGATCTCAGGAAGAAACGTTTTGCTGTGAGGGTGGGGAGGCCCTGGCCCAGGTTGCCCAGAGCAGTGGTGGCTGCCCCATCCCTGGAGGTGTTCAAGGCCAGGTTGGATGGGGCTTGGAGCCCCCTGATCCAGTGGGAGGTGTCCCTGCCCATGGCATGGAGGTTGGAATTGGATGACCTTTGAGGTCCCTTCCCACCCCGCACTGCAGAGCCATAGTGCTGCCCTGCCAGGAGTCCAGAGCACAAGAACTGGAAATCAAATGTGAAGACAGGCTTTTCTGTGGGAGCACAATTCCTATTAAGGCTCTTCTGAAAGAAAAAGCAGAAGGCATCCAAGCAGCTTGTCCTTCCAGAGCATGCATCAGCTCCAGCTGCAAGGCATCCCCAAGGCAGGGTATGAGCCCTTCCTGGCTATTGCAAAGATTGAGGAGGAGAGGTGGTACAGGTACTGCAGTGGGGCAGTGTAACATCTGCCACAACCTCTTCTTTACCAAATGGTGCGGTCCAGAGACGTGGAGTCCCATCTTCTTCATCCCTTCCCCACCAAGAAAGACCTAAAGAAGATGGAAGTGCATGAAAGCACCCCTCAGATGAGATCATATTTTGGTTCTGGTGTTTTTGAAGCTGATTTCTGCCTCCTTAATTTTCTTGACAGTTCACAGAGATAATCTGAATGTGAGAAGCAGAAACGCAGGGCCAGGGCCTGGCTTGGGCTTTGGCTTTGCTTTCCAGAAGATATTCCCAGAAAACAGAGTTGGAGCTGCATTTCTTCTTTCTCTCATGCTGGAGACACTGAGACAGCTGCACTTGCTGCCAGGCACTTGGCAAGCTGAGAGAGGCCAGCACTGTCCTGTCTGTGTGGTGGGAGCCCAGCAGATAAGCTGTCTCACACACACTGGTGGAAGGGTCTGGCACCATATCCAGTTAGCAGGGTTTGGATGACGTGGGAATATTGGCTCTGTCACTGTGCAGGATCCTCTCTGCTGGTCCTCAAGCATTGGGGGCTGGATTGAAGGGAATTGTGAGATGCTTTCTCTTCTGAATCCAGACGTTCATTATCTTCAAATCATATCCTGAAGTGTCATTTGTAAGTGGAGGAGCCCTGCAGGATCCAGTAGGGAGCAAGCAGCAGAAGTTCTTGGCACTGTCAGTGCCAGCACCTGACATCCCAGCAGGAAGAGTAACAATCCCCTCCTTCTCATTGATAAAGAAGTTCTAAATGAAATCCTGACAGCCAAAATCCCACACATGTGCCCCTCACTGCTTCATTCCCATTTCTTATGCACTCAATAACTGCTGATTGCTGACCCTCACCCAGGCTCTGGCAGCAGCCACTACAGGAGACCTGGTCTCAATGATGAGACTTGAGGTAAAGCTGGTGAATATTGTCTTACAAAGTTTATGCCTGCCTGAAATACAGTGTTGTGGGGAGTCAGAATTTATGAATTCTTCTGAATTCCAGGCAAAGTATGGAGATATTTTTTAAAGAATATATGTCTCCATGTTGGTGTTTATTTGTTTGGCAGTGGAAAGCATTTTGATTCCACGATTTTTGAAGTCTTAAAGTAATATTTTTCTCTACAAATATTCCTGTGCTTCTAACAGTAATCTCTAAGGGAAGAATGTATTTCATTTGAGCAAATCAGAATGTTTCATGTTGACTCAGAACAGCTTCTGGGGGTTTTGCAGTCGCTTTTGTTTTGCCTAAAGAGAAAATATTCTGCTTTCTGTTTAATCTAAACATTCCACCACAAATTATTTTCATTGGCCTGCCAAAGTGAAAAGTCCTATATTTTCAAAGATCCAGATTCAAAAGAAATGACTTTATAGAAGTGCCTCCCATACCTAGAGGCTTTGATGGGTTACTGTGAGGGACACAGCCAACCAAGTGACTTGGAATCACAGTATTATAGAATGGTTTGGGTGTGAATGGACATCAAAGCCCATTCCCAGGGACAGGGACAGGGACACCTCCCACTGGATCAGGGGGCTGAAAGCCCCATCCAACCTGGCCTTGAACACCTGCAGGGATGGGGCAGCCACCACTGCTCTGGGAAACATTTCTCCCTAAAATCTCATTTCAATCTCCCCTCTTTCAGCTTAAACTTCCTTGTAAATCTTTCCCAGATCCTCTGACTGAAGTATCGCTTTGCTGCTGTTAACATTCTCTCAGTGTTTTTGACCTTGATGAAGATGAACCTCATGGGGATTACTTCAAAACATGAACTGAAAGAACCTGTGAAACTCTGCCCAGGTGTCCCAGCTGAGGTACCACTGAATGAAGAAAATAAATAGTGAGGCTGAGAGAATTCTCTTTAGCAGGAACAAAGCAAGAATGTTCAGCAATGTCACAAACATGAACAGCCGTGGATGGGTGTCCTCAAAAGCCATTTCATGCTTATCCTCTCCATGGGCTGATGGATAGTATCTGAAGGGAGAGATGATGCCATCTCCACAGCTTTAGAGATGATATAAATGCCATGAGACAAATTGCCATCATGGTGTATGAAAAACAAGCAGAAATGGGAAGCACCTGAAATCCTGTACAAAATCCCATGTGTGTATCTCGGAAGGTGGTTTTGGACACACAGGTAGGTGATAAGAAGGTGAAAAGCAAAGAGCTAGGGGACAGCCTGAGTCTACAACTCGCTGGGTTCCTGGAGTGCAGTGCTGAGGGTTTCAAGTCCCTTGGCCCCATCAGCTGGCAGGATGGGGCTGTGAGCCCCCTGGAGAGCGGGATTCAAACAGGGAGTGAGCATGACATAATGACAGACCTCCCCCACTTCCTGGTAGAGTCACCTACACTGCAGATAACACTGAGCAAAGATGTCACGGCAGGTGAAGGAGCCCCGTGTCGGTGCCCACATGCTGTCAGGGGAGACCTGAGGAGGGAACCCCACGTTCCCCAGGCGATTGCTAGGACACCACTGACTTCAAAGGGTTCCTCCCTGAGCTCATCTCAAGCAGCAATTAATCTCTCTCTATACAGAACCAGAATTTAAACACGAAAGGTTTCACTGTCTGAAGGTAAACAATGTTCTTGTAGGCACTTGACCTTTGAGTTGCTTTTGTGGGCGGCGTGCTTGATTTTTCTGCCTGGCCGTGTCCCTGTGGCTGGACCAGAGGCCCCTTCCCCTCGCTGTCCTGCTGCCTCGGCTTCCTCTCCTTGGCTCTTTGTGTTCCCTCTTGAGCCGTGCTGGGTAAACAGTAACACCCTGGCCTGGCTGCAGTTTCCTGCAAACTTCCACTGACCTGAAGAGCCAGACAGCCAGTCTGAGACCAAGGGAAGGGGCCTTTCCCTCCCCTTGGAGCTGGTGCTGCAGCTGATCAGTCCCGAATGGGATAGAGCTCTTGTCTGTCTTCACATAGAATGAGCTCTGCGCCCCGCGGGAGATGATTCTTTTCAAGCATCCTATAGGAATATGTATTTCTTTCTGAGTAAGATCCACAGGGCGTATTACCTTCCCCACGCAGGAGGAACAGATGTGCCAAGCTGCAAGGAAATTCTCTATTTTCATAAAGTGTTTCTTTACTGAGAATGTTTTCCCTCGGAGTCCAGTGCTGGTAACTGCAGAGTTTCCAAACTTTGCACTGTGGGACAGCACCTGCATTTCCCATGCCACAGCTCCCCATATGAATCATAGAACAGTTTGGGTTGGAAGGGACCTTTAAAGGTTGTCCAGCCCACCCCTGCTGCAGTGAGCAGGGACATCTTCCACTAGATGAGCTTGCTCAGGGCCCCATTCAGCCTGACCATGAATGTTTCCAGGGACAGGGCATCCACCACCTCTCTGGGCAACCTGTTCCTGTGTTTCACCACCCTCAAGACTGAGCATTTGTTTTAGAAAAGCCCTTCCTTCAACTTGATTGTAGAGCATCCTCTGTTCGACCCTTCAGTTGCACGATATAACGGCCAGTTCAGCCTCAAAGTCTTCTCTCATATCAGAATCTTCTGACATTGTGACAGTTGAGTGTAATTGATTTACACCATCTGGAACCAGAGCTCTTCCTTGAGGCTTAGGTTATCACTTTCAAAGAAAGCTGACTCTGTCCATTTTCTTTCAAAAAGTTTTGTCTCCCAGAGACTTCTTTCCAAGGAGTTAACTGACTGCTGCTTAAGGTGAGGAACATGTTTGTAAAGCTGGCAGTGATGCTCCTGCAGATCTTCTTTCCATGCCACAATTAGTCTGAACTACTTAAGAGTTTCCTGAAGGATTCAGTTTTTTGTCTGTGCAAACCATGACAAAGGTATCAGCTGGCAGCTGATTAGTCCCCTACTCTGTGTTTATTCTTTGTCATTTTGTTAAGACCCAAAGCTGAGCCTCTTTGTGTTTGCTTATCTGTTCAGCGAACATTCCAGCTGCCTGGAAAGTGCTCTTGCTCAGAGCGTCCCCTTCCCAATGGAAGCAGGGTCAGCTTGCTCCTGCTTATGTGGTTTCTTGGAGCAGCTGGATGGAGCACAAGCAGACTGCACGGAGTTTGCTCTGTTGCTCAGAGTGTAGGTACTCTTTAGGGCTTGATGATATTTTTCCTTTTGCACAGAGCTTCACAGCCAGGGAGGAAAAAAAAAAAAGAGAGGCTGCCCTCCCTGCATAGGCAAGGTGTTGGTGAGTGCCTGACCTTCACCTGCAACTGTCTGCTTCTCTTGTGCCAGGGTCACATTCCACTGGTGGCCAAAGGCTAGCTCTAATGTCAGGTTTAAGCCCTGCAAGTAGCTGCCACATCCCCATTTTCACTCAAGGAGCTGCTCCACTAACTCGCTCCGATAACGTGGACTGAAACAGGGAGGAGAGGAGACCTTGGTGGACAGAGGACCCTCCTTAGGCTGAGGCTACAGATTGCATGGAGCACTGAGATAAGTTATAGCTTACTGCACAGGGCCTGAGGAAACCTCTGGTACTGGAGGAGAGAGAAGGACTCATCAAATATAAAACCTTGTTCTGGTTTCTTCAAAGCAGAGTAAGAATAACGCCCAGGAGCCCTGACCTCTACCAGAGACTGTCAACTGCAGGTCAAGCCACCCTCTCCTTCTCCAACCTTCTGTAACCCAGAAACTGCCTTTGGCTGTTGTGAATTGCACAGTGGTTTTAAAGCACTGTCTAGATGTTAACTAGTGATGGTAGACAGCTTGATTTATGTATTTTGGCTTCCAAGTCAGATTGTAGTTTATGCAGTGGGATAGTGTAATTATAGACTCATAGAATCATTAAGGTTGGAAAAGACCTCTAAGATCACCAAATCCAACCATCAACACAACCCCACTGTGCCTGCTAAACCATGTCCTGAAGTGCCATGGCCACACAGTCTTTGAACCCCTCCAAGAATGGAGACTCCACCACTGCCCTGGGCAGCCTCTGCCAGGGCTTCACCACTCTTTCAGTGAATTAATTTTTCCTGATACCAAATCTAAACCTCCCCTGATGCAACTTTGGGCCTTTTCCTCACATCCTGTCACTAGTTACTTGGGAGAAGTACAATTCTAGGCGTTGGTTGGGTTTATGGCAACTGAGGTGCAGGCTGCTGTTAAACATCAATTAGGAGTCACATACAGCAGTTACACACACTGTCAATTCATGCTTCACATTTGCATGTCCTCCAGTAGTTCACAGCCACCACGATGAGCATCTGTCCTATTTACAGCTGAAAAAAAGCAGACTATCTTTAGGTCTGCTGTGGATTTGAAAATTTGATGGAGCTCAGTCTTGGAGACAGGGCGAGGTGATGGAGAATGGAGTGATATTTTTTTCCCCTGAACAGGAAATACTTTTGAGAAATTTATTTTGTTTTGACTGAGATACTTCACTCATTGCACAATTCCGTATTTTCTGACTTTTTATGATTATTTAGCTTTTCTTAGCTGTCCTCTTTTAATTTATTTTACTTTTTAAAGGAACAGTGCTATTCTGAAATGCCCTCTAAAAATATTTTTAAATTCAGTGTTCCCATCCTTTCAATCAAAATGATTGGTCAATTTGATCCAGATTTGTGAATAGTTTGGCATCAAGAAGCTCCTTTTTCACAGCAAGCTTCCTCTTGGCCTGTATTCTTGTCCTACCCCCCTGTCATGCGGCACATTGGCTGTTCTCTCTCTTTCTCCATAGGACTGGAGATAGACGGGATTATTCTTTCCTTGACACGTTTTTTCATTCTTAATGTT